>JAWIIG010000038.1:0-1200000 GCA_033557465.1 Ichthyophis bannanicus | reverse complement strand
CTCCTGCTTAGGGATCAGGAAGATGAATCTAACAATGGAAAAGATAGGGATAAAAGAAGCGAGAGAGATAAGAAACCAAAAATTCCCAAGTCAATCAACAATTGGGTAACAGCATTCCATAGCTTTATGAGCGTGGTAATGGAGAAGGAACCCGAAGCAGGGCCATATCTGACTAAGTACCTGGACACCATCACCAGGGCGCATAAGCAATACGGGGGATGGGCCTGGCTGAACTATGATCTGAGGTTCAGGAGAAACATGGCCGACGATCCCACCATAGCATGGCATCACAGGATTCTGGACATGAGGACGGAAGAGATGGCGCCCAATAGACCCTTGTGGCAAGACGGGCTGCCACAGCACTTGCAGAGTACGCAATGGCAGCAGCCTGTGCCGAACACACAATGGCGGCCAGCCCATCAATGGGCAGGAAAAAAGACATGCCGACAGTACAATGCGGGGAGTTGTGCATGGCAGCCTTGCAAATTCAAACATTCATGCTCAGTTTGCGGAAATGCATACCCCGCCTTCACCTGCAGGGCATCAAGGGAACCCAAGCCATTCAGAGGGCTGCAGCAACGCGCAGCCGAGGGAGTTGGCCCCAACACCCATCAGGCTTGAGAACATGCGGCCATGGCTGAGAGCCTACCCTAAGCGAGAGATGGCTATCAGGATTGAAGACGGTTTCGCGAAGGGTTTCCGCATCCCATCCATGATAACAATAAAGAAAACACAAATCCGCCGTCTAAATAACCCACCATCAGTCCAAAAATACAACGACATCGCGCACAGCAAGATAGCAAAGTAAATAGGCATGGGGCGAATAGCGGGCCCTTTCCAGTCACCCCCATTTCGGGACATCATCATCTCCCCATTGGGGGTCATTCCGAAAAAGGAGCCGGGCAAATTCCGGTTAATACATAATCTATCATACCCAGAAGGCAAGTCAGTTAATGATTATATCGATCCGGCTTTATGCTCGGTAAAATATGCAACCATTGATCAAGCAATCATGCTTATACGAAGTAAAGGGCCGCGAGCACAGCTGGCGAAGGCGGACATTGAGTCCGCGTTCCGGCTATTGCCGGTACACCCTGAGTCCTTCCCCTTATTGGGTTTCTCGTTCAATGGGCAATTCTTCTATGATAAATGCTTGCCCATGGGATGTGCAATATCTTGTGCATATTTCGAGCAATTTAGTACATTCATACACTGGGTAGTGGAGGACCTGGCGGGCCCCAACACGGTGGTGCACTATCTGGATGACTTCCTCTTCATTGGAAAAGACTATAACGACTGCAAAAGGATACTAGATATCTTTGTGCGAATAGCGCAGTCGTTCGGGATCCCATTAGCGAAAGAAAAGACAGAGGGCCCGACGGGGATCATCACTTTCTTGGGCATCCAGCTAGACGTGTCAGAGCACAGGTCACGCTTGCCGGCCGATAAGGTGCTGAAGTTGAGGGGCGATATGCAACTGCTGCACAGCAAGCGCAAAGCGACATTGCAACAATTTCAGGCAATGTTGGGCTTGCTGTGCTTCGCATGCAGGGTGATACCCATGGGTAGGGTTTTCTGCCGCTGTATGGCATGGGCAACGAGAGGTGTCACAAAGAGGTACCATCGCATAAGGGTCACCAGGGAAATCCGGGAAGACCTGCAGATCTGGCTACAATTCCTTCGCACCTTCAATGGCCTTGCCTTCTGGCAAGCGCGACCAGTATCTAATGCCGAACTCGATTTCTTCACCGACGCTTCGAGGGGAATAGGTTTCGGCATTTACTATAAAGGGGCGTGGTGCTTGGAAACATGGCCCAAGGAATGGCAAGCGGAAGGGACCACCAAGGATATCACGTTCCTGGAGCTCTTCCCGCTGATGGTAGCCCTGCGCATCTGGGCACCCGGGCTGGCCAACAGGGCCATCACCTTCCATATCGACAACCTAGCTGTGGTATGGGCAGTGAACAGTATGAGAGCTAAGACGCCAAGGGTAGTAGCACTATTAAGACAAATAGTGTTGCTATGCCTGGTACATAATATAACCCTGAGAGCGGAACATATTGAGGGCGAAAGTAATAACATTGCCGATGCTCTTTCTCGTTGTAAGATCAAGCTCTTTCACCAACTGGCGCCCGGGGCGGACGCGGTCAAGACAGCGGTGCCCGGGAATATCTGGGAGTATGGTCCACCGAAGTATGGGAGCTCCTGTTAGGCTCCTTAGCGGAGAATACCAGACGCAAATATATCACAGCATGGGAACAATACCTAGCATTTTGCGGAGCAGCCCTGATAAGACCAGAAGACAGACTTGAGGTTGAAACGATCCTAAACTGGATTTTGCATTGCAAAAACAACGGCTACACGAAGACAGCAATGCAAGCCCGTTAGGCCGCAATATCATTTTTCGCAAAAGCGATGGGTAAACGGGGTCCAGCAGCAGAGTTTGTCATAAAGAAAGTAATGACAGGTTGGTCATTGGGGCAGCCCCGGAAAAGTGACCAACGCCGCCCGATCACCCATACGATGCTACAACAAGTCATGGTAGCGACTAGTCAAGTGTGCTATGATGAGTACGAGACGAGGCTCTTTAGATGTGCCTTTTCCTGGGCCTTTTATGGGGCATTTCGGGTAGGGGAGCTAATGGCTGCCTCATCCGCACAGCAAAGGACAGATGGGGGGGGGGCATGGAAAAGCGCGATGTGAGCATACGCATAGGGGCGGTAGTACTCCGTTTGCGCAGATCCAAAACGGACAGGCATGGAAAAGGGGCACAGGTGGATTTGCAAGCGTTGCACAACGACCCCTCATGCCCGCTAAGAAATGCCTTAGCCTACCAACAAGTACGAGCACAATCGGAAAATCAATGGTTCGTGCATGCCAACGGCGCCCCCCTATCACGCTTCCAATTCAGCAGAGTACTCAAACTGGTAATAGAACTCACAGGACAGGATGCAAGCTTTTACGGCTCGCACTCCTTTCGCATTGGCGCTGCTTCAACGGCAGCCAGCATCGGGATGTCCAGGGAACAAATCATGCATATAGGACGGTGGCGCTCGGATAGATACAAACTGTATATACGTCCGGCGCAATGAGGAGATAGGATAGATAACAAAAAAAAAAAAAAAGCTTACATAAACAATATAAATAAGGAAGAGAAAACATTTATCAGGCAATGTGGTAACGTTTGTATAAAATCATGGTACCAGTATGCGGTTGTTATAATATCTTTTGATTATGATCCAATGCAGGAATGAGGGGCCGCCTATGGCCGCATGAAGCATGGATATGTGGCCATTCATTCGTTCACTGGGCGCAGAAGCGGACACGGGGCAGGCCACAGGGGTTGAATTTGGGATTACCCAGCGCCGAGGTTTCGGTGGTGTGGCTGGGACGACGGGGTATGATGTGGGACCAGCTAGTACCGTCCCTGATGCAACGGCAGAGATCTTACGGGAACCCAGGGATGCTGGTGATCCACCTGGGGGGCAATGACCTGGCGTCCACACGCAGCGTGGAGCTCACCAAAAAGATGCAAAGGGATATGCTGACACTAGCAAACACCTTCCCAGGGACGGCGCTGGCATGGTCGCACATCGTACCGCGGCGTGTGTGGAGGGGCGAGAACTCACACAGGGCATTGGAGAGGACGAGACAGAAAGTGA
Organism: Ichthyophis bannanicus; assembly: GCA_033557465.1. Lineage (NCBI taxonomy): Eukaryota > Metazoa > Chordata > Amphibia > Gymnophiona > Ichthyophiidae > Ichthyophis > Ichthyophis bannanicus. The sequence continues at coordinate 1,196,338 of JAWIIG010000038.1, read as the reverse complement.
ACAAGTGGATGACCCGCTTCATGGCGGCGATAGGGGGATACAGCATCAAGCATGACCTTATAGAAGAGAGATGCCCGGGATTGTATCGAGCTGATGGAGTTCATTTGTCAGATATAGGAATGGACATCTTTCTGTGCGACGTACAGGACATGGTGGAACTTTTATGGCGGAAGCAGGTGTTGGCCACAGCGGCATTTTGAGAAGTGGGGCCCCGTCAACAAGCGAGGGTTCGCTGTTGTCAGGGTTGGCAGAAAAACGCACCCGGTGAGAGAGAACACAGCCTAGGCTTTAAGTAAAGGGGGAGAGGGGGCAGGAGAGAAACACGGACCTGCCCCCCGGAGAGAGTGAGAAGGCGACAAGAACACCGTGCAGAGGGCCCCTTGCCTTGCTTTGACGGCGGGCAAAAAGGGGGGTAAAAGTAAGAAAGGTTGCCAAGTCTGCTTGAACGGCAGGCGTAACAGCTTTTCGGATGAAGGAGATAGAGAAGAACGAGGACCGAGGAAAAGCTTTGACGGCAAATTTCCTCCTGCCACTTACAACGACTGTGGGACATGGGCTGTGTCTCTCGAGGGGGCAAAAAGAAGTGGGGCAGTGTTTTGTTGATGTTACGTGCATGCTGTGGCCAACAGTTTGGATTGTACTGTTAATAACCATTGTTGACAAATAAATAGAAATATGTTGTTGAAAGAAAAACATCTGGAGAAGTGTGATGACTTATTGGGGGGGGGCGGGAGGGAGGGAGGTGACGGGGTAGGGGTAGGGGTAGGCAAGAACCCGAGGCGGTCATGCCAGTCACGCGGCTGAGACCCGGCTGTGAATCACCGCGGCCGGACACAGACGCGCGCGGGCGAGCCGAGGGTGGGGAGGGGGGGCGGCGGGGGGCAGGCAAGAAGCCCGGATATAAAAAGCGCGCGCGGCGCGGCTTCGGCCTCTTTTGCCGCTCTCCCCCCCCCACCTTGCAAGAGGAGGATCGACACCCTCCCGACCCACCCTAATTAGAAAAAGGGGGGGAATAGTCGCGGCATGTGCGGCAGCAGAAAAACGCACCCGGTGAGAGAGAACACAGCCTAGGCTTTAAGTAAAGGGGGAGAGGGGGCAGGAGAGAAACACGGACCTGCCCCCCGGAGAGAGTGAGAAGGCGACAAGAACACCGTGCAGAGGGCCCCTTGCCTTGCTTTGACGGCGGGCAAAAAGGGGGGTAAAAGTAAGAAAGGTTGCCAAGTCTGCTTGAACGGCAGGCGTAACAGCTTTTCGGATGAAGGAGATAGAGAAGAACGAGGACCGAGGAAAAGCTTTGACGGCAAATTTCCTCCTGCCACTTACAACGACTGTGGGACATGGGCTGTGTCTTTCGAGGGGCAAAAAGAAGTGGGACAGTGTTTTGTTTATGTTACGTTAATGGTGTGGACAAAAGTTTGTATTTTACTGTTAATAACCATTGTTGACAAATAAATAGAAATATGTTGTTGAAAGAAAAACATCTGGAGAAGTGTGATGACTTATTGGGGGGGGGGCGGGAGGGAGGGAGGTGACGGGGTAGGGGTAGGGGTAGGCAAGAACCCGAGGCGGTCATGCCAGTCGCGTGGCTGTGCAACCTTAATTTTATACAACGTTGACTACTTGTAATTCAAATGCACATTGCTTTCTATCTTGGAATCAAAATGGTGGCTTTCTGATCTTCATTTTTCAGGACATAACAACAGAAAAAGATAACTGCAAATACTTAAAGCTTGTGGGGATGAACTAGAATGCTTGTTATTTAGTCCCAGCAGAATACCAAAAGACTTGAAAACCAGTTATTTATCACATCAAATCAAGTGCCAAGTGATGTGCCAAAACATCATAAGGTTTTGCTGCCTATAACATTCTTTTTTTTTTTCTTCACTATGCCCTTCCATAAATTTCACTGACACAATGTTTTTCAGTGGGGGATGAAACACGCTCCTCTCCTTTTACAATTATTCCTGCACGTGGCTTTCAAATTCTGTTGATTACACTGGTCAACAAATTTTTACAAAAGTCATGTTACTGAAATAAAAATAGTCATTTCTTATCAATTTTTATATCTTGAACACAAATATGACAGTGAAATTGCAAAGTTGGCTCTAGTTTTTTTTGTAATCTACAAGAATTAATGTTTACATCACGAAATGCATGTCAATAGTAAATATAATAGGCCTGTTTGGGAGCTTCTCTGGGGAGTGTCCAGCAGTAGTCAGCCAGCATTGTAGTGGACCATTTTCCCTGGTATCTTTGCTCCATTGTTGCGATATCCTGGTGAAAACATTCGCCCTGTTCATCACTAACCATACCACAGCTGTCAGGAAAGAAATCGAGATGGGAATCAAGGAAATGGATCTTTAGAGACATATTGCAGCCAAGTTTCTGATACTGCATCAGTATGTCTTCTACTAGTTCCTTGTAGTTTTCTGCCCTAACATTACCGAGAAAGTTTGTTGACACTAGGCAAAAAGCATTCCATGCTTGTTTCGCATCACCCTGCAGCAAGTTGTTGATCCGGTCATCTTTGAAGAGCTCTCGAATCTGAGGACACACAAAAACTCCCTCTTTAATCTTTGCTTCGCTGAGTCGAGGGAATTTTTCATGCAGGTATTGGAAAGCTGGTGAAGTGCGGTCCATGGCTTTCACGAAGTTTTTCATCAAACCTAGTTTGATGTGAAGAGGTGGTAGCAGGATTTTGTGAGCCTCAACCAGAGCTGGGTGCTGGATATTCTTCTCTCCAACTGTTGCATTTTGTCTGTGATTCCATTCCTTCCACAAGTAGTGCCAATCCCTTGCTCGGCTATCCCACTCACATAAGAAGCACATGTATTTTATATATCCCTGCTGGAATTCCCATAAAAAGGGCAACTACCTTCAAGTCACCACAGAGGTGTCAGATGTACTTGTTATAGTTAATGGAAGTCAGTAGATGCTTTAAGTTATCGTATGTCTCTTTCATATGGACGGCATGTGCTACTGGAATAGATGGAAGACAGTTTCCATTGTTCAAAAGCACAGCCTTCAGACTCAAGTTTCGAAGAGTCTATAAATAGTCTCCAGTCTTGTGGGTCATAAGTGATTTTTAAGGCATTCATGAGGCTTTCAATATCGGAACAGAATACCAGATTACTTTCCTTTCTGAAGAAAGGCTCCAACTGCTGGTGGTGCTTTCAATAGGAAGGAATGTTGACATCTTCTTCTAGAAGATTCCATTGCTGGAGTCTTGATCCAAGCAATTCTGCCTTGTTCTTGGATAAGTCCAAATCACGAACCAGGTCATTTAGTTCTTCCTGTGTTATTCTGTGTGGAGTTGATATGCATCCCAGTGAAAATCTGGGTCACTGCATGCTGACAGACCAGGAGAAGAACAGGTCGGCTCACCCTTGTCCTCATCAGATGAATCAAGAGAATATTCTGATGGAGGTTCTGGAATAGGAAGTCCCTCATCATGTGGAACTGGTCTCAATGCAGACGGAATGTTTGGGTAGACTATGCTCGACTTCTTTTGCTTTGTTATTGTGCTGGAAAGAGGAGGAACCAAGCAGAAGTAACAGTCATTTATGTGGTTGTTTGGCTCTCTCCACACCATGGGGACTGCAAACGGCATTGATGGTCTTTTGCAATTCAACCACTTGAAAGCTGTGTTGTACATGTAGCGCAGCATATATGCGGGGCCCAAGGCTTGTCTTGGTCACCAATCTTGCATCCGAAGTAAAGATGATACGCCTTCTTCAGTTGAGAAGTGATACTTTTCTTCTGGTTGGCAAATGTCACTTCCCCACAAATGTAGCAGAAATTGTCAACGGTATTAACGCACTTTCGCGGCATTACTATTCTGTATTGTACCTAAATGGCTAAAATTATATGATTAATAAAAGTTACATGTAACAGTAGCTTAAACTGTCTCTCACAGTCTGAAATATTTTAAATGCTCAACCTTTCCGACTGCGTATAGTACACTGCTGACGTCAGATGGCTTCAGCAGCCGTCTGGCAGTAGTAATGCATTGCATCAGAAAATGATGCAATCAACTCTGGATGATGTGTGCATGCTGGTATTATGCAATGTGATGCAATATTACATCATTCAAGGCTTATTTGGGATTTTGTTGATGTCCTACTGGATAAATTTACACGGTGAAACATCAAAAATGAACTACATGCAATATCTTCAAAACGAGAGCCATTAAACATTTTTTAATGTTATATTCGTGTTCAGCTCACCAAGATACTACAGATTAGGGCCTTTTAAAGTCAGTAACGATTTCAATGTTGACCAGTGTTATACGACACAAACCAAACACATGCACACCACTCAAAAATTACCCTGAAACATGTAAAAAATGAGACGTGCTGTGTTTTTATTTTCGCTTTTCCAGCAATACATAGAATATGGATTATTTACAAAATTCAGTGCATGGTCTGGCCATCAATCATACTGGAGCAATCCAAATGCAATACACTGTACACTTTCCCTCCTTAGGTTTTAATACGTCAGTGCTATCATTTATTTGCTTTTATTCCCCAACTCTAGTCTCTCCTATTCTTCAAGCGGTTTGAGCAAAGGATCTCAGTAAAAGGCATCCTTTGCCACGGAGTCTCTGTAGAAATCACTGCCAACTGCATAGGTGCTCCATCCCCTTGTTTCGCTTTCTTTTCAAAGGTACCACAACCTACAGGGACTTATGGTTTTCAAAAGGTTTACAACAACTACTGGAGCTGCCTCTCTCCATGGTGATTCATATGCATTCCTAAGAATGCATTCATATTAATGCGAACATTCACAGTGATAAAATATCAATATTGATAAAAATACAAATATATTGATAGTCAGGAAAATACAGGAAAGAGATATTAAATGATAACAAAAACCTGATGAACATAGAAAACTTAAGAGCAAGTTTGCCCCTGCTTTCCTGCTCAAATGAGCTGGAAGACCAAAATGAACCTAGGGGCCTATTTACTAAAGTGTTAACTCTAAAGTAAGGGTAAATGCAATGCTGATACACTTAGCACAATAATCTATGCTAATGCAGACTTAATGAAAAATATTTTAATGAGCTGCGTTGGATAGAAATTCATGCAAACTAGCTCATTACTTTAAAACAGCAACATAAATCATGTTAAGCAACACAATTATATTAACCTGCCAATAGCAATAAAACTTTATACCTCAGGAAGTGTGACTGTAGTGTTTGCAAACATAAGTCCCGACAGGGCTCCAGTTAACTGCCTGAATGAAGAATAATGGTCACTGTGGGATGAAGAGCCTTTACTGCAGTCAAGTGCAAGGATCCCATTTGCACTGAAGTCCCCCATCCCAGAGTAAAGTATCACCTGTGGACAAATTTCTTCCCTCAAAGCAAGAGAAAGGCCCCCCTCCCAGGCCAAGTGACCCTCTCCAAGCCAGGTAACTATGAACATACCTCATACGAAGGTTGCCAACTGATGACGGCAGCAGGACTACTTCATGCTTTCTCCTGTGCCGACTGGCAATCTTCAGATGGGGTAGGAAGGGGATGTCCTGGCAGGAATGGGGGTGGGGAGGGATTTGATCAGACTGAGGTCTTATTCTTTCTTTGGTGAGGATAGGATGGATCTTGGCTTGGTGGGGGCCCTAGTGGTTAGTGCAGTGGCCTGTGACAAAGGGACCAGGGTTCAAATCTCACTTGTATTTCTTGTGACTGGGCAAGTCACTTAACCCTCCACTGCCTCAGGTACAAACTTAGCCTTCAGGGATAGGGAAAGACCTATTGTACCTGAGTGTAACACACCTTGAAACTACTACTGGAAAGGTGTGAGCTAAATACTACTTAATAAATAAATACTCTTCAAGCGGGGTTGAAGAGGGAAGGACAGTCTCCATCAGGAATTGTGTTACCAGCAGCAGTAACACGTTTTAATGCCAATAACGTACTCGTATTACCTCCTGTAAAATATCTGATTTAAGACCCAATTATGAAAGGGATTAAGCGCTTTAGTAAATCAGAGGGCTTGTTTGCTAATGTGTGCTGTTAGTATGGAGGTTTATGATATGTTAAGTGTGCAACGCTAACGCTGCAGGGCCCTGAACTAAAAATCCCATGCTTCTGGTTAGTGCATGATTGGGTGGAAACAGGTTGGATTAGGTGTATAGCGTGAACATTGATGGCATGTCGTGGTTAGCATGTGCATTTTAGGCACATGCTAACTGAGCTTGTTGCTATTAGCATGGGTGCACTTAATGCCAACTCAGTGGGTGGCGTTAAGTGCAGCCCGAGCCTGTTGCTATTAGCATGGGTGCACTTAAAGCAAAAACCCTGGACCTTAACCCTCCTGCTCACAATCCTACAATAAAAAACCAGAATAACATTTCAAGAAAATTTCATATTAGCCTTCACTCTCTCTCTCAAGACTATTTGTATGAGAGATTTTTAGGGGGTTTATGAAACCTCTTTATAAGGCATATAATTGGCAATTCCTTTTCATTTGGTTCCTTTTTATGCCTAGGAATTACATGACTTCACCTCTCTCCCATATTATAACTGTTGATAATTTTTTAAAATTTTAAATGGCAGTTCCCTCCTGCTTCTTTTGGCTTCCAGCTCAACTGGACACATTATTCAATCAGCTTTATAGCCCCTTTCCCAGGAAAGGGTACAAGGTGGTTTAAAAAATACATCACAAATATAATACAATTATAAACAGTCTAAAATAACCCAAATCATAACATAAAAATACTGTAAAACAATTAAAAAGCCTGCTCGAATAACCAAGTTTTACACAGTTGGGATCTGGTGCCATGAACCTTCATTCATAACTATGCAGGGATTTTATATCTTCTAACAGCTTAAATTCAGTTACTGCAGTCATGGTCCTTGACTCGTAGCAATACATCTTCAGTAATCCAGCAATCATGGGCATTCAATCTGGTCATTAGGTGTCACCATAACACAATGACTGAGTCTTTCCCTCCAGGAGCTCTGAATACCAGCATCCCAGAGTCAGCCGAACTAGGAACTATAAGCCCCTCCTTATAAGCCACTGTGCCAAACACCGTCTTTTAGTTCTATCATTATGAAGAGCAATGTTGTTTCCTTTTCAGTGCGGCAGTATTTGATTTAATTGGAATTTACTCCAATGGTCAATATGACATCTAGGTCCATTTTCTAAATAATTCAATTATTTCCCTTGTTGGATTGCATTAACACATGATTCATGTAGACTCATTGCTTGTCTCCTTCCATGAATATATACTATGGGTGGCATATTCAAAGCATTTTAACCTGTCAGCAGACCTGCTAACTGGTTAAACTCTGGTCAGCGGGGTATTTAGTGTCACTAAACCGTTTAGTGCCACTGGGGCGTTCCAGGAACAGCATTAGAGTTAACTGGTCAGCGGTGATATTCAGCCTCTAGCCAGTTAACTTAAACTGGCTGGTTAGGAAGGAAAAAGGATAGCCTAGCTTTAGCCGGTTTAAATATCCAGCCAGCGGATGAATATTACTGCAAACTGGGCAAGGATAAGCTGTAGCACTGTCGTAAACAGCAGAGTTACAGTAGACCACAAACTACATGAATCAGCAATAATCACATGTACAGTCATAAAAAAGCTAATGGAATATTTTACATAAAACATATGCGGGCTCATTTATAAAGAGTCAGCTGTAACATGGGACTTACTGCACGCTAAGTTAATGCTTTCAAATGCCTATGTTATTCAGCTATTGCGGAAAATGCAATGTTTGGGCAGCAAGGACTGCACATTATAGTTAATGTGGAGGTAGACACTGCACCTTAACAATTAACATAGCACATAATTCAGGGCAGTTAATGCTACCTCAAGATGTGTAGTGTCATGAGGCTGGTGCCAATAAAGATGCAGAGTTGAAAAGAAACTCTGTTTTTCACAGAGCTCTAGGTGTGCAATTACCTCAAAGCACAGCTAGAGGGGGCAGGAGAGATCCTACAGAGGTTAATGAGGCTAGGAGAGCTAACCAGTTGCACCTGGAAATGAGCCCGGGAGATTCAAAGGGAAGATCCCTTTATAAACGGAAGCTTAATGCTAGCAAGGCAGAAGCAGCAGGAAGAACAGGAGAAGCAGAAGGAGAAGGAACAAGGATTACGGCTGAAGAGGGAAGGAGAGACCTGAAGGAAGGAATCCTCCTTGAGCAAGCCCAAAAGGACAGAATTCACAGAGGTATAGTTCAGAGGGGCCAAGCTACGAGAGCCACAGTTCAGAGGGAGTCTGCTAAGGAAAGCAGTCAGGCTGGAGGGTATGCCACTCCCTGCTTAAGGAACGTTCCTGAATCCAAAGCTGTAGGACGTATACAGAGAGCCAGAGAGCCAGGCTTGGAGGAAAGTCTGCAGGCATTAGAGTATGCTGAACAAGCTTTACCAGGTACCCGAAGGGAAGGGGTTTCTAACAAAGCTACTTTGTCACTAAAGCATAGAGCTGGAGAATCCGCACCAGGTTTTACTAAGCTTTCAGGAAGTCCAGCACTGCCCAGAAGCTACCGACAGAAAACCTGTTGTCACAGAGACGTGCATGAGAGAGAAGGTTCCAGAGCTTCAAGCTACAGAAACTCAAGGTATGAAAGTTTTATTCCTGCTAAAGACAGCTTAACTCCTAAAAGCACTGCTAAAGCTAAAACTCAGTTTGTGAGAAGAAGAAAGAAACCAGAGTGGTTTGAAAAACTACCAAAAGACTTTAAAGCACAGTCTTATTGGAGGCAAGATACCAGAGACAGTCCATATAAACCTGTAACTGCCAGGGACAGCGTGTGCTCTGAGGGGGAAAGTAGTGAAGCAGATTTTATGGAAATAGAAGACGCCAATACTATTCCCATTCCTCAGGAAGAAGCTATGGATTGTAGTTTGTGTATGGCTTCTAGCCTAGAATCCATAGCGTCCTTGTAAATAAGAAGTCTTATTTAATTGCTTTGCCCTGGAATGAATTGAATTCCTCCCTTTAACCCTTTCAACTAATTGTGAAGATATTAACAATTGGTTTTACCTGCTTATTACTGGAACCTTTATGAACAAAGGACATTCTTTGATTTCTAGTGTCTTAATGAACCCTTGCACAGAGGGGAAATAAAAGCCTTGTTTCCCTACACTCGTGGCTTAATTATTGAGTTCTCACAAGGAGCTGAAATACCTAAGACCAATCTCCATTTTTGGCCTTAAAATACCCCACGCTCCTTGAAAATAAATGTTGTACAGCATGCCCTTACCGCCATTGGCCACTAGGGGCTGCCGTCACGACAGTAGCTAGCTGCATCATGTGTTATCTGCCAAGCATTTTCAATAAAAGAACAACTTTCTCTCTCTGTTAACTGCACGGCAGGTTGTCCAAAAATGCTGGGAATTCTCCAATACTTAACAGAAATGTTTTGGAGTGACTGCATGTTAATTCTGACTGTTACCACATGGTAACTGCAAATTCTTAGTGCACTTTATTAAATAGGGGCCATAATACAATGGCCCCATAGTGCTCAACCTTGATAAGGTCATTGCTGGAGTACTGAGTTCATTTCATGCCCATACTGCATGAAGGATGTGGAAAAACGGAATAAAGTTCAGAGGAGAAAATCAATAGGGGACAGCTTGACAGACTTTGGTTTGCTTTGTCTAGAAAAGAGAAGAGTGAACTGAGATTTAATACCAGTCTTCAAATAGCATGAATGGGCAAGGTCTTACAGTGAGAATAGTGAGCCAGTGTTTTCCACTGCAATTGGGAAAATGCTGTCAGACATTCAAAAGAGCTTTCCAGTTGTAAGAGTTGGCAAGCATGGGAAATGTTATCTAGGAAGGTGGCAGAAACTCCTTCATGGAAGAATTTTCAAAGCAACCTAGAAATAATTTACTCTTCACTCTCACTGATGCAGCCACCCCAAAGGTAAGTTAGATACAGGCTAAGTTGCTAATGGTGGCAGTGGGTTTAAAGGCTAAATCAATAATAGACATCCAGGACTCTTGAACGAATATGACTGAACAGATATCTACACTCAGGCCAAAATTTATGCATGAATGTAACCACTGTATCGGAATCCAAACCATTTGTTTCTGAAAAGGCAAAGCTAGATACAGTTATAAGAAAAAATTCCTCAGAGCGCCTGACACAAACACAATTGGACTACACTGCAAAACAATTTTTCTGTAAGCTGCACATGATAAAAATATGTTTTGAATGTGCTCACCAGAAATGTATTAACCCGTTTTGGACCAGTGTATGCTTTAAGGTTTCCATACTTACTACTCAACTGTTTACTAATTAATGGTTATAAATTCAATGGAACTATGTTTAGCTATTATCGTTATGTCAAAAAGCGTTATATATAGATTTTTTATCTGAGATCTAGTTAGTTTAATAGGTATTCGAAGTTTGCTGATTTTGACGATACTGGCGGCTCAACATAAAAAGATCACAAAAAATAGTAAGTAGCTTATAATGCTGTAATAGCTACTATTGTGCAAATAAAAGTATTTGTAGACTTTAGAAAATAGGTTTAGATAAGTGTAAGTTACTTAGTGTCAGAGTTATTGGTGCGTATATCGGCCTTGCATGTTTTTCATACACTGGGCTAATATGTTGTTGAAACTAATTGCTGTCAAGCATTCTGTTCTAGGTGTTTCAATGGTGCAATATCGACGCACTGCATCAGAAGTGTTTTCACGTGTATCATATTCTGCCATCAGAATGGACTGTTGACAAACTATATTATATCATAATAAAGTGTTTTAAATGAAAACTGCAGTTTCAATAGTATCATACAGTATGTTTATGTCAATGAATATTGGAACTGAATCCTATCTTTTCTGAAGACGGACAATATACTATATTGGACCAGTGTATGAAAAACACGCTATGGGAAACTTCTATTTTCTGCAAAGTTTTAATATTTTTTATTATTGCTGGTATTTCATAGTTGTTTGAGTGTAACAAACCTAATAAATCATCCAGAACAGAGAAAGAATATGCGAGCTGTCCAAAACGGGTTAATTTTAGAAATATTCAGATATGGCTAAGCACAGCACATCCCAAACCTATCCGGGGGGACCCTCAGCCAGGGCCATATCAAGCCATAATTGCGCCCTCTGCTATTTCCCCATCTGGCGCACCACCCCCGCCACCTTTTTGCTTTCTCGGAGGCGGTGGCAGCAGCAGTGAAGCAGACCCACATTTGTAGGCAGGTCGGATCCCTCCTTCCCTTCTCTGACATAGGTCACGTCAGAGGAAGGAGGGACCTGGCCAGTCATGCAAATGCTGAATTGTAAAGACCCTTGTTTGCATGGCTGGCCTGGATATCCCGAAAACCTTACTGGACAAGGGTCCCTGGTTTAGAAACCTAGCACATGCTGTATTCTAAAGTAATCTTTGCTTCATGATATATTCTGTTTTTTACATTATCTGAAGGAGTTGTGGATGATGCAAACCCCCAAGAGAAAGAGAAAACACATGAAAGAGAGTTTTCAAATTTTTATCATGAAAATCTTAACTTGGCATTTCATGGACTACGAGTTCCATGGATTTTCATACGGCAAAATCATCAACCTTTCATAACAAAAAGTGCTCTTGAAAGGACACAATTAACATTTTTGTGTGACACGGTATTTACAATTATTTACTCTCAGAACCTTACCAACAAGAAAATCTGAACATGCTCAACTTTCAGTTTTAATTTGCAAGTCCTTATTTCTCTTTGCCTTTCAATAAAAAGTGTGAGGTCCTTGTGCGACTGGGCAGTTCCTTTCCTTGCAAATGTGCATTGCGATCAGCACAATACAAACAAGTGGACCATTTTTAAAAGGTTTTAATTGCAAAAACAAAATTACATCGAAATATGGTCTTTCGCAGAATCTATAACAAAGGAATAGTTGTCTGAGTGGCATTCACAATCATGCTGGAGTAAGAATCTTATGGGCATGTTTACTAAAGCGTGCTGTCTGGGTAGCATGCGGTTTTGGTGCCATGCTAAAAAAAACAGCACGGGGTGCTGTGCTAAAGAACCCATGCTACCCGTGTGACACCTGGCAGGGTGTGGGTGTTCCCGCCACTATGCTGCTATCATATTCATTGCCAGCGCTTGGCAGGGAGTAACTACCTCCAGCACAATGGGTGGCGAGAGTTGCTCCCTGAGGCAGTATTAACGCCGCAAGCAATGCTAAATTCAGGAGGACGGCTATCTCTGTACCTTGTGCTAGTAATGTGGCCCAAACTTGCATTATTAGTGTGGGCTTAGTAAACATGCCCCTTAAGATCTTAGGGAGTAAGACTGAGCCCACAGAGGTCAGCGTTTTTTAGAATCGTTGGCTGCCACAGGTAAAACAAAATCCAATATTCAGCGGCTGTATCCAGATCGTGGCTGCTGCTGAATACCCAGATAGCTTTTACACTGTCCTAAGTCATCCCGATAGAGGCGCAGAAAATAGTCGCTATCTGGATGACTCATGTCTCCACCCCTGGACTGCCCCGGCACCGAGTGGGTAGTGCTGAGGGATTCTGTGAAGATATTCAGCTGCGCTATCCGGACAATGCACTGAATATCTCTCACAGCAAGACTTATACAGCCAGCACTGGTGCTGCTAACCGGATAAGCTCTTTTAAATATTGACCCCTTCATGTATGCAGACTTTGATTCTGGGAATACAAAAATGGTTTCTTCATCGTCTATCAGGAAGCTGGTTATTTGAAACAAAATCAGTTAAACCAGTTCCAGCTGATTAGTTGGACTTAAATTTGGTTTAGAAACGTTACACAAGCGGACATGCATGCGGAAGCTAGGAAGGAATATTGCAGTGTGAAAGAATACCGAGAGGTATGAGATTTTGATGAACACTGGAATGCAATTTTAAACAAATGGATTTGAAACTTTCTAAAGAAACTACTACATAAGTGTTAAAGGATACACACAAAGAGAGAATGAGAAACCTGCTGTTCTTTAACATCGGTTACCTTTAGAGGAGTTTGAAACACAACATAAGGATTTTATGAAACAAATGAATGCATTTCCTGCTTCTCTATTAACCTGTTTTGAAGTCTGCTTTCTGTATTTACCAACAACATAAGAAGCAGTGAAGCAAAAAAAAAAAAAGATAACAGAGAGGGCACTGACTTAAACTGTGCAAATTTGGTAGATATTTTAAAACGTTTGAGATGGTGACAAAGTCCCTTGATAACTAATTTAAATGGATATACATTTGCCAACTGGAGTCACAAATGCTTTTTTTTTTTAAATTAAATTTCCCAGTTAACTAAGTCTTAAAATCTTGAATCCACTTAGGGGCATGTTCACTAAAAGTTAATATGCATTAATGAAATTAAAGATTAAAAGGACTGCAGGCATTTAATGTGCACTAATTTTCATTAGTGAGAGTTAAAACCTGTGAAAGCACACTTTGAAAGGATGTTCAGATGCAAATCGAGGATATCTGGTCAAAACATGTCCACAAAAGGGAAGTAATGTCCAAGCTTGAACATGATTTATGAAACGTGGATGTCTCTGATATGGAGGTCATCAGGGATCCCCACAATGGTATCCTAGACCAGCGTTTTTCAACCACTGTGCCGCGGCACACTAGTGTGCCGTGAGATATTGTCTGGTGTGCCGTGGGAAAAATTCTAATTTCATCCGTAACATGTGGTCTCGGCTCACAAATTAGGGTTGCCAACCAGCCGGTTTTCAGCCGGCCTGGCCGGTTTTTCCATGGCCAGGCCGGCTGCCGGCACAGTTGTAAAACCGGCCATTGAAAAGCCGGTTTTTTGCTCTGGCCGCAAGATCGGGAGCGGCCAGAGCAAAAAACCGGCTTTTGTGCCGAAGTCCACGGCGCGAACGCGATCGCGATTCCCTATAGCAGTGCAGCCGCTGGTTCTGCTTTGTACAGAGCAGCGGCTGCACTACACTTACATTGAAAAGTAAAGAGAAACTGTGTCAGGAGCCCTCCGATCATGCAGAGCCCGAGGAAGTGATGTCATGGGGGCGGGCTCCTCACAGGCTGTCTTTCCTTTTCAAATTAACTTTAGCTGCAATAAAGTTAATTTGAAAAGGAAAGACAGCCTGTGAGGAGCCCGCCCCCATGACATCACTTCCTCGGGCTCTGCGATGACCGGAGGGCTCCTGACACAGTTTCTCTTTACTTTTCAATGTAAGTGTAGTGCAGCCGCTGCTCTGTACAAAGCAGAAGCAGCGGCTTGGGCAGAGGGGGGGTGTGTGTGTGTGAGTGAACCAGCAAGGGGGGGGGGGAGTGTGAGTGAACCAGCAAGAGGGGGGGGAGTGTGAGTGAACCAGCAGTGGAGGGAGGGGTGGTGTGAGTGAACCAGCAAGGGGGGGGGGCGATGGTGTGAGTGAACCAGCAGGGGAGGGGGGTGAGTGAGTGACCCAGCAGGAGGGGTGAGTAAGTGACAGGGGGGTGGGTGAGTGAACCAGCAGTGGAGGGGGGGGTGGTGTGAGTGAACCAGCAGGGGAGGGGGGTTGGTGTGAACCAGCAGGGGAGGGGGGTTGGTGTGAGTGTTTGATTCCTATTCAAGAGAATTACTTTATATATAGTCAATATAGGCACAGAGGTAAATTTTTTTAACATTTTCTAATGGTGGTGTGCCTCGTGATTTTTTTCATGAAAAAAGTGTGCCTTTGCAGAAAAAAGGTTGAAAAACACTGTCCTAGACCACAGATGTGTCCCAGCCAGCTCTTCTGTAAGTGGAAATGTCTTGCAGATTGACAACCAGAAGAGTATCCCTAATGCCTACCAATTCTCTTTATTGTTGTGGGAAGTACTGGGGATTGTAGAGTACCATCTCCTCTACACCCCCAGAGATGTGACCGCTGTTTCTGGAATCAGGCGTGCAAGTCTAAAGGTGTGTATACACAGGCCAATCCAAACATGTAATGCAACCTGGAACAAAAGTCTAGCTAATTGGGACGCAGAGCATACACAAAGCATGCATTCTCAGAGGCAAGCTGCATGCAGTGTGATCCACTTCGTTCATGAGCACATACTAATCAGGGAAGTGCTTCAAACAGCATCTCAACTAACACTGTGCGCCCCTTTGTATTTGCGGCAAAAACTGACAAAGTTTGGATCCGAACAAGCACAATGCTCATAGCTGTAATCTTTCGCCGCTCTCTACTTTCGGTTACGCTCCGTTTGGTCCTGGGTTCATTTCACAGAGACAGTAGGGTTAGTAGCACAATAAGACAACCAAAACTGGTGTGGCTTGGAAAAAGGTCTTTATATAGAAATAGGCTTATTACATAGGTACAGAACAGAGATATAAGGTTGTTACAGAGCTGCTTCCATGTATATCAATGAGACTGTGTGTGGGTGCATGTGTGTGTGTGAGAGAGAGAGGAGGGGGGGGCAAGAAGTGTGTGTCAGAGCCTCATAGTAAGAAGTGTCCCATGAATGGGGAGAGAGAGAGAGAGAACAAAAGGGGGGGGGGTAAGGAGAAGTGTGTGTGTCCGATGAATAGGAAGAGAGATATTTTGTGTTTCTCTGTATTTATAGTGAAATTCTTCAGCACCTCCCTTTGTCATAATTTGGTTTGTTTGAGGTCTGCTATCACTTGATTAGCAAGGAGGGGCTGTTTGTCCTTCAGACTAATCAGGTAAACTGTGCTCATTAAGTCTGGAGACTGACATCACCAGAGGGTCAAAGCTGCTTGCAATCCAAGTCTGGGAAAAGCCATGACACCTATGCTAGGCATAATGTCATGCTGATGTATGCTGACAGTAGCGTGCACATGGGTCATTTGCAAACGCGTCCCAACTAGTCAAAAATGTTGCAGGCTACGCTGCATTGCATGCTGCATTGCATTCAGTGTATACGCACTTTAAGGCCTCCAAAATGCCCCCATACAAGACAAACATCCCTGGTGCAGGACCATCTCTCGAACCATTTTGCAAAATGGGTCCAGGGACATCTACATGCTTTGGATGTTTACATGCCCATTTTCGGACATCCAAATCGCAAATAGGGCTTCTAAATGAACCACCTCAGTAAACATGCCTCTTAGCGTCGCATCCCAATTTCAAACAAGCAAGTTTTATGGGTTCTTCCACCATTTCAATTAGAATATTTTAGATTACTGATAAAGTTTTATAAACCAAGGGGCTATATTCAAAAGCATTTATGTGGTCTGCAGACCTTCAGATGACACAAATGTCACCGAGAGGGATTTTCAGCAGCACTAACATGGTTTTTGCTGCTGAATATCGCCTCTTAACCGGATTAAATATCCCGGAACTATCTGGATAGTGCTGGGGCATTCTGAGGGCAGAGTGGGGGCAGCACCCCTGATTATCTGGTCAGCTGTGCTTTTCAGCTGCGAACCAGACAGTCAAATTGCATAAAGTGAAAGGCTCTCCTAACTTTATGTGGTTTTGCAGTCTGGTTAGAGGCTGAAGAGCTCCACTGGCCGGACTGCAAAACTACAATCTGGCAAACCCAGATATTCAGGGACGGTCGCTGGATATGCACTGCCACAGAATATGCCCCTCCCAAGTTTTTAACCTATTGTTCTATCTTTAAATACCATGCTTTTCATTTCTCTTTCGGAGAAGACAATTTAATGAATGTGAACAAAACCTTATTCTTGTGTAAGATTTATCAACTTATCACATACTTCTAACCTATTTTCAGGAGAATGTTCTTCTCATTACAGAAGAAAAAGAAGGAAATGCCCTTATGAATATGCTGAAAGGTTTTCCTAGCAATATGTACACAGCAATGCGGCTTGTATTTAAGTGACCATTTTATAAGGAGCCGTCTAAATTTATGCACAAAGCACATACAAGACCTCTTACAAAATATTAATTAGTATGAAAGTCTGCGCAAAGTTTGCATGGCTCACACTTTGTCTGTGGGCATGCACATGGGCGCTGCGAGCAATCACACACAGAGCTTATAAAATTCCTTAATTTATGTGTGAAATTGCAAAATGTAGAAGCGGTCACTTATATTAACTCTAGGGATGGTGTAAGTGATCACGCCTTAACATACATTCATACTTTCGCACTTACGCTCTATTTTATAAAGTCAGGTAGGTGCATACTTCATTTTATAAAACAGACGTAAAGTATACATGTGAAAATGTGTGTTAACCAGGTACTCGTTTATAAAATGACTCTCTTTATACTACATATATTGCTCACCTGACATATTACCCACGTGACTGGAATCCCTCGCTTTTTGGACAGAGTTCAGCTCCCATTTATTATTAATTTTTGGGGAAGAAGGGTTAAGTGAGGTATGGAAATACTCAAAACTCCAAAAACCCGCTCAGAAACGGGAACTCCCATATTTTGATGTACTGTGGTGACTATGTCAACACTCTTGCTGAGAAGAGAGCCATCCAAATATTTCTGATCACTTCCTCGGCATCTCTAGACAAAGAAGATATCTCGATGCTTTAATGTTGTGTTTCAAACCAATTAGGACTTGCATCAGTAATGCAATATTATATACAAACGTAAACCGATAAGAAACTCACACAACTGATAAAAATGGAAGCAGCTAAAATGTTAGACCTTACTTCAAGGCAAGGGCCCATTCCAGGACTTTGAAGATCAAAGGTAGATTGTAGTACAATGGTGAAGTCACTGAGGCCTAGGTGAAGTCACTGCTTGTTTCTTCATAATATCAAGACCGGCTTTCCTCTTATTCTTGCAACAGTACAGTTTGTAGTTCACAGGATAAATGGTACGGTATCAAAAGGCGATTTAATAAAAGCACTCGAAGCAACTTTATTCCTATTCATGTTTGCAGACATTTACAAAAACCATAACAACATCTGAGTTTACCTTAAAAAAATAACTTATTAAGCAGTGATATACACAGCGCAAAAAATAGTTTGGGGAGGAAAAGCAATTCTTTTTAATATTTAAAATGTAAACGTGAAAAAAAAAGATGGAATAAAAGTCCCTACTTGTTTCTAATTAAGATGCCATGTGATAATATCCTTTTACAATGTCCTGTGGACATATATATATGTCTATATATATATATTTATATATATGTACAGATGATTGCAGTTCAGTAGGGCATTTCACATATGCCACTCTTTACAGCTGCTTGAATCTTATGCTTGGACCCGCCTTCTCCACAAAAACAGGGTATATATGGCAGAAAGAAATGTTTGTGTGTGGGGGTATGTATGTATGCGTGCGTGTGTGTATGTGTGTGTGTTTACGAGCGCGCATGTGTGTCTGCGATCCTTTTGTTAAACCGTACATGGTGACGCTGGTTTCACTCCTGCATTAGTTCTGTGAAGTTGGCTGACTCGCTGTGGTCTTCAGAAGATGAACTGGTGGACGGATCACACACTCATTGTCATGCTGGGGGAATACTGCAGAGAAAGAAAAAGAATTCACACCTGGTATTTTATAGCTAACAGCGACTCTTTAAAACTGCCAATTATCTCTGCAAGCGGTATGCCTTTCCCTCCCATGCACCATTAACCTTGAGGCAAAAATGAACCATCGAGGATTTTATCATAGACTAGGAGAAGTGGAAAAATCATTTGCCTAGGAAAGAAAAATGAAACCAGATCTATAGTCTACAGCATCTTTTTCTTTACACACAGGGGAAGGTTATCTTATAACAGGATTCCTAGACAGGAAAGGCACATCGGTGTATATGTGTGCCTATTTTATAAAGGAAATGTATGCACTTATGTGTCTCTATAAAACAGTCTGTTTGAAAGCTCCTGCACAAAATTATGCTTGCAAGAAGGCAGGAGTAACTTTGGGCATATATGTGCCAGCAGAAATCAGAGCATATGCCTGTATTTCCTGCCGATCCCATCCCGCTCCCCGGGCGTGGTTATGCAGATAATGCATAAAATCAGGTGTTCTGCTTTCTAAATGCTACATTTTTGTGCATATATCCTCCAGCAATGTTGGAAGCACCAATCTGAACATGTACAACATTGTTCTACACAGCTCAAATTGCGAATAAAATGACTACCTACGGGAAAGCATAGTTACTCACCTGTAACAGGTGATCTCCGGGAACAGAAGGAATTTAGTCCTCACATATGGGTATCATCGGTACCGACGGAGCCTGCGCGGGAACGCTCCCCAGCGTCCAATCAGAAAGCTTTTGGGAGCATCCCACAGCGCCTGCGTGCTGCCTTCCCGCCTTTCCCAACTGCCTCTCTCCAGTTGAGTTTAAAGCTGAGACAAAGAGAGAGAGAGGGAAAGGAAAGAGAGAGATAGAGAGATACAACTCCTAGGGGAGGTGGGTGGGTTGTGAGGACTAAATTCCTGCTGTTCCCGGAGATCACCTGTTACAGGTGAGTAACTATGCTATCTCCAGGAACAAGCAGGAATCTAGTCATCACATATGGGGACTCCCCAGCTTTGGGTGCCAGGGAGAAACCCCAGAAGTTGTGTGTCCCTGAGAAGGGCTCCACTTCCCCCCATGGATCTCTGGCATCCTATCAGGGATGGTGGGTAGGAGTTGATTAAGTATGGAACAGGTGTTTGAGAACAGCCTGACCAAACAAGGCATCCTGGCGGGAGTCCTTGTCCAAGCAGTAATGGGCTGTGAAGGTATGAACCGAGGCCCAAGTGGCTGCTCGACAGATGTCGTCAATAGACACAGAGTTCAGATGAGCCATTGAGGCTGCCATGGCTCTCACATTGTAAGCTGTGACATGGCCCTCCAGAGAAACGTTCTTACTCTGATAGGCGAAAGAAATACACTCAGCAATCCAGTTGGATAGTGTTCTCTTGGAGACTGGCAGTCCCAAATGAGAAGGGTCAAAAGCAACAAAGAGCTGAGAAGACTTTCTGTGTTGCTGTGTCCTCTGTAAATAAAAAGCCATAGTTCTTTTACAGTCCAGGGTATGAAGATTCCTCTCTGCACTTGATGCATGAGGTCCTGGAAAAAAGACAGGTAGGTAGACCTCCTGGTTGAGGTGAAAAGGCAAGACCACCTTAGGCATAAAGTGTGGATGAGTCCTAAGGACCACCTTGTCATGATGAAACCTTGTATAAGGTGGATTAGCTACTAGTGCTTGCAATTCACTAATGCGGCGTGCTGATGTGATTGCAATGAGAAAGATAACCTTCCAAGAAAGAAATTTCAAGGAAGTGGTAGCTAAGGGTTCGAAAGGTGGCTTCATGAGCTGCCCAAGAACCAGATTCAAGTCCCATGCCACCGGAGGTGGTCTAATGGAAGGCTTAGTTAGAAGGAGGCCTCTCATGAATCTTGCTATAAGAGGATGAGAGGAAATAGGTTGTCCATTTAGAGGTTTAAGAGAAGCTGCAATAGCACTCAAATGGACTCTTACTGAATTTGTCTTAAGGCTTGCATTAGACAAATGGAGGAGATACTCCAGTAAAGATTCTAGGGGTATAGCAAGGGGGTTAAGACCCTTTTCTGAACACCAAACAGTGAACCTTTTCCACTTGAAAGCATAAGAACGTCTAGTGGAAGGTTTCCTAGAAGCATAAAGAACATCTTTCACTTGCTGAGAAAGATGAAGATCTTGGAGATCTAGGCCTTCAGCAACCAAGCCCTGAGATGCAGGGACTGGGGATTGGGATGCCATAATATTCTGTTCTCCTGAGATAGGAGATCTGGAGCAGACCCTAACTCCAGGGAGGGAGCTTGAGAGAGATGTAGAGGCCGAGGGTACCACACTTGGCGTGGCCAATGTGGTGCTATGAGAATCATGTGGCCTCTGTCTCTCTGAAGCTTGAAGAGAGTTTTGGGAATTAGGGGAATGGGTGGAAAGGCATACAAGAAGTCTTGACCCCAGTGAAGGAGGAAAGCATCCTTGGCCTGAGCTCCCTGAGCCGAGTTCTGGAACAGAACCGGGGAAGTTTGGCATTCCACGGACTTGCAAAGAGGTCTATGTCCGGGGTTCCCCAAAGTTGAAAAATCTTGGCCACCTGGTCTGCATGAAGAGACCACTCGTGTGGAAGGAGAACTCGACTGAGTCTGTCTGCCCAAGAGTTTGGAACACCTGGAAGATACACTGCCAGAAGATGGATGTGATGCTCTCTGGCGAGGGCCCACAGTCGCAGAGCTTCGTTGCAAAGCGACAGAGTGCCTGTTCCCCCCTTCTTGTTCACATAGAACATGGCTACTTGATTGTCCGTATGGATAAGGACTGTCTTGTAGCTGAGCAGAGTATGGAACACTCGCAGAGCAAGGAAGATTGCTCTGAGCTCCAAGAGTTTGATATGTAGACAACTCTCTTGTGGAGTCCAAGTGCCCTGGGTGGAGAGGTCTTGCAGATGAGCTCCCCAACCCATTGGAGAAGCATCTGTTGTAAGAGCTGCTTGTGGCAGAGGTTGCTGAAAGGGGGACCCCAGCAACAGGTTTTGAGTGGACTTCCACCATTGGAGAGACAAAATGAGATGACTTGTGTTTGCTATTCTGTCTGACAGGCAACCTAATCCCTGGGTCCATTGGGTGGATAAAGTCCACTGAGCTGCCCTCATGTGAAGGCGAGCATATGGTACCACATGCACGGTGGATGCCATGTGGCCTAGCAACTGCAACATTTCTCGAGCAGTTAAAAAGGGCTTTAGGGCTGCTTGAGAAGCTAACTGCACCAAGCGAAGGCAACGGGCTTGGGGAAGGTAGGCCCTTGTCTTTGTGGTATCCAGCAGGGCTCCTATGAACTCTAGAGATTGAGTAGGAGTTAGACTGGATTTTGGGATGTTTATGACCAGCCCTAAATACTGAAGGATACGCATTGTGCAGGATAGAGAAGTCCTGGCCTCTGACTGTGTTGGAGCTCGAATGAGCCAGTCGTCCAAGGAAGGGAAGACGAATATTCCCAGAGTGCATAGAAATGCTGCTACCACAGCCATGCATTTCGTGAACACCCTTGGTGCAGAGGCCAGACCAAAAGGAAGCACCCTGTATTGGTAGTGCTTTCCTTGAAACAGGAACCGAAGGAACCTTCTGTGGGTTGGATGGATGAGAACATGGGTGTACGCATCCTTGAGATCTAGAGAACAAAGCCAATCCTGACTCTGAAGGTATGGAAGCAGAGCTCCGAGAAAAATCATTTTGAATTTCTCCTTGACTAGGAATTTGTTCAATTCTCTGAGATCTAAGATAGGTCTGTATCCCCCTGTTTTCTTTGGAATAAGAAAATAAGGGGAATAGAACCCTGTGCCCTGTTGATGAAGAGGCACTTCTTCTATTGCCCCTTGGGCAAGAAGGATGGTAACCTCCTGACCTAGCAGGTTGATGAGAGAGGTCGAAGAATTGAATTGCTTCACTACTGTGGGAGGGGGCATGCTTGAAAAATGAAGTTTGTACCACTCTCTTATGATGGAGAGTGTCCAACGCTCTGCTGTTATTTGCCCCCATCTGGGAGCAAAATGGCATAACCTTCCTGGAATGGTGGACGGTTCTGGTCCTTCCAGAGCCAGAAAGGCTGAGTTCTCTAGCAGAAAGTCAAAGGCTCTGAGGAGGCTGAGGCTGCTGAGACGGTTGAGGCCTAGCAGCCTTTACTTTTTTCTGTTTGGGTGGTTGCTGACGTTTGGTTGAAAACTGACCTGCAGAAGATGCCTGCTGAGCATAAGCAGGATAAAATCTCTTCTTTTTAGAAAAAGGTGTTCTCTTGAACAACTTTTTCCTAACAGGATCAGCAGTAGACTTGGATAGTCTATCCAAAGTGGAATTTTCAGCATCCATCTCATTGGCTTTTTCTTGCCAATCTTTACCAAACAGGTTCTCACCAGTACAAGGGATATTTCCCAATTTATCTTGTACCCAGAGCTCTAAATCAGATGCTTGGAGCCAAGCACCTATGGCAATAGCCATGGCCCTGCTTATACATTCAAAGCAGTCGAAGGCTGCACGGTTGGAGAATTTAGAGACATCTTGGGCATGTTTGAGCCAAGTGAGAAACTCCTGCCTTTTATCCTCAGAGATGAAAGGACTTAAAGTCTGTAGATGATCAGTAACTTCCTTTAGGAACATTCCCATGTAGAGGTTATAGGAACTGATCCTTGCAGCAAGCATGGAAGCTTGAAAGACTCTACGTCCAAAAGCATCCAGAGTTCTGCATTCACGTCCTGGAGGATTAGAGACATGTCTTTTTGCACTTCTAATCCTTCTCATAGCAGATTCCACCACAATGGAGTGGTGGGGAAGCTGAGTTTTATGGAAACCAGGACAAGGAGGGACACGATACATAGTATCTAACCTACGAGAATGAGGAGAGGTGGTAAGTGGTGTTTCCCACATCCTCAACATGAGATCATATAGAATCTCATGAATGGGTAGGGTAGCTGCATCCTTAGGAGTTTTGGGATATTGTAAAATATCCAACTCCTTGGCCCTTGGCTCTGTTTCAGGGGTCACAGTGATGGAAGGCCCCGAGCCACCCCTCGGATGAAGTCTTTATTTATTTTTATTTAGACAGTTTTGTATACCCCCTTATCCTTCAATCAAAGCGGTCATAACACAATTGGGAGATACATTTAACACGCGGGGATATGAGACACATACACTAATACTTACAGGGAACATGGGCAGTGGAGGGTTAAGTGGCTTGCCCAAGACCACAAGGAGCATCTGTGGGACTAGAAACCCCAGTCCTTCCGGCCCAAGGTTGCTGTCCTCTAGTGGGATTTGAACCCCCGACCTTCCAGCCTGAAGTACCTTGCCCCAACCACTAGGCTACTCCTCCCTCTTCCCTCTTGGAAAGACATGTCCTCTGGAGGAGACATCCTGCGTTTAGGGGAGGAGGACTCCTGAGGAAGCATCATCGCCGCATCGACAGAACTTTCAGAATCCTCAGATTCTTCTGAGGAATCGAAGTATCGCCTGTCTGGATGCTCTTGCAGAGCCCGATACCCGTACTGAGCAAAATCGGTATCGGGAATAACCGGTACCGGGGAATCGGTACCGGCGGGCATCGAAGGACAGGGTACCGGCATAGCAGGCACCGATGCCGATGTCGATGCTATCGGTACCGGTTGTGATACTGATGGAGTTGTCTGTCGCGGTACCAAGGGCGTCGATACCACAAGGAAAGCCGCTAGACTGCGTTCTATGGACAGAATTCTCTGGTCCATAGACGCTGCCAATGCCTGGAAATCGGTACAGGTGGAAACTGCCGGTACCCCAGAGCATGGCACCAGGAGATCTGTCGAGGCCGAGCCGAGCCATCGAGAACATCCTGGAACCCCGATGATGGTGCTTTGGAAGCCGAAGCCTCCCACCGGGGTAATTTTGCCGGTGCAGAATCCTCGAGGGCAACGCCAGAGGCATCTCGATGCTTAGAAGGAGATCTACCCTTTGAGGACCGGCTAGACTTATGTTTAGTTACCTGAGATCCACGGGTAGAAGAAGCAGCCCTGGAAGACGTCGATGCCACCGAAGCCGCATCAGAGGGAAACAGGGTACTGAGCTTAGGAGCTCGGTTCTGTCGACCCCTTTTAGACATCATAGCACAGGACACACAATCTGTGGTCAGGACCTAAACATTTTAAACACCATTCATATGTGTCGGTGACGGAAATGGTACCGCCACATTTTGTGCACTTTTTAAAACCTGAAGCAGGTTTTTCCATATTAAGGAAATTTCTGGGCCTTAAGGCCCAAAAAGACAGGTGCACCTGAAGAAAATAAAAGAATGGAAAAATTAAATTTTTTTAAAAGAAAAGAAATACCGGCGGTACCGGTAGAGCATCGGGGAAGGCAGACGCGACCACAAAAAGAAATAAAGAAATAAGGAAATTCTTCTGCGTTGACAGGAACACGACCTGCTGGCTCTGCGGAAAAAGAAGAACTGGAGAGAGGCAGTTGGGAAAGGCGGGAAGGCAGCACGCAGGCGCTGTGGGATGCTCCCGAAAGCTTTCTGATTGGACGCTGGGGAGCGTTCCTGCGCAGGCTCCCTCGGTACCGACGATACCCATATGTGATGACTAGATTCCTGCTTGTTCCTGGAGATTAATTTATTACTAGGTAGGCATGTGTCCAAAGCTGATTATTCAATTATATTCAATTTATATTGGACTTCCACAACATTATATATGTGTTTTACAGTTTATTTATTATTCTGAAAATTTATCACACGCCTATCTTAAATTCTAGACAAGTTACAAATTTACCTTCATAATGAGCATGTACAATAATATATAAAAACATCCATAAAATAACGACTAGAAATAAAAAGCTTTCAGCTGCTTCCAAAAACCGGTAGTGCTGATCATTAATTGACATGGCACTGGCAGTTTATTCCATTCAATTGGCCCTGCTATGAAAAATAATCTATTCCTATATTCACTCAAATGTACGTCACAATAGGACAAGACATTAAGTTGCTGACTACCCAAAGATCTCAGTGCACATACAAGTTTATAAATACGTATCACTGTATTGAAATACATGGGAACTGAACCACTTAATGCCTTATGTATCAAGGTCAAAACTTTGAAAATTCTTCAGGCTATTGGAAGCCAGTCTAGTGCATATAAAGTCGGAGATACGTGTTAGTCTGAGAAATACCTGAAAGCAAGCGGGCAGCTGAGTTCTGAACTTTCTGTAATGCTTGAATAACCCAGTCAGAAAGGCCCAAATACAATGAGTTACAATAATCACGTCTTGTTAACACCAATGCTTGCAGGATCATCCTCAAGTCATTCCAAACACAACAGCACTGCACACTCGCAAAAGTCACACACACAAGTCCACAGCGAGGTGATAAAGGTAAGGATTTTATTGTAGTACACAGAAGGAATACCCGATACCCGGCACGGCTTTGGATCGTGTATGCTTTGATGCCGATTGTGCAAGAAATCTGCTTTAGAATACATTTTGACGATAACCATTTCCTGCATAAGGTGGTACACTGGCATTTAAACACCGTGCAATCAGCTGTTACCATGATTTCAACATTTGCTTTTACCTATGGCTAAGGTTTTGCCGAAACACGGCTGTGTCGGGTATTGGGTATTTCTCCTGTATACTAAAATTCTTACCTTCATCACCTCGCTCTGGATACCAACTTTTGAAGCTTACTCAACATTCACAATTTAAAATAAGAACTAACCACTTCATCAATTACCTGATCTACCACTCTGCCTCTCTTGATCACCATAACTTCGGTCTTATTCATATTCATAGCTAATCTATTCTGTGTTATACATCCCTCGATAATCTGTAAATATTTAGGGTCGATATTCTTCTGGGCAGGTTATGCGCCACTACGGCACATAGTCCTGCCCACCGACCCTTAACCCCAGATATTCAATGCTGGGGTCATATGCGGCCCCAGCACTGAATATCCAGAGATCATCGCACATGCCGGAAGCCGCATTAGATAACCAAGCAGCAGTAATATTGCACGCTGCCCAGTTAGCTCCTGCGCCGAAAGACAGGCGAGGGTTTCCTTGACTATCTTTTCGGAACAGATCGCTAACCAGGCAGCATGCAATATCGCTGCGGCCTGGTTATCACCTGTTGCCGCTTCTGCTCTAGAACGCCCCGACACACCCCGATGCTAACCGGATAGGGGGCGTAGGGGAGCTAGAAGGGGATATTCAATGGCATTAACCGTGTAAGTGCCGTTGAATATCCCGACTTAAGGCATTTACATGGTTTACTGGGCTGTAAACCGTGTAAATGCCTTTCGAAAATCAGGCCCTTAGAGGCTAGGTCATGTGACTTTTGCAAAGTACCAACCACACAATAAAAGAATTGAATATCATCAACATGAATTCTGCAATGAATCTCTAACCACCTAAAAATCCTACATAAGGGAGCCAAATATACAGTGCCTTGCAAAAGTATTCATCCCCTTGGTTTATGGCCTGTTTTACTGCATTATGTACAACCTGGAATGAAAATGGAGGTTCATTTGAATGTTAGGTAATGGACCTAACAATATAGTCCAAATTGGTGAAGTGAAATGACAATAAAATACTTGTATATATAAAAAAAACAAGTAAAAACTGAAAAGTTGTGAGTGCATATGTATCCAGCCCTTTTGCTATGAAACCCCTAATTAAGATCTGGTCCGACCAATTAACCTCAGAAGTCACATAATTAGTTGATTAGGGTCCACCTGTGTGCAATCAGTGTCACATGATCTGTCACATGATGCCTGTACAAATATACCTGTTCTGAAAGGCCCCTGACTCTGCAACACCACAAAGCAAGCAACATGAAGACCAAGAAGCACTCCTGACAGGTCAGAGACAAAGTTGTGTAGAAGTAATAGATCAGAGTTCAGTTATAAAAAAATATCCCAAAGTCTGACTATCCCACATAGCACCATTAAATCCATTATAACAAAATAGAAAGAATATGGCACCATTACAAACCTGACAAGAGAAAGCTGCCCACAGATCGGGCAAGGAGGGCATTAATCAGAGATGCTACAAAGACACCAAGGATAACACTGAAGGAGCTGCAAAGATCCACAGTGGAGATGGGAGTATCTGTTCATAGGACCACTTTAAGCCATACACTCCACAGATGGGGCTTTATGGAAGAGTGGCCAGAAAAAAGCCATTGCAACAAAAAAGCCATTGCAACAAAAAAGCCAAAGCAACAGCTAAGACTCCCACCTCCCAGGTGCTGTGACTGCCTGCCTTCACAGTATCTCCAGCCCTGGCTGCACCAGGGAGTAAAAGATGGATCCAGGAATTCAGCGCAGGTCTTTTGCACAGGCATGCACAGCACTACCCATGAATCAGACCAGTGCTGTATCTCTAAAAATCTCACTTATATTGGCTACATACAGTTTTATTTCCTCACTGGGTATGGATACAGCATGAGATAGGATGGGCATGGATTTATTTTGTTATAGGCAAAGGAATCATAGCCCTTGATCTTGGGGGTACATCAGGGGCGGCCCAAGGGGGGTGTGGGGCCTCATTTGCATGAATATTTGCATAATGTTAACATGCACTAACTTGTAGTAAACATGCCTCTTAATGAGTAAATGGATAAAGAAGGACTACCAAATTTCAACAGTACTATACTCCAGTGCCAACCACCAGGCACATTAGGAAGTACTACAAACACTGGCCATTTACAACCCATAGCAAACCCACCATATCATAACAGTACTACCAGGACTCATAATGCACCAAATCCTACCTATCAAAAGGCAACACTGAAAATATTAAACCAAAACATCTCAGAGAATACCAATACATCTCCTACTGGGGAAAGAGAACAAGTTGAATTGTCACATAGAAACTACAAAATACTGCAGCTTGGTTACACATGCAAAACAGTATGTCACCAAACAGAACAATGGATCACAATTTAGAAATATGAGGATGATAATTAAACTTGGAACTCCAAAAGCCAAACCTGGAATGTACAACACTGGAGAAATAAAATTATAAATGAATTTCCTCTTGCAATAAACAAACTGCAAAACATTAGCGATGCACATTTCCCAGAGCTGATATATTTCAGTTAATAAATTCAAAATAAAAGTTTTTTTCTACCTTTTGTTTTTGTGCATTTTATTTTTCAGTTGCAATTGCTCTTTCTGGTTTCTTCTCGTCTTCTGCTAACTCTCCATTGTCTGCTGTCCATTTGTCCTTTCTTCTCTGTTCTAGTTTTTTTCCCTTCTCTCTCTATATTTGCTTTAACATACTGAAAATTTCTCTTTTTGCTCTTTCCTCTATCTCTTTCTTTATTCCTTTTTCATCCACTCATATTTTAACCCTCCATCTTCAATCCCCACTTACTCTCCCAATACCCGGTCAATCGTAGATTTTTCTTCCCTCTCACACAAAATATTTTTCCCCTCTCCATGTCACTCTCCCAGCCCCATTCCATTCTAGTCCTCCCCCAACATCAGGTCCCTTCTAGTTCCAGCCCCACCCAACATCCGCTCCATTCTAGTCCCTGCATCAGCCCTTTTCAAGTCCCAGCCCCCCATCAGTCTATTTCCAGTCCTAGCTCTCCCCATCAGCCCTTTCCAGTCCTATCCTAGCCCCTATATCAATCAGTCCATTTCCAATCCAAGCTGCCTCCCATCAGCCCATTTCCAATCCTAGTCTCCCATCAGTACATTTCCAATCTTAGCCCCCCATCAGCCCATTTCCTTTCCTACCCTAACCCCTCCATCAGCCCATTTCCAGTCCTAGCTCCCCCCACACTCAGCCCATTTCCAATCCAAGTCCCCCCATGAGCCCATTTCCAGTCCTACTCCCTCCATCAGTCCATTTCCAATCCAAGCCCCCTCCCCCAACAGCCTATTTCCAATCCTAGCCCTTCCATCAGCCCATGTCCGGTCCTAGCTCCCCCCAGCCTATTTCCAATCCAAGCCCCCCTCCCCATCAGCTATTTACAGTTCAAGCCCCCCCAACTCAGCCCATTTCTAGTCCTAGCTCCCCCCACACAATTTCCAGTCCAAGCCCCCCCACTCAGTCCATTTCCAGTCCAAGCCCCCTCTCCCCTCCCGAAGAGCCCCGTGGCTGTCTAAAATGCTTTAGAAGAAGCCGGAGAGGCCCCGGCTCACCTTTAACAGCTGACGAAGTGAAGAACGTCTTTTTCCTTCACTTCGGCAGCTGTACTGTAGTTTAGGACACTGCCATGCTGAGTGCAGGGAAGCAGGAAGTCCTCTTTGACCTCAGCGCAGCAGCGTCATAAACTATAATACAGCTGCTGAAGTGAAGGAAAAAGACACTCTTCACTTCGGCAGCTGTTAGAGGTGAGCCGGGGCCTCTCCAGCTCCCTCTAAAGCCGCCCTGCCTTCCGGTATTCAATGCGGAATGTTGTTGGTGCGGGCCCTGTACGAATAACATTCTTGCACAATGGACAGGCCGGCTCTGGAGTACAAAATACCTCCCTGGATGGACTACTGTTGATGGTATGTAGTTGCCCAATTTTGGACTTGTAGCCCAAACATTAAAATTGAAAATGACTATGGCTAATATTCATTCAAGAAGTGCCAGCTATGATGGATATGGACTTCCAGGATGGTTGGGGTGATCTGCCTTGGGAGGTAGAGGGAAAAGGCATGATTAAACTCCAAGCATCAATGAACTCTGTTGAATAAATAAATAAATCACTAGCTTTGGTAGCTGTGGAGTATATTACAAAATGTGGTAACAAGATATAGAAGGGCACCTGGGCAATGGCAAAAATAAGAAACAAAACTGGTGATGGCCTGGCTTGAAATGGCCTACTGATGGTGGCACTGATGCGTCATTATCTTGGATTCTGGGCATGCCAAAAGAGATGCAGAGGGCAGCGATAAGAAAACTTCAAAATGACAGGAAAACAACATGGGGAAAATGGAGCTGGTGTTAAGTTGTATATGGAAATTTATATGTGCATTTGCCTGAAGTAGACAAATCTCAACTGGGCTGACTGGATGTACCATGTTGGTCTTTATCTGCAGTCATTTACTATGTTTCTATGTAAACAGCACTATGTACTGTACGATGTAGGACAAGAACATCACTAACAGATTAGTCAGGTGAGAAGAGTCACTTTAAATACATTAGCAGAAGGAGAGCATATAATTGTGGGATTGTGAGACAAAGGGAAAGGAGAAGAATGTGTGTCTTTAGGGGAAACTGTTAAGTACTTGTGACCTGGATTGGCCACTGTTGGAAACATTATACTGGGCTTAATGGACCTTGGTCTGACCCAGTATGACATTTCTTATGTTCTGTAAATTGCAAAGGCTGTCATATTACCATCTATATTGTGCACAATAGAGGGGCATCTACATCACCTTCTATTTTTGGGTGTTGTACTGCAAGATCAGAAGAAAAGGTTGGTGAGGGATCACAGATAAATGACAGGCTGCTATCCCTTCCCAAATCTGCCCTGGTGACCCCACAGAGAGTCCTGTTTTTCAGGATATCCACAGAGAAAATGCAAGAGATTCATTTGTATACATTGGAAACCCAGTCTATCTCATGCATATTCCTTGTGCATATCCTGAAAAGTAAACATAGAAAAACAGAAATATGACGTCAGAAAAAGACCACATGGCCTATGTAATCTGCCCTTCCATAACTACAACAAGTAGACTCACTGTGGGTCATCAGGAAAGGTCTGGCAAGCTCTGTAACAAATTGGAGGCAGGAGTGGTATCAGAGGACTAAAGAAAGGCATACGCAGTCTTCAAAAATTTGGAGCAGGTAGGATGTTGTCAGCTACAAGCAGGCTAGGCTGACCTCAGTGGGAGGTAAATATATATTTAAGGTAAGAATTTTGTGATATCTTGAACACAATGAATCACATCACCATAGATTTACTTTGAGGAGATGATATTGAACAAATATGAAGTAGACTGCATCTAGCACTCTCTTCCAATCAATTTTCGTAAGATCTTCAACAGTTTTGTATAGGAAACACAACAAAGAAAATTTTACAAGGAGGCGTCTAGTAGAAGTGTGTTTTAGGCATCTACTTGTCTTTATAATAGTAGCATTCACTTGCAAAGGTGCATCTACTGTACA
Source organism: Ichthyophis bannanicus (assembly GCA_033557465.1). Lineage (NCBI taxonomy): Eukaryota > Metazoa > Chordata > Amphibia > Gymnophiona > Ichthyophiidae > Ichthyophis > Ichthyophis bannanicus. Next base: position 1,164,933 of record JAWIIG010000038.1, on the reverse strand, counting down.
TAGCAGGCGTGGACATATTACATCAGCTCTAGGACTGGTGTAAATGTCCGTACCTATATTTTTCAAGAACATGCGTAAATAATGGTATTTGATAATCTACACATATACTTGCACACTCTGCCCAAACTCTACCCATGTGCATGCCCACTGGTAAAATCTGTATCTTGATGCACAAGCATGTACTTCTGTGCTGGTCAGTATTTTATAAGAGGTCATTTAAGCTTGTATGTGGCCACAGACTCTCAGGAATCACTTTATAAAATGATCTCCAACAGCATAAGAGGAGATACTGAGTTGCAATTGAGTTAGATAATCGAAGAGTGACAGAAGGTGGTAGTAAACAGTGTTCATCCTTTGTTATTATTTACGAGGGTAATCTTATAATAGGTCACCTATGTTGGCAGTCCAAATAGGCATCTATTTTATGAATACATATAAGGGGCTATTTGTGCCTTCCCCGCAGGCAACTAATTTCCCCACCGGTTCTGTGGGAAAGTTAGACGGGAGCGGGGAAGGGGTGCTCGGGGGCGGAGTCTGGGCGGGAGGTCGCTGGCCCTCGACATACAGGGCCGATTCTAATGTCAGTCCTGTATGTCCAGGGCCGGCAACTTGTGCGGGGAAGTTATTCCACCTTTGAGGTGGAATATCTCCCCTGGACGTTTTTTTAGGGCATGGTGCATGGATGGGGCAGGGGAGGGGGGGCCAGAGGACATTCCCTGCAGCCCAACCCTGGCCTTAGGAGGCCAGATCCGGGGATGGGCTGCAGGGAAATCTCCTTTGAAGTCCGGCGGCCTGCACTGCGCTTTTAAATGGAGCCGCGGTGCCATGGCAACCAGATGCCAGGGCACCGCGGCTCCATTTAAGAGCCCTGACGTGCTCCGTGGGATCAGAATCGCAAGCCCCTCTGTACGTCCAGTCAAACCAGACGTACAGAGGGGCTGGACGTCCGGGATGGAATGAACCCTATAGTGCATGCACTCCATGGCTCTTCCCAACCCATGCCCCATCCATTGCTGCTTTTCACTGTGAAATTAGGCATGTCTTAGTTGCCTGAAGCAGGTGTTTGAGGCATGTGAGCTGTGCTGTCCAATGTGACCTTGTATATAAATACAAATGTAGCATGCTTCCTGCTGGTGTGCTGATAGTGGCAATATTAAGGTGAAAAAGTGTGCTCCAATGTAAATGCTGATAGTTAACCAGCCCCAGAGTTCATTTGACAGCAAGAGGGGAGAGGCAACCCTTTCTGTCTTGTGCTGTCACTTCTTGCCAGTGCCGGAGCTAAAGATTTTAGACAGTGCAAGGGCCCTGTGCTTTATGAGCTTAGCAGTGGTATTCTGGACCAATTGGATATGCTGTTGGTCTCTCTATGGAAGACCTAACAAAGCTTTACAGTAACCCAAATGTGGTAATATCAGTGCCCTAGTCACTGCTGGTGCCTAGTTATCCAGGTTTAACTCTGACAGATAGAGGCAAAATTGAACTTGGCGCAACAGCTCAAATAATCCGTTTACCATTAAAGATATATGATCTTTCATCTGCAATTGGGAGTCCAAATGTACACCAAAATTAAGGGAGACCCCCTTTGAAACCAAATCATTCACAGTGACTCATGGGGCCCATCATCAACAATCACAACAGCTTATTTATTTTTGTATTTAGTGCATGCCTTTCCAGTGGTGGTTTAAGTCGAGTTACCTTCAGGTACAGCAGGTATTTCCTTGTCTCCATAGGTCTTACAATCTTAAGTTTTAACTTAAGGCAATGGCGGGTTAAGTGACTTGGCCAAGGCCACAAGGAACATTAGTGGGATTAGAGCCCTGGTTTCGCTGTTTCCAGACCACTGTTCTAACCACAAAGCTACTCCTCCATTCAGTTCTACAACCTCAGCTGCATTAACCAAAACCACCCCTTCAATAAAGCCATCTTTTCCTATTTCACCTGTCCTATATCCTCAGCCTCCTTCAGAAAAGAGATTAAAACTTGGATGCCATCTGCATAAACACAGAACGATAAGCCTCTGACCTGCATAGCCCTGCAAAGTAACACCATATCGACATTAAACAAATAGTGAGAAAGGACTGAGCCTTCGGGTACCTCCGCCTAAGAGGTTGTAAGGAAAAAATCCCATTCCCAACTTTAACAGTCTGCTCTTTTATTATACAGAAAGAAGAAAACTGCTGCCTAACTTGATCTCCTTTTCCCAACATAGACAGACAGGCCAAAGGTTTTATTCTATATTATTTATAAATCTCTAGTTGATGTTATTTTTTTATTAATGGTGTTCATGTATTGTCCATGTTTTTTATATAGTTCTTCTGTCCATGTCTCGAATGCTTTTATTCTGCATTTTACGCTTACTTTATATTCTGATTTTTTAGAATGCCCCTGATGAAGACTGTAGCCGAAACATGGCTATGTAGGGTCTGCATTATTGAGAAGAACACTAGAATAAAAGCCCCTGAACATTTGCTCTTGTGCTTCATTTTTTTCACTTTGCTCCCTTTCTGCTGTTTCATCATCAAGATTCACCTACCCAGTCTGCTTAGAAATAACAGTAAGGAGCTATTTACTAATTGGCATTAAAGCGTTGCACCTAACAAGCCAAAAGAGCCAAAACTATGGACCTTTAGATGCAACATCACCACATTAACTGTCAGGGGTGTGCAAAGTGTTTCCCCAGCAGTTAATGCTGAGCACTTTCCCCTAACGTGGGCTGCATTAGCACGGGTACACTTAATTCTGTCTATTGAGGTGGCATTAGGTGAACCCGCACTACTGCACTGAGCCCACCATGTCCACTCTCCTCCCTTAACCTTCCCACTCACGACCCTAAAGCAGGTTGCACAGTTAGTGCAGGAGGAATCGTCTCACGCTGTCATGACCCCGCGCTAGCTGGCAATGCATGTCCCAGAACACCTTCAGTGCATGCCAGAACATCTGCTGCCAGCTGCGGTCTCAAAAATATTTATAAGCCAGTAGAGGAGCTTCATTGTATAATATTGCCTTTGACATGATGGAAAATTCCAAGTAAACGTGTAAAAGAGGCCCCGATAAAGGGGTTGCATGATGTGGTCCTGAAATCTTTCAGTATGTTAATGGATCTTGGTATATGATTGTGGGATGGTGCACAAGTTCTGAGAAACTCTGATGACAAGTTTTGAATAGGGGGGAAGGAACGGCCTATCCACCAGATGAATGTGATCCGGGCTGGCCTCAGAGATGGTTCAAGGTGCTGGTGCCCTAGGCAACCTTTAAGCCTTATGCCCCCACCCCTCCCCCCAGCTACAGAAAAGGTTTGAAACGCACCTCTTTACCAAGCACTATGGACTGGGCACTAACACGAAGCACCATACTCCCCTCATCTAACTTGCACCAGCAAACCTTCTAGCCCTCACCCCATTTCAAATACAAGTTATGCATACCATATGCCCTGTAAACCCTTAACTCTCCTGAACTACAGTTACACTGTTTTATGCCTCCCCTGTTAACTCCAAGTTGTACCTACTCTATGTAAAACAAATTTGCTAGAATTATGTTAATATTGTGCTATGCAAACCACTTTGACTGAAGAAACGTGGTATATAAAAAAGAAAAAAAAAGTTAAATAAATAAATAAAATTGTTTAGCTTTAATGCCCTGCTCTCTGCTGCCCTCAGAAGCTGCTGCCTAGGTCACCTCCTAGTTTGCCTAATAGCTGGGCTAGCCCTGAATGTAATGCAGAAGAGTTAAAATGTCTTACTCTGTGCAGAACTGTCTGAGTTCTATTACAATAAAAATGATCACAAAGCAGTTAGAAATCTAGCAGAATAGTGCGTTGTAAATGAATGTGTAGCGTTGACTCCTAATAATGGAAGCATCGTTGTTTTTGATCCAGAAGTTTCCAACTGCTGCTTTATATCTCCAGCTCGGTTGGAACCTTGGCTGAGATCTGCTGCCGTGAGTCTTCATTTTCATCTATTTTGGGATTTTTTTCTCCCCCTCACCCCACACCTGATTGGTCACTGCAGGGCCCATGCACTGGTGCTCAAACTATGGGTCTCAAGTCCGGCCACTACTATACCTGAAAGTAACTCGCCTCGATCGTTTCCTGGAAAGGCGTGAGCTAAATAATAATTAACAATAATAATACTTGTCACCTATAGGCAATGACCATGACTTCCTTCCCTGCCCAGGGGCTGTGAACATGCCTCTGCGGCATTCCTAGTCCCAGATGACCTGGAGAAACGAAGGTCTGATGTCAGGCCTTCAGCGTGGCAGCGCACAGCTCCACCTGAACCCAAACGTCAGCCTAGCATCATTTTTAATGGTATGATGTGCGCATGTAAGATGGCCATAAATGAAGATGTGCTATGCACAAAATATAAAGGAACAGGGACTCCCAAGTCACACAGAATGTAGTACATAAAGACAGTGTGGCTATGGGAAAATACTATGGAATCCCATCTTTTAACAAGTCAGAAAATGACGGCCCAGGGAAGCCAAATTAAAGTAAACAAACAACGACAGAAAAGTATAATTACCCCATAATCCAATGTTTGACCTATAAAGGGATGAGGGTTCAATCTGACCAAAATACTGGATTATAGCTTAGTTACATTTCCTTCTTCTGGGTTATTTTCTTTTCTATATCATAAAAACTGTGCAGAATTTCCATATTGCCATGAAAATCCATAAGTAGCTCTGTGTCAAAGCAATAAAGTTTCCTGTGGCTGCCTGTATACGCCCTGCAGAAATATGGATCTTTTTACTGCTTTGCATGTATGTAAAACTGGAAAACACTGACTCACAACTGAGCTGAAATAAACAAAAGTAAATGTAATGGTTCCCCTGCTTTATTTCAAGGTGCTACTGGTCTTCGGCAGAAAATGACAGGAATACAGAGAGATACCACAGAAGAGTAGGACTCAGGTAGATTGGTTATATGATACAAAGAATCACTTACACTCTCATTCTGAAAGGGATTTAAGAAATTTCCGCCCATTTCGCTGTCATCCCGTGGAGTGCCTGGTTGATTACTCATACTCAAATTACTGGGAGAATTCTGTACATAAGCAAAAAAGAAAGACAGTAATGTTAGTGATTCCAATGTGTTTCTTTGCTTCGGAAATCTGCATCCCTCTATGCTGATGATGAGCCCGAGTTCCAGCTCTGTCTACAGTCTTCTATGTACAGCAGTTCAGTATCAGCAATTTATCAGTGACATACTGTGAGTTGATAAGTTCCACTTAAGAGAAGGGATAAATAATGAACATTATAATATAATAAAATGAAAAAAGTTGGTGCCAACTCGCTCACACAGCCAGACTTAGCAAACCTGCCCCATTTGTTCTGTCCTAGACTGGTATAAGGTTAAGGGGCCCTTTTATTAAAGTGCGCGTTGCGGTTAACGTGTGCTTTAACATGAACTGATTGCGTGGTAAGGAACTTTTCTATGCAGTAGGTGTAGGGGACATGCTGGCCATGCACACGGCCCTTGCATTTACCGTGCATTGCTTTTTGCTCCTAACATGCACTAAGGGGCTTGTTTACAAAGCCGCGGTAGTGGTTCGCGATCGCGATCGCAACCGCGGCCCCATTGAAATCAATGGGGCCGCGGCTCCGATTACGATCCAAACCGCTACCGCGGCTTTGTAAACAAGCCCCTAAGTGTGCAAATTTACTGCACTTTACTAAAAGGGTTCCTAAAAGCTTTGCACGTTTTATGCGCTCTTCAGTGCATATTAAAAGAGATGACTGCATACAATGAAGGTGACTTTATAAAAGGCACTTAGATAGTTAAGGCACATAAATGCATGTTGCACCTATTTTCTGAAGACAACATACAGTATGTACCTGGATACAGCTTGCACGCAATGTTACATTTGTTTCAAGTAACGTTTGCATGTGTGCTGGTAAGAATTGGCGCACATGCATCATTTTGTTATAAACTACGTAGGTGTTAACCCCACCTCTGTTCCACCCAATCTCAAACCCCAAGGAAAGCGTAGTTACTCACCTGTAACAGGTGTTCTCCAGGAGCAGCAGGAATCAGTCCTCACATATGGGTGACGTCGGCGCCGACGGAGCCCTCGCGGAGCAATTTTCCCCAGCTTTCAAAGAAAGCCTTTGGGAATTGCAGCGCGCATGCGCGGTGCTCTTCCCGCCCAAGGGTGCCATCTTGCTCAGTCAGATGACATAGCTAAAAGACAGCAAAAAATGATCAAAAACGAAAGCATAGAACTGCAACTCCAAGGGGAGGAGGGAGGGTTGTGAGGACTGATTCCTGCTGCTCCTGGAGAACACCTGTTACAGGTGAGTAACTACGCTTTCTCCAGGACCAAGCAGGAAGTCAGTCCTCACATATGGGACTCCCAAGCTTAAGGCTACCGGAGACCCTAAGCACAAAAATGAGCTCCCTCAAGCTCAGTAGCACAGAAGGAAGGAATCTTCTCTGAATATGTCTCCAACCGGTAGCCCAACATCCGGGATGGAGGGTAGGAGTTGCCTATACCTCAAAGAGGTTACGGAGGACTGCCTGTCCGAAAGCACTGTCCCTGCGGGACTCCCTCTCCAGGCAGTAATGGGCTGCAAAAGTCTGGCTTGAAGACCAAGTAGCGGCCCGGCAGATGTCTGCCAATGGAACAGAGCGGAGGTAAGCCACAGACGTAGCCTTCGCCCTAACTCGACTTTCCAACGTGGGGCCGGCTGCCTCGTAAGCCCAAGCAATACAGTCAGCAATCCAGATGGACAAAGTACGCTTGGAGACAGGGAGCCCCAACTTATTGGGGTCATAAGAGACGAAGAGCAGAACAGCCCTTCTGTGCTCCCGCGTACGGTCAAGGTAGAAGGTTAACGCCCTTCTACAGTCCAGGGTATGCAGGACCATTTCAGCTCGGCTAGAGTGTGGCCTGGGAAAGTAGGTCGGAAGTACCACCTCTTGGTTGATGTGAAAAGGGGAAACCACTTTGGGAAGAAACTTAGGGTGAGTCCGGAGGACTACCCGGTTCTTGTAGAACCTAGTGTAAGGAGGATCAGATACTAGGGCCTGCAGCTCGCTAACGCGTCTAGCAGAAGTGAGGGCCACCAAGAACAAGGTTTTCCATGAAAGAAAACGAAGAGGACAGGTAGCCATAGGCTCAAAAGGCGGACAGGTAATCCGCTGTAAAACCACATTGAGATCCCAGTCCGGGGCTGGCGGGCGCAAAGGTGGTTTAAGGAGAAGGAGGCCTCTGAGAAAACGAGCCACCAAAGGGTGGCTGGAAAGAGGTCTACCATCCACCGGCATGTGATGTGCAGAAAGAGCACTGAGGTGGACCTTGACCGAGTTGGACTTGTCCAAGATTGGAGAGAGAAAGCAAGTACTGCAAGACCATTGATGCTGAACAGGAGAAGGGATCTTGAGACTGCTGAGTACACCAGACGGAGAACCGACGCCACTTAAGAGCGTAGGACTTCCGGGTGGAGGGCCTCCTGGAGGCCAAGACGACCTCCTCCACATCTGGAGGTAGCTGCAGAGAAGCAAGGACTACCCTTTCAGCAGCCAGGCCATCAGATGAAGGGACCGGAGGTTGGGGTGCAGGAGTGTCCCCTGATCCTGCGACAGGAGGTCGGGCTGAAACCCCAGAGGAAGAGGAGTGTCCACCGCCAGCTGCATCAGAAGCGGGAACCAAGGTTGTCTCGGCCACCAGGGAGCCACTAGGATCATCGATGCTTTGTCTCTGAGAACTTTGAAGAGTGTCCGAGACACCAGTGGCATGGGAGGAAAGGCATACAAGAGGCAGGTGGACCATGGAATCAGAAAAGCATCCGCCGCCACTCTGAGAGGATGCGGCTTTCGAGAGCAGAATCTGGGCAGCTGCCGGTTCAGAGGACTGGCAAACAGATCCATGGAGGGGAGGCCCCACCGGAGAAAGATCCGCTGAACAACCAGCGGATCCAATCTCCACTCGTGTGGCTGGAGGATTCTGCTCAGTTTGTCTGCTAGGTAGTTTTCTTGACCTGGGAGATAGACAGCTTTGAGGATGATGTTGCGATGGACGGCCCAAGAGCAGAGTTTCCGTGCTTCTTGACAGAGAAGGAAGGAGCCGGTTCCGCCTTGTTTGTTCACGTAGAACATTGCAACCTGATTGTCTGTCTGGACCAGCACCGACTGGTGAGAAATCAGGTGAGAGAAGGCTTTGAGCGCTAGGCGGATGGCTCTGAGCTCTAGGAAGTTTATCTGCTGAGCCGACTCCCAAGGAGTCCAGAGACCTTGAGTACAAGTCCCTTGGCAATGTGCTCCCCAACCCTGGAGAGAAGCATCGGTCGTCAGGACCTGAGAAGGCGGAGGGGGCTGAAAAGCCACTCCTAGTACTAGGTTTGGCAGATGGAGCCACCATTGTAGAGAAGTGACCAGCGGGTCGGAGACCCTTACTGAGTCCGCTAGGCCCCCAGTGGCCTGGTGCCATTGCGCGCGAAGGCACCATTGAGCCGGTCGCATGTTCAGGCGGGCATTGGGGGTCACATGGACCGTGGAAGCCATATGGCCAAGCAGTCTCAGAAATTGCCTGGCCGAGACCAGGGAATTGCTGTGAAAGTGGCTGGCGAGATCCATGAGCCGCTGCGCCCTGTCTAGAGGCAGGAAGGCCCGCGCCTGAAGAGTGTCCAACCTGGCGCCGATGATTTCGAGATTTTCAGAGGGGAGCAAAGTGGACTTTGCGAAGTTTATGACAAATCCCAAGTGCTGGAGGAGAGTCACAGTGCGGTGAGTGGCCTGAGTGGCCTCTTGGGAAGACTGGGCTCTGATGAGCCAGTCGTCCAGGTAGGGAAACACAAAAAGGCCTTGAAGTCTTAGATAGGCCGCCACCACAGCCAGGCATTTGGTGAATATCCTGGGGGCGGAGGATAGGCCAAAGGGTAGTACTCTGTACTGGTAATGATTGCCTCCCACAACAAACCTGAGATATTGTCTGTGGTCTGGATGAATAAGGATATGAGTATACGCATCCTTCAGATCCAAGGAGCATAGCCAGTCGCCCTGCTGGAGGTAGGGCAGCAGGATTCCAAGGGTAAGCATCTTGAACTTTTCCTTTGCAAGGAACTTGTTAAGGTTTCGCAAGTCCAGGATGGGTCTGAGGCCTCGTGTTCTTTTTGGTATCAGAAAATACCTGGAGTAAAACCCTTGACCCTTCAGGTGGTGGGGCACTGGTTCCACCGCCTGTTCCTGAAGGAGACTTGCTAACTCTTGCAGGAGTAAGTCCTCGTGCAGAGGAAGTCATGGAGGCTCCCCTGGAAAGTAGGAGGGAGGTACCTGGTGAAAGTGAAGAAGATAGCCCTTTTGAACTATGTGAAGTACCCAGGTATCTGTGGTGATGTTGGACCACTTGTGGGCAAAGTGGACCAGCCGACCTCCTGTGCTGAGAGGAACCAGCTGAGGGGGAGAGGCTATGCTGAGGAAGTCAAAAACCCCCACCCTGCTGAGCAGGGGCCGGTGGTGCAGGCTTGGGGGCTTGCTGCCTACGGGACCCATTACCTCGTCCCTTGGCCTGCCTACCCTGTGGGGGAGCTGGTGAGGCCTGATACTGAGGGTAGTATTTATAGGCAGCCGCCTTCCTCGGGTAAACTTTTTACCCGAGCCCTTCTTCTTTTGAGAAGGGGCAGAGGTCTTCCTTGAGAGACGAGTTCTGGTGAGAGTCTCCGTCTCGATCTGTGCAGCCTTCTCATCCATGGGCTTGCCAAAGAGGTTTTCACCTCTGCAGGGGACATCGACCAACTTGTCCTGCACCCATGGCTCGAGGTCGGAGGTCTGAATCCAAGCCTGGCGACGTCCACCGATGCCGGCTGCGGCTACTCGAGCCGACGCCTCAAAACCATCGTAGGCTGCTCGAGAGATAAACTTGGAGCACTCCCGAATACCAGTTGCCAAGGTTTGGAACCTCTGCAAAGGTTCGTCGGAGAGACCAGCAGAGAACCCGGCTATTTCTTTAGCCAGGTCTCGGAGATACATCCCCATGTAGAGCTGGTAGGTCTGGACTCGACAAGCAAGCATAGAGCCCTGGAAACACTTCCTACCGAGGGCATCCAGGCTGCGGGCCTCCCTACCGGGGGGCACCGAGGAGTGCATTTTCTGACTCTTAAGTCTATGCATGGCCGATTCCACCACTATGGAATGGTGCGGTAGTTGTGCCTTTTGGAAGCTGGGGCTCTTGCGGACTCGATAAATGGAATCGACCCGCTTGCTTAACACCGGCGACGACGCCGGGCTCTCCCACATGCGGAAGAGAAGTCGTTCCAGCATCGGAGGAACCGGTACAATAAAGGCCTCCTTCGGGGGAGAGTCATATTGGAGGGCATCGAGTTCTTCGACTCAACAGTACTCACAACAGTACTCACGTGCGCAGGCAAGTCCATCTCGAGACGAGGATGTTTGGACGGCCTCTCCACCTCCGAGGACCCGGGATGGGAATCGGGGCTATGCGACCTGGCCCTCGAGGAACCAGGAGCGTCCACCGATCCCGCCCTCGCGGGTTTATTCTTCCGATGATGTTCCCGGGTAGGAGACCCCCTTTCAGAGGAACTGCGACGATGCTCAGGACCAGAGTCCCGAGAGGTCGAAGCCTCTGACGAGGTCCGAGCCCAGCCGGAGTCAGAGAAGATACGTTCCCGCTGATGCTGCCGACTCCTCAACGCTTTTGAGGACATTTTGCCACACGGACCACAGATCATCGGGTCAACGGAGGCAGCGGAGGCAGAAGTCGTGTGTGTCTGTAAGAGACATGAGCTTCTTACAGAGGTCACACTTTTTAAACCCGCTGGCAGCCATCGGGGGAAAAAGGGCCCCTGCGAGGTCAAAAGACCGGGCTGCCAGTGAAAAAGTAAAAAAGGCGCGAAATCTGTCACGAAGGACAAAAAAACGAAAAATAAAGAACGGACTCGCAACGGCGTCGCGGGTCCGGGCGGGAAAAGAACCGGCGTCGAACCGAGAAAAAGAAAAAAGAAATAAAATCAACTTTTCTGCGGGGATTCACAAACAACGTCTGTAGGGCTCCGCGGAAAAAAGAAGACTGAGCAAGATGGCACCCTTGGGCGGGAAGAGCACCGCGCATGCGCGCTGCAATTCCCAAAGGCTTTCTTTGAAAGCTGGGGAAAATTGCTCCGCGAGGGCTCCATCGGCGCCGAAGTCACCCATATGTGAGGACTGACTTCCTGCTTGGTCCTGGAGAAAGGTAGCTCGCATAAAAAAGACACTATATTTTCTGTGCACCTATATTTATGGGCATATAACCCAGGGCAATTTTATAAGCACCTACTTGAGGTAATAAAACATTGTTTAACATGTTCAAGTTGTTTATAAAATTACCCCCAGTATGTTCATGAAATTAAAGAGAGTTTAATCTGTGAGTGAACTGAAGAGAGAGAACAAGAGAGGGGAAAGGGAAGAGAATAGTGAGAAGCAGAACAGAAATGGAAAGAAATGGACAACAGAGAAAAATCCTGGAAAACAAAGACCCTGCTCTGTTGATATCAGGTCACTCTCACACCTCTGTGGCATGAAATTAAACCATTATTCATGTCAAGATTCAATGAGGTCTATGCATTAAATGGAAGCTACTAAGGGGGTAATTTTATAAGGAGCCATGTAAATATATGAACCATTTACACATGTGAATCGCCTATTTTCAAGGACCTGTGTGCGTGAATAGGCATTTACATGAGTACCGTAGCAGGCTGCTGTTCTGTAAGTAAGAACATAAGATATGCCACACTGGGTCAGACCAAGGGTCATCAAGCCCAATATCCTGTTTCCAACAGCGGTCAATCCAGGTCGCAAGTTCCTGTCAGGTTCCCAAAAAGGTACACAGATTCCATGCTGCTTATCCCAGGCAGCAGACTTCCCTTAGCATACGTTCACTATGGGTATGCACATGGGTGGACTTGAGTGGAGCTGGGCAGAGAGCAAATTTGCACAAATAAATTATAAAATACTATAACTTATGCACATTCTTTAGAAATCTAGGACAGTTACACCAGCCCTTGAGCTGGAATAACTGCCCGCACCTAGATTTAGCATTCGTTTTGGGACACTTATGTCTCTATTTTATAAAGATATAAAATACGCTTAATAAAGGTGCATTTTAGGTACTTAAAAATAGGCGCTGGGTTATAAAATTACCCTCCATACCTAGAAACCCCTTGCCTATCAATTTTCCATTACAGTATGTGGATAGTGCTACTGAAAATTCTCTGCGTGGGCGCTATTCCTATAGTGCTGGGGTAGAGTGAGGGCATTCCTATAACTATATGGCTAGCACTGATATATAGCCACTATCCATATAATAAAGTGGTTTGGGCGAGGCCAGAAAAATCTCTCAGCTCTAGATAGCAGCTGAATACTGTCGTTATCTGTATAATGACGGTTGTTGGCACTTACCACATATATTCAGTGCCACCACCTATCTGGATAATGGCGTTCAATATATGCGTATTATTTAAACTTTATGGCCAGTGTTATAAATCAATGCTGGCTGCAGTGTTTAAATATTGACCTGATTATTTTGTAGAAAAACAGAGGCACTGATAAACTGTATAAGAGACGTATGTGGTCAGCATCAAATCTTTTAATATTTGTCTCAGTTAACCACACAAGCAGGGCTGGCCCCAGAGTTGGTTCAAGGTGCTGGAGCCCTGGGCAAAACTTACAGTAAATCTTACCCTCATTTGGCTATCAGAATCTATTGTTTGGCTTTGAATGCCCTGCTTTTTACTGCCCATCGAAAGCTGCCGCCCTAGGCGACTGCCTAGTTTGTCTAATGACTGGCCTGGCCCTGCACATAGGTTTATATGCAGACTGTGTCATAGTGGGCTACATGCACTATGGCACAGTCTGCATACCTTGTATCAATTACCCCTATATTGTCTACAGTAATATAACACCCACATGCTACAACAGCTTGTAATGTATAAACATAACTGCTTGTTACTTTTACTGTTTAGCAACTGAAACAACAGCTGTACCTAACTTACTCCAAAACCTCCCGCCCTCACTCCTATCCCACCTCTCCACATGGTTTTTGTCTAATAAATATCTCCATCTCGACTTGAAACAACTATTTAAATATCCTCAAATAGCCAGACTGCAATAATAACCATACTCATTCCATTGCTAAAGGGCTGACCCTCTCAGATCCAATACCATCACAGTCACCTCAATCCTAAATATCCTCAACACTAATTACTATACACCCCAAAAATACATCATACACACCCCAAAAATACATCATAATCCACCTAAAGATGGCATCCCACAACCCAGCAAGTACAAGAATCCTCCTCCTCTGCTACATTCTAATTGCTACTTTAGTGACCATTCAGGGGCTAATCTGCCCTCATACCTATACCATACCAGCAATCTACAACCCAAACCGCTACATATATACCTCTCCATACTACAATACTAGCTACAACCACAAAGTAAACTTTAACAGACTGATCAGCATAAGAACAAACATGACCCACCATATACCTTCAGAAGCTAGTCTACCTGAACAGAAGCACCTCATTTGCTACCATGTCAATGCCAGGTCCATGAGAAATAACAGAACCCCTCAAACCTCGACGACGCCATATCAAACTGAAACACCACAATCTCTAATGCTGCCATCTCAAATTCACCCCACACCCTACACACTAAAAGACAAACACGACATAATGCACCATGGGGTTCCTACCAGAAAATAAACAACTAAGAGCAGAAATGCGCAAAGCCGAACGTAAATGGAGAAAATCAAAATCCAAAACCCACCAATCCATCTACCTAAATACTCTCAAACTATACAGAGAAAGTATTAATACAGCTAAGAAAAATCACTACTCCAACTTATTAAATAAATCATTAAACCGTCTAAGAGAACTCTTTGGAATTGTTCAATCTTTAACTAACAACAATGCCAACAAAATCTCGAACGACCACGTAATAGCGCCTCAGATCCTAGTCAACTATTATATGGACAAACTAAAGCATAAGGCACTCCCTGAATTGGACAACCCCACAGAATACCCTTCCCATATCACACCTTGGTCTACCTTCTACCATTTAACTAAAGATGTACTAAAAAATATCTTCACCAAATTAAACACCACCACATCCTGTCTTGATCCATGGCCAGTAAGCTGGATAAAAGCATCCTTTGCCAAAGTATCCTCATTTATCATCCCTGTCATCAACCTCTCACTTATGAATGGGTACCTACCAACCACACCGAAACACGCTCAAATCCGCCCCATTCTAAAAAACAAAACCACTGACATAAACGCCCCTACTTCATACAGACCAATATCAAGCCTCCCACTCATGGAAAAACTATTGGAGAAAACTGTCCAAATCCATCTATAGGACTATATAGACGCCTCTACCCCATTGGACAAACAGCAATATGGATTTTGCTCTTTCCATGGGGTCGAAACACTCCTCACAGTCCTAATCGACACCCTTGCAAGAGGCATTGACAACACAAAGCATGCATTTCTACTCATTTTCCTCGACATCACTGCAGCATTTGACAGAGTTAACCATCAAAGAATGCTATACAGACTTAAGCAGATAGGGATCAAAGACATGGTCCTAAAATGGTTCTCTTCATACTTATCTGATAGAACTCAGGCAGTTAGAATAGAACAGCTAACCTCTGACACTTACAAACAAGAACAAGGTCTTCCCCAAGGCTCTGCTCTCTCTGCCCTACTTTTTAACATTTATAGCCAACCTATCTGTTCCATTTTTAAAAGATTCCACGTAAATTATCATATTTACGCGAACGGCATAATGATTTATATACCATGGGGCACCTCAAACCCACCAACCCAATTACTTGCTGATTGCTTCTTGGACGCCATAAAATGGCTATAGAATCGCAACCTCAATTCAATGTCACAAAAACGGATGCCATGTTCGTAACAAGAAGTAAAAGCTTCTCTCCCTCCACAATAATTAGAATCAACGACATCAACATTTCGGTTAAAAACGAAGTGAAATACCTAGGGGTAATCATTGATCTTTCCCTTAACATTACACCCCACATTGCGCAAACAATTAAAAAGATATACTATAAACTCAAACTATTAAAACAACTCCGCCCTCTACTCCACCTTCATGATCTTAGATCAGTTATACAAGCAATGATCACTCCACACCTCAATTATGCTAATACTATTCTTCAAGGCATCAGAAAACAGGACTTAAAACGCCTTCAACTAGCTCAAAATGTGGCTGCTAGAATAGTCATGAACACCAACTCCACGGAACATATCACTCCAACACTCTATGCACGCCACTGGCTACCAATACAAAGTTGTATAAAATACAAAATTCTTGTCACAACATTCAAATTAATCAATCGCATTTCCCCATCGTACCTTTCCACACTTATCACCAAAGAAAATAACAACCACAACCAACGCAATGGAAACAAAAACAAACTCACGATTCCAAGTGACTTTAGGAAATCCAGACAGATAACTAGCAAAAAGGCTTTCTCCCACTGGGTCCCTAACCTCTGGAACACTCTCCCTGACTACCTCAGAGAACAAAGCGACTTACAAACCTTCAGAAAGAACCTCAAAACTCATCTATTTACTCTCCACTTTGGCACTCAACACCCCTAAGCCAAGATACTCTACTCTACTACTCACTGAAATGTAAATAGTTAAATTGAGTATTCTTGTGTTTCTGTTATTCTTACATCCAAAAAATTAACTCTGAAAAGAATAGTGAAAAGACCCTCTATCTTTTTGTCGGAGTACAGCTCACCAAAAGTAGGGGGAATCAAAATCACCCTCTCACTGTGATTACTCCATTTTAATCATTTGAGAAAGTAAACAGTTTAACAAAGCTATATCACTTAGCTGCGGTTCGCCCAGAGCTCACAATCACCACAGAAACCAGAATTTACGACGTGGCACGTTTCGGGTCTAAAAAATTTTCATCAACTACAGGCCTTTCATTTTCTGATGCAGGGTCGATGCAGGACTACAAAAGGGGACTGTTACTTCTGGAGAGAGATCTGCAATTGTGAGTATATACTTCTGGGAATTTTCTGTAAGGAATTCTTTGTATTAAAGCTAATCTGTGAACCCACTATTTTTTGTTAAATCAGCCAGGGCCTAGTAGCAGCAGTTTAAGTTTAAATTTAAAACACAGAAGAGAACTTTCTGGTTACATATCATACCCAGCAGAGAGCTTGTAGTTTAAATTTAATAGTCACTCAGGGCCTTGTATCAGCAAAGTACTTTTAGTTTAAATTTAAAACACAGAAGAGAGCTTTCTGGTTTAATTTGGAACCCAGCAGAGAGCTCGTAGTTTAAATTTAATAGTCACTGAGGGCCTAGTATCAGCAAAGTACTTTTGGTTTAAATTTAAAACACAGAAGAGAACTTTCTGGTTACATATCATACCCAGCAGAGAGCTTGCAGTTTAAATTTAATAGTCACTCAGGGCCTTGTATCAGCAAAGTACTTTTAGTTTAAATTTAAAACACAGAACAGAGCTTTCTGGTTAAATTTATTTTTTTATTTTTATTTTTATTTAACATTTCTTATATACCCATATAATTTAGAACCCAGCAGAGAGCTTGTAGTTTAAATTTCATAATAAGTTAGAGCCTAGCAGCAGCAAAGAGCTATAATTTAAAATTTAAAATCAAATAAGAATATAGCTTACCTCAGCAGTACAGGACAGGGTACTGTGTAGCAGCCCTCTTTTAATAAGTGTTATTTTCCTCCCTCCCTCCCCACAACCACTCACCCCTGGGATAATCGTAGCTTTATAGGTACTTACACATTTTAAAAGACAGGGGGTGCTCTCAGGTGAAGCTCGTTACCCAAAATCAGCCATACACTAAGGACCTAAGATTAATTAAGCTTTAGGTGAACAATGGTATTAGGTACAGTTTTATTAGTATAAATATCCATAGCAACCCTTAGGAAGTAAAGAACTTAAAGATCTAAACAAAAACTTAAAACTAAGATACAGACAGCAGTCCAGCAGCGAGATGGGGGCTTTCCAGTCTTTTGCATTGAGTGTCACATGTATGATTTTCTCCCAGTTGGTGAGAGGTCTTACGTGTGCACTAGGTGCAAAGAGCTCTTTGCTCCCAGGGAACAAGTCCGTTCTCTAGAGGCTAGAGTAGCATAAGAAAGACAGAGAGGTACATAGACGAGACCTACAGGGATATAGTCCTGAAGTCCCACCTCCAGTCTGGCAGCATCCCTGTTGCCATGGAGGAGAGAGGTCACGTGAAAGGAGAGCATCACCCTGGTGTGGCAGGAAGTGATCCTGTAACTAGGACCTGTCCTCCAGGTGATGTAAAACCCTCTCGCACCGAGGAAGTTTCTCCAGGGCTATGTGCCCATGAGGGAAGGGTTAGGACAGCCGTTACAGTTGGTGATTCGATCATTAGGCATGTAGATAGCTGGGTGGCTGGTGGACGTGAGGATCGCCTGGTAACATGCCTGCCTGGTGCGAAGGTAGCGGACCTCATGCGCCACCTAGATAAGGTCTTAGATAGTGCTGGGGAGGAGTCTGCTGTCTTGGTACATGTCGGTACCAATGACATAGGAAAATGTGGTAGGGAGGTTCTGGAGGCTAAATTTAGGCTTTTAGGTAGGATGTTGAAATCCAGAACTTCCAGGGTAGCATTCTCCGAAATGCTTCCCGTTCCATGTGCAGGACCCAAAAGGCAGGCAGAGCTCCGGAGTCTCAATGCGTGGATGAGACAATGGTGCAGAGATGAGGGTTTTGGATTTGTTAGGAACTGGGGAACATTCTGGGGAAAGGAGGGGCTCTTCCAAAGGGATGGGCTTCACCTTAACCGGGATGGATCCAGGCTGCTGGCATTAACCTTTAAAAAGGAGATAGAGCAGCTTTTAAACTAGATAATAGGGGAAAGCCGACAGTAGCCCAAGAGCGGATGGTTCGGAAGAATGTATCCTTGAAGGATACTACCAAAAGCAGAGAGGTTCCAAAAAAGAGTAAAGTAGCCCAAATGCCCTCGAGTACGGAGCAGACAGAGCTTAAAGATCCCAAATTACCCATGTCTACCAACAGCCAAACTAATATGAATAAAATACAGTCTCTAAAATGCTTGTATGCAAATGCTAGAAGTCTAAAAAATAAGATGGGAGAGTTAGAATATATAGCACTAAATGAGAGGTTAGATATAATTGGAATATCAGGGACATGGTGGAAGGAGGACAACCAGTGGGACACTGTGATACCTGGATACAAACTATATCGTAATGATAGAGCTGATCAAATTGGTGGAGGGGTTGCGCTCTATGTTAGAGAGGGCATTGAGTCAGAAAGGATTAAAGTTTTTCAGGAAACAATATTTGCTGTAGAATCTCTATGGATTGAAATTCCATGTAAAAAGGGGAAGGCGATGGCAGTGGGGGTGTACTATCGACCGCCTGGCCAGAATGAACAAATGGATGATGAAATGCTCAAAGAAATCAAGGAAGCTAACAAACGTTACAGCGCAGTAATAATAATGGGTGATTTCAATTACCCCGGTATCGACTGGGTCAGTGTCACGGCAGGACATGCTAGGGAGATAAAGTTCCTAGATGACATAAATGACTGCTTCTTGGAGCAGCTGGTTCATGAACCAACCAGAGGGGAAGCCATATTAGACCTAGTCCTTAGTGGAACACCAGATCTAGTGCAAGAGATAAGAGTGTTGGGGCCACTTGGTAATAGTGATCATAGCATGATTGCCTTTGATTTAATTAGTGGAGGAGGGATAGTAAGGAAATCCACAGTACTACCTTTTAACTTTCGAAAGGGAGACTATGAATAAAATGAGGAAAATATTTAAGAAAAAACTAAAAGGAGCAGTTGCAAAGGTTAAAGACTTACATCAAGCTTGGGTGTTATTGAAAAATACTATCTTGGAAGCCCAGACCAGCTGTATTACACAGTTTAAGAAAAGTGGAAGGAAGTCCAAAAAACTGCCAGCCTGGTTTAAAGGGAAGGTCAGAGAGGCTGTTGTTGCCAAAAAAAGCATCTTTCAGGAAATGGAAAAAAGAGCCAAATGACGAAACCTGGAAACAGCACAAGCACTGGCAAGTCAAATGCAAGGCATTGATAAAGCAGGCAAAGGGAGAATTTGAGAAGAAGCTTGCTGCGGAAGCAAAAACGCAAAATAAAGATTTTTTCAAGTACATTCGTAGCAAAAAACCTGTGAGAGAGTCAGCTGGTCCATTAGATGATAGAGGAGTTAAAGGGGCACTAAGAGGCGACAAGGCGATAGCGGAGAGACTGAATGAATTCTTTGCTTCAGTCTTTACTGAGGAAGATGTAGGGATGTTACCCATGACTGAAGTGGTATTTAAAGGTGTGGAATAATTGAAGGAAATATCGATACATCGGGAAGATGTATTACAACTATTAGATAAACTGAAGAGTAGCAAATCACCTGGGCCGGATGGTATACATCCAAGGGTGTTGAAAGAACTGAAATATGAGATTGCAGACCTGCTATTAGTAATCTGTGAATTTTCATTAAAATCTTCTGTAATACCTGAAGACTGGAGGATCGCCAATGTAACGCCAATTTTTAAAAAGGGTTCCAGGTGTGATCCGGGAAACTACAGGCCGGTGAGCCTCACATCAATACCGGGAAAAATGGTAGAAACCATCATAAAGAATTAAATTACTCAGCATGTAGATAGTCATGGCCTAATGGGAGACAGCCAACATGCTTTAGACAAGGAAGATCTTGTCTTACTAATCTATTATGTTTTTTTGAAAGTGTGAATAAACAGGTGGACAAAGGTGAGTCGGTTGATATAGTGTATCTGGACTTTCAGAAAGCCTTTGACAAGGTCCCTCATCAGAGACTTTTGGCAAAACTAAAGAGTCATGGGATAGGAGGCAGTGTACTACTGTGGATCAAGAACTGGTTAAAAGATAGAAAGCAGAGCGTAGGGCTAAATGGCCAATTTTTCCAATGGAGAAAAGTGAATAGTGGTGTACCCCAGGGATCTGTGCTGAGTCCGCTGCTTTTTGACATATTCATAAATGACCTGGAAAGTGGAATAACGAGTGAGGTTATCAAATTTGCAGATGACACAAAACTATTTAAAGTTGTTAAAACCCAAGAGGATTGTGGAACATTGCAAGAGGATCTTGATAAATTGGAAGACTGGGCATCACAATGGCAGATGAAATTTAATGTGGACAAGTGCAAGGTTATGCACCTAGGGAAGAACAACCCAAACTATGGTTACACGATGCAAGGTTCCACATTAGGAACCACCACCCAGGAAAAAGATTTAGGCGTCATTGTCATTGTGGATAGCATGTTAAAACCCTCGGCCCAGTGTGCAGCGGCAGCCAAGAGAGCAAATAGAATGCTAGGTATCATAAGGAAAGGAATGGAAAATAAAACAAAAGATATTATAATGCCTCTATATCGTTCCATGGTGAGACCACACCTTGAATATTGTGTGCAATTCTGGTCGCTGTATCTTAAAAAGGATATAGCGTTATTAGAAAAGGTTCAGAGAAGAGCCACCAAAATGGTAAAGGGGATGGAAGGATACTCCTATGAAGAAAGGCTAAAAAGGTTAGGGCTCTTTAACCTGGAAAAGAGACGGCTGAGGGGAGATATGATAGAAGTCTATAAATTAATGAATGGAGTGGAACGGGTAAACGTAGATCGATTGTTTACGTTATCAGAATATAGAAAGACTAGGGGACATGCAAGGAAGCTACAGGGTAAACTATTTAAAACTAATAAAAGAAAATATTTCTTCACTCAACGTGTAATCAAACTCTGGAATTTGTTACCGGAGGATGTAGTAAAGACTGTTAGTGTAGCTGGGTTTAAAAAAGGTTTGGACAAGGTTCCTGGAGGAAAGGTCCATAAACCATTATTAAGAAGGGACCCAGGATATCAATGCTTGACCCAGTACAAACATTGCGGAACCTGTGTCTTTTGGGGAAACTGTTAGGTACGTATGACCTAGACTGGCCACTGTTGGAAACAGGATACTGGACTTGATGGACCTTGGTCTGACCCAGTATGGCATATCTTATGTTCTTATGTTCTAAGAGTGGGGCTTTCACAGGGATTGTGATTATGCACCGGTTGAGCTCATAGGCCCCTTGCTCAACACCGTCCAGACCTGCTAAACATTCGGGACCGTCAGCCCTAACCAAAGCTCCCTGCACATATAGGGGAAATGTGCATAAGAACATAAGAACATAAGACATGCCATACTGGGTCAGACCGAGGTCTATCAAGCCCAGTATCCTGTTTCCAACAGTGGCCAATCTAGGTCCTACGTACCTAGCAATATCCCCAAAAGACACAGGTTCCACAATGCTTGTACTGGGTCAAGCATTGATATCCTGGGTCCCTTTTTAATAGTGGTTTATGGACCTTTCCTCCAGGAACTTGTCCAAACCTTTTTTAAACCCAGCTATACTAACAGCCCTTACTACATCCTCCGGTAACAGATTCCAGAGTTTGATTACACGTTGAGTGAAAAAATATTTTCTCTTATTTGTCTTAAATAGTTTACCCTGTAGCTTCATTACATGTCCCCTAGTCTTTCTATATTCTGATAGCGTAAACAATTGATCCACGTTTATCCGTTCCGCTCCATTCATTAATTTATAGACCTCTATCATATCTCCCCTCAGCCGTCTCTTTTCCAGGTTAAAGAGCCCTAACCTTTTTAGCCTCTCTTCATAGGAGTAGCCTTCCATCCCCTTCACCAATTTGGTGGCTCTTCTCTGTACTTTTTCTAATAACGCTATGTCCTTTTTAAGATACGGCGACCAGAATTGCACACAATATTCAAGGTGCGGTCGTACCATGGAGCGATACAGAGGCATTATAATATCCTTTGTTTTATTCTCCATCCCTTTCTTTATGATACCTAGCATTCTATTTGCTTTCTTGGCCGCCGCTGCACACTGGGCGGAGGGTTTTAACATGTTATCCACGATGACTCCTAAGTCCTTTTCCTGGGTGGTGGTTTCTAATGTGGAGCCTTGCATCGTGTAACTATAGTGTGGGTTGTTCTTTCCTAGGTGCATAACTTTGCATTTGTCCACATCAAATTTCATCTGCCATTTGGATGCCCAGTCTTCCAATTTATCCAGATCCTCCTGCAGTTTTCCACAATCCTCTTGGGTTTTAACAACTTTAAACAGTTTTGTGTCATCTGCAAATTTGATAACCTGACTAGTTATTCCCTTTTCCAGGTCATTTATGAATATGTCAAAAAGTAGCGGACCCAGTACAGATCCCTGGGGTACTCCACTATTCACTTTTTTCCATTGGGAATATTGGCCATTTAGCCCTACCCTCTGCTTTCTATCTTTTAACCAGTTCCCGATCCACAATAGTACACTGCCTCCTATTCCATGACTTTTTAGCTTTGCCAAAAGTCTCTGATGGGGGACCTTGTCAAAAGCTTTCTGGAAGTCCAGATACACTATATCAACTGACTCACCTTTGTCTACCTGTTTATGCACACCTTCAAAGAAACATATCAGATTAGTAAGACAAGATCTTCCTTGTCTAAAGCCATGTTGGCTGTCTCCCATTAGGCCATGACTATCTACATGTTGTGTAATTTTGTTCTTTATGATGGTTTCTACCATTTTCCCTGGTACTGACGTCAGGCTCACCGGTCTGTAATTTCCCGGGTCACCCCTGGAACCTTTTTTAAAAATTGGTGTTACGTTGGCGACCCTCCAATCTTCAGGTATTACAGATGATTTTAATGAATGTTCACAGATTACCAATAGCCGGTCTGCAATCTCATATTTCAGTTCTTTCAACACTCTGGGATGTATACCATCCGGTCCAGGTGATTTGCTACTATTCAGTTTATCAAATAGTTGTAATATATCTTCCCGGTGTAGCGATATTTCTCTCAATTCCTCTGCAGTATCACCTTTAAATACCACTTCAGTCATGGGTAACATCCCTACATCTTCCTCAGTAAAGACCGAAGCAAAGAATTCATTCAGTCTCTCTGCTATAGCCTTGTCTCCTCTTACTGCCCCTTTTACCCCTCTATGATCTAACGGTCCAATTGGCTCTCTCACAGGCCTTTTGCTACGAATGTACTTGAAAAAGTCTTTATTTTGTGTTTTTGCTTCCGTAGCAAGTTTCTTCTCAAATTCCCGCTTTGCCTGCCTTATCAATGCTTTGCATTTAACTTTCCAGTGCTTGTGTTGTTTCCAGTTTTCATCATTTGGCTCTTTTTTCCATTTCCTGAAGGTTGCTTTTTTGGCAGCAACAGCCTCTATGACCTCACCTTTAAACCATGCTGGCAGTTTTTTGGACTTTCTTCCACTCTTCTTAATGCGTGGAATACAGCTGGTCTGGGCTTCGAGGATAGTATTTTTAAATAACACCCAAGCTTGCTGTAAGTCTTTAACCTTTGGAACCGCTCCTTTTAGTTTTTTCCTAACTATATTCCTCATTCTATCATAGTCTCCCTTTTGAAAGTTAAAAGGTAATACTGTGGATTCCTTTACTATCTGTCCTCCACTAATTAAATCAAACATGATCATACTATGATCACTATTGCCAAGTGGTCCCAACACCCTTATTTCTTGCACCAGATCTGGTGTTCCACTAAGGATTAGGTCCAGTATGGCTTCCCCTCTGGTCGGTTCATGAACCAGCTGCTCCAAGAAGCAGTCATTTATTCCATCTAGAAACTTTATCTCTTTAGCTTGTCCTGCCGTGACACTGACCCAGTCGATACCGGGGTAATTGAAATCACCCATTATTACTACTCTGTTGTGACTTTTGTTAGCTTCCTTGATTTCTTTGAGCATTTCATCATCCATTTGTTCATTCTGGCCAGGCGGTCGATAGTATACTCCCACTGCCATCGCCTTCCCCTTCATAAATGGGATTTCAATCCATAGAGATTCTACAGCAAATTTTGTTCCCTGCAAAACTTTAATCCTTTCTGACATAATGCCCTCTCTAACATAGAGCGCAACCCCTCCACCAATTTGATCAGCTCTATCATTGCGATATAGTTTGTATCCAGGTATCACAGTGTCCCACTGGTTATCCTCCTTCCACCATGTCTCTGAGAGTGCAATCATATCTAACCTCTCATTTAGTGCTATATATTCTAACTCTCCCATCTTATTGTTTAGACTTCTAGCATTGGCATACAAGCATTTTAGAGACTGTATTTTATTCTTATTAATCTGGCTATTGGTAGGCAGGGGTAATTTGGAATCTTTATGCTCTGTCTGCTCCTTACTCAAGGGCATTTGGGCTACTATACCCCCTTTTGGAACCTCACTGCTTTTGGTAGTATCCTTCAAGGATACCTTTGTCCGAACCATGCGCTCCTGGGTGACTGTCGGCTTTCCCCTATTTTCTAGTTTAAAAGCTTCTCTATCTCTTTTTTAAAGGTTAATGCCAGCAGTCTGGTCCCATCCTGATTAAGGTGAAGCAGGGCGCTCTGGACGTGGGCAAGAGGGGGCGGGCAGCGCCATGACCCCGGACATACAGGGTCGATTCCAAGGTAGGCCCTGTACGTCCAGGGTTAGCCATTTAAAAGGGGGTCTTATTCCACCTCGGAGGTGGAATAAATCCCCTGGATGTCGGGGGATGCCGGATCCTGGTCCCAAAGAAAAGGTGAGGGGGTACAGGGGGTTCCCCGCAGACTGACCCTGGCCATAGCAGGCCCAATTGGGGATCAACCTGCGCGGAAAGACAACTTTGCAGCCAGGAATCGCGGCGCTGCGGTGGCATGGCAATAGGATGCTACGCCACGCCGCTCTACTGCCGCTCCTTTCAGGAGCCAGGCTGGGCTAGCCAGGGAAGTACAGGACGTCTGGCTGGCCAGAATCGGGGCACGGTCTGCACGTCCAGGCTGGTAAACCCAATTCTGATCCCATGGGCACATCTAGCCCCCGCAAGATCAGGATTGGGTCTACCGCTACACGTCCTGATTCTGGCAGGCCAAACAGACAAGGGACGGGCAGTACAGAATGGGCCTCTAAGTCATTATTCTAAAGGACCTAGGCACATGAATGGGCACCTATGCATGAACTTCGGGAAGTCGCTATTTTCATAGTGCACATGTAAGTCCTATCGCGCATACTTTCATTTTGTGTGTGCACAAGGGTGGAGCTTGGGCGCAGCCTAAATTTGTGCATGTAAATGATAAAATATTCTAACTTCAGCATTTTTCCAAATGGGATGTCCATCCCTGCTATCCATGGCTTCTCCTGCCCCCGAATAACTTCCCCGCTGGTTGTGCAGGGAAGTTAGATGGTGGTGGGGAATGGGCGGCCCGGGGGCAGAGAGTGGGCGGTCGCCAGCCCTGGACGTTCAGGGCCGATTCTAATGTCGGCCCTATATGTCCGTGGCCAGCAAAATGTCCAGGGAAGTTATTCCACCTCCGAGGTGGAATAACTTCCCTGGACGTTTTTTTTAAGCTGCTGGGGCGCGGATGGGGCAGGGGGAGGGCAAGGGTTTATTCCCCGCAGCCCCACCCTGGCCTTAGGAGGCCGGATCGGTCAGGTTGTAGGGAAAAAACACTTTAACTTAGTCAGGCTACTAATGTACATGCAGGCCGGGAATGAATTGCATGCTTGTTCGCGATTTTGATCCCGCGGGGCTATCTGTGCATCCAGTTCAGACCGGACGCATAGAGGGGATCTACGTCCGGGACAGAACTGGGCCCTAATTGTATAAGCGGAGTGCCTACTTTAAGTGGTAAGGTAGGCACCTACTATGCTGGTATTTTAATCTTTTTCAAACTCATGTGGCCACATACACGCATATATGGCCTATTACAAAACAAACACCAGCCTAAAAGTATGAGTTTTCATATGACGTTGCTTACTTTGCTGGTAGACTGAAGAACACGTGTAGGTGTGTACTTTATAACCTATGTGCGTACTTCATGATTCTGTCCGTGCTCCATCCCAAAACGCCAACACCTGGGTCGTGTAAAACTAAATGCCTTCTTGTCACCATACATTCTTTATGCATGTAACCCCTGGGGTAACTCTGTAAGAGACCTTTTATACATGAAAAATCCTTTATGATATTACCTCCTCGGTGGCTGAATACCGTAGCTTAGATGTAGAAGTTACACATCCAAGCGGCAGCATCTTCCGACTTCCCAAACCCTAGCCTTAGCCCTGTTTTGGATAGGCATTTTGTTATATAAGTATTTAATTACTACTGAAAAGATTTCAGCCAAATATACATAAATAAAATATGTCCAAAATTATCCATTCAAATGCAGCAGATTTTTTTTTTTTAAAAACATTTCTATAGTTGATGCTGTTGCAAACCACATACATGCTTTTAAATATTATACTTGTCCTTGGAAGAAATTAGAGGCTTATTTTTAATCTCTCTCTTACTCTTTAAAGTTCCAGCAGCGACAAAATCCCTGTAAAGCTCGCGAGTCAAATGAATGAATTACCACTTCAGTCTGCGCTCCTTTACTTATCAGCTGTTATTATCCATTTAGTTTGCAGATTAAAAGCCCTTCTCTCACTGAATGAGAGACTGAAAAGGACATCTGCTATGCTGGAAAGGATTAATCCTAGCTGAATGCTAAAATACGACATTTGGCCGTCTATCACCAGCGCTCCAAAGCTGATCAATGTTCATTCACTTGCAGACATAATGCAATGAAAACCATAAACGCTCTATGTCCCATCCTACTGTCTTTATCCCGATGGTTCCAAAGTTCCACATACAGCAGAGCGGCCAGATAAAATCAGACGGGGAACACATGGTGATAACACCACTGATGCTATGCTACAAGTAATATAATAATTAAGCAATAGGGCATGACAGAGTGTGCACCATTACTGGGTAAGAACACACCCTATTTATATTATGGCCTTCTGTTTTTAATCAGATGAGAAAGATGTCCTAAGATGGTAATTATAAAGCAAAGGTTTTTGAATTGTTTTACAATGTTCAGAGCTGACACATATTAGTAACACAGTAACACAGGGGGTCATTTACTAACAGCCTAATGCCATTAATGTTTGATAGTTGCCACAAGGCCTACTGCATAAAATGGTTTTCCAGCTTATGAAGTATATTAATGGCATTTGCGAGCTTATCTTTCAGCTAATCTTTTTAAGGTGGTACCACTGCCTCCTAGGGCACACACCAACATTTCACAGTACCTCTGATGGTTTTAGGGCTTTAGCTGTCACTCCATGCAGATTACTCCAGCACTTCATTTCCAATCTCTTGCCACTAGAAATCTAGGCTAAAGCCCAACCTCTCTGAGGCTCTTTTTGGATCCTGACTCCCCTATTCTCCTGTTTATCGCCCTTGTGTATTATAACCATTTCTCCTTAGTTCTACCCTAGTTCCCCGTTTGTTGTGTTTATCTGTCTTGAATAGGATGTAAGCTCTGTGGAGGAGGGACTGCTTCTTATGTGTATATCTGCAATATTAGATAATAAGTAGTAGTAGTAGCAGAAATCCTTTGTATTTACCCCATGGTTTTACAAATTCCATTACTGTTTTTATTTTTAATCTAGAAGGCTGTGAGAATCTATATTTTATACCATAATAGGCTGCCTCTCTGTGAAGGTCAAGTGGGCTCCTATTTAATAAAGACACATAGTGCTCTGTTTACTAAAGTGTGTTGGGCTTTTGCTGCTAATGTAGTGTTTTTGTGCACTGCATTACAATGAGTGCATGCAAACCCCTGTGTGTCCGATCAGAATCGGAACGCACAGACGCAGACCAGATTCTGATCCCGCTGGGGCTAGACGCCAGATCAGAATCAGATCTGGACCCGTACGTGCAGGCCGGGACCTGATTCAGATCAGCCTGCATGTACAGACCCCTGCCTGGCTAACTCAGTCAGGCTCCTGAATGGAACCGTGGTAACATGGTATCCCACTGCCATGGCATCGTGGCTCCATTCAGGAGCCACGATCCCCAGATGCTGACCACAATCTTCTTTCCCCGCAGCCTGACTCCCGATCTGGCCTTCCACGGCCAGGGTCGGACTGCAGGGAACGCCATGCATCCTCCCTCACCTCCCTGCCGCTGCCTGGGCCTGCCGTTCCCCAACATCCAGGGGGACTTATTCCCCGTCTGGATCCGAGGCCCTGGTTGTACAGGGCCGACTTCAGAATTGGCCCTGTATGTCCAGGGCCTCAGACCGCTCACTGCCTGCTCTCACTCCACCTCCTCAACACCCCCTCCTAAGCCTCCCCATACAAACTTCTTATTTGTATGGAGAGGTTTTTGCTGGGGACGGAAGAGGGGCGGAAGGGGGTCTATTCAAAGTACAGAATAGACCCCTATAAGTATAAATACAAAATTTTAGAAAAAGAAACTTAGGTGCTCTGTAATTAACTGAGCAACATTGTAATCTATGGCTACCTACTATATACATTTCATGGTAACAGTATTCTGCTGCTCCTCACTACCTTTCCTCTCTGATCTCTCCCAACACCCCTTCTCGGGAGCTCCGCTCTTCTGGCAGATCCCTTATATCTGTGCCCTTCTCTTCTACTGCAAACTCTAGACTTTGATCCTTCCACCTTGCTGCTCCTTATGCCTGAAACAAATTACCTGAGTCTGTATGTCGGGCTTCATCGCTGGCCCTTTTCAAATCCAGGCTGAAAACTCACCTCTTCGAGTTTGCTTTTCGGTGCTGATCCACTTAGTCTCCTATGTGTTTCCTTACCATTCATATATCCTTGTCTTCAGTTTTTGCGTCGTCTGTCTTAACTACATTGTAAGATCTGATGAGCAGGGACCATTGTTTACATGTGTCTGTTCAGCGCTGCGTACGTCTTATAGCGCTATACAAATGATCAGTAGTAGTAGAATTGCTATTTCAGAGCTTAATGTATAGATACAACCTTTATCAGTTAGTTATGGTGCTGATAGTCTTCCTTTTTCTAAAATTAAATATTTATACTTTTACATATATAATCCAAGAATGGAGTGGAGGAGTGGCCTAGTGGTTGGGGCAAGGTACTTCAGGCCGGAAGGTTGGGGGTTCAAATCCCACTAGAGGACAGCAACCTCGGGCCAGAAGGACTGGGGTTTCTAGTCCCACAGGTGCTCCTTGTGGTCTTGGGCAAGCCAATTAACCCTCCATAGCCCATGTTCCCTGTAAAAAATAGTTATCTCCAAGTTATAATGCCCTGTTCAATGTAATTTCAGTTTGTTCAATGTAAACCGCACTGATGCAGAATAGCACGGTATATAAGAGAATGTAAATAAATAAATAAGAATATGTCTTTTAAAAAAAAAGATATAGCACCAGTAAAAATGCCAAGGAACTACTAGAATAAAAAGGAATATTAAAATGATATGTTCCTCATATAAAAGTCCAAGGGCACAGGGGATGGTTAAAGTCCAGAAATGAAGCAATATATAGGTTTTAACCATACCTAAAAAAGGATAACAATTTCTGGTTACTCGCAACATCTATTCCTGTAATAGGAAGGAAGGTACTATGATCGACCCTCAGGTGCTGAGGCAATTGCAAGAGCATGAGCAATATCCTGAACTAGCCTATCACTAAAAGGAAAAAAAATACAGATATTTTACAATATGATCCCTCACACAACACTTGCAAGGGAACTTAAGAACATAAGATATGCCATACTGGGTCGGATGAAGGGTCCATCAAGCCCAATATCCTGTTTCCAAAAGTGGCCAATCCAGATCACAAGTACGTATCAGGTTCCCAAAATATGTCCCGATTCCATACTGCTTGTCCAATGCTCTTTGGTTTATGGACTTTTCCTCCAGGAACTTGTCCAAATCTCTTTTGAATCAAGCTACACTAACAATTTTTATTATATCCTCTAGCAACAAATTCCAGAGTTTGATTACGCATTTAGAGAAAAAATATTTTCTCCGATTAGTCTTAACTATGCTACATTGTAGCTTCATTTCGTGTCCCCTAGTCTTTCTACTTTTTTTTTTTTTTTTGTTTTAAAACTTCTTTATTCATCAAGCTTTCTATGGTACATCCAACTGTTCCAATCAATGTTACTGATAACTGTGTACTCCTGATTATCATGTTACAACTGAAATAAAGAATATTCATCCTACTTTGTGAGTATCACTTTCTGCATTATATTGCATAAACGTGTCACATTTCCATTAAACATTCTAACCAGCTATCTAAATGCCCTACCCCAACACCGACCCCCGACCTTTCCCCCGCCCATCCCAAATCCCTTCCCTGTAGCCAGTAAACCACAACCATGTTCCCCCGCTATGCTACCCCTCCTACTTTATCCTTATACCCCTCCCTGTTTCCCCCTTCTACCGCCCCCACCCCCTCCGTCCTTGATTTAACACCTGCCACAACTTCCCCCAATTCACTTCAAACTGGCCCCCCTTCTCCCTTCTAGCCGCCGTTAATTTTTCCATCAGTATTATGTGTCTTACTCTACCTTCAAACTCCCCTATCCCGGGAGCTTCTTTCTGCTTCCAAGCAGCTGCCAATGCACACCTCGCTGCACTGAGGCATGCCGCTAAACTTCGCCTCCCCCCCTTGCCCTTCTTCCCACCAAGATAGCAAAAATATACCCGGTGTCATATCTAACTCCTCCCCCAACTTATCCCTTATCCACTCCCTTATCACACCCCAAAATACTTGTATCTTTGCACATCCCCACCAAATATGCCAAAAGGTGCCCACCTCCCCACAGTCCCTCCAACATACTGGTGTCACCCCTGAACACATCCTATGCAGTCTCTCTGGGGTGTAATACCATCTGTACATTATTTTATAACTGTTTTCCCTTACACTGCTGGACCATGCAGCCTTCTTAATCTGGTCCCATACCTGATTCCAATCTTTGGGGTCCATCCGAACCCCAAGTTCTTTCTCCCACTCCTTCATATATGGAAATTTTGCTCCCCCCTCTCCTTACCCCCTTATAGAGTGCCGATATCAACCCCTTCGTGCCCTCTTTCCCAAACTAAATAGCTTCTATGTCAGACAGCTCCCCATCTAACCCCCCTCTCCCCCAGATCCCTGTAAGAAAAGACTTCACCTGTACATAGGCATACCTATCTTTTTCCTCCAGTCCATAATCCTTCTTTACCTCCTCAAAGCTCATTACTTCATCCCCCTCCAGCAATTGAAAAAAACATTCCAACCCTTTACTCGTCCACCCATCATAGGTTCCCCCCTCCCAGCCCGGGCTGAAGGCTTTGCATCCCCTCCATGGGGTCACGAATGAAAACACCCTCCCCCTAGCTTTTATATCCTGGGTTCTCACCCCATCCCATACCTCGGCTATCTGTCTCATACCCGGAGATCCTATCACCATATCCCTCCTTTCTTGTTTTGCCGCCAACAACCATACTGCCAATCGCCCTCCCTTTACATGCATTTTCTCTACTGCCACTCAGAGCTTAACCCTGACTTTCCCTCTCCAATCCATTACATGTCGGACCTGACCGCCCTGTAATAATCCCGAAAGTTAGGCACCCCCAGACCCCCTGCATCCTTGGAAGCATACATAACCTCCCTCGCAATCCTCGGGGGCTTCTTTTTCCAGATATATTGAAAAACCTTCCACTGCAATGCCCTCTACACCCCGTCCGGCACCTTCACTGGGAGTACCTGAAACAAATACAGTATAATATCCGTGGAAGGATATTCATTTTAACCCCTGCTATCTTACCAAGCCAGGACACCTCCGAGTTCATCCAACAGTCCAAATCCTTAGCAATTTCCCCCAACACTTTTGGGTAATTCACCTGATATATATCTCCATATCTCACCGGTATCTCGACCCCTAAGTATCCCAACGATCGCTTAACCCACTTCAGGGGGTATTCTTCTTTTAACTGTTTCTCGACCCTCTTGGGGGCTGAAATATTTAACACTTTTGTTTTGTCCACATTCATCCGAAATCCCGAGACTCCTCCAAACCGCTCTATTTCCTCCATAATTTCCGGCAGCAACTCCTGTGGATTACTAATATACAATAAGATGTCATCCGTATACAGTGAAATTTTATGCTCCATCCCCCCTTTTTCCAACCCCTTTATCCGCTCATTATCCCTTATCCTCTGTGCCAGTGGTTCCACAACTAATGTAAAAAGCAATGGTGACACGGGGCATCCCTGCCTCATCCCTCTCTCCAATTCAAAGTCTGTCGAATAACTCCCATTTACTTTCACTCGTGCCCGTGGCCCCTTATATAAGCCACCCACCCATTTTACAAAATTTGGCCCGCACCCTATTTTCCCCACCACTTGCCACAGAAAATCCCAGTGCACCCTATCGAATGCCTTCTCAGCATCAATGGACATCAAAATACATCCCCCCTGCCCCACCCTTGCTGCCCATATCACTTCCACAGCCCACTTAATATTATCAGCCATCTGTCTCCCCATAATAAACCCAGTCTGATCTTCCTTTATCAATCCCGGCATCAACGGCACCAACTGATCTGCTAATACCTTCGCTAGAATTTTAACGTCCACATTAAGCAGAGAAATAGGTCGACAGGATCCACAGTTCAGTGGGTCTTTCCCCAGTTTTGGCAAGATAGTGATTCCCGCTGTCAACATGCCCGGCAGTAATTCCCCCCCCCCCCTTCCAACATACCATTAAACACTCTTATCAATACTTCCCCAATTTCTCCCCAAAACCTTTTATAAAAAGTCCCTGGCAACCCGTCTAATCCCGGTGCCTTCTCCCCCACCAACCCTTTTACCACTTTCCCCACTTCTTCCCCGTACATTGCCGTATCCAGCATTTCCTGCGCTTGTTCCGTCAATTTAGGTAGCTCCAATCCCGCCAGATACCCTCTTATTTGAGCCAACCCGACCCCATCTTGTCTCTTATATAATTCCTGATAATACTGTTCAAATCGCTCTCTGACCTCCTTCTCATCTCTCACTACCTCCCCATTATTTCATTTTATTTGGTGTATCACGGCAGCCCCCTTCCGCTGCCGTAACTTTCAGGCCAACAATCTTCCAGCCTTATTCCCAAACTCATAATACACCTGTTTCACCTGGTTCATTTCACAGGCAATCTGATCCACCTGCAATGCTTGTATCTCCCCTCTCACTCGTTCAACCTCTTTCCTATCCCTCCCTGCACCCCACTTCCTATATGTCCTTTCTACTTCCACCAACTCTCTTTGCAGCGCTGCCTCCTTCACCCCTCTCTCTTTTTTCAGTCTCGCTCCCCACATAATAAATCTCCCCCTGATGTAGGCCTTCAAACCCTCCCATAACATTACCTCTCTTACCTGCCCAATATCATTAATTCCTAAATATTCCCGTATCGCCTCCTTTATATCTACTATCACCTCCTTGCGTTTCAACAAACTCTCATTCAACCGCCAGAATTTAGTCCCCAATTGCCGCCTACCCCTGATGTCCACCATCTCCGCACTGTGATCTGAGCACACTATCGGTACTATTTCCCCCTCCCGAACTTCCAACATCCATTCTGCATCTACCATAATCATATCAATCCTACTCCAACTACTGTGTGGCGCTGAAAAAAAGGTATACTCTCTTCCAGACGGGTTCCGCGCTCTCCATACATCCACCAAATTGTGCTGCTCCATCATCTGTTTAAGCCCTTTCCTATTCTGTCCTCTCCCAGCCCACCCTCTCGGATATCTATCTATCCCTTCTTGTGCTGTAACATTATTGTCCCCCCCTATAAGCAACTTCCCTTGAATCTCCCTCTCCAGCAGTTGGCTAGTACTCTTCCAAAATATCCCCTGTACTCCATTTGGCCCATATAGCGATACAATGTTTATATCCTCATTCCCCCACCTCCCCTTTATACCAACCACCCTCCCATCCTCATCTCGAAACCAATCTCGTATATGTATTCCCATCCCCCCTTCACCAGTATAGCCACTCCCCCCCTCTTTACTCCCTCCTTACTACAAGAGAAGAATTGATCCGGGAACCCAGGGTGTTTTAGTTTCCCAACTCCCCCCCCCCGCAAATGGGTTTCTTGCAGCAAGATCATCTCCCAATTACTTTTCTTAATTTCCCTAAAGAGTTGGCTTCTTTTATATGGTGAGTTCAATCCCTTCACATTTACTGATCCAATCCTCAACATTTTCCTAGAAATCTCCTTGCCCCCCTTCTCCCTCTCCCAGAGTTGCAGCTACCCCCCTATACCCTCCCCCATCTCCCTCTCCTCCCCCTCCCACCCCTTCCCCCCCAGTTTGCCTTCCATGTGTGTCAAGTCCTATCCCAACTCCATCCTCTTCTCACATCCCTATTTACCACTACTTCATACCTCCCAAAAAGACCCAACCCTTTTTTTTTCGCCTTTCCCGCCCCCCTCCTCTTTCCAACATTATTATCATATTCATCACTCCATACATATCCCCCTCCACGTGACTACATTATGTGTCTCATAACACACCAACCGCTCAAATCTTTCTTCCTGAGCGTTCATGTATTAACTTCCTTCACCACTCTGTTCGGCTCCTGCGAGTCTTTTTAAGCGTTCCCCTTCTCAGATACTTTCTGCCACTGTGAAGAACTCTGCCCCTTATTTCTAGTTTCTTTGTTGCTCGTGTCCCGCTCTCTCTCCTGTGTCTTTGGAAGCTGCTCACAGCCCAGATCCTGCAACACAGTCCATGCTTCCTCCGCCCCTTTCACTCTCTTGGCTATTCCATTTACCGTCAACAGGAGGCCAAAGGGGAATAGCCATCGGTATCTCAGTCCTTTTCCCCGCAGATATGCAGTCACCTCCTACAGGCCTCTCCTCCTCTCCAAAGTCCCCTTGGATAAATCGTTGAGTATTTCCACTTCGCAAGACTCCCAGGCAATGCGGCCAAATTTCCTAGCCACATTCAGCACTCAATCTTTTATTGGAAAGCTGCTCAAACAAGCAATAACATCCCTTACTTGTTTCTCCCGCCTTGGACCCATGCTGCGATGTGCTCTCTCCACGCCGATGGTGTCCACTTGTTCTGCATCGCTCCCCTCCAATCTCAGAATATGGAGGCACAAACGCTTCACCATTTGTACACAGTCCTTATATTTCTCAGATTCAGGAATCTCTTTGCTTCTAAGATTGTTCCTCCTTGCCCTGTCTTCCATTTCTTCCATCTTTTCCTGCATTTCTTCTTGCATCTCCTTTATTCTGCGCTGCTCCGCTGCCATCTCCTGCAGCACGCCATCTTGCGCACCCACGTGCTCTTCCATTTCCTCCACTCGTTGTCCCATATTATTCAACTCCTGCTGTAGGGCATATAGAGTTTCTTTTAGGTCTTTTCGCATCGCTTTTATGTCTCCTTTGATTTCTCATTTAAACTCCATCAGCCAGTCCTTCAACTCCACTCCCTCCATTGACTGCTCTCTCTCTCCGTTGTCCTCGTCCGGGCTCTCTATCTCGCCGCTCTCCTTGGCCTCTCCCGCACTCTGCAGCCCTGTCTCTTCTCGTCGCGCGTATGCCGACTTAAACGCCACCATTTTTTTCTGGGCTGCCATAGCACTCACCGGGGTCTGTTTGCCTTCCACTTTGTCGGTATGGATGTCGCTTATTTTCTAACTCAGTTGGGAATCGGACAGAGCTTGGCTAGTCTGCAGCCATAAGCTCCGCGACGTCACCGGAAGTCCTAGTCTTTCTACTTTTTGAAGGAGTAAACAACTGATCTATATTTACCCATTCTACTCCATTCATTATTTTATAGATCTCTGTCTTATCTCCCCTTCAGTCATCTCTTTTCCAAGCTGAAGGGCACTAACCTTTTAAGCCTTTCCTTGTAGCAATATCCTTCCATCCCCTTTACCATTTTTGTTGCTCTTTGTATCTTTTCTAATTCTGCTATATCCTTTTTAAGATATGGTGACCAGAACTGCACATGATATTCAAGGTGTAGTCACACCATGAAGCGATACAGAGCCAGTATAATATCCTTTGTTTTATTTTCCACTCCATTCTTTATAATTTCCAGCATTCTATTTGCTTTCTTGGTCACCGCTGCACACTGGGCAGAGGGTTTCAATGTATTATCCATGATGATGCCTAAATCTTTTTCCTGGGTGGTGGTTCCTAATGTGGAACCTTGCATCGTATAACCATAGTTTGGGTTGTTCTTCCCTAAGTGCATAACTTTGCACTTGTCCATCTTAACTGTCATCTGCCATTTGGATGCCCAGTCTCCCAATTTATCAAGGTCCTCTTGCAATTTTTTACAATCCTCTTGTGTAACAACTTTGAATGATTTGGTTAACACTTGCAGATCTCTTCACTCATTATTCCCATTTTCAGGCCATTTCTAAATATGTTAAAAAGCAGCAGGCCCAGCACAGATCTCTGGGGTACTCCACTGTTCACCTTTCTCCATTGAGATAATTGGCCATTTATCCCTACCCTCTGTTCTTGCTTTAAGACAGAACACAGCACCCAATTTCTAACACATTAGACATGAACAACTAAAATGGCTCTCTTCTTTTGAGCACTTTGGCCACATTTGGGAAAATTAAGACATTAAAATTCACAATTAAATACCTCTTTATCCCAATAAAAAATACCCAAACCCAGTTTCTATCTGGCTCCAACACAAAATGTGTTTTCTGAATCACTGAGGTAGCTGGATTCTTCAAGAAACATAGTAACATAGTATATGATGACAGATAAAGATCAGTATGGTCTATCTAGTCTGTCCAGCAAGGTGGCAGGAGTAGGTGCACCTGCCGCTCCGTGCAGGTCGCCTCTGCCCATGCCTTTGTTTAGGGGTGTACCCACCGCTCCGTGCAGGTCACCCCTATTTGTTGAGATAGCAGACACAGTTAAGGTTATTTTGATTTTATTATGTTGCTATAAAGGTATCCACACTGTGTCTGCCCCATGCCATTTTTATTCTGTCACTGTTTTAGCCCCCACCACTTCCATCGAGAAGGCATTCCAAGCATTCACCACCCTTTCAGTGAAAAAGTATTTCCTGACATTGCCTTTCAGTATATCTCCTTGCAGCTTCATGTTATGCCCTCTAGTTTTGCAGCGTCCCTGTCTTTGAAAAATGTTTGTTTGTTCATTAATCCCCTTAAAATATTTAAAGGTCTGTATCATATCCTCTCCTCTAGCATATACATATTTTGGTCTTCAAGTCTCTTCTCATACATCTTCTGGTGCAGGCTCCAAATCATTTTGATTGTCTTCCTCTGAACCATTTCCTTTGTGAGATAAGATCTCCAAAACTGAACACAATACTCCAAGTGAGGCCTCACCAGTGACATGTACAGTGGCATTAATACCTCCTCCTCTATGCAACCCAGCATCCTTCTGGCTTTGGCCACCATCTTGTAACACTGTTTTGTCACCTTAAAATCTTCAGAAACTATCACTCTGAAGTCCTTCTTCTGGTCCGTGCACACCATCCTCTCGCCCCCTATCACATACAAGTCGCTTGGATTTCTGCATCCCAAGTGCATGATACTGCACTTCTTCACATTAAATCTTAACTGCCAAGCATTAGACCATTCTTCCAGCTTTTGTAGTACTTTCCTCATGTTATCCACTCGATCAGAGGAGTCCACTCTATTGCAAATTTTCGTGTCATCTGCAAAAAGTCAGACTTTTCCATTCAGTCCTTCAGCAATATCACTTACAAATACATTGAACAGTACCAGTCCCAGGACCAATCCCTGGGGCACGCCACTACTCATCTTCCTTTCAACTGAGTGAGTTCCATTTACTAGCACCTTCTGTCATCTGTCAACCAATTTCTGAACCATTTCACCACCTTGGGACCCATCCCCAGGCTGCTCAGTTTATTGATAAGCCTCCTATGAGGAACAGTATCAAAGACTTTGCTGAAATCCAGATAAATGACATCCATCACATGCCCTTTATCTAGTTTTCTGGTCACCCAGTCAAAGAACTCAGATTTGTCTGGCATGGTCGTCCTTTGGTAAAACCATGTTGCCTTGAATCATGCAACCTGTGGGTTTTGAGAAAGTCCATTATTCTCTCTTTCTGGAGCGTCTCCATTACTTTTCCTGTCACCAAGTTAAAGCTTACAGGCCTGTAGTTTGTCACTTCTTCCCTGTTACCACGTTTGTGAAGAGATACCACATCAGCCCTTCTCCAGTCCTGTGGAACTTCTCCTATATAAAAAACATCCTTTAAAGGCCCTGCCAGAACCTCTCAGCTCTTTCAGTATCCTTGGATGTATCCCATTGGTCCCATGGCCTTATCCACTTTCAGTTTTGCAAGCTGTTTATGTTTATGTTTATTTAAATTTGATATACCGCTCAGGCCAGAGGCATTAGAGCAGTTTACAATACCATATCAATTGAGGAAATAGGAAAAGAATGCCATTTATATGATAGGACAGAATAGAGGACAGAGACAGTTAGACAGATAAGAGAAGGAGAGGAACATGGAACAGCAAATTACCACCAAAATGAAGCACGTCAATCTAGTCCATGACATCAATGAAACCCTCAGCAACAAACGCCACGGACCAACGCCTAAGGGCCACGCCAAAGGGCCCTCTGGCGAGGCCCTCATGCGCAGGCGTGCCTCAGAAGTGGCAGTTTTTAAAGCCGTTGAAGAGGGCTGCGGAGGGCTGCTGATTGGCAGAGAATGGAGGTGAGGAGGAGCTCCTGCTCACTCCCTCCGATGATGGCTGCTGCTCCCGATCTGCCTGCGCGACTCAGAAGTGGCGGTTTTTAAAGCACATCATCTTCTGTGAATGGTGTAGTATCTACTACATTCCCATTTGTATATTTGTCAATCACAGGTGGTCCTTTTCTGGGATTTTCTTTAGTAAAAACAGAACAGAAGTATTTGATTAGCATTTTCAATGTCATTTTTCACGAATCTGTTCTTGACACTTTCGAGTCTTGCAATTCCACCTCTGATCTTCCTCTTCTCTCGAATATACCTGAAAAACGTTTTGTCTCCATGCTTCAGATCTTTAGCCATATTTCTTCTACCTTTGCTTTTGCTATCCTTATTTCTCTTTTTGTCTCTTTTAGTTTTATCCTGTATTGTGTTCTGTGTTCCTCTGTTTGCGAACTTCTGAATTTTGTGAAAGCTGCAGTTTTAACCTTTATTTGTGCAGCCACTTCTTTGGAGAACCATATAGGTTTCCTTTTCCTCTTGTTTTTATTTACTTTCCTTACATATGTATCTGTTGCCCCTTTTATTGCCTCCTTTAGTTTAGCCCACTGCAATTCCACTTCCCCTACACCTCCTCCCATCCTGCCAACTCCTCCTTCAGGTACTTGGCCATTTTACTGAAAACAGCGTTTTTTAAGTCTAGGACTTTGAGCTTGCTGTGATTCGACTCTGCCTTGTTTTTTATCTCAAACCACACCTTGTGATGTTCACTGCTGCTCACGTGGGCAACCACCCAGACATCCAACAGCATCAAACTTTCCCTGATCGGTTCCATCACCATATGTCTAAGTAATGCATCTTGGAAGGCATCCACAATCTTTTTACTTCTTTCCAGATTTGCAGAAGGAATACTCTAATCCACATCGAGTAGATTAAAGTCACCTAATATGATCACTTTCCCCTTCATGGCTATCTTTGCAATATCAATAATCAAGTCTCTATCCATTTCTTCTGTTTGAGCTTAAGGCCTGTAGACTACACCAGGATGGATGATAGTGCCATCTCCTCTTTCCAATACAATCCACAGCGTTTCTTCTTTTCCGCATGTCCCCTGTATTTCAGCAGTTTTAATACTGCTTTTGACATATAGGGCTACTCCTCCTCCTTTTCTGTCTTCTCTGTCTCTTCTAAATAAATTATAGCCAGCTATGGCTATATCCCGTTCATGCGACTCATTAAACCGTGTTTCTGTAATGGCCACAATGTCCAAGAAGTCTGTTAAAAATAAACTGTTGGCGGAGGTATCCTTTCTACCATTAAGTGGTTTAAATTCTGACCAAGCATTCCCCACAGTACAGAGCAGGCGGACCCAAAAAACAAGGGGGACTTCTCAGAGCCACCATTCCCAAAAGCTGATTGTGGTAGGTGCTTTTCTAATTGCTGAAATATCTTTGAAGGGGAACCGCTCACCTGCATACCTGTCACTCCTCAACCATCCACACATACACCTTCCAGAGGCCTCCCTGAAATGTTAACTTGAGGGCCCGGAATTTGAACTAATGGCACTGCTACTATTTGACAATTCTACAAGTGCAGCATTTCTGCCACATGTCAGGCAGGTGAGAATAGAAGCAGGAGGAGAACTGAGAGACCTGAAGAAAAAAGTGAAAGAATAGGAAGAGAGATTAGGAGAAAGATAAATTGCAAAGAGCTGATTCGAAGAAAGGCCTAAGAACAACAACATGAGAATGAAAATATTGCTCTGGGTCAGTCTTCAAGATTAATTTTATAATATATTTAGATGCTTTCAGATCTGTATGATATTTAGTTATTTGGGCCTGATTTAATAATGCTTCTTTCCCAGCCAGTGTCAATGAGGAAAACTCTTGGTATATCTCACCCTCTGGGGTAAATTCCCAAAAATCTACAGAGCGGGAAAGACAACCAGGTCAGTTTGTGCTGCTGTCTTTCAACGGATATTCAGTTGTGCCTACCCACTTAATTGTGACACTAAATATCAGGATAAGGGGTCTGTTTATTGAAATGTGGTAGGCTTTTTCAGCTATCACCCGGTGTTGGTTGCAAAAGCTCTACGGTAGCTGCACAAGTCATTGGGTGCGTGCCCAGCATTTCCCCAGCAGATAACATGGTGAAAACACAGAGACTGTGATGAGACAGCATCACTGATACCAGGGCCGGTCTAAGGGTTTCTGTGGTCTCAGGCAGAAGTCCGCACCGAACCGCCCTCTACCGCCGCGGTCCCCCCCAAATCAATCTTCTCATCTCGCAGTGGGGGAGGGGGGCAGCAGCACGATTGTTTTTGAAGCAGTAGCTTTGTGCCGCTGCTTTGGTGTCCACGGCAGGCCATGTGCTTCAGCACACATGGACTGCCGCTCCTGCCCCTCTTCACCAGGAAGTTGCATTGGGACATGAGCGGCAAACCATGGCTTTCATGCCAAAGGTCAGGGCCTGCGAGGGGCACCAAAGTGGAGCCACAAAGTCGCTGTTTTAAAATATCCTGGGGTGTCACTCGCCAGGGTTTACCATCCTAGGTGGCCATCTAGTGCATGGGACAGCCCTGACTGATACAGCTAATGTCACTCAGTGAGGCAGCATTAACTGCATTCACTATGTCTGCAATATGTGCGGCTAATGCGCACTGTCTATGCCTGCAGTAACCACATGGTGCAGGCACGCACACTCTCCACTCATTATTGCTATTACTGCATGAAATGTCCTGCAGTAGCTGCATTTCTCCCAGGTTAGCTGTCATCGCAGCGTGATTATCCCACCACAATACCAGCTAATACCCTTTGGTAGTCATACCCCTTAATATCTCTGATCAAAACTTGGGCAGGGTAGATTTTCGGCCTGCTATGTGTGTGGCTGAGATTAACTAGCTAAATTTCGTGAATTAACTCTGAATAATCATCCTATTCAGCTAAATTTAAAAGCTTGTCCCAGGAATACCTCCAATGCAGCCCCTCTTTGTATCCAGCAAAATTTGTGTTCCTTTTAACTGCACTGTGAACTGCTTTAAAAGTAATGAGGTAAAATTTATCAGACTTAAACTAGAAACAGTACGACTGATGCTTCAGAGCTTAAGCCTGGAGTAGAAACTGTCAAACTGTATGGGCTGACTGGTCTTTATCCGCTATCTTCTACTCCATTAATATGGAGAGATATGCTTATTATTTCGCCCCATACATGCTTGGATGATAAGTGCAGTAAATTAATTTTCATCTTTTAAATGTTCTCAGGTTCCACTTCATTATAGTTAGGGCTTCTGCTTTTAGATTTTAACAGACAAACACCAATAAAACACCTCTGGTGGAAAAAATGAAAACAGGTGTTTATTAGATAAACTCCAGAAAAACACCTCTTGCCCTAGTACTCTCTCACTTTCGCCCTGGCTTGTCTTATATCCTCCACTCAGCTTTTGTGACTTTTGTGCACTGATGATGCCTAAGTGATAAAAACCATTCAATTCCACCAGAAAAGGCGCTCAACAATAGTATCCACAAAGTAAAACCACTAGAAACCTGGTACCTTCAAAGAATCTCTAACTAGCTGGAAAATAAAACACTTAAAATCACATATTATAAACACCTGATAATCCTGCATTTGATTTCTTTTCATATATGTATTTATATGAAAGGAAAAGAGAACTCAAAAGTGGTTTACACTACAGATAAAAGCAAAGCAAAAACATTCCCTAAGGGAGACAAGGCTCATCTTCCACTGTCACTAGGGTGGCAGACTAGTCCACAACTAAACCCAAGTAAGACCTCTTAGGGACATAAGATTCACTGTATCTTTCACGTGAGCTCCTTTCGGTTTCCTCGTCATCCTAGGAAGCAGTTGGAACATCTGCCTTTTGAGAATGAATTTAGATGAAATGATATTTGTTCCCCACCACCTGCCCTTTGAAATCCATGAACAAAACATGGGATTTCTGGGCGGCCCTATATCCTATAAGTTACCCCATTAATGTTATGATTGCAGTTTATGGGGGCTAACCTACGTAACTGGATAACTTTAACCAGCATTAATGTTTATTGCTATTTGGTTAGAGACCAACTGTGCCCTCAGTAGGTCTTAAAACTCTACTCAAAGATACTGATTCACTCTGAACTTTCTAGCAGTCAACACTCCTGCACCATTTTTGACAATGTCTCCCCCCCCCCCAAAATGAGGTTTCTGTGACATTGTACTTTATTTGTAGTACAGATGTATATCATATTGCTATAATTGATACTGCATATGCAATTTTACTTTTTATGAACCGTTTTGGGAACATTATATGAAAGATACATAGTAAAAATACCCATCTTTGTATTGCTGCCTAGTTGCTCTTTAGAGAGGTTAGAGCTGTTGTCTCAAGAGCTTGTTTTTCCCTATTCACAGCGCTGCATCACCATCTGCTGTTCTGCTGGGGTAATACAAAGCTTTTTCAATCATTACTAGCAACGAGATGACCTATAAAGCATAATTTTCCAAACCTGGCCTGGGGAGCCAGCAGCCACTATTCCCTCTAAGGTATGCAGTGGAGGAGTAGCCTAATCGTTAAGAGCCCTGGCTTGGGAACCCAGAGACCAGGGTTCAATTCCCACTAGCACTCCTTGTGGCCTTGGGCAAGTCACTTAACCCTCCACTGCCTCAGAAAAAAATACAAGTTATCAGTACCCCTGTTTAATGTACATTACTAAGTTTAAGTTACAATGTAAACTGCTTTGATTGAAATGATAAAGCAGTATATAAAACCTAATAAATAAAATAAATAAATGCATGTGCATGGTTGCGCAGTATTGAAGTGGCTGCACCTCAGGCTGTGCACAGCTG
This sequence comes from Ichthyophis bannanicus, assembly GCA_033557465.1. NCBI lineage: Eukaryota > Metazoa > Chordata > Amphibia > Gymnophiona > Ichthyophiidae > Ichthyophis > Ichthyophis bannanicus. Next base: position 1,121,535 of record JAWIIG010000038.1, on the reverse strand, counting down.
GGCAGAAGAGTGGGAGGAACAGTTTGTCTCGCTGCTCTGTGCCGGCACTGTAAGCTTGTTCAAAACTTTCAGATGGCATTTTCTTCTGGAGAACTCATGATGCTAGAGGAGGAGATAAAAGAGGTCACGGGGGGGGGGAGGAGGATGTCAGGAGAAAAAAAGCAGGAGATGGATGCTGGAAGAAAAAGAAGGAAACATTGGAGCAACTGCTGGGATGCAGGGTGGGAGAACAGAGAGGAGAGAGAAGGAAGGGAGGAAGAGAAAGGGGACAGGATGCTGAAGGGGAAGAAAGAGGAAACACGAGACAGACACTAGGGGAAGGGAGGAAAAGACAGAGAAGTATATGCTGGGGAAGGAGGCAGAGGTAGATGCTGGAGGATGGAAAAAGCGTGAGAGAGCAAATGTGGGGGAAAAGAGGAGATGCAAGGGAGAGGGGAAGGAGGTGGGGATCAAATGCTGGGATGAGGGGAGAGAGAAGCATGGGACAGATACTAGAGGAAGGAAGAGGTAGGGGAAAGGATGCTAGGGGACTGAATAGGCAGGGGAGAAGATGCTGGCAAATACAGAGTAGATACTGGGATGGGGTAGAGCAGACAGGAGAGCAAATACTGGGAAAAAGAGAAATGGAGGGTTGGTGGTGGTTAGAGGTTAGAATGGAAAACGAGGATGACATGGATGAGGGGTGTTAAGAAGGAATAGAAGAAACAAGCAGAAGGGATGGGAGACAGAAACTGAAAGTGAATGAGAGAGGACAACGGCATGAAGTCCAAATGACAGATGAAAGATATGAGAAGGCTTGGGGAGGAACGAGAAAGTTGAGGTCATACGTGGAGTGTAAGAAATTATAGAAGGACTGGGAGACGGGGTATGGCAGAGCAACAACAAAGTGATGCGCTTAGGGAAGAACAAGCCAAGCTACATGATGCTGGGTTCTACATTAGGAGTCACCACCCAGGGAAAGGATCTAGGCAGCACTGTAGACAATATTTTGAAATCCTCTATTCAGTACTATCAGTGGTGGTGGCCAAAAAAGCAAAATGAATGTTAGGAATGGTTAGAAAAGGACAGAGAATAAAACAGAAAATATCACAATGTCTCTGTATAACTCCACGGCGCGACCATCTTGAATATTGTGTGCAATTCTGGACGTCGTATCTCAAAAAGATATAGGAAATTAGAAAAGGCACAGAGAAAGGTAACAAAAATGATAAAAGAAATGAAACAATAACCCTAAAAGGAAAGGCTAAGGGCTCTTCCACTTGAAGAGAAATAGCTGAGTGGAGGATATGACAAAGGTTAATAAAATCATGAGTGGAATGGAACAGGTAAATGTGAATCAGTTGTTTATTCTTTCAAAAAGTATAAAGATGGAGATCCAAGATGGCGGCATACAACTCTTATTGCTCTGACGGCAGTTTCTGATGGGGAAAAAAAGGAGGGGGAAGCCGGGCAAGCAGTCCCAGGCTGCCCAACTTAACCTCAACCCCGGTTGCCTTGGGTCCAATGGATGCATTTTTGAGCTGTTGGGAGCACCAGCCAATGTTACTGGGGGTGATATTCTCAGCTGAGAGATCTCTGGAGCATGGAAGCTCAGGATCGCCTTTGAGCAATGACTTCATGTCCCCAGACACACAGTGACCTCAGAAGCAGCTGTATCCTGAGTTGAGCTCCAGAGATGTGGTGGTGTTTGGCTCCTGTATGCTTGGAGCTTCTTCACCCCTGCTGGGGATGTCTTCGGAGCTAGACGCAAATAGTGGAAGTGCCTCACGGGATCAACTACAATCTCGCCCGCTGTCTGAGAGTGGAAGTTCACTTGAGCCAACTAGTCGAGTCGGCGTTTCCCCTCCCGAGAGGCCCATGGCTGAAGTGGCTAATCTGGATGCTGAAAGGAGTCTGGAGTCTTTTTCCTTTGAATTGATCCTCCTGAACAGTTCCCGTTGGAAACTATCTGGAATGCCATCAAACAGCTTGGGGAAGCCATCATTCCACAGGCATTCATTTATAAGTACAAGAAAACTTGGAGATTTCTTTAACAAAATACTACTGCGATTGGAACACTTAAATATTCTATTGAAGAACTTTCCTTGTGTGCTGACCGTTTTGTCTCTTGCTCAGAAGCTCTCATTAAAGATGCTGATAGTTTGAAAGTACGTTTGGAGCAGCTAGACAATCAGTGTAGATTGGCTAACTTACGGTTGATAAATTTTTCTTGGTCCTCTAATTCTCCGCAAAGGAAATGTTTATGTTATATCTTTCTGAAGCTTTGGGTATTCCTGCAGACTCATGTCCGCCTTTGGTGAAGATTTATTACCTGCCTACAGGCCAGACAATCACGGCTGGTGCTGAGATCCCAGGGCCTCAAGTTGCAGATGTGTTAAATGTTACTGCTTTGCTTGAAACCTCTGAGTCTGAGGTGGTTACCCCTGCTACATGTATCTTAACTTTAGCCTTTATATCAGATAGAGAATGGTTCCTCAAATTATTCTTTAGGAAACATAATGAACGATTCAAAGGCTGTTTAGTCCAGATATTTCCTGACCTGGTCAAAGATACCCAACGCTGGAGGAAAGAATTTTTGATCCTGAGGCCTAGGGTTCTGCAGCTAGGGGGAACATTTTTTTCTTAAGTACCCCTGCAAGTGACTAGTAAAGCTGCAAGTAATTCTTATATTTTTTTGTATCTTTCTGAGGTAGGACAAGTAGATGTTCATAATCTGTGATTCTGGATTAAGCTGACTGCTTGTGTTGTGTATTCCTTAAGAGTATCGATACTTGATTTCCTGATCTAGGTCTCCTCTATAGTGGGCTAGAGGTGGGATTGCATGCAATTATTTTATTATAAATTGTTCTTTATTGTACATGTATGCATTGTATTATACCATGTCTTTCACTGTAACCCACATTTCCATTGCAAGTTTATTTGCTTGTATTAGTTTTCGTGAAATCATAAATATTACGAAAAAAGAAGTATAAAGACTAGGGAACACCCTAGGACATTTGAAAATAGAAACATAGAAACATGACGACAGAAAAAGACCACATGGCCTATCTAGTCTGTCCTTCCATAACAACTACAACAGTCCACCTTTTGCCTTTAGAGATCCTCTGTGTTGGTCCCATGCTTTCTTGAATTCAGTTACTGTCCTCATCTCTACCACCTCCACTGGGAGACTATTCCATGGATCCACTACTCTTTCCGTAAAGAAATATTTCCGCATATCACTCCTGAATCTATCTCCCTTCACCCTCATCCCATGTCCCCTCGTAGCAGAACTTGCTTTCAATTGAAAGAGGCTCTCTCCCTGAACATTTATGCCACGGAGGTATTTAAACATCTCAATCATATCACCTCTATCCCGCCTTTCCTCTAAGGTGTACATATTAAGATCCTTAAGTCTGTCCTCATATGCTTTATAATGAAGCCCATTAATCATTTTGGTAGCAACCCTCTGCACTGACTCCATCCTGTTCACATCCTTTTGAAGGTGCGGTCTCCAGAATTGCACACCATACTCCAAATGAGGTCGCACCAAAGACTTATACAGAGGCATTATCACCTCCTTTTTTCTGCTAGCCATTCCTCTCCGTATGCACCCAAGCATCCTTCTAGCTTTTGCTGTCGCCTTTTCCACCTGTTTAGCTACTTTAAGATCATCAGACACAACCACGCCTAGGTCCCGCTCTTCTTTAGTGGACAAAAGTACTTCACCTCCTAAACTGTATTGCTCCCTTGGATTGCTGCAGCCCAAATGCATGACCTTACATTTTTTAACATTAAATCCCAGCTGCCAAATTCTAGACCATTCTTCAAGCTTAGCTAGATCCCTCCTCATGTTATCTACCCCTTCCTGGGTGTCTACTCTATTGCAGATTTTGGTATCATCCGCAAAGAGGCAAACCTTACCCGACAGCCCTTCCGCTATATCACTAACAAAGATGTTAAAAAGAATCGGACCAAGGACAGATCCCTGGGGCACACCACTGGTAACATCCTTCTCCTCAGAGTGAGCTCCATTTACTTGTACTCTTTGTCGCCTCCCACCCAACCAATTTCTAACCCAAGCAGTAACTTTAGGGTCCATCCCTAGGGTGCTCAGTTTGTTTATAAGTCGCCTTTGAGGAACAGTGTCAAAGGCTTTACGGAAATCTAAATACACCACATCTAGAGCTCTCCCTCGGTCCAACTCCCTGGTCACCCAGTCAAAAAAATCAATCAGATTTGTCTGACAAGACCTGCCTCTGGTGAATCCATGCTGCCTCGGATCCTGTAATCCGCTGGACTCCAGAAACCTCACTATTTTCTCTTTCAGCAGCGTTTCCAATAATTTACTCACCACCGAAGTTAAACTAACCGGCCTGTAGTTTTCAACCACATCCTTACTTCCGCTTTTGTGTAAAGGCACCACATGAGCCTCTCTCCAGTCCTTTGGCACCACTCCTGACTCCAACGAGGCATTGAAAAGGTCAGTCAGTGGAGCTGCTAGAACGTCCCCAAGTTCCCTCAGTATTCTAGGGTGTATCCCATCCGGTCCCATCGCTTTGTCTACTTTAAGTTGAGCTAGTTTCTCACGAACACAGTCTACTGAAAATAGTTCAAGATGTCCCTCGCTTCTGTTCTTATTTGTGGGTGTTTTCTGAGGTCCTGCTCCTGGTTCTTCATCTGTGAACACAGAACAAAAATATTTGTTAAGCAATTCCGCTTTATCCTTATCAGCTTCTACATATTCCCCCCCTGCACCCTTGAGTCTGACAATACCACTTTTGCTCTTCCTCTTCTCACTAATATATCTGAAAAATGTCTTATCCCCCCATTTTATTGCATTGGCTATTTCCTCCTCCTTTTGAATCTTTGCCTTCTTGACTACTTTGCTAGCTTCTCTAAGTTTTTCCAAATACAGATGCTTGTCTTCTGCTCTCTGTGATCTCTTGTATTTCATGAAGGCCTCCCTCTTTTTCTTCACTTTTTCAGCTACTTCCTTCGAAAACCATAGCGGTCTCCTGTTCCTTTTGCCTTTATTTACCATTTTAACAAAAAGGTTGGTTGCCCTTAAAATACCCCCTTTCAGTTTTGCCCACTGTTTTTCTACATCCCCCAGCTGTTCCCATCCCACTAACGACTCCCTGAGGTATTGGCCCATCTTCGCAAAGTTAGTCTTCCTAAAGTCTAAGATCCTCACCTTGGAATGGATTCTAACAGCCCTAGTCCTAATACTGAACCACACCATCTGGTGATCACTGGATGCAAAATGATCTCCCACTACAACATCAGAAACACTTTCACCATTGGTAAGCACCAAGTCCAGTATGGCCCCTTCACGTGTGGGGTCTGTTACCAATTGCCTGAATAGTTCTCCCTGTAGAGAATCCAGGATCTCCTTACTTCTAGATGATACTGCAGCAGGAATGTGCCAATCAACATCTGGCATATTGAAATCTCCTATCAGTAGCACTTCCCCTTTCTTAGCAATGCTGCGTATGTCTTCAATTAACTCTCTGTCCACCTCTTCCTCTTGTGAGGGAGGTCTGTATATCACTCCAATGCAATAGATTTCTCTTTCCCTCTTTCTAGTTTAACCCACAATGCCTCCTCTCTCCCTTTTAAGCTCTGTAATTCCAAAGCTTTAATAGTAGTTTTTACATATAGTGCCACTCCTCCTCCTCTTCTTCCACGTTTAAAGCAAATCAGAGAAAATATTTGTTCACTTAACAGTTACGTTTTGGAGTTGAAGTTAGCATAACTGGGCTTAAGCATGATTTGGACAAGTTCTTGGAGGAAAGGTTAATCAACTGTTATTAAGAAGGCAGAGTTGGGGAAAGCTGCTGCTTATCCTTGGAGTTAAGCAGTGTGGAATCTACCTACCTTCTGGAATCCTGCATTATTATGCCGACGATATCTTTCTTTTACACCACACTTCCTCCGCTTGTCCAGATATCTCCCTCCTTAATTCCTGTTTAACTATGATTTCTAACTGGCTTTCTAGTAATTGTCGTCCTTAATGTCGCTAAGACTGCTGCCATCTGGTTTCCACACGGTTCTACCTGTCCTTCTCTGGCCCCTTCTTTCGCAGGTGTCCCTACTGCCCTCGTTCCCAAGCTGCGCTATCTGGGTGTCCAGCTAGATACCAAACTTTCATTTAATGATCACATCTCCCAGGTGTCACGGTGCTCTTTCTTCTATCTTCGGCGGGTTCGCACTATTAGACCGTTTCTCTCTCCACAGGCTCTCACTACGCTTCTTCTTGCGTTAGTTATCTCTAGATTGGATTTCTGTAACCTAGTCCTTACTGGTGTTCCTAAGTACCAATGGCACCGATTGCAATTAATACAGAATACTGCAGCTCGACTTATATTCCATGCTTCCTCTCGGGATCATATCACTCCCATTCTTCACCACCTTCACTGGCTTCCGGTGGATTTTTTGATTAGATTTAAGGTTCTCACGCTGGTACACCAAGCTATCTAGGGAGGAGGAGGAGGGAGGAGTGGCCTAGTGGTTGAAGCAAGTTACCTCAGGCTGGAATGTCAGGGGCTCAAATCCTACTAGAGAACAGCAACCTTGGGCCGGAAGGACTGGGTTTCTAGTCCCACAGGTGCTCCTTGTGGTCTTGGACAAGCCACTTAACCCCTCCATTAACCATGCCCCCTGCAAAATAGTTATCTCCAAGTTATAATGCCCTGTTCAATGTAATTTCAGTTTGTTCAATGTAAACCGCCTTGATATCATGAAAGGCAGTATATAAGAAATGTTAAATAAATAAATAAATCTACACACACAGACCCCAGTATCTAGCAGACTTCTTGGTGTTTCACACTCCCTCTCGTAGTCTACATTCAGTCCACGTCAACCACCTCCACTTACCTTCCCCAACCCATGCACACCTACAATCTACCAGACAATCCATCTTCTTTTACCTTGGCCCTTCCCTTTGGAATTCCCTTCCCACAGCTTTGCGTCTAGAGGAGTCCTACCTTAAACTTTGCTCCCTCTTGAAAACTCACCTCTTTTCTTCTGCCTTTAACCTTCCCCCATTACTCTCCTACCCACCACTTGGCTTTCCTCTTTTTTAGTATGTTTGAATGATGGATTGTTTCTTTTCCCCCTCTGTCCTATATATGAATTGTAGTTCCTTTTCTTTTCCGTTTTCTTTTCTTTTTGTAACGCTGTAAACCGCCCCGATGTAATGGGGGGGGGGCGGTATATGAAATACCTGAATAAACATAAACATAAACCTGTGACCTGGATTGGCCACTGCTGGAAATGGAAATAGGATATTGGCTTCATGGACCTTTGGTCTCACCAGTATGGCAGTTCTTATATTTTATGCAGAAAAATAGGCCTTAAGTCCCTGGTGGTGGCTAGAAACAGCAATAAGTTGTGGTACTATGACAAATTTCTCCAACAGGCAATTGCAAAAATGTGGCTAACAGTAGGGGACCACCGCACATTCGCCAGGGAAAAAGATGCCAGTCAGGTTTTTAGGATAGTCACAATGAATATGCATGAGATAAATTTGCATAGAATGGCTTTCCTGTATATTTAAATTTATCATGCATGCTCTTTGTGGATATCCTGAAAACCTGTCCATTTTTGGGGTTCCTCAGGACAGGTGTGGGAAGTCCTGCCATAAAGAGCCTGCAAACCATGCAATCACAAACCCATGACCCATTATTTTCTTCTGGCATGATCCTGCTGTAGGAGCGAGACATGAAGTGACCTAGTGCCAAAAGGTTTAATCGGGGCAAAACTTCAAATCATAAAATGTTGGAGCTTTTGAGGTTTTTTTCTTCTTTTATTGTAACCGTATCACAGATTACTTTAGGAAGAGAGGAAGAAATTATTGTGCCAATAAACTTTCTTGAATCCTGTTTCTGATCAATAGAAATTTGTTATAGTTGGACTTTTTTTTCCAGTGTCCCTCTTCCTAGCCAAGACCCCACAGCTTCCAAGAAAGAAGGAGGAATTAGGGAAACAGAATATGGTTGAAAGGAGAACATCACACAAACTCTTTCATTTTCCTCCTCCTGTTCCTTCCCCCAATATTTCAAGCAACAACCTAAATCACATTTTCTAAAATACTGTCTTATTAGCTTCTTGGCTCAGTTTCCCTCTTTTAGAAGGGGAGGAGGATTCTTTCTTATACAATTATTTTTTTTTTACCCACTAGCTTTTGTTTCATAAAACTTTGCACCTTTCCTTTTGTAGTAAAAGGTGCATTTTTCAGCCTTACAGTTTCCCTTCTTCCTTTTTTGGGGAGCTCCAGCTTGATTAGAATGGGCCTTTATTTGGCTATGCATCATACACAGCCAGTTGTTTTTTAGCCTCTATTTCTATTTCTCCCTATCTCAATCCAGTATTTGCAGCGCCAGCCATTTAGGGGTCACACACCATGGCCCCCTGTGGCACACAGCTAACCTAAATCCTAAGTCTGTCTGCTGGGTGTTAATGTCAAGCAATGGCTGAGATGCCTCTTCCTCCCAGGAATATCTACCCAGACCAGGAAGCAGAAGCCCAGACTGGGAAGAAAGCCGGGTTTTTCATGTGGCAGTACACAGCACTAGTCACTGAGCCTTTAGGCCAGACCAAGTGTACAGTTTCATTATTATCATGCTTCCCTTTAAAAAAAACCCCCAACAACAACTCCTTTGCAGATCCACTCAAGCTAGATTTAGGCACAGGCCTAGGGCAACAAATACCTGGACTAAACAGAAGCCTCTATTTACCATGCTCTGGGATCTCTGGGGGAAACACCTACTCTCCCTTCTCTTCTCCATTTCTGCCTGTTGTTATTGTTGTTAAGTGCTGTCGAGTCAGTGTCGACTGACGGCAACCCTCTGGATAGCTGTCCTAAACTGTGTTTGGTCTTCATTCAGGTGGCTCATTGTTGATAGAGTGGATCCCAGTTCTGCCTATAAGCACCAATATCTTAAATCCAGCCCTTAGATCAGTTTACACTGTATTCAGACTTTACGTGAATAAACACAGTGCCTGTAAGGAGTGGAGAAGTAGCCTAATAGTTAAAGCACAGGCTGAGAAAGGGAAACCAGAGTTCAAATCCCATGCAGTCTCTCGTGACCCCAAGTAAAGCACTCCCTTCTCCACCAACTGAGGGACAAATGTAGGATCTCATCTATTAATATGTTTTAGCTTAAGAGCTCATTTACTAAAGTTCTGCTTAAATTTTGTGTTTATGGGAAAAATGCCTAGTAAACAGGGCCTTCAGTTACTAAATAGGCCCCTTTGACAATATTATTCTACATGTTGTTGTTGTTGTTAAGTGCCGTCGAGTCGGAGTCGACTCATGGCGACCCTCTGGATAGCTATCCTAAACTGTGTTCGGTCTTCGGTCAGGCGGCTCATTGTTGACAGACTGGTACCCACAGCTGCTGTTATTGTATCAATCCATCTCATTGCTGGCCTTCCTCTTTTGCGTTGACCTTCTATCTTGCCAAGCATGATGTCTTTCTCTAATGATCTCTCCCTTCGCATGATGTGTCTAAAGTATGAAAGTCGAAGTCTTGTCATCTAAGCTTCTAAAGAAAGCTTAGGTTTGATCTCCTCTAGTACCGACTGGTTTGTTCTGCGGGCAGACAAATAGCGAGGGGAATTAGGTGGTCACAAATGCTTTATTGATTAAAAAATGCCCCAACGCATTTCGGCAACGCGTTCATCAGGGGGCTGAGAACTGCAAAACCAAAAGATAAATAATAATACATAAACATATATAAGATATGAAATATAAAATAGGTATTATAGATAATAAACAAAGAAGAATAGAATAATAAAACATAAATATTAATATAATGTCTAACATATATAGACTTCAAAAAATAACAATAAAGAATGTATACATACAGAGATCCAATGTGATTTATAACATAAATACACAACAAGGACTAAAAACTAAATAGTAAAACTTATGCACAATAAATAAGACAATACTTACAGATAGAATTGGTCAACAACCACTATAAATTGCACAGCAACCGATGTGAACCAATACCTAAAGTAAAAGCTGGAATTATATCACAACCAACATAATTTAATATAAAATAATGTATATTGCAAAATTAAACAAGTATGAGACAACAGCGAGAAACCAGGACCAAGGGGCCTTATAGAAACAAAAATGAATATGAAGCAATTATTCAAAAAAGGGAGGGGGGGGAGAAAAGAGGAAAGGGGAACATGTATAAAACCACATAATGAATATTGTAGTGCTCCTAACCAAATTTTTATTTTTGGTTCTGGTTTCCTTTTATTCTTTTAGATCTGGTTGTCCTTCAGCTGTATACAGCCCCGGCATTTCAATGAGATTACTTTTCTACGTCTGCTAAGAGGAACTCATATAGTTTTCCTATTATGGATATAATGTCAGCCTTCATTTTGATTATTGATAATATAAACTTTAAATGCGCGTTTATGTACCTTTGACTTTCTGTCGGTTTTAACCCTTTGAGCAGTATAACTAGGGCTCAATTTCATCTTTTTGAGCCTCAGAGGGCTTCTATAAGTTTTGGCAATAATTCAATATCTATTGTGCAATACACATTCAGTTTAAGTATAATTTCTTTATTGTCCCTATGAAGTACCTCTTTTATACGTTACTCTAAGGTTACATTATAAGCCGTGATACCATTCCACAAGCTGACATTTTTCTGGTCATTCTTTTTATTTGCACCTTACAACAGTCCTTTTACTTTTTTAATTTGGTTAGGAGCTCTACAATATTCATTATGTGGTTTTATACATGTTCCCCTTTCCTCTTTTCTCCCCCCTCCCTTTTTTGAATAATTGCTTCATATTCATTTTTGTTTCTATAAGGCCCCTTGGTCCTGGTTTCTTGCTGTTGTCTCATACTTGTTTAATTCTGCAATATACATTATTTTATATTAAATTATGTTGGTTGTGATATAATTCCAGCTTTTACTTTAGGTATTGGTTCACATCGGTTGCTGTGCAATTTATAGTGGTTGTTGACCAATTCTATCTGTAAGTATTGTCTTATTTATTGTGCATAAGTTTTACTATTTAGTTTTTAGTCCTTGTTGTGTATTTATGTTATAAATCACATTGGATCGCTGTATGTATACATTCTTTATTGTTATTTTTTGAAGTTTATTTATTTATTTTATTTATTTATTTACATTCTCTTATATACCGCGCTATTCTGCATCAGTGCGGTTTACATTGAACAAATTGAAATTACATTGAACAGGGCATTATAACTTGGAAATAACTATTTTACAGGGAACATGGGCTATGGAGGGTTAAGTGGCTTGCCCAAGACCACAAGGAGCACCTGTGAGACTAGAAACCCCAGTCCTTCCGGCCCAAGGTTGCTGTCCTCTAGTGGGATTTGAACCCCCGACCTTCCGGCCTGAAGTACCTTGCCCCAACCACTAGGCCACTCCTCCACTCCAGTTGTCTATATATGTTGTTAGACATTATATTAATAATTATGTTTTATTATTCTACTCTTCTTTGTTTATTATCTATAATACTTATTTTATATTTCATATCTTATATATGTTTATGTATTATTATTTATTTTGCAGTTCTCAGCCCCCTGATGAAGGCTTTGCCGAAACGCGTTGGGGCGTTTTTTAATCAATAAAGCATTTGTGACCACCTAATTCCCCTCGCTATTTGTGTGTTTCTTCTGGTGATTGTGAGAGGTCGCTCCTCTTGTGGCTCCCCTTGTTCTTCGGGCAGTGCATGGTATACACAGTATTCACCGCTCGCACCATAATTCAAAGGCATCAATTTTCTTCCTATCTATCTTTTTCATTGTCCAGCTTTCACATCCATATGATGTTATTGAAAATACCATGGCTTGAACAAGTCAAATCTTTGTATGGAGAGAGACATCTCTGCTCTTGAGAATCTTATCTAGGTCTTTCACAGCCATTCTGCCAAGAACAATGCTTTAAATCAGATTATTGTACTTCAGTAGATTGTAAGCCCTCCAGAGACAAGGAAATACCTACAGTATTGGAATTTAACTCACTTTTCGATAACCACTGGAAAATAATGAGCTAAATGTAAAATAATCAGGATCAGCAAACGGCATCCCAGTTTTCATTTATGGACTGCAATTTTCAGTGTTTGCATCAAGACAAAGACCGAGCACACATGACATCCGCAGACTTTGCATCAGTTTACAAAGTGAAAGTGCATGTACATTTTTGCTTTCAAACTTGCTGCAGGTACAAAGTATGCACGCTCAGTCGCACCTGCGCTTTCTGTGGATGGAATTTTGCTGAGAAAGCAGGCATGAAGATTTGAAACTACAATCTAAATACACTCCAGGGAACACCTCCTCTCTATGTAGCTAAAAGTACCTATGCCATGGAACAATGCGCAAACCTTTAGCTATAGGAAAGGCAATTTTCAGACAGCCGATTAATGAGGGTAAAGTGGTTCTGAAAATTGACCGTATACTGTTTTCACACATTAAGCTTTTCCTTCTTAGACTATTACTATACAATTTTATTTTTGAATGATTTGATCTATCTCCATTCTTTGTTCTATTAATACTAGAGGACTACTCCATGATTAAATGTAGACGGGTTTCATTTTATGTTCACAGTTAATTCTGGAAGTGACTCCAAAACTGTATTCATGTGCACATCACCCAGCATCACTGGGGGTTTATCCTAATGGTTAGAGCAGCAGACTATTTTCCTGTTGTTTATTTTTTCATTTTTTATTATTATTTTTCTTATTCATTATTATTATTATTTTTTGTCATCTATTATCTAGTATACTATTTTGCAGGACTTTGTTTACCCCCCCCCCCCTTTATTGGTTTGGACTGAGAATGGGCAGTTTTTTGGGAATTTTTCTCTTTAGACAGTTTTGTATACCACCTTATCCTTCAATTAAAGTGGTCACAGTACAATTGGAGGATACATTTAACATGAGGGGATATGAGACACATATACTAATACTTACAGGGAACATAGGCAATGGAGGGTTAAGTGGCTTGCCCAAGACCACAAGGAGCACCTGTGGGACTAGAAACCCCAGTCCTTCTGGCCCAAGGTTGCTGTCCTCTAGTGGGATATGAACTGCTGACCTTCTCGCCTGAGGTACCTTGTCCCAACCACTAGGCCACTCCTCCACTCCTCCTGTTGAAAAGGGGTAGTGGTGGTGGGTATATCTTTCTTCAAATCTTTTTAAAAATCTTTTCTAAATACTTTTTCAAATGCTTTTTTCATTGCATCTTTGGGATTGAAGATGTTTTCATACACTGTTGCTTATCCATGTCGTTTCTTGCAAATACGTCATTTTCCAGCGCAGAAAATATTTAAATGCCGTTTTTTCATAGCTCTGTCATGGCGTTTTCTATCTGAATTTGACGCAAGCCCTTTGGGGGATGAAACATCAATGTAGAGTGGACTGGAGCACTTGCTGTGACCCCTTGAGCCACTGAAGAGGCTGCTGTGGCAGACAGGGTGATTGCCTTCTTATTTGCAATAGCTTGTAGGCTTTTCTTCAAGACGCCATCGTTTACTGCCTAAGCTATGTTGAAGCTAAGTAATTTTGAATTACTTTTAAATTTAGTAGTTCTGTTTTCTTGGGGCTATTATTGTTATTGCTTTTTCACAAGTGTTTTTCTATATATTGCATACAAATTATCTAAATGTTATTGGGTAGTGGAGTCAAATGCAGAGGCTTGGACTTCTTTAGACTTGTGGTTATGAGTCTTTTTGAACGCTTGTTGATGCCTCCACTTTACCCTATAGAATTTTAGTGTTTCTTATTTGATTTGCTTTTGAACCCTTTTTGTTTTTGTTTTAATTAGAGCAGCAGACTGACAATGAAGATAATCTTGCATTAGAGCACTGCGACATAGCTCAGCACAGTTTTCTAATGCAAGATTAACGCAAAAACATGCTCATGAATGCAGTAAACAAATAATATGGAAAAGTGCCGAGCTGGCAAATTTGTGCAAAAGAAGGCAGAGTGTAGGACAAATGCACACACAGCTCTGTGCTAGATGACACTGGAAACAAAAGGCTCATCTGAGGTGAAGTGTGACACTTTACCTCAGATAACCCAAGGAGGCCAGACCCTTGATTTTCTGCCTGACGCTTCTGATCCTGAAGCTTCCAGCCCTCCCCCCATTTCAACACCCCCAAAAAAATCATTGATGGCCCAGTGGCCATGATTCCCCACCCCCTAATGCCCCTAAAATCACCCAAGTGGCCCTGGTGGCTCTACTCCCTTACCCCACAAAAAAGCATTGAGGGCCAAGTGGCTTCTACACCCCCCAACCCCTAAAATTCCTTCCACTGAGTGGAAGTACTTCCCTGTATTGGATCAATTACCCCTGGACAGATATGAAAGCTCTCACCACTCTCCTTTTAGAGTGAAGGCATGCAACGGCGAAGATAATTTTATAGCACGTCAGCAAGTCACCTATGTGGGAAGCCATGAAGACACCTTCAGAGAATACCAGCACAAAACCTGACAAAATCATGACTATAATGTGGCCACACACATGTATACCTTCTCAAGAGCAGGTAAATGTACTCGGCCCTAGTATTTTACAACCTGTTTGTACTTCATGACTTCATCTGCATTCCGCCAAGACTTCTCCCACATATAGGTCTATTCTTGGGTAATGTAAAAGTATGTACTGACTTGACATACTGCATACCTTGCATGGCGGTAATTTTATGAGGCATTTTATGTGTGTATATTGACATATACATGCAAAATATTAAATTACCCCCCAGTGAATCCAGAGTATACGCATACATTCCGTATTATATACACAATGGGAGGAGCTTTTACAAATTTTACACAGTAACTACTTCTACAACAAAATAAAAATCAGAACAAAACTGTGGAATTGTAAGACTGAAAGATGCTGAGGACTGCTGTGTGGGGAGTGATAACAAAAAAGTGGAAATGCTGAATACTTCTGCACTGTTTTCAAGGAAGAAAATCCTGAAGAAGGACCACAGATCGCTATCAAAGGTACACATGAAAATGGAAAAGATACCACACTATTCACATAAGAAAATGTCTATGAATGACTTGAAAAAGTAAAAAAGGTACAGAGCCATGGAGACACATCCCAAGATAGTGAGATATTGAGGGAGCTCAGAGAGATTCTGGTGGGTCCTCTTAAGGATCTGTTTAATAGATCCTTAGACAAAGAAGACGTTTCTCAGGACTGGAGTAGGGGTGATGTGGTCCCTTCTTCACAGAAGTGGCAACAGAGAAGAAGTGGGAAACTATAGGCCTAGTAAGCCTTCCCTCGATGGTTGCAAAAAATAATGGTGATGCTATTAAAGGAAGGAATAATGAACTTTCTACAATTCAATGGGTTGTAAGACCCTAGGCAACATGTTTTACCAAAGGCAGACAATCCCAAACAAATCTGATTTCTTTAACTGGGTGACTAGAGAACTTGATCAAGGGCATATGCACTGGTCATGGTCTACTTGGATTTCAGCAAAGCCTGTGATACTATTCCTTATATCAGGTTCATGAATAAATGGAGCAGCCTGAAACCAGGATCTAAGGTGGAAAATTGGATTACAAACTGGTTGACTAACAGATGATAGAGGATGGACGTAAATGAAATTCACTTGGATGAAAGAAAGGTGAGTAGTGGAGTACCTCAAGGATCTATATTGGGACTGATTCTGCTCAACATCTTTGTAAGTGACATTGCCAAAAGGAAAAGTTTGCCTTTTTGCGGATGATGTGAAGATTTGCAAAAGAGAGAGTTGACAACATGAGAAATGATCTACAAAAATGAGATGAATGGTCTAATATTTGGCAGTTAAGATTTTATGCAAAGAGATGTACTTGGGGTACAGAAATTCAAAAGGGCAGTATGCGATATGGGGTGAGAAAATGATGTGCATAGACCAAGAGAGACCTCTTGGGGTGATAGTGTCTGAAGAACTCAAGATTGAAAAGCAGTGTGACAAGGCAGTGGTGGCAAAAGCCAGAAGGATACTAGGCTACATAGAGAGGGGCATAACTAGCCAAAAGGAGGACGTGATAATAGCCCTGTACATGTTGATGGTGAGTACTCACTTTGAATAATGTGTTCAGTTATGGAGGCTATATCTTGTTAAGGCTTGAAATGGTTGAGAGGAAAGCAACCAAAATGATATCAGAAGAGATTTTAAGACATGAATATTTATACTTTAGAGGAAAGGAAGGACAGGAGAGATATGATACAGACATTTAAATACTTGAACGATATTAATGAGCAAACAAACCTTTTCCAAAGATGGGGAAGCTACAAAACTGGAGGCCATGAAATGAGGCTGAAAGAAGGAAAATTTAAAAGCAACATCAGGAAGGAGTAGTTACTCACCTGTAACAGGTGTTCTCCAGGAGCAACAGGAATCAGTCCTCACATATGGGTGACGTCGGTGCCGACAAAGCCCCTGTGCGGAGCATTTCCCCAGCTTTCAAAGAAAGCCTTTGGGAATGCAGCGTGCCTGCGTGGTCCCCTTCCCGCCCAAGGGTGCCATCTTGCTCAGTCTGATGACATAGCTAAAAGACAGCAAAAAACAAAATAAAGTATATGACTGAAACTCCAGGGGAGGAGGGAGGGTCGTGAGGACTGATTCCTGCTGCTCCTGGAGAACATCTGTTACAGGTGAGTAACTATTCTTTCTCCAGGACCAAGCAGGAAGTCAGTCCTCACATATGGGACTCCCCAGCTCTAGGTTACCGGGGACCCAAAGCTGAAAAAATGGCTCCCTCTGCAGAGCCTCAGCATCCGTGATAAGAATATCCTCTGAGAACGCCCCCGTACGGTAGCCCAACACAAGGGCCGGAGGGTAGGAGTTGCCTAAACCTCAAAGAGATTAGATTACAGAGTACCGCCTGTCCGAAAGCACTGTCCCTTCGGGACTCTCTCTCAAGGCAGTAGTGGGCTGCAAAAGTCTGGCTTGAAGACCAAGTAGCGGCCTGGCAGATGTCTGCCAATGGAACAGAGAGGAGATGAGCTACTGACGCGGCTTTCGCTCTGACACGGTGGGCAGTGACTTGACCCTGCAAGGGGAGGTCGGCTGCCTCGTACGCCCAGGCGATACAATCTGCTACCCAAGTGGACAACGTACGCTTGGAGACAGGTAACCCCAATTTATTAGGGTCAAAGGAGACGAAGAGCTGAGTAGCCCTTTGATGCCCCTGCGTATGTTCAATGTAAAAGGACAACACCCTCTTACAGTCCAGAGTATGCAAGACTGTCTCAGCCTGGCTGGTATGCGGCCTGGGAAAAAATGTCGGAAGAACCACCTCCTGGTTGAGGAGGAAAGAGGAGACAACTTTTGGAAGGATAAGGTGGGATAGAAATACCATTAAATAAATAAATAATAAATAAATAGAACCGTGTGTACGGTCTATCAGAAAATGGAAATTACACTAACCTGGTAATTGTAGTTCCTGGAGGGTCCAGTTTAGTCCTCCAACATCGGGTAGTGCCCCTCCTCCTGCAGCCGGGAGACTGGACCAATCAAATCTTCTGTAGTATATATGCAGCAGGAGCTCCCAGAAGTCCCCAGTGTACTAGTAACAAAGCATACTTAACGAAGCAACACATTAGATTAATATACAAAATGACCTAATTAAAGAACAATTTGTTCCCCCCCAAGGAATATCCAACCCCCTCCCCAAACGAGGAAGTCAGAACACTGCATTGCGCCGGCACCGACGCCTCAGGAATCAAAACACCGCTCCCCACCAGAAGTTCAGGAGCTGCCTGAACCCCCGAGACAGGGAAGAGCCTCTGCAAAAAACGCGGCTGCCACAGAGGGACCGAACGGCAAGAGGAACCGTCTTAATATCAACCGTTCGGAAAGGCGCGCCGCACCACATTAGCAGATAGTCGGGAGGGAAGGAGGACTAAACTGGACCCTCCAGGAACTACAATTACCAGGTTAGTGTAATTTCCATTTCCTGTTCGGTAATCCAGTTTAGTCCTCCAACATCGGGATGTAACAGAGCAGTTAAGACCGGGCGGGACCTTGCCATCCGGCGCGCAGAACCGCCGAACCAAAACAGGAATCCCGAGCCGCTGACACATCTAAGCGATAGTGTCTACTGAAAGCATGCAGAGACGACCAAGTGGCCGCCCTACAGATATCTGCCGGCGGAACCAGGCTATACTCCGCCCAAGAGGTCGCCTGAGCCCTAGTAGAATGAGCCCTCAGACCCTCCGGAACAGACCGCTGTTGCAACAGATACGCGGACGCGATCGCCTCTTTGAGCCATCTAGCAATGGAGGCTTTAGCCGCCGCTTCCCCTTTACGCGCACCCCCGAAGAGCACGAAAAGCCGGTCAGATTTCCGAAAAGACTCGGTAACCTTTAAATAACGATGGAGTGTACGACCCACATCGAGCCGGAGAAGACCTTTGTCCGTTGACCCGACAGATTGCGAAGAAAGCACTGGAAGAAACACTGCCTGATTCATGTGAAAGGGAGACACCACCTTTGGCAGAAAGGAAGGAACCGGACGGAGAACGATCCGATCCGCGGAAAAAGACAATGCATGCAGGACAATGCATGCAGATCTGAAATGCGCCGTGCCGAACAGATGGCTACAAGAAAAACCGCCTTCAGCGTGAGATCTTTCAGAGACGCCCTGCGCAGGGGCTCAAAAGGTTCACGAACCAGGGCCCTCAGAACTAAATTCAAGTCCCAAGGAGGAACGAAAACTCTGCGGGAGGGCCGCAAATGAAAAACAGCCGTAAGGAATCAGCGTACATCCGGATGAGCCCCGAGCAGACGACCCAAAATCTTGCCGCGGTAACACGAGATAGCCGCCAGCTGGACTTTTAGGGAACTAGCCGCAAGGCCCTTATCGAAACCATCCTGAAGAAAACTTAAAACGACGGGCACTGAAACCGTCGCCGCCCGGACTCCCCGCCGGGAGCACCAGTCTTCAAAAATCCTCCAAATCCGAACGTAAGTAAGAGAAGTGGACGTTTTCCTCGCCCGCAGAAGGGTAGAAATCACCGCGGGGGAGTAGCCCTTCCTTTTCAGCCGAGCCCTCTCAATGGCCAAACCGTAAGCGAGAATCGATCCACTTGGGGCATCCGCAAGGGACCCTGAAGAAGAAGATCCGGTAGAGCGGGCAGGAGCCAAGGAACGCCGTCGCTCAACCAGACCAGATCGGCATACCAGGGCCTCCGGGGCCACCAGTAACACGCGACCCCGGTGGCTCTCGATACGTTGTACGACCCGGCCGATCAGAGCCCACGGAGGAAAGACATAAAGAAGACCGGACGTTGGCCACGGCTGAATGAGAGCGTCGAGCCCCTCGGACATGCGCTCCCTTCGCCTGCTGAAGAAGCGCCCTGTCTTGGCTGATTGAAAGGTCGCCATGAGATCCATGATGGGTGGACCCCACCGCCGGACGATTTGTGCGTAAACCTGTGGGTTTAGCTCCCATTCTCCGGGGTCCACTCGCACTCTGCTGAGAAAATCGGCCTGGACATTGTCTACGCCCGCAATGTGAGCCGCCGAGATTGCTGGAAGGCGAATTTGCACCCAGTTGAACAAGGCCTCCGCTTCTGCCTCCAGGGCCACGCTGCCGGTACCCCCTTGGCGATTGATGTAAGCTACAGTGGACGCATTGTCCGACAGGACTCTCACCGGCCGTCCGAGAACCAGGGTCTCCAGGTCCACCAGGGCTAGCCGGACTGCCCGCAATTCGAGACGGTTTGATCGACCAAGAGGCCTCCAGGGGAGACCATTCCCCCTGAGCAAAGCGGGACTCGCAGTGAGCCCCCCAGCCGGTTAAGCTCGCATCCGTCGTGAACGGAACCCACAGAGGAGGCTCCAAGGGAATCCCTCGCGACAGGTTCTCGGCAGAGAGCCACCACCGGAGGGATCAGCGAACCGTCTTTGGGCAAGGCAATCTCTTGTTCAGCGAGTCGAACTGGTTGGACCAACGTCGCAGAAGAGCACTCTGCAGCGGACGCATGTGGAAGCGCGCCCAAGGCACCACCTCCAAGGTCGCCGCCATCGTGCCGAGGAGCCGCAGGTACCACCACGCCGACGGAGCTGGCATCCCCCGGAAGAGACGGACCAGAGCCCGCAACGCCAGCACGCGTCGCTCCGGAAGGCACACCAAGCCCCTTGCTGTGTCGAAGCGGACTCCCAGATACTCGAGATCCTGTGACGGAGACAGACAACTCTTGCATTCGTTCACCACCCATCCGAGGGACCGAAGGAGATCCACCATCCTGCTCGTGACTTGCACACACTCCCGACTGGACTTCGCTCGAATCAACCAGTCGTCGAGATATGGATGGACCAGGATGCCCTCCTTGCGCAACGCCGCCGCGACTACAACCATTACCTTTGTGAAGGTGCGGGGAGCCGTGGCGAGTCCGAACGGCATGGCCCGGAATTGAAAATGGCCCCACGGGCGCGCAAAGCGGAGAAACCGTTGATGGGAGGGCCGGATGGGAATGTGTAAATAGGCCTCTGTAAGATCGAGGGATGTCAAAAATTCCCCTTGACGCACCGCTACGATGACTGACCGCAGGGTCTCCATGCGAAAGTGCGGTACTCTGAGAGCGCGATTCACGCCTTTGAGATCCAAGATCGGACGAAGGGAACCGCCCTTTTTGGGAACCACAAAATAGATGGAGTAGCGACCTGCGCCTCTTTCCAAGGGCGGGACCGGAACCACGGCCCCCAGAGAGAGAATCCGATCCAGGGTCACGCGGATGTCCCGCGCCTTTTGAGCTCCTTTGCTGGGAGACAGAACAAACGAATCCAGAAGTGGGTGAGCAAACTCTAGGGCATAACCTTCTTCTATAATCTGCAGCACCCACCGATCTGACGTAATTTGGGCCCAAGAAGGAAGAAAGTCGCGCAAACGACCCCCGATGACCGGGTCTTCCTCTAGAGCCCGCCTCGTTTCATTGTGGCTTGCGATTAAAGGAAGAGGCCGAGGAAGAGGCGGCTCCGGAGAAGCCCCTTCCCGCTCCTCTGAAACCACGAAACCCTTGATGACGGGTTCCAAAACGACCGCGCTGCGAAGTCCACAGCCGGGAAGAACGAAATCTGCGCGCATCCCGAAACTGGCCGCGCGCTGAGGTGGACGACCTATTAAGCTTAGGCTTATCCTCTGGAAGCCGACCACCCTTAGACTCACCGAGATCCTTCACCAACTTATCCAGAGCCTCACCAAATAACAACCTGCCCTTAAAGGGTAGTTTACTGAGGCGAGACTTGGAAGAACCGTCGGCCGCCCAATTATGCAACCAGATGGACCGTCGTGCCGCTACCATGGAGGCCATGCTATTAGCTAGGGAGCGTATTAAATCATAACACAGATCCGCCAAGTAGGCCGATCCCGACTCCACGCGGGCAATGTCCAACAGCCCCTGTTGGTCCATACCGGACCCCGAGCGCAGGTGCTGCGACCATCGCAAACAAGCTCGAGCTACCCACGCCCCACAAATAGAAGCTTGTAACGATAAGGCGTTGGTCTCGAAGGCTTGCTTCAACAAATTATCAACCTTTTTGTCCTGAACATCCCTCAGGGCCGCGGCCCCTTCAACCGGGATGGTGGTTTTCTTAGTCACTGCCGAAATGGCAGCATCCACCCGTGGAGACTTAAACAAGTCCCTGTCCTTGTCTGCAAGGGGGTAAAGACGATTCATGGTCCGAATCCCTTTCAAAGCGGATTCCGGTTGCTCCCATTCCGCATGGATCATCTGCTCAACTACTCGGTGCACAGGCAAAACTACCTGGGCATCCCTGACCGCCTGAATGAGAGGATCCTCGAGACCCTCCTCCTCCAGCGGCCGCACCGCAGAGAGGTTAAGTGCTTGGAGAGACTCCGTGACCAAAGGTACCAGCTCGTCCCTTCGAAACACCCGAATGATGCGAGCCTGATCTTCCAGTTCTGGAAGCTCTCCGTCTTCTAACTCCTCTGCCTCAATATCCGGATCCCCCTCAGTCTCGGAATCCGGGAGGCAAAGGGCGCCCTGATCCTGGTCCCCCAACCTGGGCCGCTTGACCGCGGGTTGGGAAGACCGCTGAACCCCCCCCGCGGATGCTGGGGGGAGAGAGGCGGGCCAAGCCTCCGGCAAATGACCAGACCGGCTTAAGCGGAAGGCCTGATGCATGAGAAGAACAAAATCCGGGGAAAAGTCTATAGGCGATGCTACCATAGCCGCCTGCTGGAGCTCAGGGACCGACGTATTAGACGCCGGGCCCAGACCAGAAGGAAGGATGCTCGGTGAAGGGACACTGTCCCCCGAAAGGGAAGGGTCCCCGGGCACATGCTGTTCCTTAATTTCAATAGGCAGCTCCAGTTCTGAAGAAACTGCAGCACAGCTCTTACAGATTCCAGAGTCAGTCATTGTACCTCTGCGGGAGCCACAAATTACACACTGAGGTTTGGCAGCCATGCCAAGGCCACCTGCTCTCAGGGAAAAATAAGGCAACAGGAACAGGGAAGCCCACACCAAGGGGACTAACCTTATTCAATTCAGCACAGTATTAAATTTAAAACTTTTTTTTTTTTTTTTTTTTTACAGTAAACAAAATACTCCCCAGAATCCTAGGGGTGCCCTGAGCAAAATCGCCAGCAAAAGAAACCCCAAAAACACCAGGGGAACCCGTGCGCAAGTGTTAAAAAGTGCCCTTAAAAAGCACACTTTAGAAATCCAAAATGGCCGCCGCACTTTTTCACCCGCGGTATAAAACGGCGCGAAAATACAAAGGTACCCAAATAATATGGAAAAGAAAGAAAACGACCCTCTAATACAGGGCAAGCGAAAAAAAGCAGGAAAAAGTGCAATTTGGAAGCCAGGGGAGCCGACAGAGCCTCTGCCCAAGCAAAGAACAGAGAGCTTAAAACAAGGAAAATTCCTACCAGCTCTGGGAACAGCAAGGAACTCAGCCCACTTCTCCAAGTGACAGGCAATGTTGCAGCCGGTATGGCTCTTCCCCGAACAGCCTTGGGGAGAGCTCAACCCAGGCTTCAGAGATTCCCAGGCAGAAAGGCAGGAGCCCAAGGCAGGTCTGGCTTTCCCCAGAAAGTCTCCTGTGTCTTTTTCTTTTTTAAAGATACAGCTACCTAGCAAAAGAAATAGAATATAAAGGACCAGAAATAAACCCCAAAAGAACTAACTAACTAGTGTTGCTCCTTCAAATGTCACTTAGTGTGCCCAGCAAGGGCACAGAAGTCCTCCAGCTGCAGGGAGACTGGACACACTGGGGACTTCTGGGAACTCCTGCTGCATATATACTACAGAAGATTTGATTGGTCCAGTCTCCCGGCTGCAGGAGGAGGGGCACTACCCGATGTTGGAGGACTAAACTGGATTACCGAACAGGAACCAGAGCTTGTAGTTCACTCACATGTCTGGCCGAGGTAAGAGCTACCAGGAAGAGCGCCTTCCAAGAAAGGAAGTGTAAATGGCAAGTAGCCATCGGTTCAAACGGTGGGTGAGTAAGTTGTTGCAAGACCACGTTCAAGTCCCACTCAGTGGCAGGGGGACGAATCGGAGGTTTGAGCAAAAGTAGGCCTCTGAGGAAGCGGGACACCAAGGGATGAGCCGACAGCGACTGTCCCTCCACCGGTGAGTGGTGTGCTGAAAGAGCACTGAGGTGGACCCGAACAGAGCTGGACTTAAGGCCTAGGTCTGACAGGTGAAGTAGGTATTGTAGCACTACTGGCACCAGGCAGGAGAAAGGATCTTCATTGTGCTGAGCACACCACACTGAGAACCTGCGCCACTTGAGTGCATAGGACTTTCTGGTGGATTGCCTCCTCGAGGCCAAGCCACCTCCTCAACTTCCCTAGGGAGAAGTAAGGGAGCTAGCACTATCCTTTCAGCAGCCAGGCCATCAGATTGAGGGATCTGAGATTGAGGTGTAGAAGGGAACCCTGATCCTGAGACAGAAGATCGGGTTGCAACTCCAGGGGGAATGGGAGTTTCCACTGCCAACTGCAGAAGAAGTGGAAAGCACGGTTGCCTTGACTATCTGGGGGCTACCAAAATGACAGAGGCCTTGTCCCGTAGAATCTTGAACAGAGTTCAGGCCACCGGGGGTGTGGGAAGAAACGCATACAGTAGGCCCGTCGACCAAGAGATCAGAAAAGCATCTGCTGCCACTCTCAGGGGATGCGGCTGTCTGAAGCAAAACCTGGGCAGCTGACGGTTCAGTGGACTGGCAAAGAGATCGATGGATGGAAGTCCCAATCGTAGAAAGATCTGCTGAACCATCAGTGGATTCAACTGCCATTCGCGAGGCTGGAGAATCCTGCTTAGTTTGTCTGCCAAAAGGTTCTCCTGACCAGGTAGATAAACCGCTTTGAGAAACATGCCTTGTTTGACTGCAAAGGAGCAAAGGGCCTGCACCTCCTGACACAGGAGTCTGGACCCTGTGCCCCCTTGCTTGTTCACATAGAACATTGTTACCTGATTGTCTGTCTGAACTAAGATAGACTGATGAGAGAGGGCATGAGAAAAAGTCTGTAGAGCCAAGCGGATTGCTCGCAGCTCCAAAAGATTGATTCGCTGTGTGGCCTCCCGAAGAGACCAGAGGCCTTGAGTGCACGTGCCCTGACAATGTGCACCCCAGCCCTTTAAAGAAGTATCGGTCATCAGCATCCTTGTGTGTGCTGGGGCCTGAAAGGGTACCCCCCTGAGAAGGTTTGGGAGATGTAGCCACCACTGCAAGGAGTCCAAGAGTGGTTTGGACACCCTTACTCTGTCTCGGAGGTCGCCTGTGGCCTGCGCCCACTGAGCTCTGAGGCACCACTGAGCCTCCCGCATGTGCAGATGGGCATTCGGGGTCACATATACCGTGGATGCCATGTGGCCCAGGAGCCGCAGGAAGTGTTTGGCGGAGATTTGAGAATTGCTTAGGAACTGGTTGGCCAAGTCCATCAATCTGTGGGCCGTGTCCTCGGGCAAGTAAGCTCTTGCCTGCAGGGTGTCCAATCTTGCCCCTATAAACTCTAGGTTCTGTGAGGGGAGCAAAGTGGACTTTGCGTAGTTTATGACAAAGTCCAGATGCTGAAGAAGAGAGACAGTGCGAAGAGTGGCTTGTCTGGCCTCCTGGAGAGACTGACCTCTGATGAGCCAGTCGTCCAGGTATGGGAAGACAAAAATTCCCTGATTTCTGAGATAGGCCGCCACCACCGCCAGGCATTTGGTGAAGACCCTGGGGGCAGAAGTTAAGCCAAAGGGAAGTACTCTGTACTGGAAATGGTTTCCTCCCACCACAAATCTGAGGTATTGTTTGTGGTCTGGATGAATGAGGATGTGAGTATAAGCATCCTTTAGGTCTAAGGAGCATAGCCAGTCTCCCTGCTGGAGGTAGGGCAGCAGTATCCCAAGGGTAAGCATCTTGAACTTTTCCCTCTCCAGAAACTTGTTTAGGTTTCGCAAGTCTAGGATAGGCCGGAGGCCTCTTGTCCTTTTTGGTACCAGAAAGTACCTGGAGTAGAAGCCTTGCCCTTTCATGTGGTAAGGCACCGGTTCCACCGCCTGTTCCTTTAGAAGACTTGCCAACTCCTGAAGGAGGAGGTTTCTGTGCAGAGGGAGTCTTGGAGGCTCCCCTAGAAAGTAGGAGGGGGGTATCTGGTGGAAGTGGAGCATGTAGCCCTCGTGGACTATGCTGAGGACCCAGGTATCCCCTGTGATGGCTGGCCACCTGTAGGCGTACAGGGTCAGCCGACCTCCTGTGCTGAGTGGAGCCAGCTGTGGAGAAGAGGCTATGCTGTGGGAGTCAAAACCCCGCTCCCTGCTGTGCAGGAGCCGGAGCTGGTGGCTTGGGGGTCTTCTGCCTACGGGGCCCATGCCCTTGCCCCTTGGCCTGCTGACCCTGTTGGGGAGCTGGAGAGGCCTGATAGTGAGGGTAGGATTTGTGGGCAGTACCCTTCCTCGGGAAAAAGGGCTTTTTCCCTGAGCCCTTCTTTTTCTGAGAAGGGGCAGAAGTTTTCCTGGACAGCCTTGTCCTGGTGAGAGTCTCAGTCTTGATTTCCACAGCCTTTTCAGCCATGGGCTTACCGAAAAGGTTTTCACCTCCGCAGGGGACATCGACCAACTTGTCCTGCACCCATGGCTCCAGGTCCGATGACTGTAGCCAGGCCTGACGGCGTGCTCCGATGCCGGCCGCGGCTACCCGGGCCGAAGCCTCAAAGCCATCATAGGCTGCTCGAGAGATAAACTTTGGGCACTCTCGGATCCCTGTTGACAAAGTCTTGAACCTCTGCAAAGGTTCCTCGGAGAGGTCAGCTGAGAACCCGGCAATCTCCTTTGCCAGGTCTCTTAGGTACATGCCCATGTACAGCTGGTAGGTCTGGACACGGCAAGACAGCATAGAGCCCTGGAAGCACTTTCTACCGAGGGCATCCAGGTTCCGGGCCTCCCGGCCGGGGGGCACCAAGGAGTGCATCTTCTGACTCTTCAGACGGTGCATGGCCGATTCCACAACCATGGAGTGGTGCGGTAGCTGCGCCTTTTGGAACCCAGGGCTCTTACGGACTTGATAAATAGAATCGACCCGTTTGCTAAGAACTGGCGCCGAGGCCAGTGCCTCCCACATACGGAAGAGCAGCTGTTCCAGCATCGGAAGAACCGGTACAGTAAAGGCTTCCTTCGGAGGAAAGTCATACTGGAGGGCATCGAGCTCCTTGGCTCGAGGCTCCTCCTCCCGCAGGGAAGGCCAGGGCCTTGGCCATGTCCCTCACGAAGTCCAAGAACCGGGTATCCTCCGGGGGTGGGGGGGGGGACCTTCTCTGAGGCTCGGACTCTAGTGAGTCCGAATGGATGCCCCGGGTCCAGAAGGTGTCCGGGGACTCCTCGTCCTCTGTCTCCCATTCCGACTCCTCCGAGGAGTCGTCGAGCGGCTCCGGCCGTGTGGGCCTCGATGTCACCCGTCCCGACGCTGAGGGTATCGGCATAGATGATCTTGGCTCCGCACGGGAGGTCGAGGGGGACCTTGACCGAGGATCGACTCGAGACTTCATTGACTTGAGGATCGGCTCGGTCTCTGGGGTCGACTAAGACGTCCCGGTGGTCGGGACAGATGAACCGGTCAGACCGGCAATCAGCACCCGCTGCTGTTCCATGAAGGCAGCCAAGCTGTTCTCCAAGGCTGTCAACCTGAGTCCAAGCTCAGCAGCCCCCGACTTGGGCCCCGATGGCGTCGGGCCCGACGTCGGCTCCCCTGGAGGAGAGTCCATGAGGACAACTGCACTTACGTGACTCGGGGACTCCGGCTCCACACGAGGTAGCTTGGAAGGCCTCTCCGACTCCAAGAGCCCGGGGCGGCGGTCAGGGCTACGTGACCTGGCTCTCGAGGAACCAGGAACCTCCACCGACGCTGCCCTCATGAGCTTTTTCTTCCTTCGGTGCTCCTGTGAGGGAGACTCCCTTTCAGAGGACCCCCGACGGCGCTCGGGGTCGGACTCCCAAGATGTTGAGGCCTCTGACAAAGTCCGGGCCTGGCCGGACGTGGAATCACAGAATATTCTCTCACACTGATGCTGACGGCTCCGAAGCGCCTTCGATGACATTTTGCCGCACGGGCCACAGGCCAGCGGGTCATGGTCGGGCCCGAGGCATCGGAGGAAGCAGTTATGTGTGTCGGTGAGAGACATAAGTTTCTTGCACCGATCACACTTTTTGACCCGCTGGCAGCCATCGGGGGAAAAAGGGCCCCTGCAAGGTCAAACGACTGGGCTGCCAGTGAAAACCCAAAAAGAGCGCGAACGCTAGTCACGAAGAACAAAAAACAAAAATCACAAGTCCGGACTCGATACCGGTGTACCGAGCCCAGGCGGGAAGGGGAACCTGCATCGAACCGGATAAAATAACGTGAAAATCGCCGAAAAAACCCAACTTTTCCTGGGTGACATGAACTCACGTCCGTCGGGCTCCGCGGAAAAAGAAAGACTGAGCAAGATGGCACCCCTGGATGGGAAGGGGACTGCGCAGGCGCGCTGCATTCCCAAAGGCTTTCTTTGAAAGCTGGGGAAATGCTCCACACGCCCCGACGTCACCCATATGTGAGGACTGACTTCCTACTTGGTCCTGGAGAAATATCTTTTCACGGAAACGGTGGAAGGTCAAAAGCAGTATAAACAAGAGGATCCCCATATAAGAAGAGGAGTGTTTCTGTTCAAGGCCAAACTTAAATGACTTTCCCACTTCAAAAAAGAATAGTAGGGGTAACTTGCATGGAGTGGCAGTTACAAACCTAAACACCTTGCTGGGCAGATGAGTTGGGCCATGCTGGTCTTTATTGGCTATCACTTACTATGTTAGGATGTATTAAGCGTATATGTGCTAATTGATTGGCACTTTATATGTAGACGATCCATTGTGAGACCATGGCTGGGAGGCGGGACTATGCAAAATGACCTTCCAGCTCTGTATGTTCTGCTTTGAGTAATGGAGGGACAAACAGAGGTTCAGTTAAGACTGATATTATTTTTGTTAGTATGTATGTAACTTAATGATGGTAGTCAAGGGAAATGCGGTCTTAACTGTTCTGTTAAGGATCCTCCAGTTAGAAAAGCAATAATATAAATGCTAATGGTAGTTCCCGAGTGTGGATGAGAAACAGCACATCAATAGTTGGTGTTGGTGGCTGGCTTTCTCTCTGTGTTCTAGCAATCTAAGTAAAACTAAATTCTGGTCCTAGAGAATTTCTTTATTGAAATGCTGGCATGATGTCATACTAATGTGTTTGTGGCTTTTCATTAGTTCTGCTGCAGTTTAGCCAGAAGAGGGCTCTCAAATCAAAGATATAAAGGTAAAGAGGAAAAAAAATTGGCTGCGAATGAATTGGACAAGGAAGCAAATTTCAGTATAAACAGTTCACAGGTATACCAGGGATAAGTGGGACAAGAGTAGGAGCCTTCTGAGATGTTATAGCTGACAGCCAGCCAAATATAGCTGAAAACATTACGCCATGGAGAAGGATTGATGAATGCCAGAGACCAGCGCATTTTTCCTAGTATTCATATGCAGGGCTCTTCCATTAATACATGAGGACTGTGGCTCAATTTTAGCAGGTAATGAAAAAGGAGCGGGTACTCCGTACTGCTGCATAGCCCCTCAAAAAAAGCCCTGCCTGAGATTATGATACAGATGAAGGACCTCTTCTACGGTGGACGTGATCTGGAGTTATGTATCTACGGATCTCTCTGTGTTGTTTTCACACATGCTGGGGAGCTCTGCTGTATAGATGACACTTCCTGAGAGAGGTGCTCCCTTTAAGTATGAGGTGTTATATCATCCGCTGAAAACAAATTCTTCCATCCTGGGAAGGACTGTGCGTCAAACGTCTTTGGCTTAGATCAACATCTCTGTTTTGCAATGTGCACATCTACTGTGCTTAACACCAGCTGGACTGTAAAGCTGTGGCTGGATGCATCTTTGCCCTGGTTTGTGATATTTACCGAGTCCCATATTCTATCTGTGATGGGAATCTTGGCGCACAAAGAGGAACCTTGCTAATATTTTCCTACAGCTTATTTTGAACATGGGCCCACCCAAGACTCCAGTCTGTTGCCCCAGGCTAGGAGAAGGGGGTGCTGGATTACATAGGACTGTATTTTTGCTACAACTGTTCTTAATACATGCTTGTGTCAACTTTATTATTTCTCAACAAAGGCCAAAGCAGAAGCAGTCTCTACAAATATTAGGGAGCATGATCATTCCTTTTTGGCTTTTTGATAGGATAAGCTACTGTAGAAAATTTCTGTCAGCCCAATCATATACCCCAACTGTGTATCAGCAGAGAATGTTTTTAAGGAATGAGTCTAACAAGAATCCTCACAGGTAATTTTATAAGGCTGCACTTTTACACATTCATAATATATGAGGGGAAGACAAATTTCAATTTACTAATATAATATCAGAACATTGTAAATCGCTGCAAAGACTTAAGAGGCCCTTCTACTAAAGTCCATTAAACACTTAACATTCAAATTACTTTCTGCTGTTATTACGCAGTCATTGCAACAGTTACCGCAGTGGCCTGACAGATTACGCAAACTAATCTCTACATACATGGGCTAATTTTATAAGTTGACGCAGAATGTTATGCACCATCTACATGCATGAATCATGTATTTTCAATGACTTACATGTCTAAATGAGCTTTAATGCACATACTTTAGCCGATGGTTATTCTGTAAGTATGCGCGTTAGGCCAATAGCGCATGCTTTCACTGTGGGTGTTCACATAGGCGAAGCTTGGGTAAAGCATGGGTGAATTGTGCAGTTAAGCACATCAATTACAAAATATTATAATTTACGGAGGTTCTTTAGAAATCTAGGCATGGGCATTTACACTAGCCATAGGACTGGTGTCAGTGATCGCACCTAGATTTAACATGCTTTTTTGACAACTTAAGTACCTATTTTAGAAAGTAAAGTACATGCGTACTTTATTTTATAAAATATGCAAAGAAAAGGCATGTTAACTATATGGGGGACTTTAAGTGCAGTGTGGAAAGGGTCAGGGAATTGGGATGGATTGCGTCTTGCATTTAAGGCATGGTAACTTACTGCACACTTAGGGGCCTGTTTACTAAAGGACGCTATTTGCCCGTTAAAGGCGCTTATCGCCCGTTAAAGCGCCATTAGCGTGTAGTAAGGTACCTTACCGCGTGCTAACGGGACGCGGCGCAAATAGCGTCCTTTAGTAAACAGGCCCCTAAGTGTCAACTGTATTGGAAAATGCTGGGCACATCCTAACAGCTAGAAGAGGCTTTGCAGTTACTAGACTTGATGCAGAAACCCTGCGCTAGAGCCTAGCACTAAAGTTCTAGTGCAGGGTTTCCTAACACGAGTTTAAAGCAGAGGTTTTGCTCAGCACTGCTGTTAAGGAAACAGCATGCAAATGAGCTGTGTGCAAAAAGTCTGTTCTGACCAAGGACAGCAAGCCAGGGACATGTGCACAAGGGTCTGCATTAGCTGCACCTATATCCTGCGCATAAAAAAATCCAGTTCGGCACTTGTGTGCATGTGCTGGAATGCCATCTGTTGCATAAACAGCAATATTATGCACAGAATAA
Organism: Ichthyophis bannanicus; assembly: GCA_033557465.1. NCBI lineage: Eukaryota > Metazoa > Chordata > Amphibia > Gymnophiona > Ichthyophiidae > Ichthyophis > Ichthyophis bannanicus. The sequence continues at coordinate 1,090,480 of JAWIIG010000038.1, read as the reverse complement.
GGATTACCACAAGGTCCTACTACAAGGAAGTACTGTAGATCTACACCTGTGAGTATTAATCTTCTGACGTAAACTCTAAATCTTGGGGGGAAAAACAAATTCTTTGGGTTAAAACTGATAGATCTGTGTATTTTAGAATTCAGTGTTTTTGCTGAGTCAGTCAGGTTCCTTGTGCCTTTCTGGTTTAGCATAGGAGACTTACTTGGGCTAGGAGAGTTGCTTTCATCAGGCAAGCTGCTTCTTTGGTTTGCTTGGCTTTGGACTCCGTTCCAATACCTTTGGCCTCTCTGGACTTTATCCCTTTGAGAATACCTCTTTTGGATTTTGTCTCCTTGAGTTGGCTGCACATGGAAGCCTTCCTCTTCCAGGCTTCTCTCACTGGTCCTGCTGCCGGTCCTTCTGACCTTGCTCTTGCCACTTTCCCAGCACTTGCTCTTGCCTCCTCCTGTTTCTCTCCTTGTTCCTTCTCCTGTTTCAGTTCCTGTTCCTCCTCTCCTACTGATCATCTGGTTTCCTTTATAAAGGGATTTCTGGTTTGCCCGTTCTGAGTTTGAGAACAGGTGAAACTGCTTGTTATTAATGTGATCAATGCTAGAGCACGTTGCTTCAGGTACTGTGTAATTGTTCATGCGCCCTCTGGCTGAGCTGCGCTGGAACTGCGCTCTCTGCCTTTTCTGAGTTCCATGAAAATCAGGAGTTTTTTTCAACACTGTTTCTTTTCTAGCTCCAGCCTCATGACAAAACTAAGATGCAGACAGCAGTTCAGCAGCGAGAGGGGGCTTTCCAGTCTTTTGCACAGAATGTCACATGTATGATTTTCTCTCAGTTGGTGAGGGGTCTTACTAGGTGCAAGGAGCTCTTTGCTCTCAGGGAACAAGTCTGATCTCTGGAGGCTAGAGTAGCAGACTTGGAGAATATAAGGAAGACTGAGAGGTACATAGATGAGACCTACAGAGATGTAGTACTGAAGTCCCACCTCCAGTCTGGCAGCCTCCCTATTGCAATAGAGGAGAGAGGTCATGTGATAGGAGATAGGAGAGCATCACCCTGGTGTAGTAGGAAGTGGTCCTGTAGATAGGACCTGTCCTCCAGGTGATGTCAAACTCTCTCGCACCGAGGAGGTTTCTCCAAGGTTGTCTGCCCATGAAGGAAGGGTTAGGACAGCCGTTATAGTTGGTGATTCGATCATTAGGCATGTAAATAGCTGGGTGGCTGGTGGACATGAGGATCGCCTGGTAACATGTCTGCTGATGCGAAGGTATTGGACCTCAAGCGCCACCTAGACAAGGTCTTAGATAGTGCTGGGGAGGAGTCTGCTGTCTTGGTACATGTTGGTACTAATGACATAGGAAAGTGTGGTAGGGAGGTTCTGGAGGCCATATTTAGTCTTTTAAGTAGGAAGTTGAAATTCAGAACTTCCAGGGTAGCATTTTCTGAAATGCTTCCCATTCCAAGCACAGGACCCAAAAGGCAGGCAGAGTTTCAGAGTCTCAATGCATGGATGACACAATGGTGCAAGGATGAGGGTTTTGGATTTGTTAGGAACTGGGCAACATTCTGGGGAAAGGAGTTTTTTTTCCGAAGAGATGGGCTCCACCTTAACCAGGATGGAACCAGGCTGCTGACATTAACCTTTAAAAAGGAGACAGAGCAGCTTTTAAACTAAGTAACAGGGGAAAGCCGACAGTCATCCAAGAGCTCATGGTTCAGAAGGATGCATTCTTGAAGGATACTAGCAAAAGATTGAAGTTAGGGCATATCGGCAGAGAGGGTCCAATAAAGACAAAAGTAACCCAAATGTCCTTGAGTACAGAGCAGACAGAACATTTATTTATTTATTTATTTGCAAAACTTTTATATACCGCCAATTCCAAAGATCAGTGGCGGTTTACATCAAACAATGTCAAAATACATAGAACAATGCATAAAGATTCCAAATTACCCCTGCCTACTGGTAACCAGATTAATATGAATAAAATACAGCCTCTAAAATGCTGGTATACAAATGCTAGAAGTCTAAAAAATAAGATGGGAGAGGTTGGAATATATAGCACTAAATGAGAAGTTAGATATGATTGGTATCTCAGAGACATGGTGGAAGAAGGATAACCAGTGGGACACTGTGATACCTGGGTACAAATTATATTGCAACGATAGAGCACATCAAATTGGTGGAGGGGTTGTGCTCTTATGTTATGTTATGTTCTTATGTTAGAGAGGGCATTGAGTCACAGAAGATTAAAGTTTTTCAGGAAACAATATACACTGTAGAATCTCTATGGATTGAAATTCCATGTAAAAAGGAGAAGGCGATGGCAGTGGGGGTGTACTATCAAACATCTGGCCAGAATGAACAAATGGATGATGAAATGCTCAAAGAAATCAGGCAAGCTAACAATATTTACAGCACAGTAACAATAATGGGTGATTTCAATTACCCCTGGTATCGACCGGGTCAGTTTCACTGCAGGACATACTAGGGAGATAAAGTTTCTAAATGAAATAAATGACTGCTTCTTGGAGCAGCTGATTCACGAACTGACAAGAGGGGAAGTCATCTTGGACCTAATCCTTAGTGAAGCACAAGATCTGGTGCAAGAGATAAGGGTGTTGGGGCCACTTGGCCATAGTGATCATAGCATGATCGTGTTTGATTTAATAAATGGAGAAAGGACGGCAAGGAAATTCACAGTACTACCTTTTAATTTTCAAAAGAGAGACTATGATAAAATGAGAAAAACTGTTAAGAAAAAAACTAAAAACAGCAGCTGCAAAGGTTAAAGATTTACATCAAGCATTGGTGGTGTTTAAAAATACTATCTTGGAAGCCCAGGCCAGCTGTATTCCACACTTTAAGAAAAATGGAAGGAAGTCCAAAAAACTGTCAGCATGGTTTAAAGGTGAGGTCACAGAGGCTGTTGTTGCCAAAAAAGCATCTTTTAGGGAATGTTAAACGGAGCCAAGTGAGAAAAACTGGAAACAACATAAGCACTGGAAAGTTAGATGCAAAGCATTGATAAGGCAGGATAAGAGAGAATTTGAAAAAAAGCTTGCTGTGGAAGCAGAAATGCATAATAAAAACCTTTTCAAGTACATTCATAGCAAAATGCCTGTGAGAAAGTCATTTGATGATAAAGGGGTAAAAGGGGCACTAAGAAGGGACAAGGTCATAGCGGAGAGACTGAATGAATTCTTTGCTTCGGCCTTTACTGAAGAAGATGTAGGGAAGTTACCCATGCCTCAAATGGTATTTAAAGCTGATTCAGCAGAAAAATTGAAAGAAATATCGATAAATCGGGAAGATGTATTGCAACTATTTGATAAACTGAAGAGTAGCAAATTACCTGGACCGGATGGTAGACATCCAAGGGTGTTGAAAGAACTGAAATATGAGATTGCAGACCTACTATTACTAATCTGTGAACTATCATGAAAATCATCAGCAATATCTGAAGATTGGAGGATGGCCAATGTAATGCCAATTTTTAAAAAGGGTTCCAGGGGTGATCTGGGAAACTACAGACCGGTGAACCTGACATCAGTACTGGGAAAAATGGTAGAAATGATTATTAAGAACAGAATTTCTGAACATTTAGAAAGTCATGGTTTAATGGGAGACAGCCAAATGGTTTTAGCCAGGGAAGGTCCTGTCTTACTAATCTGTTATTATTTTTTTGAAGGTGTAAATAAACAGGTAGAGAAAGATGGGTCGGTCAATGTAGTGTATCTGGATTTTCAGAAAGCCTCTGACAATGACCCTCATGAAAGACTCTTGGCGAAATTAAAAAGTCATGGGATAGGAGGCAGTGTACTATTGTGGATCAGGAACTGGTTAAAAGATAGAAAGCAGAGGGTAGGGCTAAATGGTCAATTTTCCCAGTGGAGAAAGGTGAATAGTGGAGTACCCCAAGGATCTGTGCTGGGTTCACTGTTTTTTAACATATTCATAAATTACCTGAAAATGGGAATAACGAATGAGGTAATCAAATTTGCAGGTGACACAAAATTATTCAAAGTTGTTAAAACCCAAGAGGGTTGTGAAAAATTGCAAGAGGATCTTGATAAATTGAAAGACTGGACATCCAAATGGCAGATGAAATGTAATGTAGACAAGTGCAAAATTATGCACCTAGGAAAGAACAACCCAAATTATGGTTACACAATGTAAGGTTCCAAATTAGGAACCACCACCCAGGAAAAAGATTTAGGCAACATTGTGAATAACAAATTGAAACCCGGCAGCCAAGAAAGCAAACAGAATGTCAGGAATCTTAAGGAAAGGAATGGAGAATAAAACAAAGGATATTATAATGCCTCTATATTGTTCCATGCAATCGCACCTTGAATATTGTGTGCAATTCTGGTCGCCGTATCTTAAAAAGGATATAGCAGAATTAGAAAAGGTACAGAGAAGAGTCACCAAAATGGTAAAGGGGCTGGAATGATACTCCTATGAGGAAAGTCTAAAAAGGTTAGGACTCTTCAACCTGGAAAAGAGATGGCTGAGGAGAGATATGATAGAGGTCTATAAATTAATGAATGAAGTGGAACGGGTAAACGTAGATTGATTGTTTATGCCATCAAAATATAGAAAGACTAGTGGACATGCAATGAACTTACAGTGTAATCTATTTATTTATTTATTTAGTGTACACTTATATCCCGCTACTTCCAGCGATCAGCAGCGGTTTGCTATACATAACAGTATGGTTGTACAGGCCATGGATTAAAACATACATAATGATTCAGTACAGGACACAAACATTCAGATTACAGGTTTACACTTGATTGCAAGACATTGATTTCACATGTATGTACATATTTACAGGTTGTCGGAGTCTATAGATGTTTGACGTGTAGTGCTCTTTCCTTGTGCATGGTGAAAGAGGTTATGTGGGATTGAAGTGTGTCTGGAAAAGATGCGTCTTTAGCTTTTTTCTGAATATCAACAGGTCACTGATTGCTCTCAGTTCGCATGGTAGTTGGTTCCATAGCAGTGGCGCTATGAATGAGAATGCTCGGTTGCTGGTGGTTGCAGTGACAGATCTCAGGCTAGCCGGAACAATGAGGGTACTGAGGTGTGTGGTTCTACTGCTTCTGTTATTTGGCTGTGATGTGATAAGGGCGTTGAGAAACAAGGGTGCTATATTATGAATGAGCTTGAATGTGGTGATTAGGATTTTGTATTGTATGCGTGCAGTGATGGGGAGCCAATGTAGGTCCATTAGAATTGGTGTGATATGCTCCTTCAGGCCTTTCCTCATGATTAATCTAGCTGCCACATTTTGCGCCATTTGGAGGATGTTGAGGGTTTTTTTAGGCAACCCTTGTAGTATGGTGTTGCAGTAGTCCAGGTGAGGAATGATGAAGGCTTGTGCAACGGTCCTAAAATCTGAGTGCTCTATGATGCTACGTAGTGGGTGCAAGACTTTTATTTTGTGGAAAATGGCTCGATTGGTAATTCGGAGATGCTTTTCCATCTTTAGGTTGCAATCCAGTGTCACGCCCAGGAATTTTAGCTCGCTCTTTGTGGCGTAGACGTTATTGTTCATGGTGACTGTAGGTGGTGGGTTGAAATCTGGTTTTCTGGAAATGAACATCACTTCTGTCTTCTTGTGATTAATGGCCATGTTATTCTGTTGCAGCCAGAATTGTAGCTCACTGAGGCATTTTTCCAGTTGACTGATGTTCGGGTTGTCTACATCAAGTTGAGTGTAGAGCATCAGGTCATCAGCATATAGATGTGATAACTGAACTGGTGTTCCTGACTAATAAGACTAATAAGAGAAAATATTTTTTTTTCACTCAACATGTAATCAAATGCCGGAATTCATTACCGGAGAATGTAGTAAAAGCTCTTAGTGTAGCTGGGTTTAAGAAAGGTTTGGAGAAGTTCCTGGAGGAAAGATCCATAAACCATTATTAAAGGGGACCCGGGAAATCCACTGCTTATCCCAATAAAAGCAATGTGGATCCTGTGTCTTCTGGGGATACTGGTAGGTACTTGTGACCAAGATTGGTCACTGTTGGAAACAGGATATTGGGCTTGATGGACCTTGGCCTGACCCAGTATAGCATATCTTATGTTCTTATGAATGATATTGCTGTTTATGCGCTAGATAGCATCCCAGCACATGTGCATAACATTGTTCCAGCACACCTCTCTTGCTTTTTTTTCCCAGTACTCTCTACAGCAAAGCCATATAAAAGTTGTAGCAGAAAACGGTTGCAGATGCTGTATGCTGAAGAAACAGGGATAAATTCTTCACCAGCACTGACCGCAGGCCTACTAGCTAACCCTTAATGTCTCCTCAGACCTTGCATTAACATGCCAGTGTCGTGCTCATCCTTCTGTGCGCTTCTGCTTAGTTAATTGCTTCATTAGCTTCCATTTAAATGGATTTAAATGCACTCTGTGCTGCCATTAGCTTGGATGATTATGCTTGCGTTAAATCCCTTCCTTCATTCTGCGCCCACACTAGCACAGAAATTATGCACAAACACTGTGCTACTGCCTGCGCTAATGGCTGCATACGCTGCTGCATGGAGCACTCTGTGCTTTCACGTTTGCCAACTCTGGTGCAATAGCTGCACATTTTTACTGCACTTTAGTACAGGGACTCTTCACTGTGAGTAAACCGTAATATTAAATTATTTCATTGAATATAAAGCGTATATTCCACAATAACCAAAGTAGCAAACAAACACTACAATAATATATTTTACAGTACCATCAGTTCAAACCACGGCACATAAAACATCAATTTACATACTCCTTTCCCTAGCAAAAATGGCCCAATATTCAGGGGCGGCGGCAAAAGTGTTTCAGTGTCACCACAAATACACTCAGCTGCACTGAATAAATGTATTGCATGGTTACAGTGCTGCCTCCACTGTTCTAGCAGATCTAAAAGTAGAACGTATCTGGATAGTAGCTGAGCATTGCCTCCATCTGGATAATTTTGCTCTGTCCTTTGACTATATGGATAGCATCAGTTCATTCCTCCTATCCATATAGCGGCCAAAAATACTCAGCTATGAAAGTTATATGTTAACACGCTGCCTGTGAATGTATAGCTCCCTTAGGATATCAGCACATACATTCTGTTTTGTACTCACCTTGGAAATACTGTCCATGTCTCCAGAACCTGAAATAATAAAAAAAAAAGTTTCAATTTCTCACTGCCTTAATATGAAGGTGGTATTATCAGGACCAGTCCATGGGTATTAGACACATTAGGTGAAACTTTAGCCTTGCACTCCCCCTCCCCCTAATTATTTTCAGGCACCTAGATGCCTACACAAGATTTTAATGATTAAATTTGAAAGCATGATTACTCCAGTTATCATCCCTCCCAGAATGCTCCGGTAAAACACATAATTGGACATCACATTTGAAAATATTAAATAATTACAAGCACGTGTTAATGGTTCTCTAGGTTTGTGTAGCTGTCGAGATCTATTTTGTTTTGAATGGAGCTCTCATTGCTGCCCTCACCCAGAAGGCGCTGCCCTAGGCAGTTGCCTCATTTACCCTATTTGTTTATTTATTTAACGAGTGTGGGGTTCTTTTTTATACCGCTTTATCATTTCAGTCAAAGTGGTTTACACTGTAACTTAAATTTGGTAATATACATTAAACAGGGACATTGATAACTTGGATTAAAAATGTAACACTAGGGATTTCAGTAATGTATTGAATAGAGTCCTGATTGGCTCTTAAAAATGGATAGAACTGAATATCATCTTTAACTACAACTCCCAGGGGTCCTAGGGAAACCACCATGCAACTTTGCTGGTTTCTCCAGCAACCTGCAAGAAGACTGCAGACTGTGCCATAGACTGTGTTGATCCACCTTTTTCTTGGGTCAATTTCTGACTTCTCCAAGTCTCTCTCTCTTCCTCTTCTGATGTAGTGTTATGTGCTGAAATATAAAAGTTGCCTAGTTTTCTACCAAGAGATGAACTGCACTTTATTTTAACACTGCTTTTAATGTTTTGGGATATAATTTCTATTAAAGATGCAAAACAAAATTCCTTTTCTACTCTTCCCCTTGCAACTCTCCAGGAGGCGAAAACAAGGAAGGCGATTCCAGACTTGGATACTTTTAAAGCAGAGTGTTTTTAGAGACTAGGGGGCTTGTTTACAAAGCCGCGGTAGCGATTCGCGATCGTTATCGGAGCCGCGGCCCCATTGATTTCAATAGGGCCACGGCTCCGATAACAATCGCGAATCGCTACCGCGGCTTTGTAAACAAGCCCCTAGGTGTGTCAGGCATGGGATCTTTCTACTCTGATAAAACAGATCTTCTGTGGCCTAAAATTAAGTGCAGTTTCTGCTGAGTTTATCTGAGGAGACTCCTAAGAAATTAGCATAACTTGGTGCATTTTATAAATATATGATAAAGCTTGACAGGCTACTATGAAGGGCAGGAGCTAATGGAGTATTTCAGGTCCTTCACTATACTGACAACCGTCATGCAGTGGCAATGACAGATACCACCCTATGGGAGGACCTTTTACTGCCCAGCGTCAATTCAGCTTAACTACTGACCATTCATAGGATATTCAAATCCTGTAAAAGCAATCTATATTCTGCACCTGCAAATTAGGTACAGCTGGAAGGCATGATAAAGGCAAGGGGAAGACAATCTAGCGTGAGCTACAAAGAAGCAAAAGAGAGTTTTAGTTACTAATGCTTAGGGATTGAACTCCCTCATTTGATTTGTGGCTTGTTGTAATGTGAAGGCCTGTGTGCATCAGTGATGCTAAGAGTCTCCCAAGGTGGACAGGTCTCAGCTGAGGTGCCAGACTAAGACAAATCACACACTGGTCAGCAACAACACTGGTATTACCTGCATGGAAGAAAGACCTGGCAATCTACTTCTATATCTTGCCATGAAAACCCAATGGATAGTCACAACAAAACAAATTGCGATATAATGCTAGAAGATGAGACCTTCAGGTCGGAAGACACTCTACGGGCTATTGAGGAAGAGCTGGACTTTTCAGTGTAAAGCCAGCATTGATGATGTGGTTGGATCTAAGCCCTCAGGACATCTGACTACTGATGTAGCTGTGAATGAAATGAAACTTAGAAACTGCTCAGATGTCTTATATATTGGGACATGGAATGTATGAAGCATGAACCAGGAGAAGCTGAAGGTGGCCAAGAATGAAATGGAACGTGTACAACTTGATCTGTTGGGTATCAGTGAACTGAAATGGATTGGCATTGAGCATTTGGAATCTGATGATCATATGGTATACTATGCCGGAAATGAAAAACAAAGAAGAAATTATGTTTCATTTATAATTAAGAAGAAACTTGCAAGAACTGTAATGACAGGCAATGCAATCAGTGAACACAATTTCTATTTGTCTACAAGGAATGCCCATCAACACAACTATTATTCAGGTAAGCCCCAACAATAGCTGCAGAAGGGGAAGAAGCTGATCAGTTCTATGAATAAGTGAAAGCTGAAATTGACAATATGCAAACAAGATACTGTATATTGATAGTTATGGGTGACTGGAACACAAACACTGAGAACAAAGAAGAAGATAAAGTAGTTGGAAAATATAGGCTTGGCAACAGAAACAAAGCGTGAATAAGACTGATGGAATTCTGTAAGTCCAACAGTCTATTCATCTCAAACATCGTCTTCCAGCAGCACAAGTGGCGACTTTACACATGGACTTCACCCAATCGATTGTACAAAAGTCAAATTGATTAGATCTGTAAATGTCAATGATGGACAAGCTCAATAACATCAACAAAGAAAAAACTGGAGCTGACGATGGTAAAGATAACCAGCTACGAAAATGCAAATGCTAAAGCTGAAAAAGAGCAAGCCACTCATGAATGTAACAAAACATGATCTTGAAAATTTACCACCGGAATTTGAAGACTGCCTACAAAATTGATTTGCTGCTTTGGATACAAATGAAAGAGCACCAGAAGAGTTATGGGATAACATCATGAAAGTTGTGCTCAAAGAAAGTGAAAAGTCTCTGCAAAAGGTGAAAAAACAAAAATGGCCAAAATGGATGACTGAAGAAACTCTGAAAATTGCTCAGAAATAAAGAGAAGCTAAACCCAGAGAAGAAAGGGAGGTGATCACAGAACGTAACATAAATTTCCAATGTGTAGCAAGATGAGAAAATGAGAAGTACTACAATGACATATATAAGGAAATAGAACCAGAAACTATCAGAGGAAGAACAAGATAGCTTTCCTAAAGCTATGAGAGTTATAGAGAAAAGTACAGCCTCAAATTGGAATGCTAAAAGATGCTCAAGGATCCATATTGAATGATGCTGAAAAGACCAAAAAAAGGTGGCAACACCACACAGAATCAACAGTCATTTCACCTTTACTTTACAATCAGGAACTTTTGGTGATGAAAGAAGTCAAAGCAGTATGGAAAGCATTATCAAAGAACAATGCATTGAACATTGATGGCATTTCCAGTGAAGTATTATAGCAATCAGTTGCAGATGTTACAATACCTACAAGGCTCTGCCAGGAAATTTGGAAAACCACATTATGGCCAACTGACTGGAAAAGATCTATGTTCATACTAATACTGAAGAAAGGTGACCCAACTGACTGTGGAAATTATTGCACAATTCTCTGTTCCCACACGCCAGCAAGATTCTAAAGATAATTCAATGGAGACTACAAACATACCTGGAACGAGAACTACCTGAAATGAAAGCAGGATTTAGGAAAGGGCGAGAAACGAGAGACATCATCACAGATGTGAGACGGATCCTCAAAAAGACAAAAAGAATACCAAAAGGATATATATATATATATATATATATATATATATATATATATGTGTGTGTGTGTGTGTGTGTGTGTGTGTGTGTTTTATTGACTACAGTGAGGCTTTTACTTTATTTATTTGAACAGTTTTTCTATATTGCCCCTTCCAGCGACCAGGGGCAGTTTACATTGAACATGAACACAGTGTTACATGGAACTTATTGAACTATTATACAATGAAATCAAGAACTATGTACATCCCAGTCGACACTTATGCATATGTATGGTGATAGCTGGTACTCTTAACTATTTACAGCGTCTTACTGATAGCAGAGTAAGAGGGAGATTTAGATTATATGGGGAGGAGAGGGGTGGTTGGGTGCATGGCATGTGTTATTAATGGAAAAGGTGCTATAACTGTGTAAATCATGAAAAACTCTGGGCCACATTAAGAAGCATGTGTATACCAGAGCACTTTATAGCTCCCATGCACAACCTTTTTACATTGATGAAGAAGCAACAGTTCAAACAGAACAAGTTGAAACATAATGGTTGATAATCAGCAAAGGTGTATGACGAGGCTGCATATTTTCCCCATACATGTTCAATGTATATACAGAATACATCATTAGAGAAGCAAAACTGTACGAAGATGACTGATGTGAAGATTCGTGGCAGACTCATCAACCTTCAGTATTTATTATTTATTTAACTGGTTTTATATACGACCTTATCATAATGTCAAGGCAGTTTACATGGAACAGTTAGAACTTAACTTAGCTTTACATGCAACAGTTTGGAATTAGCTTAATGTAACTTAACTAAACTAGTAAACAAGGAACAGAGCAATGTTAGTAATAGAACAGTAGTTACTTAAATAACTTAAATATTAAACAGCTTAAGTAGTAAACAGCAAAGTACAGCACTGGTAGCATTAGAGATCTAGGTCTGCTGACCTATTGTGAGGGTGGGTGAATCAGAGGAGGGGGAATGGGTGAGGTGGAGGCGGGGGTGGGGTGGGATGGGGGGGAAGGGTACAGGTGAAGGGTGGGTTTAAAATTACGTAGGGTCTTCACTGAAGTGCTCCATAGATATGTCTTCTGTTTTTTTACTAAAGTCTTGCAGGTCTCTTGTAGAACAGATGTCAGGTGGCAGAGTATTCCATAGGTATGGAGAGTAAAGCGAGAATGCTCTGTTTGATGTCATGTGGCTGCTTTTTCTGTGTGCTGTAGGGATGGTTAGTGTGAACTGTGTGTTGGTTCTCCTCGGTCTGTCATCTGGTGTCTTTTGGATTAGTGAATGTAGGCATTCTGAGGAGAAGCTGTGTTAAGCTTTGAAGGATGTGATAATGGCCTTGTATTTGATTCATGATATAACAGGAAGCCAGTGGAGGTTATGAAGTATAGGTGTTATGTGTTCTTGAATGGAGGCACCATGTAAGACTCAGGTGGGGGCATTCTGAGACACCTGCAAGGGGTAGGTTACGGATTCTGGTAGGCCTTGGAGAATTATGTTGCAGTAGTCCAGGTGTAGGAAAACTGTGTGGAAATCATGGCTGGCAAGAATTGATTGAAAATCATGGGCTATCTTTATTTTATGGTAGATTTGTTTGAGAATGGTACTGATGTGTGGCTGCAACGGTAAGCCTTGGTCTAGTATGAATGCCACATCACATTACTATCTAAGAATACCACATTACTGGCTGAAAGTGAAGAAGATCTGAAACATCTGCTTATCAAGATCAATGAACACAGTCCAAAAATGGTCCTGCAACTTAACATGAAGAAGACAAAGAGCCTGACAACTAGCAAAATCAATCATTTCATCCTTGTTGGAAGAGTAATAGAAATAATACACAATTTAACCTGCTTGGATCAATAATCAATAATGAAATGTCAATCCTTCAAGAAATCAGATGATGCACAGCTCTTGGCAAAACAGCCATCAAGGACCTAGATAAGATTTGCAACTGCAGAGACTTACCTCTGCACATAAAGATTCAACTTGGTATTTTCAATAATGTCACGTGGATGCAAAAGTTGGACAGTGAAGAAAAAAGATAGGAAGAAAATTGATGCCTTTGAATTATGGTGCTGGAGAAGAATACTATTTATACCATGGACTGTCTGAAGAGCAAATAAGTTGGTACTAAAGATTAAATCTAAGCTATCTTTAGACGCTCAAAACACAAGACTTCAACTTTTGTACTTTGGACACATCATGCAAAGAGAAAGATCCTTGGAGAAAGACATCATGCTTGGCAGATAGGTCAACCCAAAAGAGGAAAGCCAGCAATGCGATGGATTGATGCCGTAACAGCAACTATGGATGTCACGCGATCAACAATTAGTTGACTAACTGAAGACTGAACACAGTTTAGGACAACTATCCACAGGGTCACTTGAGTCGACATCAACTTGATGGCAGTTGACAACAATCACAGGGAGTGAACTAGAAAAGATGTGATGGTCTGTGTTACACAGGCCTTCCCAAACCTGTCTTACTGCCCCCACAGCAAGTCAGGTTTCCAGAATATCCACTATGAATATGCATACTTACTGTACACAGTGGAGCCCAAGAATATATTAATTTATCTTATGCATCTTATGCAAAAAGAACCCTACAATTCCTAGGAGAGGAGGGCGGGTTGTGAAGACTGATTCCTGTTGTTCCCGGAGATCACCTGTTACAGGTGATTAACTATGCTTTCTCCAGGAACAAGTAGGAATTCAGTCATCACATGTGGGACTCACAAGCTCCCAGATACCAGACTGGTATGGAGGAGAGATTAGTGCAATCCCTGAGGCAAAAACCTATAGCCGATGAGTTTGGAAGAGTTGTGTGCTATTGGACTCGATTCCAGAAGCCAGTACTCCCCCGATAATAGTCTGGTATCCTGCTGTAGTAAGGAACAGAGGGTAGGAGTTGAGTTTAAGTTCCAAAGAAGTGCTGGAGTACAGCCTGGCCAAAGACAGCATCCCAACAGGAGTCTCTGTCCAGACAATAGTGGGCAGCAAAAGTATGAATGGAGAACCAGGCAGCTGCCTGGCAGATGTCCTCAATGGCTACTGAATGAAGGTTAGCTATGGATGTTGCCATAGCCCGCACATTATGAGCAGTGACATAGAAACATGATGACAGAAAAAGACATGGCCTAACTAGTCTGCCCTTCCATATCAACCATTACAATAGTCCCATTTTCCTTTAGAGATCCTCTGTGCTTGTCCCATGCTTCTTTGAATTCAGATACTGTCTTCATCTCTATCCTCCAATGAGAATCCTGCTTGTGTATAAGCAAAAGAAATGCAATCTGCTATCCGTTTACATAGAGTACACTTCGTCACCGTTAGACGTAGGTGACTAGGATCAAAGGAAATGAAAAATTGAGAGGATCTTCTGTGATCTTTAGTTCTATCCAAATAGTAGGCCAACACTTGCTTGCAGTCTAAGGTGTGGAATGCTGCTTCAGCCTGAGAAGCACGTGATCTAGGAAGAAGGTCGGGAGGATTAATGACTGGTTTAAATGGAAGGAGGAAACCACCTTCAGGAGGAAATGCAGATGGGTTCGCAGGACCACCTTGTCATGATGGAACAGAGTATAGAGCGGATCTGCCATCAGAGCTTGCAGCTCGCTGATGCGGCAAGCTGAAGTGAGGGCTAAAGGTTCAAAAAGTGGCTTTAGAAGTTGAGCCAGAACCACATTCAGATCCCAGGTCTCCACAGTGGGTTTAATGGGTGGCTTGGATTGCAGAAGACCCCGCATGACACATGCTACTAAGGGGTGTGAGGAGATAGGCTGTCCATCCACTGGTCTGTGAGAGGCAGCAATGGCACTAAGTTGAACTCTCATTGTGTTAGTCTTAAGACCTGTCAAGGATAAGTGGAGATACTGTAGAAGTGATTCCATTGTTCAAGAATAGGGGTCAAGGTCCCATATGAAAGCATAAGATCGCTTGGAGGAATTTTTATGTGATGCAAGAAGGACATCCTTGATTGACTGCATGTGGTAGGTCGAGGTTGGCAAGCACTAGCCTTTCAGCAGCCAAGCTGTCAGGCATAGGGTGTGAAGAATGGGATGGAGGCGCATCCCATAGTCCTGAGAGAGGAGGTTGGGTGCACAGCCCAGGCTGAGATGCTGAGTCTGCACAAGGCAAATTAGCAGAGGAAACCACGGTTGATGGGCCCAATAGGGAGCTATGAGAATCATCGAGCCCTTGTCGCCCTGTAGCTTGAATAGCATCTAGGGTATCAAGGGGATAAGTGGGTATGCATAGAGCAGCCCTTGTCCCCATTGGAGAAGGAAGGCGCCTGGGGCCTGTTGGGGTAGAGAACCCTGGAGCAGAGCGAAGAAGCTGCATGTTTTATGGAGTGGCGAAGAAATCTATGAGTGGGATTCCCCACGTTTGAAAGATCTGAGCAGCCATCTTTCGATGCAAGGTCCATTTGTGTGGACGAAGGATACGGCTTAATTTGTCTGCTACAATATTGAGTTTGCCTGGAAGGCACATCGCTCTCAGGTGGATGCAGTGAGAGATGGCAAAGGACCACAGGCGAATCGACTCTTTGCAGAGGGGATGGGATCCTGTTTGTTTATGTAAAACATGGTAACCTGGTTGTTTGTTCAGACTAAAACTGGTTGCCCGAACAACTGGGGTTGAAAAACCCAAAGAGCATTTGTCAGTGCCCACAGCTCTAGCAGGTTGATGTGCAGGGCAGATACTTGTTGTGTCCACAGCCCCTGTGTGGTCAGGTCATTCAAATGAGCCCACTAACCCAGTTTGGAAGCATCTGTCAACAGGGTGCATCAAGGTGGAGACATCTGAAAAGGTGACCCAATGAGTAGGTTTTCTGGGAGACACCACCGCTGAAGGGGCATGATAAGTTAAGGTGTGATGTGGACCTTGTCTGAAGGGGGTAAACTGAAAGGAAATGTCAGGAAATACTTCTTCACTGAAAGGGTGCTGGATGCTTGGAATGCCCTCCTGATGGAAGTGGTGGGGGCAAACACAGTGACAGAATTCAAATTGGCATGGGACAGACAGAGTGGGTCCCTTTACAACAACAGGATAAAAGCAAAATAAACCGGGCAGACTAGATGGACCATACTGGTCTTTATCTGCTGTCATTTACTATGTTACTATGTAACCCTTTGCTTGCGACCATTGGGAAGGCAGAGTCCACTGCGCTTGACACATGTGCAGTCAAGCATAGGGGATGACATGGACTGTGGAGGCCATGTGTCCCAACAGCCATAGCATCTCCCAAGCTGTTACACGGTTCTGATGTTGTACTTTTTTTGCCAGCTCAATGAGGAGTAAATGATGTGAGCAAACATGTGAATGTAATTTTTGTCGGAAGGCAGCCCGGAGGAATAAACTAACCTCTTGAAGCTGTAACTTCCATTTTAATCGGTTTAAATTAAACCCTATAACAAATTTTCTAAGGGTTAATGCCAAGGTAAAACCACCACAATAAGGTGTCACCTACACCAAAATCCAAAAATGATTAAAAGTTAAAAATAGTTGAGGCAAATAAAGAAAAACGTGGTACTTATCAGAACCGCTGCTTCCCTTTCTCGGCTGTATCTTCATGGGGAAAACAAGCAGCTACCACATTCATCAAATGTCCAATCCACAAAGGATCAACAACAGCAGCAGTTGTCAAGGGGTACACAGTACTGCGTTTCGGGCGAATATCCAACTTCCACGCCCTGTATCAACGCTTTAAAAGAACTGCCAGAGAAAAGTAAACTGCAGCATCTCCACCTCTCCGAGACACCGGCGCATGCTCATTGATGATCTAAGCCCGGTCAGCGAGCATTTAAATAGCAGTGGTGGGCCAATAGCAATGAGATGTAAAAAAAATTACAAAACAGCCATCAGAAAGTCCAAAAGCCAAAAATTAAAAGCCAAAAATTAAAGGCCAATAATTTTTTAAAAAGTCCAAAGGCCAAAAATTTAAAGAACACTAACCCAGTCCAATTCTTTATTTAAACCTAATGGTTCAACTGTATTCCAAGTAAAAATCCACTTTTGTTCAAGTCGCTGCAAAGATTGCTCACGATCTCCCCCTCGAGGATGCTCATTCATGGATCATTCAAGTGAAATCATTGAAGGTATGGCCAAAGTCCAAACAGTGCTGTACCAACAGAGCTGTAAAAACTGAATTCTTGAGCCTGGAGGCATGTTCTGTCAAACGAACTCGCACAGGGCGAACAGTCCGCCCAATATATAATAGGTGACAAGGGCAAACTAGCACATATACCACAAATGACGTGGAACAAGTGGTATGCCAACGTGCTATGTGAGCCATAGTGGAATTTGGTAACCACCACTCCTTCCCTATTATAGCTTGAGAACAAAAATTGCAAGAGCCACACATGAAATGACCCAATTCCAAAGATATATCCGAGGAACGCCTGTCCAAGGGGGAAGATGTAGGTCCCACATAATCACAAAGATTGGACCCCCTAGAATGCGCAATCCTTAAACGCCCCTTGAAACAAGGGTGTAGTTGTAGCACATGCCAATGCTTGAACAAAATCCTTTTTATGGAATCAGTATGTGACATATATGGGAGCACCGCCACCAATCCTTCACAGTGAGCGGCAGTATGATGATCACTTGAATGATCCGATGTGAAAGGAGGAAACAGCCAGTCTCTGTGGATATATCTAGCTCTTAAAAAAGCTTGTTTAATGAACTTCTTAGGATATCCACGTTGAGTAAGGCGAACTGTAAGATCATGGGCATGACGAAGAAACTCATCAAGATCAGAACATATCCGCCGAATCCTAAGGAATTGACCAAACGGAAGGCCTTTCTTCAAAGACAAGGGATGGAAGCTGGCAAAATTAAGCAATGTGTTCCGTTGCACTGATTTTCTAAATAACGTAGTATGAAAGGAATCTTGACGCTTGAGAACCAATACATCAAGAAATTCCAATTGACTTAGATGATGGTGCATGGTGAATGATAAATTTGATCGTAAAGAATTGAGCCACTGAAGAAACAACTATAAAGAATCCTCTGTATCATTCCATAGAAAAAAGATGTCATACAAAAACCGGACCCATAAAGGGATCCTTTCAAACCATGATGATGGATAAATCAAAGATTGTTCAAAATCTGCCATATACAGTGTGGTCACAGACGGAGCCACTGTGGCCCCCATTGCTATACCCCGAACTTGATGGTAGAAACGTTGTTCAAACTGGAAAAAATTCCTAGTGAGCACCATGGTCAACAACTCCATGAAAAATGCACGGGGAATACGATCAGGCAGAGAAAGATCCAAACGAGAAATCACTGAGAGAGCTTGATCTTGATCTATACTGGTGTACATTGCAGCAACATCCAAAGAAACCAACCACCACGCACTGACATCACCATGAATTTGTTGAAGTTTTGTAATAAATGCAGTAGAATCTTTCAAAAACGATGGCACCAATTGAGCGCATGGCTGTAAAAATTTGTTACAAAACTTGGAACGAGGTTCCAACATCGACCCACGACAAGACACAATGGGTCTACCCGGAGGTGTCACAAGCGATTTATGTATTTTAGGAACCGTATAAATAATGGGAACAACTGAATGTTTGGTGACCAAAAAATTAAATTCTCTCTTCGTAATCCAGTTGGCAGCCAATGCCTGACTCATAACTACTTGGATATCAGATTGCAAAGACGGAAACGGATTTTCAGAGACCAGCATATAAAAATCCCTGTTGCTTAACTGATCCAAAAGATGCAATCGGTACTGGTCATAAGATTGTACTACTGTCGCTCCACCCTTGTCGGCCCTTCGAATAACCAACTGCTGATTGGAACGTAACTCTCTCAAAGCCTGCCACTGGGTGTTAGACAAATTATGATAGTAAGACTTCAGACCCGACCCTTCCAGAGCCGCTAAATCATGAAGAACTAAATTTTGATATGTCTGAATAAAGGAATCCACAACGCCAGAGGGCATCCACTTAGAGGGTGCACGAACCACTGATATATCAATCCCCATATTGTGAGTAGCACAAAAATGGGTGACCAATAATTTTCTAAAGAAACGATGCAAAGTCACACGCATTCGGAAGGGGTCATAATGAGAAACCGGGACAAAGGATAACCCCAAATTCAAAAGAGACTGTTGTTCCGAAGTCAACGGAACTCCCGAAATGTTGACTATTGTTGTTTGGAATGATTCCGAGTGACAGGACCCTGAATTGTTTCCTGCTGGTAATTGTCTGGGGATGCCACGGCTGATCGGATTGATAATTGGCCCTGTGGTTCCATCGACGATTGCGACCCCGACCCCGATAACGGCCGCGCTGAAAAACCTGCTCAGAACGCTGATTTGGAGGAGAGGATGAACCAGATCGTCCCCCATACTCGGAATCATCTGATGAAATAGCAAAAGAGTCAAAAGACACCTGCTTTTTAGTGACTTCACCTTTCTTCATCCAAGTATAAACCTGGTCAAGTTCATAATCTTTTTTATCTCTGTTGAACTTTTTAATTTTAACAGACTTCTTATAATCATGATATTGATCTAACTGTAGTTGTATATCCTCCATTTGAGATTTGAAACGATCCTTTGTAACCTTTGAACGTAAATTTTCTTCCAGTAATTTGACTTCTTGTTTTAATTTCACAGACTCCATATTCAATCTGTCCCCTAACAGTGCAATAAGATCCATACTACACTTGTTCAAGATACTATTCCACTTGGTATAAAAATCCAAATCATCCGTGAACATCTTAGGTGGTTTTAAGACCCATAGGCCCCGAGGACTCATCATGGATTTGAGATACTGGACCATGGTAGCCTCATGAAGGCGAACACGAATTAATTTTTTGCTTAAATCCAAGTATTCAGTAAAGGAGACAGAAAACAAAGATGACTCAGAGTCATCAAACAAAGCTGGTCTTTGAGCTATTACAGAAATCTGTGCTTCTGAGAATGCAAAAACAGCCTGATTAAGGCCCACCACTAAATCCTTGCTGCCACCCTCCTGAGAGGAAGATAATTCTGTGGCCATGATCAAAAAAGGGGAATTCTAAATGGTATACCAAACAATCACAAAAAAACCCCACTCTATCCCAATGAATCCAAAACAAAAATAGAGTAAATGATGTGAGCAAACATGTGAATGTAATTTTTGTCGGAAGGCAGCCCGGAGGAATAAACTAACCTCTTGAAGCTGTAACTTCCATTTTAATCGGTTTAAATTAAACCCTATAACAAATTTTCTAAGGGTTAATGCCAAGGTAAAACCACCACAATAAGGTGTCACCTACACCAAAATCCAAAAATGATTAAAAGTTAAAAATAGTTGAGGCAAATAAAGAAAAACGTGGCACTTATCAGAACCGCTGCTTCCCTTTCTCGGCTGTATCTTCATGGGGAAAACAAGCAGCTACCACATTCATCAAATGTCCAATCCACAAAGGATCAACAACAGCAGCAGTTGTCAAGGGTGGTGGTTTTACCTTGGCATTAACCCATAGAAAATTTGTTATAGGGTTTAATTTAAACCGATTAAAATGGAAGTTACAGCTTCAAGAGGTTAGTTTATTCCTCCGGGTTGCCTTCCGACAAAAATTACATTCACATGTTTGCTCACATCATTTACTCTATTTTTGTTTTGGATTCATTGGGATAGAGTGGGGTTTTTTTGTGATTGTTTAGCTCAATGAGGAGGGCACAGCGATCCTCTGGGAGGAAAGCTTGGGCCAGATGAGTGTCTAGGAGCGCTCTGATAAAATCCAGCCATTGGGTAAAGTGAGTTTGCTACCGGAGGATGTAGTAAAAGCTGTTAGTGTAGCCGGATTTAAGGTTTGGACAAGTTCCTGGAGGAAAGGTCCACAAACCATTATTAAAGTGGATCCGGGATATCCACTGCTTGCCCCAATACAAGCACTGCGGAACCTGTGTCTTTTGGGAAAACTGCTGGGTACTTGTGACCTAGTTTGGCCACTGTTGGAAATAGGATACTGGGCTTGATGGACCTTGGTCTGACCCAGTATGGCATATCTTATGTTCTTAAGACTTGCCACCACCCACTCCCTAACCTTGAGGGTTTGAGGAGGGGTGGGCCTTGAGATTAAGGTTGTAGTTGTGTAGGTCGAATGATAAGGCAGGCAAAAGAATATTTCTTTTTATAAGGATTTATTTCTCCCGCTTCAAAAGGATAGGACAAGCATAAAGGATAATGTATTGTAGCCAAAAACACAGGAACAATGAAAATAAGGCTCTTTAAAGGCTGTGCTCAAAAGTGTCCATTAATGTTGGAGTTCACATTCCCACATGTGAACTCTACTTGGCAATCAAAAACAAGGAAAACAATAATGTCCATGTGCTATAACCAAACAATGCTTCAGCTTATTCTTAACTTCAGGTAAGCTCTTCAGCCGGGCACTTAAATAGCAAACATTTCAGGTTATCACAGAAAAAGGACCATTCAAGCTTTGCTTTTCTATTCCTTGTCAATCAGACAGGTTGAGCAGTCCATTGGTTGATTTAACTCAATCAATGGCACGGGAAGAACCAATGGCACATCTGTTTCTGGGCTCTGCACTGACTGCACTACTTTCTGCTCATGAATGGTTCGTTTGTTTAAGAATTCTTTGAACTCTTGTAGGAGGGCTTCAGCCTGCTTTCTATATGGGCTGGGCTGAGAATTAGCTCCTTCCTGAGGTGAGTAATTGTTTGTAGGTTTTGCTTCAGGCAAACAAACAATGTCGTCTCTGTTACAACGCTCATTCACTGCACTGGAGTTACCCCTCCCCCACTTGTCTCTGTAAGCCAGTGTTGGGTTATTCAGTTCATTTGCATGTGGAGTGTTTCTAAACAGCACATCAAACTTAGGGCCTCCTAAATCCTCCCGGCATATATCTCTACCATATAAATCAGCTGTGTCCTTGTAGCTAGCCTGCTTGCTAACTCTGTCAGCAGTTTGGTGAGAAAAGCTGGGTTTAGATAAATGAGTTTCAGGTTGCAGCCAACTGTCTTCATAAAACCTGGGCTTGCCCTGGGTTTTAAAATTAACATTCACACAGTCTAGCTTCTCATAAAAGCTGTTATCAGAATTAAAGACACTCTGTACCTTATATTGAGGAATGTCTGAAAGTTCTTTAGCAGTCTGCCTTTCTTTCCATGGATCAGCTCTCTGCTCCAAAAGTATAGGCTTTATGGCTGGGTCTCTCAGTGCCTCGCCTCTCTCTTGCTCCCAGAAGGCTCTTCCAGGCACTGAGTCTCCCTGGTACCTGCTTCTTGGCTTTGAAAGCGTTCTCCTAGGATTGCAGCTGGGAAGCGTTTCTCCTTCAAAGTCAAAGGTTCTGGCATCCAAGGCTAGTTCCTGCCTTCCAGGTTGCTTCCTTTGTCCTTGCTTTGCTCCATCTCTAAAGCACACTTCTGCTGGCTTTGTCCAGTGTTCTGCTTTCTCTCTCCAGCGTTCAGCTTTCTCTTTCCCTTTCTCTTTCTGTCTTCCTTCTCTCTGTTTAACAAGCTGCCACTGCTCTGGGGAACCCGCCTCCTGCTAGGGCGTGCCCAATCAGCAACTCTGCTTCTCCCCTCCCCCGAGGTGAGCTGTGTTAGCTGATTAGCCATGTGCATCTTGTGCTGAGAAGGGAAAATCCTGCATTTACCTGCAGTACCCGAACCTTCCACCGGGTCACTATCTGTTTCCATGGCTTCAGGCAATGCTACCGCGTCACAGACTGCATTCCTGCTTGTTCCTGGAGATATGGTCTTGCCACACTTTGTGCATTTCTTAAAGCCACTAGCTGGCTTAGACATAGTGAAAAACACTGTCTTGGCAAAATCAAATTGAAAAACTGCCATGGGCGGGAAACCACCTTGAAGGGAAAAAACATGCAAAAGTGTTGAAAAAACCCCTCACAAACAAAAAATCTAAAAAGGGAAAAGTGGTTAACTGACAGGTGGAAAAGAAATAAGGGGAAAAACCTGGCCACGAGGGCCAGATAGAAAATCTTTTTACTAGACTGCAGGAACACATCCTAGGGACTGTGTGGAAAAAAGATGACTCGAGAGTATGGTGCTGGGGTGAGCGGGAAGGCAGGCATGCATGTGTGGTATACTTCCCAAAAGCTTCTTTTGGAAGTTGGGCAGCGTTCCATGCAGGGCTCCATCAGAGACATCACCCCATATATGAAGACTTATTTCCTGCTTGTTTATGGAGAAAACCTCCTTTCCCCTTGTTTATGCATTTCTACCCAGAATCCAGGTGCTAATGTCAGAGGGGACCATATTCCATATAAGGTCATTCCCTGGGGGTACTGAAATAACACAGGAAAGTAGCCGGGAGAACTAGGTGCCCTGTGAGTAGCTTTGCCTGTGGGATGCTCTGAAAGTTGCAAGTTCGCACTGCACCCAGAGCCTTTAGTTATGCTTAGATCATAAGTACCCAGAGTTTAAAATAAATAAATAAAACAACCCATACAGTCTTAATGCTACAAATCCTTTGGAGGTTTTCATTTGTCTCTAAAACGCCATGTTAGAAATATGTTTTCAAAATCACAAGCTAGTTTAACCAAGTTTCTAAATGACTGACTTTTTCAAATAACATTTATATCTCGGTCAAGAAATACATAATTTTAAGATCACCGGAGCAAAGTAGTGTGCTCCAAGTTGCAAATAAATATCCATACCATTTATTAATATTTTACCTAAAGAGCCGTTTATATGATGTGGTTCCATGCCACCCAATCCACTCATTGGGCCATCTGAACCTGGCCCCATTGGAAACTGTAAAAAAAGAGCATGGGAACACAGTAAAACATTTGTGCTCTGTAATTCATGCATGCATGCAAATAATGCTAACGAGGGAGACAAAGTGAAAAGGTAAGATAAGCAAGGCAGATCACTGTGAGAATAGTTATTTACAGTATATCTAGAGTGTGCATGTCAGTCGTGAGTGCTCTCGCTGAATCCACTGAACAGTACAGTGACCATACTGAACTATCAGTAGGAAGCAGTTAAATTCACAACATATCATCTTCTGCTATATCCACCCAATCCAGCATATTCACCGAGCACCTCCTGTTGAAAAGCTTCAGGTTCCCACAGGCCATCTCGGTGACAGCTGCTGGAAACTTGCAACCAGTTCTGTGTAATGTAATGGAGCTATTCCAGGTTTCTCACGGTTTGCCTATGAGAATCTGCGGCTATTCCTGTCTGGTCTGTATTATGACAAGGTGCAGTATCATGCTGGCTACTGGGGAGGCAGAGCAAAATGTGGCAGATAGTAACAAAATATGATCAACTTTGCACATTTGATCGGTATTTTGTAAATGACATATGTCTAAGGAGATGCATGTTAATTGCTAGAGAGGTAAATAATCCAGAAACAATTTAAACCAGCCACAAAGTTACAATCCATAGAGTGTCTGCTAGTTCAGGACGTGGAATTGCCAGAATTTAGTCATCCATCTCTGTCTTCTGGAAAGTAAATCTGAGGTTACAGAACAAAGTCCTAAAGCAGCAGTACTCACTGTGAAGTTCAGAAGTCAAGTGTGGCTCTTCTGGGTCTTCTTTGTGGCTCTAATACAGTATGGATTTGTTTTTAACCTCTGTTTCAGGGACGCCATGATGTATGCAACAAGATTTTTAAAACACAGAATCAAACAGCTCACATTCAAATTTGAAGGTTAAATTCAATAAAACATGAATGTAGCTCTCAGATTCAGTGCACCATTAAATGTTACCTACTGAGTGATAGAGCCTGGGCATCACGGCCCTAACGCCTAATCTTTGCACTGCACTGTTAAGCTTGGATTTAGTACTTTAAGGCTGGAACCAAAGATAAATTGTATCTGTGCCTAATTCAGGTACAGTAACAGTTACTGACTATATAAGCAGCTACACATAGTTAACAGACTAATCTCTCTCAGTGCCACAAGGACATTCTCGCCGAACTACACTGGCTTCCCATAAATAGTAGAATATCGTACAAAATACTCTTAACCACATTTAAACTTATCAACGGCATCTCACCCTCACATCTAGCCACTCTGATACATGCTCCAAAAGAACTTAGAACCCGCAGGCAAAACGCAACCCACTCTCTAGACATAAAAAAATCCATCCGAAAAACAAAAAAAACCACAAGCTCAAGAGCCTTCTCATATGCAGCCCCCACCCTGTGGAATAAACCTCCGCTAAGCCTCCGCAAAATAAAAGATCTCCATATATTCCGGAAAGAACTAAAAACATATCTGTTTATAGAACACTTTATAAATCTTAATGAATCCCCTCCATCCCGCACACTACACCTCCATAACAATCCTCCTTAACCACAGATCAAAAAGCCTCAAACCTCAATACACTTAAGAAAAAAGCAACTCTTACAAACTACGATTAATAATGAATGATTAATGTAAATAGTTACAGCATTACTAGCCAATGTTAATTGTATATAGTTATGAAAAAACACTGTTCCATGTTATCGTTCATGAAAAGTTAATTGTACATAGTTATGAAAAACGCTGTTCCATGTAAAACCATGTTCATTATATGTTAAGTGTAAACCGCCTTTGATCTCTGGAAAAAGCGGTATAAAAGAAAAGCATAAATAAATAAAATAAAATAAAATAAAATTCTGCCAACTGATAAATGAATCTAGTGCCTCTCAAAATGTAGAGCAGGATCCACTAGGACAGCGATGGCGAACCTATGGCACGCGTGCCAGCTGTGGCACGCGAAAGCCTTGCAGCTGGCACGCGGGAAGGTCCGCAAAAAAGAAAAAGCTGGCTCTGACTGCTGCCGCGGACGCGGCAAGAGCAGAATGCAATGTCCCGCGGGGCCCCCTCCGCTCGCTAAGCCCCTCTGCAAGGGCTTTCAGATTCGCGAGGGAGAGCGTCTCCCTCGCGTCTCTGTTAAGCCCGCAGGGGCTAATGGGAAATTTTCCATCAGCCCCTTCGAGGGACTGATGGGAAATTTCCCATTAGCCCCTGCGGGCTTAACAGAGACGCGAGGGAGACGCTCTCCCTCGCGAATCTGAAAGCCCTTGCAGAGGGGGCCCCGCGGGACTTTGCATTCTGCCGTGGCAGCGGCAGCAGCCAGAGCCAGCTTTTTTTTTTTTTTTAATTTGCCGGGGGGGGGGGGGGTTAGGACTTCTAAGGGGCGAGGGGGGGGTTAGGACTGCTAATGGGCTCGGAGGGGGGGTTAGGGATGGTAATGGGCTAGGGGGGGGGTTAGGACTGCTAATGGGCTAGGGGGGGTTAGGACTGCTAATGGGCGGGCGGGCGGGGGTAGGACTGCTAATGGGCTGGGGGGTAGGACTGCTAATGGGCTGTGGGCTGATGGGGGCTGTCTGGAAATGGGGTGATGGGGGTTAGGACTGGTAATGGGCTATGGGGGGGGTTAGGACTGCTAATGGGCGGGCGGGCGGTAGGACTGCTAATGGGCTGGGGGGGGTAGGACTGCTAATGGGCTGTGGGCTGATGGGGGCTGTCTGGAAATGGGGTGATGGGGGGTTAGGACTGGTAATGGGCTATGGGGGGGTTAGGACTGCTAATGGGCGGGCGGCGGTAGGACTGCTAATGGGCTGGGGGGGTTAGGACTGCTAATGGGCGGGCGGGGGGGGTAGGCCGGCTAAGGGACTGGGGGGGTAGGACTGCTAATGGGCTGTGGGCTGATGGGGGCTGTCTGGAAATGGGGTGATGGGGGGTTAGTACTGGTAATGGGCTCTGGTGGGGAAAGGACTGCTAAAGGGCTATGGGGGTGTTAGGACTGCTAATGGGCTGGGGGGGGTTAGGACTGGTAATGGGCTGTGGGCTGATGGGGGCTGTCTGGAAATGGGGTGATGAGGGGTTAGGACTGGTAATGGGCTATGGGGGGGTTAGGACTGGTAATGGGCTTTGGGCTGATGGGGGCTGTCTGGAAATGGGGTGATGGGGGGTTAGGACTGGTAATGGGTTATAGGGGGGGCTTAAACTGAAAATGGGGTGATGGGGGTTTAGGACTGGAAGTGGGTTGATGGGGGGCTAGGACTGGTATTGGGTTGGGGGGTTGCTAGGACTGGAAATGGGCTGATGGGGGGCTAGGACTGGAAATGGGCTGATGCAGGGACTAGAAGGGAATGGATGCTGGGTGAGGCTGGAACTAGAAGGGAGCTGATGTTGGGGGAGGATTAGAATGGGATGGGGCTGGGAGAGTAAAATGGAGAGGGGAAAAATATTTTGTGTGGGAGGGATAAAAAAATCTACAATTGGCCGGGTATTGGGAGAGTAAGTGGGGATTGAGGATGGAGGGGTAAAATTTGAGTGGATGAAATAGGAATGAGGAAAGAGCAAAAGGAGAAAGATTAGTATGTTAAAGCGGATGTAGAGAGAGAGAATGGAAAAAAAAACTAGAAGAGAGAAGAAAGGACAAATGGACAGCAGATGATGGAGAGTTAGCAGAAAACATGAAGAAACCAGAAGAAAGTGGCTGGAGCAATTGCAACTGTGTAACTGAGCTGAGGTATTCTGTTTATGTAATTCCTTTTTGACATTGCCACTTGTTCTCTTTCCCCAGTAGGTCATGTATTGTTATTCTCTGAAATGTATTGGTTTAATATTTGCAGTGTTGCCTTTTGATAGGTATGGTATGGTGCTTTGTGAGTCCTGGTAGGATACGGCGGGTTTGCTATTGGTTCTAAATGGGCAGTGTTTGTAGTAGTTCCTAATGTGCCTGGCGGTTGGCACTGGATTATAGTAATGTAGAAATCTTTTAGTCTGTCTTTATCCATACACTCATTAAGAGACATGTTTACTAAAAGTTAGTGTATGTTAGCATTATGCAAATATTTATGCAAATTGACGTGCTGGCACTTTGAGGAAATTCTTTGGTTTTGTGCGGCAGTTTGGGCACTCGGGCTCAAAAAGGTTAGCCATCACTGCACTAGGATGTCACAGAAATGCTATAGTTAATGCACTAGATGAAAAAGACACAACAGTCACACAGCAGGGAAACTCCACAGATTTAAAATTGTATAAAAAGACCATTTATGTTTGTATTTTTAATTCATTTTTTGTGATGGGTCCTTGTTCCTAGCTCTGCTTGAAAATGCCACCCTGGAAGGATAACTGGGTTAGTACTGGAGAGGTTATGTTCGCATGGGCTGATGCCACAGCTAGAGATCCTGGCAGCCTATAGGAGCAGCAGTTGCCTTTTTGGTTGTAAAAAGCAGAGGCTTAAAACTGCAGATCTATTTGGAATAACAGGGGACAGAGGGGTGTGACCTTCATGGAGTGGCAGTTACAATCCTAAATAAAGGCATAGAGGAGGGTAACCTGCATGAATCGGCAGTTATAACCCTAACCACTTTACTGACCATGCTGGTCTTTATTTGCCATCATTTACTAGGTTTACTTGAAGGCTAAATTTTGCTTCTCAAATTTTGTGCAGATCCGGGGATGGGGTTGGGCTAGGGAAGAAAGTCAGTGGATTTGTGTTCAATTTCACCTTATCTATAAGGATAACTGGATTAAATCAAACTAATTGTGCCTATGGCAATGTGCCAATGAAGCTTCCTCCCAACCCCTGACCTCTAATATTTAAATAAATGTCTCTGTAGCATGCAGTGTGGTGTCACCTTCTCCTTGTCAGTCTCCTGTTAGTTAAATCAACTCCCTCGGCATCACCAGTCTCCTGTCCTCTCTTCCCAGCATCTTTCAATCATTATATCAACTGTCACAGAGGGTCACCAATATCCTTCTTCCTCTCTTTGGCAACTCCAATGTAAATCAATACCTCAGCAAATTCCCTTGGCTCTCTCCCTTTTCCCCAGAAGCTCCCTGTATGCCTCCTCTTCCCCAAGGCCTTTCTTTTACGTGTTGTAGGTCTCTGTGCTGTGGATGGGCACAGGTGGAGGGAATATTATCTTTCCTATCCATGTTAAATTCCAAAAGACCCTAGCTAAATTGAGATGGCATTATCTACTTAATTAGTGGGAACTGCTAGGAAAATGGAGGGGGAGCTTGGAGGGGCTGTCTGGGGAAGACTAAGCAAGCAAGCAAGGCTCCAGGGATGGGAGGGACATTTTTTCCAATAGCCTCCTGGCGGTGACAGAACCACCTTCATTATAGCTAGTAAAATTGACTTTATGATTATTTGCAGATGCAACATCCTGGGTTATTATTGAAAACTATCCTATAGATAGCTGGCTATCTTAGCTTCTCAGTGTTCTTTGTAAATTTACCTTTATGACTTTGTTTCAATTATCCTAAATTCACCCAGCCCATGCTGTGAAAATTATCACTGCAATTCAGGAAAACTATAAATGATTTACATGTGGAACAGAAAAATACAAAACAAGTCAGCCCTTACATTAGGTCTGTTGGGCCCAGGAGGCACG
This sequence comes from Ichthyophis bannanicus, assembly GCA_033557465.1. Taxonomy (NCBI): domain Eukaryota; kingdom Metazoa; phylum Chordata; class Amphibia; order Gymnophiona; family Ichthyophiidae; genus Ichthyophis; species Ichthyophis bannanicus. The sequence goes on along the minus strand of JAWIIG010000038.1, from coordinate 1,061,354 downwards.
GCATTCATTAACGTGTACATGTTGTCGCCAGAGTTTGTTGAATCTGAAAGACAGCATGATTTGGCAAGTTAATATTCCATTTTTTCACATGGTTTCAAAGAATTGAGAAATTAACTAAATGTGATCTCTTTTTTATTCTCATGACAAACATTTCTAGGGAATTAATTTTATTAGCTATCAAAAGGAGAAGAAATCATGCCATTTCATTTTAGGGCTTCTAGGACATGAAATGACAGTTTTGGCTAATCAATTCTTTAATCAGTTTTCATGGATCATAGCACGGCTATTGGGTTTGTACCAAGTATCTCAAACATCCCCTTAGAGAATCTTCTTTTTATCCAGAGAGCTAGTACAGTGCAACAAGTCGAGCTTCAGCCTTGAATATTCAGAGGCATGCAAAAATCATGCATAGAACTGAGGAGCCCTTTCATTAAAGCCCATTAAAGCTACCAATTTATGTTAAGTGCAAAGCCTCCGCATTGGCTGTCGAGAACATGACCAGCAGGTTCCCATCAGCTAATGCATGACAGAGCATCGTAATGAACGGTGCACTCAATGCAGGTGCACCTAACAACCACCATAGAGGTGTCGATTGGTGCACCTATGCTAATTGCCATGTTAAGAGCACTTGCGTGCTAATGTGCCTTCCATGCCCACACTCCCCTCAAACTCACCCCTCTCCATAGTACTGCCTAAGTGCCAGTTAACATGTATTTTAGCAGTCAGTACTAGCATGCCCACACGTTAGAGTTCATTTCGACCAGTTACCGTAGGCTATAATGCATGCTAACTGGGTAGCAGCGCTTAGTAAAAGGGTCCCTAAATCTCTGTGGGACACAGAGGATTGCCTCTGTGAAATACCATGCTGTGAGCTGAATATCTGATGATTTGCAGCTCAGAAAATTTTCAGAAACTAGGCCTTCCTTCCGTATTTCTTACTTTTTTCACAGTTCTGAATTAAGGGAGCTCTCAAAAGATGATTATGCAAAATAGAAGAAATTGTAGCATAAATATATGGATTCTGCAGAGACCTATGCATAAAAATAAATGAATGTTATTTTGTTGGGCTGTATAACTACTGTAAAACAGAAGGGCAATTTGTTTTCAATATTTACAGTGATCAACCATGTCTTAATGTGACTTTCTCTTGGTTGCAGGAAAAAAAGCAATAGCAAGAGCTTGCATATCTCAAGAGAGATTACATATTAAGTATCAGCCTGAATGTAAAATCAACAAACCTGTACATCTGGATGTATTCAACAGAAAATATTGTTAACCTGAATGTGTCACTAATCAAGATTCCATTTCCTTAAGTGCTCACCTATCTTAAACATGCTATGCAAGTTACAAAAAACATTAATGATAAAATCATCAAACATAAACATCATATATTACAAACAATAAAATAAAAAGCAGCATATCAATGAAATATCATTAAAAACCTAAACATTTTGAAAGGCCATGGGAAAACAAAGTGAATTTTAAATCTCATACAAAAAGCCAAAAGATAAAGATTAAACAATATGCTACTGCTGCAATTAATTGGAAAGCATTGCTGATTACCTGTAACAGGGGTATTCTGTAGACAGCAGGGGTATGCAGCCACACTCTGAAGATGAAATCCCAACCAAACAGAGTTGCCTGGATCACCCATAGCTCAGAGAAACATTTGTGTCTCTCTGAGCATGTGTGCCTGCTTCCCGCCTGTTTGCCTCCAGAAATGTCAGTTCATAAACATAGCAGAGAATGGCTTCTTTTTGTTTGTCTTTTGTTTCTTGTTTTTCTTTTTTTTTGTGGGGATGGCGGGAGGTTGAGTGTGACTGAATATCCCTGCTGTCTACGGAGAACACCCATTACAGGTAAGCAACACCACTTTCTCCAGAGACAAGCAGAGGGATGCAGGCACACTCTGAAGATGAGTCCAGAGCTGAGGGTTGCCATTGGAGTTCGTCTTTCATTTCTTTTTTTTTTTTTTACTTAAAGGCAGCACATGCGAGAGGAGGGAGAGGGAAGCTGATTAAGTTGCAAAGGGATTGTGGAGGATCGCCTGGGCAAAAGGCAAAGTCTTGTGCTGAGGACCAGTCCAGATTGTAATGTTTTGAGAAAGTGTGGATGGACCTCCAAATGGCTGCCCTGACTATGTCCTGCGAGGAGACAGACGCCAAGATGGCAACAGATGCAGCAGTGGCTCTGAAGCTATGGGGACCCACGTGTCCCAAAAGTGATAGGGCGGGCAGCTCATAGCAGAAGGCGATGCAATCAACTATACAAGAAGAGATGGTCTGCTTGGAAGCCTGCTGCCCTGGGTTATTGGAGTTGAATGTCAGAACAAGTTGAGAGGACTTGCAGTGTGTGCTCATGCGATAAAGGTTGTATAAAAGAGCCCTCCTGCAGTCCAAGGTGTGAAACGTTTTCCTCCAGGGAGCCCTTTGGCAGCACTGGAAAAAATGTAGGCAGGACGAGGGGCTGATTAGAGTGGAAGTCCGAGACGACTTTAGGGAGGAACTTAGGATGAGTTTGGAGGGTGACTTTGTTGTGAAAGAATTGTGTGTAGGGAAGATAGTGCATGAGAGTCCGAAGGTCCCTGATCTGCCTAGTGAAAGTGATGGCTAGGAGAAATATTGCCTTCCAAATCAGAAACTTGAGGGAGGCAGACGCCAGGGGCTCAAAGGAGGCTGCATGAGCTTGGAAAGCATGACGTTCAGATCCTGTGTGGGTAAAGAAGGGCTAACATAGTAACATAGTATATGACGGCAGATAAAGACCAGCAAGAATAGGTGCACCCTGCCGCTCCATGCAGGTCGCCCCTCCCCATGCCTTTGTTTAAGGGTATACCCACCACTCCATGTAGGTCACCTTTATTTGTTGAGATATAAGAGATAGCTATGTTTATTTTGATTTTATCCTGTTCCTATAAAGGGATACACTGTGTCTATCCCATGCCATTTTGAATTCTGTTAGTGTATTTGCCTCCACCACTTCCATCGGGAGGACATTCCAAGCATCCACCACCCTTTCAGTGAAAAAGTATTTCCTGACATTGTCTTTCAGTTTACCGCCTTGCAGCTTCATGTTATGCCCTCTAGTTTTACAACTTCCCTGTCTTTGGAAGAGGTTTGCTTGTTCATTAATACTCTAAGTATTTAAAGATCTGAATACTTAAAGAGACAATAGAATATATAATTGTCTCTAAGTATTTAAAGGTCTGAATCATATCTCCCCTGTCCCTTCTCTCCTCCAGAGTATACATATTTAGGTCTTAAAGTCTTTTCTCATAAGGCTTCTGATGCAGGCTCCAAATCATTTTGGTTGCCTTCCTCTGAACAGTTTCCAGTCTTTTTATATCCTATGCAAGATATGGTCTCCAAAACTGAACACAGTATTCCAAGTGAGGCCTCACCAGTGACTTATACAGTGGCAATAGTACCTCTTCCTTTCTGCTGGTAATTCCTCTTTGTATGCAACCCAGCATACTTCTGGCTTTTGCTATCGCCTTGTCACACTGTTTTGCCACTTTGAGATCCTCATAAACAATCACTCCAAGGTCCTTCTCCTGGTCTGTGCACACCAACCTCTCGCCCCCTATGTCATAAGATTCCCTTGAATTTCTGCTTCCCAAGTGCATGACACGGCACTTCTTCACAATAAATCTTAACTGCCAAGCATTAGATCATTCTTCCAGCTTTTGTAGATCTTTTCTCATGTTATCCACTCCCTCAGGGGAGTCCACTCTGTTGCAAATTTTTGTCTCATCTGCAAAAAGACAGACTTTTCCATTCAGTTCTTCAGTAATATCACTCACAAATACATTGAATAGTACCGGTCCCAGAACCAAACCCTGGGGCACACTGCTAATCACCTTCCTTTCATTTGAGTGACTTTCATTTACCATCATCTTCTATCGTCTGTCAGTCAACCAATTTGTAGAGTCTCTTGGAGTTGTGATGGCCAGAGTGGTTCAGGTACTTGGTCAGGCTGTAGAGTTGATTCAATTAACCCCACCCTGTGAAGCAGGCTTGTAACAGACAATGGAAACTGAAATATTCAAACTGAAATCTTACTTCTATTAGCCCACTATGTAAAGGCCTCTGTATCTCTTTGCTGCAAAATTAAGTAGGAGACAATGGGTGTTTGATATTCAGAAGTCCCTTTATGAACCTGGACATGACTGGAAACATGGAGATGAACTTCCCTTTGATAGCAGCATGGGAAACTGCAATAACTGACAAGTGGTAGTGAATGGAGGTTGGAAGTAGACAGATGTAGGAGGCAGGAGAGCACACGTCCCACAGAACAGTTGACAGGATCATGATTGTGTGATGCTGCCCAGCTGGAAAACTGTGACCATTTGTGATGATAAGAGCTCTGTGTTGTGGGTTTTTGTGATGCACAGATGACGGCGAGGGCATTGTCAGGTATGAAGTTGGGGACCCTGAAGTTTCCAAATGGTGAGGAAAAGACTCTTCAGGGTGGGATGCAAAGGGAGCCCCTCGTGCAGAGTGAGTAGGCCTGGTTGGACTCCCAATGGTATAGGGGGACCATGAGATGCGGAAACCAGATTTGACAAGGCCTTTTTGGTGCTATGAGGATGACAGAGGCCTTGTCCTGCTTGATTGTGAGCAGGACTCAAGTGATTAGCAGAAATCATGGAAAGGCAAGAGAGGAGACCCCGGGACCAGTCCATGGCAAAGATATCATGCATCCAGCGATATTGGCTGGGCCATATAGAGCAGAAAATGAGACATTTTGCATTCTTGGCAGAGGCAAAGAAATCCACGTTGGGCTCACTCCAAGCACTGAATATGGCCTGAACAATCTTCAGGTTGAGGGACCACTCGGGTGGGTTCAGTTGTTGACTTAATGTGTTGACTAGCTGATTTAGCGATACTTGTGGGTAGGATGCCCAGAGGGTCATCCCAATGGAGAGAGTGAAGGCCCAGAGGCGTGTTGCTTCATGGCAGAGTTGAAGTGAACCTGCGCCCCTTGCTTGTTGCTGTAAAACATGGAGACCTGATTGTTGGTTTGTAGAAGGATGATCTTTTGCCAAGTCCAGCACGAGAAGACAGTGAGGACGTAGTAGACAGCTAAGAGCTCCAATACATTTATATATAGGGATCTTTCTTGAGACAATTATGTTCCTTGTATTGAAAGGTTTTGAAGGTGTGCTCCCCAATCTTGTTTGGAAGTGTCAGTCGTCAGAGTAAGATGATGAGGCGATGCCATGAGCAAGGTTTGATGGGGCTGTCCACCACTGGCGGCTGTGTTGGAGGGCAGTCTGATTTCTGCAGCGAAGAGACTAGGAGCTGGACACCAACTGAGCCCGAGATGCCACTGTAATGGGTGCATGTGTAGTCATGTTAGTGGGACAACAGGGATGCAACCGGCCATGAGGTCCCAGAAGTTGCAAGTGCATGCAGGCCAGTGCTGTATGTTGCATGGTGAGTATGCTGCTGAGGCGATGCAAGGCCGGGCTCTTTCCATGGGAAGTAAGGCTTTGGCCCAGAGTGTAAGAATGCTTCTATAAAATTCAAAAACAAAACAAAGAGAACCCTATTCAGAGTGAAATGAAAACATCCAGAAAGTGAACTCTGAAAAGAATAAGAATACCCTCTATCTTTTTTGTCGGAGTATAACTCACCAAAAGTGGGGGGAACTAAACCACCCTCTCGCTGTGATTATTCCATTTTAATCATTTGAAAAAGTAAACTATTTAATAAAGTTATGTCACTTAGCTGCAAACTGCCCTAAGCTCATTTTCACCAGAAAACCCAAAATGTACCATCAGGTAAAATGAAAGGTTTGTAGTTGAAAAGCTTCAGTATGCAGGAAGGCAGAACCATCAATGTTCAGAAAGGCAGAGCCGTTATACTTAAAAAAGCTGGCGTCTGACATAGATGGTGACAAGTCACCCCAAGAGAGAGTCTAAACCAATAGACATAAGGCAAGTTTACTCACCAATCAGGGAGGAAAGACCCTATGAGTCAAGGGAACCTCCTCTCCTGGTTGGACAAAACAGATTGAAGATACATCCCAGAGAATTAATACTTTCATTAAAAATTTTGTCCAAATTGTAAAGTTCAGATTATACTATTCAAGAAAAGTATTAAGACCATTAGGGGAGACCGTTTGTAATCGAAAAATCTATCTCTGTTCACGCTTCTGTAATTTAGAGATCCGGTCTCCACCTCTTGGATTGAGCAGAATATAATCTAGAATTCGCCAACGAAGTTGCTGAAAAGTATGTGTTCGTTGTAAGCAGTGTTCCACCAGAGGTGCTGTAAGATTTTTCAAGCGTAAACGAGATGCATGTTCACCCAAACGCTTCTTTATAGGTCTGATAGTCCGTCCCACATAATAGAGGTAACAAGGGCATAGAATCAAGTAGACTACAAAAGATGATTCACAAGTAGTGTGCCATTTAGATTTATAAACGATGGATGTCTGAGCATCCGTCCAGGTAACCCCTGTGATACTAGTTTCACAGTAAATGCAGGAACCGCATGTAAAGTGGCCCAGATCGGTATGTGAAGAAAGGGGGCAATCCAATGACGATGTAGTTCTTACCACCAGATCTCTTAAATTAGCCCCCCTAGAATAGGAAACCATTAGCCGCTTCTCCTTAAAACAAGAATGCAATTCCAGAATCAAACAGAAATGGCGTAATGCAGAAATAACCCCAGAAATTCCTTGTACATACAGAAATGCCGCAGTGATGTTGTCATCTGTCATCTGAGGCTCTTGAGAAGTCCTTGAAGAAGTCAACAGTCATTCTCGATGGGAGAAGCGAGCCCGTTTAAATGCTTTTTTGATTATTGAACTGGGATAGCCTCTAATTAACAGGCGCTGTCGTAAGTCCTCTGAGTGATGATAAAAATCTTGCAATGACGAACAATTTCAGCGAAGCCTCAAAAACTGGCCATATGGTAAGCCTCGCTTTAAAAGGGCAGGATGGTAACTCGAGAAACTCAGCAGAGTGTTCCGTTGCACTGGTTTACAGTATAAAGACGTGGATAGACCCTTAGGGGGTTTTACTAATGGTAATATCCAAAAATTTAATTTGAGTTTGCTGTATTTGAGCTGTAAATTGAATATTGCTCATATGAGTATTTAGTGATGATATAAATAGATCTAGGTCAGCTTTAGATCCAGACCATAGAAAAAATATATCATCTAAAAATCTTTGCCAGAAGACAACATATCTAAATAAAGATGTTGAATAAACAAAAAGCTCTTCAAAATGAGCCATATAGATAGTTGCTATAGAAGGGGCGACAGTAGCTCCCATAGCAATCCCGAAGACTTGTACAAAATACTTTTGTTGATACAAAAAGTAATTGTTATTAAGAACCAAATCTAGAAGATTCAGTAAAAATGCCTGAGGGATTCGCGAAGGGAGATCCAATGGAAAAGTGGCCAGAACTGATAAAACTTCCTTTTGGTCTATGTTGGTATAACGAGCCTGAACGTCTAAAGTTACCAAAAAATTGTAGGCAGTGATGTCTATACAAGCCAAAAGTTGTGACAAGAAATCCCCTGTATCACGGATGTACGAAGGGGCTATAAAATTCAGCCACAGGTTCAGATTTTTGCATGTTTATCATGTAGCCCAGGCCATGTAGAGTGGCAGCAGTGGCTTGGACTGTTTGATTTGCCACTTCCAGCAATGCCTCTGAAATGAGCCAGTCATTGAGGTAGGGGTAGATGCAGTGTCCTTTATGCCTCAGATGGGTGACCACCACGGCTAGGTACTTTGTGAAGATGCAGGATGCAGAAGACAGCCTGAAAGGAAGGACCTAGTATTGGTAGTGGTTGTCCAAGCACTTGAAAAGAAGATATCTCCAATGATGAGGAAGAATGGGGCATGGGTGTAGGCATTCTTCAGATCCAGAGAGGCTAGCCAATCCTGTCAGCTGAGCAGGGGGAGACTGATGATCAGGGAGTGCAAATTGAATTTTTCTTTCTTTATGAAAAGGTTCAGATGCTGTAGGTTGAGGATTGGTTGAAGGCCCCCTGATTTTTTGGGGATCAGGAAGAATCTCGAGTAAAAGCCCCGACTGATCTCATTGGGAGGAACTGGCTCGATGGCATCATTGAGCAGGAGTTTGTGCAATTCCTGAGGCAGCTGGTGCACATGATGTCCTGGAAGCTGGCTGATGCTAGGAGCAGCAGAGGGCAAGAGAGTGGAGAAACTGATTTTGTAAGTCGCCTTGATGATGTTGAGGACTCAACTGTCTGTGGTGATGGATGAACAGGCCTTTCTGAAGTGATGGATGTGGCTCCCTACAGGCAGGTAGTCAAAAAAAGAGGATGGGTTTAGGAATGGTGAGTTGAGGAAGTGCTTGAGTTTTCCTGTCCTGTTATCGAGGGCGCTGACTGTAGGGCTGATTCTGGAGGCACTGCTGGGGCAGCCTGGGGTATGGCTGGTATCGGTGATGTGGAAAGAACTGTTGGAAATATTGGTAATGGTAGAGCCATCAATACTGGAGGAGTGTCAGCTGACAAGTTGAAGATGGTGACTCCGCTGGTTGCGCTGCCAGTTCTCTAATGGTGGAAGAGTAATCTTTCACTTCAGATATGGCCTCCTGTACCTTGGAACCAAACACGCTCTTGCCCTGGCAGGGGGCATCTGCTAAGCGGTTGTGAAGGTCCTCTCTGAATCCGGATACAACAGAGCCAGGCTGGTCATCTGGCTGAGATGGCTGTGGCTGTAGCTGCTGAGTGCGCTATCGAATCACAGATGTCATAGGTCAAGTGGATGATGTTGTAGCATGATTCATGAAGGTCAGTCGCTAACTGAGCTGGATCACCTGTGATCAAGTCATCCAACTGGAGCAGGATACCATGATGGTATGGAGAATCTGTACTGGGTGAGCTAGGATCCGCATGGCTAAGTTACTGTTCTGGTAGATTTTCGATCAATGGCATAAAGGGTCCGCTGCTCTTTACCTGGAGCTGTTTGTGAGAGGCTTGGAGTTTTTGGATTTTTTTTAGAACTGCTTCTGATACCATTGACTTGTGAAGAGGTTGCTGGTGCTCGAAGCCGGAGACTGGAAGAACCTTGTACTTCAAGTCTAGGTGCCGAGACTAGCACTGCCTGACGGTGGTGTTTTCCAGATGGAAGCTTGTAGATCTTGGAGAATCTGGGGGATCTTGGAGAATCTGGGGCTAGTACCTCCTTGGAGGCACTACAGGCCTTGAGAATAGATTGGAAGTCATGCTTGTTCGTAGGACTTTGAGAATTGCTGAGGGCGAGTGCTCGGAAGATCTTCTGCTGGGTCTTTGGGATTTTCCTGGTCTGAGAAGGGAGAGTGTCCATCCAAGATGGAGTTGCCGAGCTCCCAATGGTAGGGGTAAACACATAGGGACTCTACATCATCGTCAAGGGATGGTGGAAACTGCCATTCAATAAGGGGGAGGGGGGCGACCCTGGTATCCTGGGCGATGGGGAAATCCTGGGGTCAGATCAGTTGGGGGGTAGGAGAAGATGCTGCCTGAAATTTGGCCAAGCTGTCCTGAATGAACCTTTGGAGGAGGGAGATGAGGGAAGAACTGCAGTGCAACCTTCGCTCTTTGAATCACAGAGGTACTCTATGTATTGAGGTGTGCATGGTTAGCTAACAGTTGCTGTTTGAACCATGCATGACTTCATACATACAGAGTGCCCTGAGGTTCAAAAGTAGAACATTACTTGCTAGGGGAGAAAATTGGGAGAAAGCTCATAGCAGAGGTAGCAGGAAAGAGCCTTGCACTTTGGGCCAGCTTTACCTATAGGCCCTTTGCTGTGAAAGGCCCAGGGTCACTATCCTTTTGGCCTATAATTAAAAACAACCCTGTTTAATTCTTTTTTTTTTATACCGTGCTCTTTAGAATCAGTGCGGTTTACATGTATACTAACAGGTACTTTTTATTCCCTTGTCCCCAAAGGGCTCACAATCTAAGTGTACCTAGGGCAATGGAGGGTTAAGTGGCTTGCCCAAGGCCACAAGGAGTGGCCTCCTTTCCCTCTGGCCTGAAGTTGCTTGTCCCCATGTGGGAATTGAACCCCTGGCCTTCTGGCCTGAGGTAACCTGTCCCAACCACTGAGCCACTCCTCCCTCCTGAGAAGTTTGAGAAGGCCTCCAGAGATATCTCTTTTCTGATATGCTAAATCTTATGCATTGTGAATAGTGGAAGACAAATTTAACTGATACATGGAAGGGGGGGGGGGGGATACTCAAACTTAGAAGTTTACCTGGCTAACTTTCAAAGTTAGCTGGCAAGCATTCTTGAAAGATCACCTGCATGTAACTAATAGGGAACTGCAATCTTTGAGGCATTTTTGCCATTTCTTGATAGGATGGAAATTCTTAAACCACTATTTCACATGAACATGAGATAAGCCAGGAAGTGCTGAATGAACTAAACAAAGGACCTTGCAGAAAACAAGGGCAACAAGAATTAGAAAGTGAATAAACCGATTGTAAAGTGAACAAAATTTCCTTCACTAAGTAGCTAGGCAACAGTGTAATTATTAAGAATGTGTATAATAATCACTCCACTTTTCTTTTTGTCTCCATTTTTCTCACAAGGACGATGAAGGCGTAAAATCTTTCATAAGGTGATTTAGGACCAATAATCAGTTACTGTGTAAAACCTTAGGGTAATACTAACTCAGGGGGCTTGCAGCAATAATGAATGCAAAACGGCATTGATATTTTTTGTTAGGCAATATTGAAAGCAAAACTATTTGCAGAGATAACGTTTCTGAGCACAATAATGTACGTTGTCCTGATCTCTGCCCTCTCTCTCTGCTCCTGCGAAAGTCACTCCGGTTCCTAGGTAGAGGTTTCTGCATTGTTGAACAACACAGGTTCTTTTATCTATATATAGACAGCGCAACAGACAAATCCCCGAGTGCCAGGCGTAAAGCCTGCAAAGTCCACCAGAATTTGTGTCCATTTGTTAGGAACCACAGGGTGGCACGGTAACGGTACAGAACCTGGACTGCATCGTTGAAAAAAGATGAATGGATACATTCCGGAAGGATGACACAGTTTTGATGAAAAACAATTTCCAAGGACGCCTTGATAGGTTGCCTATATATCTTAGAAAGTTCAGAAAGAAGCTCTCTTTGGCATGATGCAAGTATTACAGCCAGCATTAGCAGTAAACTGGAGAGAGTGAAATCATACTCCATGTAGCATGGCATAGGGGAGAGGCTCATTACTGTCATGGTACTGTATGTGCAAAACGAATCCATTCAGAGACATTGCTGAGAGAAATCCCTGCTAGACAGGGACGTGTTCAACCTTTAACTAGTATAGAATCTCAGTCGGCTTGATTATAACCAAAAAAGCAAGGTGGAAACAAAGGGGAAAAATAAAAGACACTAAAAGAATTATTTTGGAAGCATCTCCATGTGCAAACAGCGGTATTTACATGTGGAGACTGTAATATATGTGTAAATAGGATTCTAGAAAGCTGCAGTTTACATGTAAAGATCCGCACTATGTAGAAAGTCCCAGGGGATGTGGTGGGGCATGGTGAGGGCCAGTGCAAGGATGGGATGTGCCCTAGGTAAACCTCATCCCTTCCCGCTCTTCCAGCTCCCGCCCTCCTTCCTGATCCTCATTCCAGCTGCTGGAACCTGCAGCGGCAGCAATGGATTCAAACAGCCTGGCAGCACTTACCTATACCTTCAGCACTGCAAGGCTGTTTGCGCTTCTGCCCCCTTTGATGCCGACTTCCTGTTTGCATGGGACGGAAGTGAGTAGTCAGCCAGAGATTCAGGTAGGCGCTGTGGGGCTGTTTGACACCATTGCTGCAGATCCTGAGGAGGGTCGGCAGTGGCTGCAATGGCTTGCCCCTAGACCACTGGTGCTCTAGGCGGCCATCTCATTCACCTAATGGTCTCGCTGGCCCTGGGCATGGTTGGGGCATTGCCTGGGCAGGCCACAAATCTACACGTGCATTCCCTATTTTACAAAGGGAATCCACGTTTATGTCTACAGGTTTTCACGTGGGGAATTACATCTGCTGTGAGGCATGAATAGATTTTTACCAAGTGCTTTTTTGGCCAGGGCTTTACATGAGGAATTAACAGATTTATTCTTCTTATTCTTATTTCCTTTATCAAAATGAAATTGAGCACAAATTGCCAGCTCCATACTTCACTGGAGGCATGGACATGTATAGGTTTGCAAAACAGTCTAGCTACATGTGGAATTACTGATGCTTAACATGTGGAAGTTCCCATGTTGCTAAGCTCAGTTTTCACAAATATATACATGTAAAATAGCTTCCCTCTATACGTGCTGGCATATCCACGTGTATTCTTGGGCATCCTTATACATGTTGTACAAAAGGCTCCATATTCAGCAGAGGTTTTTGTAAAATATTGCCAGAATTGAATATGCCTTAATTTCCATATCTCAAATCCGATCTCAATGTGTTATGTACAGTACTGTTGTTGTTGTTAAGTGCCGTCGAGTCGGAGTCGACTCATGGCGACCCTCTGGATAGCTATCCTAAATTGTGTTCGGTCTTCAGTCAGGCGGCTCATTGTTGACAGACTGGTACCCGTAGCTGCTGTTATTGTATCGATCCATCTCATTGATGGCCTTCCTCTTTTGCGTTGACCTTCTATCTTGCCAAGCATGATGTCTTTCTCTAATGATCTCTCTCTCCGCATGATGTGTCCAAAGTATGAAAGTCGAAGTCTTGTCATCTGAGCTTCTAAAGAAAGCTTAGGTTTGATCTCCTCTAGTACCGACTGGTTTGTTCTTCGGGCAGCCCATGGTATACACAGTATTCACCGCCAGCACCATAATTCAAAGGCATCAATTTTCTTCCTGTCTATCTTTTTCACTGTCCAGCTTTCACATCCATATGATGTTATTGAAAATACCATGGCTTGAACAAGTCGAATCTTTGTATGGAGAGAGATATCTCTGCTCTTGAGAATCTTATCTAGGTCTTTCATAGCCATTCTGCCAAAAGCAATGCGTCATCTGATTTCTTGACTGCTTGTTGCTTCTTTATTGATAGTTGATCCAAGTAGGTTAAAGTTATTCACGATTTCAATTTCTTCTCCTTCGACGATGAACCTGTTGATTATGCCAGTTGTCATGATCTTTGTCTTCTTTACATTATTTTTATTTTATTTTATTTAATTCTCTTATATACCGCGCTATTCTGCATCAGTGCGGTTTACATTGAACAAGAACATAAGAACATAAGATATGCCATACTGGGTCAGACCAAGGTCCATCAAGCCCAGTATTCTGTTTCCAACAGTGGCCAATCTAGGTCATACGTACCTAGCAGTTTCCCCAAGGGACACAGGTTCCACAATGCTTGTATTGGTTCAAGCATTGATATCCTGGGTCCCTTCTTAATAATGGTTTATGGACCTTTCCTCCAGGAACTTGTCCAAACCTTTTTTAAACCCAGCTACACTAACAGCCTTTACTACATCCTCCGGTAACAAATTCCAGAGTTTGATTACACGTTGAGTGAAAAAATATTTTCTTTTATTAGTCTTAAATAGTTTACCCTGTAGCTTCATTGCATGTCCCCTAGTCTTTCTATATTCTGATAAGGTAAACAATCGATCTACGTTTACCCGTTCCACTCCGTTCATTAATTTATAGACTTCTATCATATCTCCCCTCAGCCGTCTCTTTTCCAGGTTAAAGAGCCCCAACCTTTTTAGCCTTTCTTCATAGGAGTAGCCTTCCATCCCCTTTACCATTTTGGTGGCTCTTCTCTGAACCTTTTCTAAAATTGCTATATCCTTTTTAAGATATGGCGACCAGAATTGCACACAATATTCAAGGTGCGGTCTCACCATGGAACGATATAGAGGCATTATAATATCTTTTGTTTTATTTTCCATTCCTTTCCTTATCATACCTAGCATTCTATTTGCTCTCTTGGCCGCCGCTGCACACTGGGCCGAGGGTTTTAACATGGTATCCACAAGGACGCCTAAATCTTTTTCTTGGGTGGTGGTTCCTAATGTGGAACCTTGCATCGTGTAACCATAGTTTGGGTTGTTCTTCCCTAGGTGCATAACCTTGCACTTCTCCACATTAAATTTCATCTGCCATTTTGATGCCCAGTCTTCCAATTTATCAAGATCCTCTTGCAATTTTCCACAATCCTCCTGGGTTTTAACAACTTTAAATAGTTTTGTGTCATCAGCAAATTTGATAACCTCACTCGTTATTCCACTTTCCAGGTCATTTATGAATATGTCAAAAAGCAGCGGACCCAGCACAGATCCCTGGGGTACACCACTATTCACCTTTCTCCATTGGGAAAATTGGCCATTTAGCCCTACCCTCTGCTTTCTATCTTTTAACCAGTTCCTGATCCACAGTAGTACACTGCCTCCTATCCCATGACTCTTTAGTTTTGCCAAAAGTCTCTCATGAGGGACCTTGTCAAAGGCTTTCTGAAAGTCCAGATACACAATATCAACCGACTCACCTTTGTCCACCTGTTTATTCACTCCTTCAAAAAAACATAACAGATTAGTAAGACAAGATCTTCCTTGTCTAAAGCCATGTTGGCTGTCTCCCATTAGGTCATGACTATCTACATGCTGAGTAATTTTATTCTTTATGATGGTTTCTACCATTTTTCCCGGTACTGATGTCAGGCTCACCGGTCTGTAGTTTCCCGGATCACCCCTCGAACCCTTTTTAAAAATTGGTGTTACATTGGCGATCCTCCAATCCTCAGGTATTAGAGATGATTTTAATGATAGTTCACAGATTACTGATAGCAGGTCTGCAATCTCAAATTTCAGTTCTTTCAACACCCTTGGATGTATACCATCCGGCCCAGGTGATTTGCTACTCTTCAGTTTATCTAATAGTTGTAGGACATCTTCCCGATGTATCGATATTTCCTTCAATTCTTCCACACCTTTAAATACCACTTCAGTCGTGGGTAACATCCCTACATCTTCCTCAGTAAAGACCGAAGCAAAGAATTCATTCAGTCTCTCCGCTATCGCCTTGTCGCCTCTTAGTGCTCCTTTAACCCCTTTATCATCTAATGGACCAACTGACTCTCTCACGGGTTTTTTGCTACGAATGTACTTGAAAAGGTCTTTATTTCGCGTTTTTGCTTCCGCAGCAAGCTTCTTCTCAAATTCTCTCTTTGCCTGCCTTATCAATGCCTTGCATTTGACTTGCCAGTGCTTGTGCTGTTTCCAGGTTTCATCATTTGGCTCTTTTTTCCATTTCTTGAAAGATGCTTTTTTGGCAACAACAGCCTCTCTGACCTCAGCTTTAAACCATGCTGGCAATTTTTTGGACTTCCTTCCACTTTTCTTAAAGCGTGGAATACAGCTGGTCTGGGCTTCCAAGATAGTATTTTTCAACAACACCCAAGCTTGATGTACGTCTTTAACCTTTGCAACTGCTCCTTTTAGTTTTTTCTTAACTGTTTTCCTCATTCTATCATAGTCTCCCTTTCGAAAGTTAAAGGGTAGTACTGTGGATTTCCTTACTATCCCTCCTCCACTAATTAAATCAAAGGCGATCATGCTATGATCACTATTGCCAAGTGGCCCCAACACCCTTATCTCTTGCACTACATCTGGTGTTCCACTAAGGACTAGGTCTAATATTGCTTCCCCTCTGGTCGGTTCATGAACCAGCTGCTCCAAGAAGCAGTCATTTATTTCATCTAGGAACTTTATCTCCCTAGCATGTCCTGTTGTGACACTGACCCAGTCGATGCCGGGGTAATTGAAATCACCCATTATTATTACTGCACTGTAACTTTTGCTAGCTTCCTTGATTTCTTTGAGCATTTCATCATCCATTTGTTCATTCTGGCCAGGCGGACGATAGTACACCCCCACTGCCATCGCCTTCCCCTTTTTACATGGAATTTCAATCCATAGAGATTCTACAGCAAATTTTGTTTCTTGCAAAACTTTAATCCTTTCTGACTCAATGCCCTCTCTAACATAGAGCGCAACCCCTCCACCAATTTGATCAGCTCTATCATTTCGATATAGTTTGTACCCAGGTATCACAGTGTCCCACTGGTTGTCCTCCTTCCACCATGTCTCTGATATTCCAATCATATCTAACCTCTCGTTTAGTGCTATATATTCTAACTCTCCCATCTTGTTTTGTAGACTTCTAGCATTTGCATACAAGCATTTTAGAGACTGTATTTTATTCATATTAATTTGGCTATTGGTAGACATGGGTAATTTGGGATCTTTAAGTTCTGTCTGCTCCATACTCGAGGGCATTTGGGCTACTTTACTCTTTTTTGGAACCTCTCTGCTTTTTGTAGTATCCTTCAAGGATACATTCTTCCGAACCATGCGCTCTTGGGCGACTGTCGGCTTTCCCCTATTATCTAGTTTAAAAGCTGCTCTATCTCCTTTTTAAAGGTTAATGCCAGCAGCCTGGTTCCATCCCGGTTAAGGTGAAGCCCATCCCTTCGGAAGAGCCCCTCCTTTCCCCAGAATGTTCCCCAGTTCCTAACAAATCCGAACCCCTCATCTCTGCACCATTGTCTCATCCACGCATTGAGACTCCGGAGCTCTGCCTGCCTATTGGGTCCTGCGCGTGGAACGGGAAGCATTTCGGAGAACGCTACAAACTGAAATTACATTGAACAGGGCATTATAACTTGGAGATAACTATTTTACAGGGAACATGGGCTATGGAGGGTTAAGTGGCTTGCCCAAGACCACAAGGAGCACCTGTGGTGCAGGCCCATTTTGAAACTATGTTCTTTGATTGTGAGAAGCAAATGTTTCAGATCATCTTCATGAAATGAGAGTCAGAAGCTGTAAAGATGTCTTACACATTGGAACATGGAACGTACGAAGCATGAACCAAGGGAAGTTGGAGGTGGTCAAGAATGAAATGGAACGTGTACAACTTGATCTGTTGGGTGTCAGCGAACTGAAATGGACTGGCATCGGGCACTTTGCATCAGATGATCACATGGTCTACTATGCTAGAAATGAAAGACAAAGAAGAAATGGTGTTGCATTTATAATAAAGAAGAAACTTGCAAGAACTGTAATGAAATACAATGCAGTCAGCGAATGCTTAATCTCTATTCATCTACGAGGAATGCCTATCAACACAACTATAATTCAAGTATATGCCCCAACAACAGCTGCAGAAGAGAATGAAATTGAAGAGTTCTATGAACAAGTACAAGCTGAAATTGACAGAACATGCAAACAGGATATCCTGATAGTCATGTGTGATTGGAACGCAAAGGTTGGCAACAGAGAAGAGGACAAAGTAGTTGGAAAATACGGACTTGGCAACAGAAATGAAGCTGGAGAAAGACTGATAGAATTCTGCAAGACTAACGATCTATTCATCTCGAACACCTTCTTCCAGCAACACAAGCGGCGACTGTACACATGGACTTCACCCAATGGATTGTATAAAAATCAAATTGACTACATCTGTGGAAGTCAACGATGGAAAAGCTCTAGAACATCAACAAAGACAAAACCTGGAGCTGACTGTGGTACAGATCATCAACTACTAGTATGCAAACTCAAGCTAAAGCTGAAAAAGAGCAAACCACTCATGAATGCAGCAAAATATGACCTTGAGAATACACCACTGGAATTTAAAGACTGCCTGCAAAATCGATTTGCTGCTTTAGATACAAATGATAGAGTTCCAGAAGAGTTATGGAATGACATCAAGAAGGTTGTGTTGGAAGAAAGCGAGAAGTCTCTACAAAAGGTGAAAAAGCAAAAACGGCCAAAATGGATGACGGAAGAAACTCTGAAAATTGCCCAGAAATGCAGAGAAGCTAAAGCCAGAGGAGAAAGAAAGACAATCACAGAACTCAGAGATTTCCAACGTGCAGCAAGACAGGACAAGGAAAAGTACTACAATGACGCATGCAAGGAAATAGAAGCAGAAACTATTAGAGGAAGAACAAGATCAGCTTTCCTAAAGCTACGAGAGTTAAAGAAAAAGTTCCAGCCTCGAATTGGAATGTTACAAGATGCTCAAGGTTCTATGTTGAATGATGCTGAGAAGATCAAGAAAAGATGGAAGGAATATACAGAGTTTTTATATGATAAAGATCAAGTGGACCAACAGCCGTTTCAACCTGTACCTTATGATCTGGAACCATTGGTGATGAAAGAAGAAGTTGAAGCAGCATTGAAAGCCTTATCAAAGAACAAAGCACCAGGCATTGATTGCATTCCCATAGAAGTATTACAGCAATCTGATGCAGCTGTTACCGTACTTACAAGGCTCTGCCAAGAAATATGGAAGACAGCATCATGGCCAACTGACTGGAAAAGATCTGTGTTTATACCAATACTAAAGAAAGGTGATCCAACTGACTGTGGAAATTATCGCACAATCGCTCTGATCCCACATGCCAGCAAGATTCTACTGAAGATTATTCCTGGAACAAGAACTACCTGAAGTGCAAGCAGGGTTCAGAAAAGGGCGAGGAACGAGAGACATCATTGCGGATGTGAGATGGATCCTTGAAAACACTAAAGAATACCAAAAGGATATCTATTTGTGCTTTATCGACTATAGCAAAGCTTTTGACTGTGTAAACCATGAGAAACTCTGGGCCACATTAAGAAGCATGGGTATAACAGAACACCTGATCGTTCTCTTGCACAATCTGTACATTGATCAAGAAGCAACAGTTCGAATGGAACAAGGAGAAACAGAATGGTTTAAAATAAGCAAAGGTGTAAGACAAGGCTGCATACTCTCCCCCTACCTGTTTAATTTATATGCAGAACAAATCATCAGAGAAGCAGGATTGTATGAAGACAACAGAGGTGTGAAGATTGGTGGAAGACTCATCAACAACCTTCGCTATGCTGATGATGTACAGTACTATGAACCTTTAAAATAAAAAACTGGTGTGCAAATCACGTCAAAAAGCCAATAATATAGAAGATAATTTTATAAAGGTTTTTCCATATGTAAACCCATTTCACATGCAGAAAAGGGCTTTGTGCGACCACGTATATGTGCAAAACGTATACACATACAAATGTGCACCTACCTCTATGCAATTTGCGCATCGGTGATCCTGGGGGCATATTTTGGGTAGAGCAGAGGCAATATTGTAATGCATATGTGTATTTTATAAAATATATTTGTCCACATATAGAATATACATACAAATTTATATCTTTATTGGAGCAAGAGCAAATTTATGCATTGGCATGTGTGCTCTATTAAGCCAAGATCTGGTGCTTATTTTATAAAGGTGCAGTTGTGGTTAACATTATTGGAATCCTTGGATTTTAGGTATGTTGTTTACAATATCTTAGAAATAATTGGAAATATTCCAACTGTATGTTGTCATATTATTTTAATAGTATGTTCAAAGGTATACAAATAAAAAAAGATGTCTATGCAACAAAGAAGCAATAATTTCTGAGAAAAAAACAAAATATGACCTGTTCAGGCTTAATGGCACCCTTCACTAATATTTGGTTACACAACCCCTGGCAGTGATGACAGCCTCCAAACATTTCTCACAGCCATCTATAAATTTTGTAGATCTGTTTGCTGGTAGTTTCTCCCACTCTTCAATTGTGATTTGCTCCAACTCATGAATGTTTCTAGGATTCCTTTTACCAATGGCAGATTCCAGCTCTTTCCAAAGGTTCTCAATTGGATTGAGATCAAAACTCATTGCTGGACAGTTTAAAACAGTCCATTTGTTCCTTTGTAACCATTCTTTTGTACTTTTGGATGTATGTTTTGAGTCATTGTCTTGCTGGAAGACCCATGACCTCTGATCCAGACCTAGTTTTCTGACACTAGGTAGTATATTTTGCTCCAAAATACCTTGGTAGTCCTCGGACTTCATGATTTCTTTAATATGTTTCAGGCCTCCAGTTCCTGAGGCAGCAAAATGGCCCCACAATATTATGGAACCTCCACCATATTTAATGCATTCACACTTCGACTACTGCAACCTTATCTTCCAGGGCCTGCCTAAATGCGCAATACATCAGCTCCAATTATCCCAAAATACAGCAGCAAGGATCCTCTCCAATGCCTCTGGAATGGAACACATCAGCCACCCTCAAAAAGCTACATTGGCTATCCAACGTACAGAGAATAAAATACAAATCCTTACTCACCATCTTCAAAACAATACATGATCTATCAGCAATCCACCTACAATTACTTATACAGAAAACTATCAGAACCAGATCCAGAAGAAAACATGACACCAACACATTTCACATCCCCCCAATAATCAGCAAGGCAAATTTCACGACCTCCAGGAGGGCCTTTTTCCTATTTGCCCTAACTCTCTGGAACATACTACCAAATGAACTTTGTGCCATCAATGACATAGCTAACTTAAAAAAAAAAACTGAAAACGCACCTTTTCCTTGAGCACTTCACAGACCCAACATAACATCCCACATGAATGGGACGACTATAATGGACAACCACACCTCCTAGATACCCCTTCCCTTCATCCCACCCTACCCTTCCCCACAATCCCCAATGATGAATCCAGCAAACGTATTAATTTACCTTAAATAATTCCATTTTATTTTTATTGTTACAACAGTAGTTAGAACTTTGTTCTAATGTTCTATGTAAAGCTATAAATGCCATTTCGTCTTATGTAAACCACTTAGACTTGTAGATTAAGTGGTATATAAAACTAAATAAATAAAACAAATAAATAAAAGATACTTGTCTGAGGGTAATTTTATAATGGGGTATGTAGACTGTGAAGAAAAATAAGTCCATAGGCTGTGCCTACTTTGTAATGGCAACACGTGTGCCTACGTGACTTTATGAAATAGACTCCCCTGAAAGTAGATGCAGATGGAAGGTGCAGTCTGCCTTAGTATTTAATATATGCACGGATATAGCAATGTCATCATAACTCTGCCTATGCTCTTTCCATGTGACAATACATGCTAAGCATCCACTTGTATACCCTCCTGTATTTTAATGAGCACCTATTTCTGTGGGCTAAATTCTATTTTACCCACAGAAGGTTTATAAGATTCTGCATGTAAAGTAATAATCACACAACTGTGTACTACGAATATATGAAGATACAAGCTGTTGCACATCACCTTGGCTTATTAGAAAAAACAAACGTAACAAAATGAAAAGAAAAGTTGAAAAGATGAAAAATTCAGCAATGGAAATAGAGAACTGAGACCTATACCAATACAGCAGATAGCTGCCAGCAAGATAAACTTGTAGTAATGGAAAATGTTGCACCTTTATCCAGTCTTACGATTTCAGAAGCCTATGTATCACTTAACTAGGTCTGAGTATATAAAGATCTGTTGCATGCACAACCCAAATTTCCCAAGCAAGTTGATGACAATAGCATGCTCACAATTCTAAATGCTTGAGAACTAAAAAAATCATTGTAATGTTGTTCCTCCTCTCACTGGACAACCAAGGAACCTCAAAGAAACCGTATCTAATGCATGCATTTGTGTTATCACAATTAATGTAAACAAAAGTAATTGCACAATACTGTTCACAAGTTTCAAACTGGGGCTAATTCAACCATTTCTGTGTTTACTACCAAGATGTAAAAGAAAACAAATGAAAATATGTTCTCCAGCAATCAAGAAAGAAAGAAGAAAAATCCTGTTTTAATACCGCTGGCTCATCAGTTTCTGGTAATGTGTTTCATGCTACTGAAATACAATTGAGTTGTTTTCATACCTGCTGGACTGGGCATGATGGGAGTTCCTGGTGGTCCACCACTTCCAGGAGGCCCCTGAAAGAGAAACGAACAAAATACTATTTTATGAAAAACAATGTAGGGAAAAAATATACTGCTATTACAGCTAATAACCTCTACATCAAAACAACTTGGGCCCCATGGGGGTTTTATAGCATAAGAACATAAGAAATGCTATACTGGATCAGACCAAGGTCCATCAAGCTCAGTATCCCATTTCCAATAGTGGCCAATCCAAGTCACAAGTACCTGGCAGGTTCCCAAAAAGGTATACAGCTTCCACAACGCTTGTCCTGGGGCAAGCAGTGGATTTCCCGGGTCCTCTTCAATAATGATTTATGTACCTTTCCTCCAGGAACTTGTCCAAATCTTTTTTAAACCCAGTTAAAATAACAGCTTTTACTACATCTTCCAGTAAAGAATTCCAGAGTTTGATTATGCGTTGAGTGAAAAAATATTTTCTCTTATTAGTCTTAAATGGGTTACATTGTAGCTTCATTACATGTCCCCTAGTCTTTCCATTTTTATGTTTACCCATTCTACTCCATTCATTAATTTATAGACCTCCATTATATAGTAATATAGTATATGACGGCAGATAAAGACCAGTATGGTTCATCTAGTCTGTCCGACATTTGCAGTCGTAGCGTCACTTTGTAAGGTTTATACTGAGACGTTAAAATGTTTAAGACAATTGATCTGCCCTCCAACTGTGAAATATGGTCTGTGATTCGGTTTTTGAAAGCAAGGACTGTGTCATCAGCTGACATTCATCGCCAGATATGTGAGGTGTATGGCCCCAATGCGATGAGTGGAGGGGAACAGCGGATGTATGACCACAGTCTACCAGATGATAATAAATAATCTTTATTAAGGACCTTAATAAAGATTATTTATTATCATCTGGTAGGCTGTGGTCATACTTCCGCTGTTCCCCTCCGGTTGTCCGTTTGCGGAAGAATCTCTTCTTTTTCTTCCCCCCAATGCGATGAGTGACAGCAAAGTGCGCAAATGGGTGAGATTGTTCAAGGGCGGGCGGGACAATGTCCATGATGAACCGCGATAGGGTTGACCTTCAGTAATCACAGAAGATTTGGTGCGCACAGTTGACGAAAAAATTCATGAAGAAACGGCGATTCACGATTTCCACTTTGTCACTGACATTTCCACAAGTTTCAAGATCAGTGCTATACAAAATCGTTTCTGAAAAACTGCAGTTCAGAAAACTGTGCTCGCGATGGGTTCCCAGGCTGCTTTCCGAGGAACACAGTTGCCATAATCTTGCGTGTTGAGATTGTCTGTTTGGCTTTCACTTTGACTGGAGATGACGTGTGTCTCCATTCCATCGACTGTCGCTTTGATTCTGGAGTCATGTGAGAAACCCATGTCTCGTCCCCTGTGACAATGTGGTCCAAAAGTTCATCTCCTTCCTCGTTGTATCGGATCAAAAATGTCAAAGCACTAGCCATTCTCCTTTTTTGGTGTTCCTCGGAAAGCAGCCTGGGAACCCATCGTGAGCACAGTTTGTCCTGCCCATCCTTGAACAATCTCACCCATTTATGCACTTTGCTGTCACTCATCGCATTGGGGTCGTACACCTCACATATCTGGTGATGAATGTCCGCTGATGACATGGTCCGTGCTGTCAAAAACCGAATCACAGAATGTATTTCACAGTCGGAGGGCCACTCAATTGTCTTAAACTTTTTAATGTCTCAGTATAAACTGTACAAAGTGACGCTATGACTGCAAATGGCATCTGCTTTTGCACAAGGCATTCCGGGAGCCAGCACGCATGCTTGTTTCTACAGGGGGAAAAAATTCACTAAGCTACAGCCAATCGGACGTTACTTTACAAATAACCCTTGTATTTAAAGGACTGAATCATATCTCCCCTGTCCCTCCTCTCCTCCAGAGTGTACATATTTAGGTCTTCAAGTCTCTTTTCATAAGTCTTCTGACGGAGGCTCCAAATCATTTTGGTTGCCTTCCTCTGAACCCCCTCCAGCCTTTTTATATCCCTTGCTAGATACGGTCTCCAAAACTGAACACAATATTCCAATTGAGGCCTCACCAGCGACTTGTACAGTGGCATTAGTATCTCTTCCTTTCTGCAGGTAAATCTTCTCTGTATGCAACCCAGCATACTTCTGGCTTTTGCCACTGCCTTGTCACACCACCTTGAGATCGTCAGAAACAATTACTCTGAGGTCCTTCTCCTGGTCCATGCACACCAATCTCTCATCCCCTATTGCATACAATTCCCTTGGATTTCTGCTTCCCAAGTGCATGACACTGCACTTCTTCACATTAAATCTTAACTGCCAAGCATTAGACCATTCTTCCAGCTTTTGATAGATCTTACCTCATGTTCCCCACTCACTCAGGGGAGTCTGCTCTTTGCTCTTTCAGGAGCGCCTCCATTACTTTTCCCACCACCAAGGTAAGGCTTACTGGCCTGTAGTTTGTCACTTCTTCCCTATTACCACTTTTGTGGAGAGGTACCACATCAGCCGTTCTCCAGTCCTGTGGAACTTCTCCTGTCTCCAAGGATCTATTAAAAACATCCTTTAAAGGTCCTGCAAGAACCTCTGAGCTCTTTCAGTATCCTATAGAGTATGCCATCTGGTCCCATAGACTTGTCCACTTTCAGTTTTGCAAGTTGTTCTAACACATTATCTTTTGTGAATGGCGTGATACCTACTCCATTCCCATTTGTATATTTGTCAAATCACAGGTGGTCCATCTCTAGGATTTTCTCTAGTGAAAACAGATCAGATGTATTTGTTTAATATTTTCGCTTTTTTCAATGTCACTTTCCACAAATCCGTTCCCAGCACTTTTGAGTCCTGCAATTCCACCTCTGATTTTCCTCCTCTCCCAAATATACCTGAAAAAAGTCTTGTGGCCACACTTCACATCTTTAGCCATCTTTTCTTCTGCCTTTGATTTTGCTATCCTTCAGTTGTCTCTTTTCTATGATGAAGAGCCCTAACTTTTTAAGCCTTTCCTCAAAGGGATATCCTTTTATTCCCTTTACCATTTTTTATAGCAAATCTACTGAGGGGTGCCTTAAACTAGAACCATCATGTATGGGTAGATACAGCCCTTGGGTAAGTAAAACATTAAAGATTTGTATAGAACTAGGACAAAGGGTAACATCTAGAAAGCTATGGGGCCCTTTAACTAAAGTGCACTAAGCAGTCAACACGCTTAATGGACAGGCTAGAGGCAGAGAGGGGACATTGTAAACACACTGCAGTTAGCATGGGGGGGGGGGGGGCATACTGTGCACTGTCAATATTGCCACTAGCAAGGATTCACCTATCACTACTTCAATAGGTGCAGTCAAGTGCACCAGCAATGATAGTGCCATATGTTAGGTTACTCAACCATGTTTAACTGCCGGGAACATGCTGGCCATGCTGCTCACAGTTACCACAGAGTTTCTGCACTTAACGCACATTTTGTGCAAAATCTAACACATGCCAGTATAAGGGCTCCTCTGTGTAATAATTCTGATAGTACAGGAAAATGAAGTCCCAGATTAGTCATAGAGGCGGCCAAATTGGATTTAGTGGCAGTCAAAATGACATTGCAAATGGAGAACCCATGATAGGGACATAGTTCTATCAGGCTACAATATTTACCGGAAAGACGGGGTAGGAAGACAGGGAAGATTTGTGCTGTTATATAAAAATAATATGAAAACAAGGTAATGAAGAGACACTGTGGGTTAATCCGGAAAGACAGAATGGATCACTTATTCTAGTGTGATCTACAGATTTCCTTTGCAGGAGGAAGAAATGGATAAATATTTAATTAAAAACATTCATAAATTGTTATGAAAGGGGAGCAGCTATTGTTAGGTGACTTCAATCTGACATCCCATTGGCAGTGTTATCTAGGAGCAGGAATAACTTGGATTCTTTGTAAGAACAACTGTTCTGGTTAAGAGACAACAAAAGCTATTGATAAAGGAGTTCACGCTGAAGAAAGGGACATTATATCAGTCGTATGCCGCAGAGATCTTTCCTTGTCCAGTTCTTTTCAACAATTTGTATGTAATATTGCAGAAGGGCAATAGAGAAGTTGTCTTTTTGTGGATGATACCAAAATTTACAACAGCATAGACACTCTGGAAGGTGTGGAAAACATGAGGAATGAACTAGTGAAACTTGAGGAATGGCTTAGAAACTAGCAGCTAAGATTTAATGCTAAAACACAGGATCATGCAGTTGGGCTGCCAAAATCTCAAGAGAAAGATACAATATACGGAGTGAAGTGCTGTTGTACACAAAAAAGAAGGACCTGGGGGAGATAATATCTGAAGATCTTAAAGTGGCCAAGAAGGTAGATGAAGTGATAAAGCCTGAAGGATTCTTACTTAAGTGCATAGAAAAATGGCCAGCAGGAAAAAAAAGAGATACCAGTGAAATGCTGGAAGGTTAACAATTGGAGCACGACAGGCCTAGAGAATGCTAAAGTAAACTTCCATGGAAGACATTTTGAGTTCTAGACAATACAAGTGATGCAAACACTGCAACATGGCAGTCGGGAGTGTATATTATGGAAAACGAGATAGAAAAGTTTTCTCCTCAAACCATATATATGTCTAGAAGATGGCTTTCTGGCAGCAATAAGAATGTCTTGAACAGACATTGGCAATCCAAGAGCAGAAAGTACTGATACTGTTCAATTTGCAGGCAATAGACTAGAGACTTCAAGTCTGCATGAAGTATACAGCACTGCTGTTGAGTTAGGTACATGAAAACTATGGAGCTTTCAAGACGAAGGACTGCTTGCACTTCAAGAAACAAGAACTCAACAATCCAGGATGCAGAGACGGGACCACAGATAGATAATGAAGCCCGGACAAGTAATCTTTCATCATCTCTAATGTCTTCTTGTGATTTGGGAAGCGGAAATCATAGAAGAAGCAGAAATTGTAGAATAAATCTGAAAGAAATTATACACAATCTTTACGAGTGCTACAGTCATCGCTGTCTGCTAGTATGGCAGCTTAGTGGGCTTGAGCAGTGATAAGAGGCTCAACAAGAAAAAACAATGGACTTTCTGAAAGGTGGCATGCATATACTAGAAAATATAAAGTCGATGAGCCACTGCGTGGACTGAAAGCATGATTCTTTGAAAAACCTTTTTGCTTAAAAGGAATTGCTAGAGCATTTGGAGTGAGACACATGGGAGAATGGAACAATAGAGAGGTAGGTTTATTTTATCACCCCTGGGAAAAATGGTCCCAGTCTCCGAAGATAGCGCTTAGGAACATTGTATCCAGGGACCACTCATGGGGCTGCAGAATTTTATAAAGCTTGTCAGTGAAATGTGTCTGGGAAAGAGCAAGTCTCAAATGTCAGCTGCCTTCTGACAGAAATTAAGATATGTTATCACATTTGTTTGCTGAAATAGCACAATGCTGCTCAACTGTCTCCTTGAATGAGGAGTGATAAATCCTGAAGAAGATGAAGAAACTGTGGTGCATAGCAATTCACCCCAAGTTCTAAGAAGTAGATGCAGTGCACTAAGCCATGATTCATATGGCTGACTTGATGCCTCTGTAATTAGGAGCAAATAATAACACCATGGTGCAAAGGGATAACTATTAAGGGAACATAACAGGTAGTTGAGTGAGTAGACAGAGGCTGGATGAGAAAGGAGGAAAAAAAAAAAAAAGAGTATTCAATTCAACTTGAAGATCGTATTAGGGTCGCTTTCATTCTAAAGGACTGAAGGGTGCTACCTGAACAGCTGCAGCCCTCTGTTCTAAACCTCAGAAGCAGGTCTCGACTGGTACCCTGAAAGGTGTTTGAGTAGCTTGTGAATTGCCATGAGGCCTGCAGTCCATCCTTTAACAGAAAAAAGACTGTGTAAACCATTCTTGGAGTGGCTCCTGAAGAGATATAGTATTTGCCAGGGGCATAAAAAGTCATTGAAAAATCTGGTAAGGCAACCATGGAGAAAACACAAACTGACTGGATTGATAGGCTCAGTGACTGAGCTGCCGAGGAATCTACTCTAAGCAAGTGGACGAGATACTGGAATGGTAAAAGACCTTGCTTATGGCAGCAGGCAAACACCACCACCAAAGACGTCAGGAAGATCCAGGTTTATCATCTTGATCTGGATAGGAAAGGAAGGAGGTACATACAGAAACAGAACAAAAGCCCATAAGTATTATTGTAGAGAGAAATGAATAAATCTGTAAACAAAAAGATGTCTCATACAATTCTCCAGGAGGGGAAAAGAACCATGGTACTGAAACAAACTGCAGTTTCAAGGGAGGTAAGGTAACTCTCCCCCTTTCTTTATGCCCTTCTTTCTTTTAATGATCTGATATTCCAGATTTGCCAAAGCTAAAAAAAAATACTGAAGGGCATGCTTTTGTAGGTCAATACCTGGAAGCCTGAAGCCCTCTATGAAAAACTGTAAAGGACTATGATGAGATGTTAAAAGACTTGGCTCAGTGAGGAAACGTTAAATCCATTTGACAATAAGGTCATGGGCTCCTGCATTGTACAGGCCACGAATATATAAGATCTTTCCTCTCTCTCCTTTTTTGTATATTTATAACTATGGTTTATGGTTATGGTTTAGGCACTTGATATATATGTATATCAGAGCAGTTTACAGATACATGCTAACAGGTACTTTTTATTCCCTTGTCCTTGAAGGGCTCACAATCTAAGTGTACCTGGGGCAATGGAGGGTTAAATGACTTGCCCAAGGCCACAAGGAGTGGCCATGGGATTAGAGACCCCAGTCCCTGAGGTTACTTATCCCTATGTGGGAACTGAACCCCCAGCCTGAGGTAATCTGTCCCAACTACTGAGCACTCCTCCACAGTCCCTGGTTCATCAGAGCTTACAGTTTAGTCAAGACAGATAAGACAATGGGGGACTAGGATATATCTAGGGGGAATTGTAAGGAAACACAGATGGTAAACAGGAGACTAAGCGGATCAGTACCCAAAAGCAACCTCACAGAGGTGAGTTTTTAGCCTGGATTTGAATGGGACCAGAGATGGACTGTGATTATATGAACTCAGGCAGTTTGTTCCAGGCATAAGGAGCAGCAAGGTGGAAAGATCAAAGTCTGGAGTTGGCAGTGGAAGAGAAGAGTTCTCTCATGTCCATTCTTTCACCCCTCTTCCTTTCCCTATCTCACCCCCTTGCTCTTTCCCCTTTACCCTCTCATTCCCTCACCTCTTTCCCATTCCCCTCCCATCACACCTCTCCCTTCCTCTTGCTTCACCTCCCTGGATCTCACTCTCTCTACTCTGGCCCTTCCTCTTACTCTCTCAACTTACTCCCACCCCTCTCCATTTGTTCTCCCCCTGCACTCCCTCCTTCCTTTGCACTCTCACTCCCTTCTCTCTCACCCCTTTTGTTACCTCATCTAATCCTTCTCCCCTCCCCTTGGCTCTGCCTAGTACCTCTGTTCTCACCTCTCTCCGTTATAGCTGAAGGAACGGGGATGAAAATTTCAGCTGCTGCTTTTCTGCCTCCAGGGGGCTGATTGGTTTGTTTGACTTACCAGAATCAGTCAACTGCAGTAGGAAAAGTACCAGCAAGGCTTCCTTCTGGCTCCAGAGATATCTGCTCTCAGTTGCCACCCTGGAGGCTTCCTGCTGACCCTGTACAAAAGCTGCTGAATTGTTACTCCTCCATGTGGGAGTATGCAACTTGGTGGGGGGGTCAGTGTTACATATATTGAGAGGCCCAGGACAGAAATTCAGGAGGGGGTTCCAAAGCCCATTATAGTCTGCATCTCCTTCAGCTTCAAGAAGGCTTGGGGGGGGGGGGGGGCTCAGGCAATTACACCTTCCACCCTCAACATCAGACCTGACTGGATGGGTGAGAAGGAGGACGTAGCCTTCTCTCTGTAGCATTGATTGGCCATATTCTTCATTGGGGAGGGGGAAGAAAGGGAAGATCCCTGCCCCCTTTAGCACAGATTGACTGAATTCTTCCTGAGGGTGGAGGAGAGAGAGAGGATCCCAACCCCCTACAGCACTGACTGGCCAGATACCAAATGGGGATGAGGGAGGAAGGTATGAAGATGACTGGAAGTTGATGTCTTCCGATCAGGGACACAGCTCTGATTAGAAAAGGCTTACAGGGACAAGCTTCTAAATTGGGGGCAGTTCCTGAAACTGGGGATGTCTTTCTACGTATACAAGTGGACTAACATGGTAGCCACAATGTTTAAATCAAGTTTTGATTTATATAGGCCTTCATCTTCACCACACCTTTTAGACCTGAAGAAAAAGACTGTTTCAGGATTCTCCTTACAATATCTTCATTTTTATAGTACGTGAGAAGGCTTGATTTCTGCTTATGGAAATTCCGTTGCAAACGTGCAACATTATGTTTATAGCAATTTTATGTCAAAACTGCAGATAAAAACACATGGTGAAATACTATCCAATGGCCCGACTAACAGGTCATTATTTAAACCCAAAAGTCACCTTTTTTTTTTTTTAACACACCAGCTATGGTATTTATATTTTTTATGTATACTAAACACTTTTCTGTGGATCATTTTAGACTTTATCGTACAAGCAGTTATAATTCCCAATACAGATTATTGTAATATAGTCTTATTAGGTCTTCCTAAATGTCAGATTACTAGATTGCAAACTGCAGATTTTTAAAGCTTCAAGAAGAGACGGTGCTGCGGTTTATTTAGCCAAACTTCATTGCTTACTAGTTCTTGCAAGAATCTATTCTTGATTCTTCCTCATTTCTCTTCTTGGGTTTTAATATCTATTGATGCTTGTAAGATAGCTATTCACTCTCCAAATAATTTTCTGTTGAAAGATGTCCTAAGTAAAGCCTTTGGGGTGCAGCCCCAGAACTCTGGAACACACTACCTTTAGTTATGGAATATGCAATCACATGTTTTAGAAAGGCCTTAAAAACCTGATTATGTCAGAAATTTAAGTGGGAATTGAACCCTTGGGGTACTAGGCCGTTGCTCTAACCACTGGACTGTGCCAGCTGTTGCCATTGTATATGTATATTCAGCATCACCACTTCTTTTCATTGTGGCATTGAATATTTAATTTTAATTTAATTTAATTTGGTTTGTATTCTGGCTACCTTCCCTAAATAAACATACAAGCTCAGAGTGGATTACATAGGCAACCATTACAATAAATTAAACACATAAGGGAGGATGCAATGCAATGCAATGTGTGCCTTTGAGTCAGTCCTGACTCCTGGTGACCCAGAAGCTCCTGGGTTTTCTTGGCAGTGTCACTGGAAGTAGATTGCCAGGCCTTTCTTCCGAGGCAATGGAGGTTAAGTGACTTGCCCAAGGCCACAAGGAGTGCTAGTGGGAATCGAACCCTGGTTGCTTGGTCACCAAGCCAGTGTTCTAACCACTAGGCTACTCCTCCACAAGGGAGGATATTCAATGGCATTTACACAGTTTGCAGACCTGCGAACTATGTAAATGCTGGTTAGCGGGATAATCAGCAATACTTACCATCTGTGGGTGCTGTCGCGACATGCCCCAATGCTTAGCGGTTAGCATCGGGCTGTGTCACGGGAGAAGTGGAGGTGGCACCCATTGCTAACTGGGCAGCGGAGATATTGAGCCATTGCCCGGTTAGCAACCCATGGATAAAGTCAGGCGCGGCAAAGACAGGCCTAACTTTACCCACGGAAGCTAACCAGGCAGCGGTTCAATATTGCTACTACCCAGTTAGCTTCCTGGTTCTGCGGCTACCCCGGATATTCAATGCCGGTGGAAAGATATGGCCCCAGCACTGAATATCCATGGTTAGTCTTCAGCAACGAAGGCTAGCCACATTAGAAGCATTAGCCACCATCACTGAGTATCAGGCCCAGGTCTTGTAATGGTTACTTACGCGATCCGCTCTGAGCTTGTGTTTATTTAGGGGAGATAGCAGAATACAAGAAGACAAATTAAATTAAATTGATATGAAATATTCAGTGCCACAATGCATAGAAGTTGCGATGCTGAATATACATATACAGTGGTGACAGCCGGCACTCTACAAATGGCGGCAATATCTAGCAGCAAGGCTGTCCTAAATTAAACTATACGGATAGCAGCTTCTGATGGACTGTATAGAAAAATCTCCCCATCCCCCGCAGGGAATCTCCCCAGTCAAGGTCAGAACCTGTGAGGTATTGCTCTAGTAAAAGCTTAAACCCCTGTCCTTTAAGAGAATAGGTTGGAGAACGCCTGGGGAAGGTGTGGCCAAGTCCCGGGGTTTAAAACAGGGAGCAGGTGACCGGGGGGAGAGAGGAGCCTTGGGTTCTGCAGCATACCTGAAGACCACTTACCTGTAAAAGAGAGCCTGCTATGAAGGTAGGAAGCGTGTTTGAATTTATTACTGTCTGTTCAAAGAAAGCCTTTGGGAGATGCACAACCCATGCATGGTCCACTTCCTGCCCAAGTCTAATGACATAGCTAAGATGGCAAAAATAAAATATGGTAAAGAAGAAACTCCAAGAAGAGGAGGGAGGGTTGTGAGGACAGATTCCTGCTGTCCCCAGAGAACACCTGTTGCAGGTGAGTAACTGTGCTTTCTCCAGGAACAAGCAGGAAGTCAGTCCTCACATATGGGCATCCCCAGCTACAGGCTACCGAGAACCTGTAAAAATGCCACGGTGACTTGTACGGGTGAGCCTGGTTCAGCAGCAGCTGAATCCCTATAGGAAGGCTCTCGCAAGATCTAGGTGAACAGCCAGGAACCAGCACTCCTGTAGCCTGAACACAGAAGGGTCGGAGGGCAGGCGTTGCCTACATCACAAAGAGATTACGGAGTACGGCCTGGCCAAAGATGTTGTCCCGTCAGCACTCCCTCTCCAGGCAGTAGTGAGATGCGAAGATATAGAATAAATACCAGATGGTGGCCCAGCATATTTCAGTCACAGGTACGGAATGCAGATTTGCTAAGGAGGTACTGTGGCTCTGACGTGGTGCACCATGACCCTCTGGTCCAGTGAGATCCCTGCTTGCTCATAGGTAAGGGTAATGCAGTCTGCCACCCAAGTGGACAGACATTGCTTAGTCACTGGGAGCCCCAGGCGGCTGGAGTAATAGGATATGAAAAGCTGTGGTGCTTTGTGGTGGCCCTGAGTCCGTTGAAAGAAAGAAGACAGGGCTCTCTTGCAATCCAGATTGTGGAGAATGGTATCCGCCCTGCTAGTGTGAGGCCTCGGAAAGAAGGTGGGGAGTACCACTCCTGACTGAGGTGGAATGGGGACACCACCTTCGGCAGAAACTTGGGGTGTGTGTGAAGCACCATCCTGTTCTTGTAGAACTTCATGTAGGGTGGTTCCACCATCAGAGCCTGGAGCTTGCTGACTCTGCATGCTGATGTGAGTGCTACCAGGAAGACAACCTTCCAGGACAGATACCAGAGGTAGCAGGTAGCCAGAGGCTCAAACAGAGGCTT
Organism: Ichthyophis bannanicus; assembly: GCA_033557465.1. Lineage (NCBI taxonomy): Eukaryota > Metazoa > Chordata > Amphibia > Gymnophiona > Ichthyophiidae > Ichthyophis > Ichthyophis bannanicus. The sequence continues at coordinate 1,028,173 of JAWIIG010000038.1, read as the reverse complement.
AGTGAGCTGCGAGAGCACCACAATGATATCCCATTCCACCTCTGGAGAGTGAACGGGGGGTTTGGATAACATGAGGGCCCGCAGGAATCAGGACACAAGGGGCTGAGCCGAGAGGGGTTTCCCTCAATGGAATGGTGATGTGCTGCGATGGCGCTCAGATGTACTCTGACTGAACTGGACATAAGTTCCACATGCAATAGGTGAAGCAGGTACTGGAGTACCACTTGTACTGAGCAGAAGAATGGTTCTGCCCACCTTTCTACACACCACACTGAGAATCAGCACCACTTGAAGGCGTACGTCCTTTTTGTGGAAGCCTTACGAGAAGCCAGAAGAATCTCTTCCATGTCCCATGGGAGGTTGAAGGGGGCTAATGCTACCCTTTCAGCAGCCAAGCCTTGAGTGAGAGGGAAGCCAGATTGGGGTGTAGGAGAGAGCCCTGCTCCTGTGAGACTAGCCCTGGGGCTTGGCCCAGTGGAATCGGCGATGCTGCCGATAGGGAGAGGAGCAGTGGGAACCAGGGCTGCCTGGGCTACCGAGAGGCTATTAGTATTGGCGATGCTCTGTCGCGCTGGACCTTGAAGAGTATCTTGGCTATCAGTGGTGTCAGTGGAAAGGAATACAGGAGCCTTCCGTCCACAGGATGAGGAAAGCATCCGCTGCCACCCAGGACGGAAGTGGCTGGCAGGGGCAGAATCGGGGCAACTGTGTGCTGTCCAGACTGGTGAACAGGTCCATTGAGGGGACACCCTAGAGATTAAAAAGCCATGAGGCTACCACTGGATCCAGGAGCCACTTGTGCGGCTGGAGGACCCCACTCGGTGTGTCTGCCAGGACAATGTCCTGGCTCGGGAGGTACACTGCCCTTAGGAGCATCCCTCTGCATGTAGCATAGGAGCAGTGGTGTTGGAGCTGGTGGCGGAAGACTCGGAGAGCTAGGTATATTGCCCAGAGTTCTAGCAGGTTGATTTGTATCCGGAATTCCCTCCAGGACCTGCAGCCTTGTATATGGAGGTTCCCGCAATGCACTCTCCAGCCCATTAGAGAGGCTTTCAAGGTGAGAATCGTCTGGAGGTTGGGTGCCTAGAAGGGCATCTCGGCCTGAAGGTGACGTGGAATCTGCCACCATCCAAGGGAGTCTGCCAACTGATGGGTCACATTCACTCTGTCCCTGAGCCTGCCTGTGGCTTGTGTCCATTGAGAGCGGAAGCACCACTGAGTTGCCCTCATGTGCCGGCGTGCATATGGGGTCATGTGGGCCGTGGAGGCCATGCATTCCAACAGGCAGAGTAGAAGCCGGGAAGGTACCATCCAGCATTGGTGTACCTCTGTGGCTAACTCCCTGAGGCGTTCTGACCTCTCCCGAGGGAGGAAGGCTTTTGCCTGGAGGGTATCTAGTTGCGCCCCTATGAACTCTAGGCACTGGGCTGGAGTAAGTTGGGACTTGCAATAGTTTATGACTAACTCTAGGTGCGGCAGGGTGTTGATGGTGCACCCGGTGGTGCATTGTGCCTCTGCAGCAGTGTCCTCCTTTATGAGCCAATTGTCCAGATAAGGGAAGACGAAGGCCCCTTGGAGCCGGAGGTGGGCTGCGACCACTGCAAGGCACTTTGTGAATACCCTTGATGACAAGGCCAGACCGAAGGGCAGCAGCCAGTATTGGTAATGCTGTACCCCCCACCACGAACCGGAGGTATTTTTTGTGGCTGGGATGAATTAGGATGTAAGTGTAGGCATCCTTTAGGTCTAAGGAACATTGCCATTCTCCCTGCTGGAGGAATGACAGTAGTGTTCCAAAGGAGAGCATCTTGAACTTTTCCCAGACCAGAAACCTGTTGAGCTCTCACAGGTCCAGGATGGACCTGAGGCCCCCTGTCCTCTTGGGGACTAGGAAATACCTGGAGTAGAAGCCTGTGCCCCAGAGATGTTTCGGCACTAGCTTTGTCATTGATTAGGCCTGCTAGCTCAGTGAGGAGCAGGGTCTGGTGAAGGAGAGGTCTGGTAGGTGAAGTACGAGGGTGGCACCCGCTGAAGGTGGAGGAGGTAGCCCTCCTTGACCACTTGTAGCACCCAGGTATTGGTGGCGGTGGCTGTCCATTTGTGTGCAGATCTAGGCGCCCTCCTGTGGGCAGCAGAGGACACCTGGGGATGGGCAGGTCGCACCCAGTTAGTCAAAAGCTCCCCACAAGCTGGGCCAGAGCCAGAGCCTGAGATTCGGAGCCTTTTGTTTTCTGGGAACTTGTCTCTAACCTTTTTGTTACTGGCCCTATTGTGGGGCTGGGAAGACATGAATGTGCGGTGTACTGCTAAAGCCCCCTTTCTTTCTCGGGAAGAAGGGCTTTTTCCCCAGGGCTTTCTTCCAAGGTTGCATTGAAGTCTTCTTTGACAGCCTGGTTCTTGTCATGAACTCGGTCTCTATCTCTGCTGCCTTATCCACAATGGGCTTCCTGAACAGGTTCTCTCCTATGCAGGGAACATAAATCAGTTTGTCCTGCACCCATTGTTCCAGGTTGGATGACTGCAGCCATGCCTGGCGTCGTGTACCGATGACTCAAAGCCATTGTAGGCTGCTCGGGACAAAAACTTTGCGCATTCTTTTACCGCCGAAGTCAGGGTCTTGAACCTCTGTACAGGTTCCCCCATCAAGGCCTGCCGAGAATCCACCAAGCTCTTTTGATAGTTCCTTCAGGTACATGCCGATGTAGACCTAGTAGGATTGGATCCGGATGTTAGCATTGAGCCCTGAAAGGCTTTCCGGCTGAGGACGTCGAGGGTTTAGGCATCCCTGCCGGGTGGTACCGACGAATGAGCTTTTTGGCTTTTAAGTTGGTGCATGGCTGACTCCACGACCGTGGAGTTGTGGGGAGCCTGGGTCTTTTGTAACCCAGGGCTTCGGTGTACCCGGTACATATGGTCGAGGTGCCTACTAATGATTGGTATCGACACCGGTGTTTCTCACTTCTGGAGGGGGAGGCGGCAAGGATCAGGGGCACTGGGATCACAAAGGTTTCCTTCGGCGGTGCCTTGTGTTGGAGTATTTCTAACTCCTCGGCATGTGGGTCCTCTTTGGCCTCGTTCTTGATAGTGAGAGCCATGGCCATCTCCTGCACAAAGTCGATGGGTCCAAGGGCATGTCTTGGTGTTGCCTTGTGTCCGAGACTCTTCATCCTCAGTCTCCCATTCAGACTAGAAGTCCAAGTATGAATCCTATGCCACATGATCACCTGAGGACTGCTCCCAACGGTCCGCAATCACCCAAGGCTCGTTGGTCCGAGCCATGGGCGCTCACCGGGGAGGACCGATGTCCTAAGGAACGGGACCGGGACCTTGTCCGAGGCCAGTGGCACTCAAAGACCGGTTCTACGTCTGGGGAAGCCTTCGATGTTGAGAGTTCTGTCTTCGGAGCGGATGAACCAGACGAGCCGGACATGAACGTCTGCTGCATGGACACTAGGACAGATACACTGCCCTCTAGGGCTGCTTTTCTGGTTTTCATACCAGTTGGATACACAGCCTTCGATACAGGCACCAAAGACTTTGAGCCTGATGTCGGTACTGTCGAGGGAGAGTTCTCGGTGAGGATGGCCTCGGAGGTCCAAGGCCGGTCAGCGGGTGCCGACAACTCCTTATGGGGCAGCTTGGACAGCTAAGCTGCTCTTGCTCTGACTCCTCGGACTCACACCTAGGACTGCAGGTCCTGGGATGGGATTTCCCCTTCTTCCTGGATCCTTCCTCAGAGGCAGTTTCTGAGGTTTTCTTCTTCTTGTGCTCCACCTCTGGGGATTTCCACTCAGAGGAACAGTGGCTGGGGGATTCAAAAAAGGCTCTGGCTTTGCGGGGCACCAAGGTATCAGAGGTTTATAGTCCTATAGGCACTCTTTGTGGCCTAGGGCAAGCCACTTAACCCTCCGTTGCTTCAGGTACACATGGATTTTGAGCCCTTTGGGGACAAGGGAATGTATCCAGTACCTGTTTCTAGTGATACATAATGTAAACTGCTTTGATTGAAGGATAATGCAGTATAGAAAACTGGTTAAATAAATAAATAAATCAGAGGAGGCCCTGGAGTGTGGTGTCACTGGAGACTTTGATGTGGAGTTGGACTTCTGAAATTTTTTTTCCTGCTGCTGATGGCAGCTCTTTAAGGCCTTTGAGGTCATGGTTCTGCAGAGTTTGCAGTCGGAGTTGTTATGCTATGGGCTGAGGCATCGGAGGCAGCAATCGTATGGGTCAGTAAGTGACATCATTTTGCCACACTGGTCACACTTTTGGAAGCCACTGGAGGCCATTGGAAAAAGGGGCTCCCCGCCATTCGGCAGGGATCCAAGGCCTTTTGCTGAAAAACGGCATGAACGCTGGTCAGGGAACACCTAGATGAAAAAAATGAGAAAACAAATAGACGAACCCGAGCAGCAATGCAGAGGTGAGCTGGCTCAGGGGTGGGAAGGAACCAGTATGCAAACTGGACAAAACTTAACAATAAAAATTAGACTATTTCTGGGGAAAAATGGACTATGTCTGATGGGCTCTGCAGAAAAAAGGAGACTGAGGCAAGATGGCACCCTTGGGTGGGAAGTGGACCACATGCATGTGCAGTGCATGTCCCAAAGGCTTTCTTTGAAAGCTGGGGAGATGCTTCCGCACGGCTCCGTCGGCACAGACGTCATCCTTATGTAAGGGCTGATTTCCTGCTTGTTCCCGGAGAAATCACAATTTCGCCTGCACTTCATACAAACTCCACAGCACAAAACGCCTAAACCAAAGTCGTATACAAGTACATGTGTTTATTTATTTATTTAACTGTATTTATATCCCGCTTTTCACCGGGTGAAAGCGGTGTTACATATAAGGGTGGGGAAAATTAAGTATCAGGGTGGGGCCATCACCAGGTGGGCAACATTGATGATTTCGACATAAGACAGACTTTAGACATGGACAGTATAGTGCAGTTGTCGCTCAGGGGTTCATGATGGGTGAGTTCAGGGGTTGGTGCGTTTTTTGGTGGGGGTTGTCTTGAAGTATTCTTGGAATAGGATGGTTTTTAGCTGTTTTCGGAATGATGGGAGATCGTTATTGTTTCTGAGGTGGCTCGGTAGAGAGTTCCATAGGGAGGGTGCATAAAGTTCAAAGGCTCGGTTGCATGTCCGTTGAGAGCATTTAGTTCTTTTGTGAGGGACGGTGAGGTAGTTGCTGGAGGCCTGTCTGGTTGTTTTGTAGTGGGCTGGACAGGTCAGCAGGGTGCGAAGCTGGGTGTTCGGTGCTTGGTGGATGGCTTTGTGGGTGAGTAGGATGGATTTGTATTTAGTTCTTGCTTCGAAGGGAAGTATGTGTAGGTCTCTTAGAATTGGGGTGATGTGGTCGCTTTTCTTTGCTCGCTGAATGATTCTTGCTGTGGTGTTCAATGCAGTTCGGAGGGGGTTGGTCTGTGTGGCTGGTAGTCCATGGTAGATTATGTTGCAGTAATCCAGATGTGGGAGTGTCATAGCTTGCATCACCGTCCTGAAGTCCTGAGGTTCGAGGAGAGGTCTGAGGCGTTGCACTGTTTTCGCTTTATGGAATATATTTCCTGTGGTTTTGGTAATTTGTTGCTTGAAGGTTAGCGCTTGGTCAATGATAATGCCTAGATATCTTATTTGTGGCTGTATTTGGATGCATGTGGTTCCTATGTTGAGGTGTGTAGGTGGTGTGAAATCTGGGTCTTTTGTTACTATGAGGGCTTCAGTTTTCTTTATGTTTATGGATAAGTTGTTTTCTTGTAGCCAGTGGGACACTTCGGAGAAGCATGCTCTTGTCATTGTGCGTATGTGTGTTCTTGTCATTGTGCGTATGTGGAATTTGTTACCAGAGGATGTAGTAAAGGCTGTTAGTGTAGCTGGGTTTAAAAAAGGTTTGGACAAGTTCCTGGAGGAAAGGTCCATAAACCATTATTAAGAAGGGACCCAGGATATCAATGCTTGACCCAGTACAAGCATTCCGGAACCTGTGTCTTTTGGGGAAACTGCTAGGTACGTATGACCTAGATTGGCCACTGTTGGAAACAGGATACTGGGCTTGATGGACCTTGGTCTGACCCAGTATGGCATATCTTATGTTCTTATGAAGTTTTATAATAGGTATTTTATGCACACATACAGACATATACAAGCAAAAATGCCTTTGTAAAATTGTCCTATATGGGGGTCATTTTAGAAGCCCTATTCGTCCTTTGGACATCTGAAAACAGGCATGGAGACATCCAAAGCACAAAGGTATTTCCAGAGCCAATTCAGAAGCCATCTTTGTGAATGTCCCTGGTGCACTGATGTCCAAATCTGAATAGGGGCATGGTGTAGGCATATCCGGGGTGCTCCCAAGAAGTTTGGTGTCCTTGCCCAATTTCAGGAATGCCCTGAATGTCCCAAGCCGCGTCCAAGTTTATACCTACTTCAGGCACCAATAGGCAGCAGAAAAGAGCTCATTTTGCAAGCCAAGGGTATGGAGAAGGAGGTGCCGTCATAGGGGCTATATAGTATGGGGTGGCAAAGAATACTGACAGGGAATGAGGGCTCATATTTTCATTGTGCTGCTTTGTTGCATGTCTCCATATGTAACCTTGCATAAGATGGACGTTCCTGCTGTGCTATTTAGTAGTGGGGACGTTATGTTCATGTCACAGATGTCTAGAATTCCAAAATCAGGCTAAAAAAACAGATGTCCCTAACATCTTCCTGAATGTTTTGCCCTGGATGTCCCATATTGCACTTGGGCTTTCTTTCTAAAATGCCGCTTCATATGTATAAACTCTTTTGAATATTGGTTCGTAAGTTTCTAGTTTATAGACACAGAATGGGCGAAGCACCTTCATAAATTAGATCCTAAACCTATAACAAGAAAAATATCCTAGGGAAAAAGCACTGCATTGTGATTTGCCACACACCATCAAGTGAACATGCATTAAACTTCTCTGATTGCATAAACATATCTCAAAGAAGTAACCAATGACAATGCTGTTTTAACTGTTTAATGATATCGCACTGTGGCTGTCATATCATCAAATTTACATTTGATACAATTGAACATACAGTAAACCAAGTTGCAAAATTTATATACACCATCCACTAAAGGAACTTTATTTTCTACAAATGCTGTAATTGTTCAATCTATTTAACTAAAATCAGATTTTACCAGAAAATAAAATCCAGAAACCAAGACAGATAAAATAATAGTCCAAACCTGCCTGATTTTTAGAAGTGCATTAATAGGTTTCTGTACATATATTAGACAACACAGATGCACTTCTTGGTGCTTAGGGTCCTCTCCCTTTTGTCTGCTGCTATATGAATCTTCATATTAGGTACCTTTGTCGCACCAAGCTGCCATTGCCTACTCATTCATGGCTGCTAAATCCCGAAAAGATCTCAATTATCCTACCCTATCTTATTATGGAAAGGACATGATTCCCCTCCAGCCATTCTGAGCTCATCCCTTCAGGCTGGCTGTAATGCCTGGAAGACTTGCACTTATCTGAGAAGGCAGCGAAAACTGAACCGCACGTGGGTGAAGCACACATAAGCCATAGCACCAACATTAGAGTGAGCTGCCATGAAGTAGCTCTGCAATATTTGCTAGGTTTCCCTCTGTCCTTTGGTGTAGAACATAGCGTAATTACTCATCTGTAGCAGGTTTTCACTGTGAATAGCAGGAATAAGTTCTCACGTATGGGTGATGTCACCAACAGAGCCTCGCAGGGAACGCTCCCCAGCTTCCAAAGGAAGATTTTGGGAGGTATGCCGCGCATGAGCGCCTGCCTTCCCCATCCACCGTGGCGCCATATTCTCCAGTATGATAACATAGCAGGAATCAAAAGGCAGCTCCCCGAGAAGGTGGAGGGGTTGTGGGGACTTATTCCTGCTATTCACGGAGAACACCTGTTACAGGTGAGTAACTACAGTATGTTTTCTCTGTGAACAAGAAGGAAATAAGTCCTCACCTATGGGACTCTCAAGCTCCAGGCTACCGGAAGCCAAGGAGAAGAATAGCCTAACTGGGCATCGAGAACAGGAGAAGTCAGGAAGACCAGAGAGGCAGTCCTTTTGAGGGACTCATTTGATGCAGTATCCACAGGCGACATCAACCAACGGAATTTTGAGCAGGTAGGCTGGACAGACAGAAGGACTGGTGGGCAGGGCTTGACCCTCAAGACCGAAAGAGATGCTGGAATATGGCTTGGCCAAAATTGCTGTCCTGTAGGGAATCCTCATCTAGACAGTAGTGGGTTGCAAAAGTATGAACAGAAGACCATGTGGCAGCCCTGCAGGTCTCTTCTGCGGAGACAGAATGGAGGTTGGCTACCGATGTAGCCATTGCATGGATATTGTTAGCCGTGATATGACCTTTAAGACTCAGACCAGCCAAGGAATACGCATGGGTGATGCAATCAATGAACCATAGGGATAGTGTATTCTTCGAAACAGTAACTCCCAGCCTATTGGCGATCAAAGGAGACAAACAACTGAGAGGATTGACGGTGAACCTTCATGTGCTCCAAGTAGAATGCCAACGCACGTTTGCAATCCAGTGTGTGCAATGCTGCCTCTCCGTGAATGGCAGGAGGCCAGGAAGGAATGTCAGAAGGACAATGGACTGGTTAAGGTGAAAAGTTGAGACCACCTTCAATAGAAATTGCAGGTGCATGAAGAGCACCACCCGGTTCTGTTGGAACCTGGTATATGGAGGGTGTGCAACTAGAATCTGAAGCTCGTTCGCATGCCGGGCCAACTTGACCATCCAGGTCAAGAACTTCAGTGGACACACATTCAGCGGCTGAGGACCATGTTTAGGTCCCAAGTAACCATAGGGGGGCTTAACCAAAGGCATTGAGAGAAGCAAGCCCCGTATGAATTGGCGTACCAGAGGCTGAGCCGAGGCAGGCTTCCCATTGCAGCCACGATCAAACATTCCTACATTACTGAGATGCACACACACTGAGATGGACTTGTGCCCAGACTGAAAAAGGCTCAAAAGGTATTCCAACAGCTGGTCCACAGTGCAGACAAAGGGGTCCAACGCCCGACCAGACACACTCCAAGAATCACCCTCTGATGTTGTCTCACAAAATTCACACTGATGACAGGCATAGTGACCTTTCCTCACAGGTTCATTATTCTCCTCCAATTGCCAGGTAATAGACTTACAAACATTATTGGTAACATTATGTCTCTGAAGATATGCAGTTATAGAATGTTTCTGAAAGCATTCATGAGATTGCAAAACTTGCCAATGCTTATGAATAATTGAGGCTACTATAGGAGCTTGGGTGGAGTATGGCAACACAGAAACCATTGAACTTCCTTAGAAGAACCTTCAGAAGGCTGCAAAAGCAAAGCACACTGTGCATATAAGACCCATTTATACGCAGCCATTACCACTGATTTAGGGTATCTGCGATCCAAATGGCATTGCATCATAGAAACAGCCTGCAATTTATAATCATTTTGATCTTCTATTGGATGATGTCTGATTTGAAATGGACCAATCAGTTCTATACTTTTGTGTCTGATGGCGTTTTTAACCTGCGGCAGTCAGGATGACCATAGTGAAGAAAGTAGCTTGGTACAGCATTTGATACTACTGTGGGCTACAGTTAAAAATAAGTAGCGTTTATTGTGGTTTTTCATTCATGCCCTGATGCAGAAACAGTGATTTCAAAACACAAAGGTCAAAGTCGGTGTAATATGAATGAATGAATTTGGACAGAGTTTGCAACTATATTTTTATGATATGTCTAATCACTTTATTGATTAAAATGGACTGATATGAAAAGAAAGCAGCTGAAGTTGAGCATTTTTTTTGCTACTATTAGTCCAACAAAAAAATCTTTTGTGTTTGTGAGTGTTCATATTGAGCAGGATTTGTTATACGTCACTTGTGGCATTTTTAAATCCTGTTTGGATCCAAGTTTAGTGATATAAGGCAAAGAAGAGTGCCAATCAGGGCATAGAGACTTCTTGATTAAGTTGAGGAGTGAAGGAGTTTGAGTCAGAGCATGACACCCCTTTTTCTTTGTTTTGAGGGCTTTGATTAGAGGTATGGAAGACTCTTGCAGATTATTTGGTTGTTATGTTGGAGCTGTTGAGTCCGTATCAAAGCTACTCAATGCACATTTTTACCCAGGTTTTAGTGTGGATTTTCTAAAAGCCCAATGCATTAGTATATAATTAGCTTACTGCATTGGGCATTAATACAGTATGCACATGAGTAAAGTAAAATGTGCACTAAAAAAACTCATGCTTTATTATATCAAGCTCCCATCAAGTCATAAGCCTGCCCCAAGAATGTTCCTACAGCCACCCTTTACTTGACTTATATTTGGCTGCCTTGTGAAAGTATAAAGACTAGGGAACATGCAATGAAGCTGCAAAGTAGTACATTTAACACTAATCAGAGAAACTATTTTTTCATCCAATGCTTAATTAAGCTCTGGAATTCGTTGCCAGAAGATGTACTAAAAGCTGTTAGTGCAGATGGATTTCAAAAGGTTTGGACAAGTTCTGGAGGAAAAGTCCATAAACCATCATTAAAGCGGACTGAGGGAAATCCACTGCTTATCCTTGCTTACCAATGCCTAGAACCCATTTTTACAGCTGAGTTTCTACAAAATGTTTTGACCTGCACCTTTGCAATTGTGCCATTATGTAGTGTCAATGGAGAGAGGGTGCAAACTGGTTATATAGCAACATATGCTAGAACACAACACAGCACTCAGGACAATTCTGGCCAGACGGGTAATGGCGGTGCTAATGAACATTAACATATGCACTTGTAAATGGTAGATAGCACAGCTAAGTGCAAATCATATGTTCATTTTTCAGTTGGTGCCCAGGGGTTTCCCTTAACATCTGGACAATCATTTCTTTGGCTTAATGAAATGTAACCCAAGTTCTAATAAGCAAACAAAAACAAAAGGTACTTACTACATAATTCCCTGGAGATGCCGAAGAGTAGGGTATCTGCAAAACAGTGCAAATAAAACCTGTGAGTTTGCTTTTTGTATCACAGAGAACACATATTGATATCTTGTCAGGCACTGCGCTGGGAGAGGAGTGCTGAAATGCCACTAAAGTCTGGTCTGAAATAGCAGTCTGATGGTGGCACTTATCATCTTACTTAGGTTAGGTAGATATAGCACAAAGAATTTTAGTCATTCATAATGACTCTTGTCTTATCCATTCTTACAGAATTAATGGAAAGCTATAATCTACTCAGGCTATATTGATTTCAGTCCAGGAGGGCAACAGTGATATAACCATTCAATCTAAATACACCAATTTGACATGTTTCAAGTCAGCTCTGCGATACTGCAGAATGAAGGGGGAATTTATATTCTATTGGATGCATTTTCATCAGACTCCAGCTAACTAAGCAATTAAAGAAAATTTCCTCCCTAAAAGTGACTCAATTTAGCTGCTGAAAAAATGAAGAGCATCAAAGGTGTTTTTCGGATAGGCGGAACTTAGTAGTGCACAAATGACAAGAATATATCTAGGTAGTTCAAGTTTGGCCACTAAGGGGTCTGTTTACTAAGCGGCGCTAGTGGCTTCCGTGCAAAATCGGAGCCGCGGTCCCATTACGGAAAATTTCAGTCTCAACATTTTGTGGCTGAAAATCAGTCTGTGATCAGCAGTTAAGTCTTACTTGGTGACATTAAAAACTTAAGAGGCAAATGAAAATTCTCTCTTGTGTATTCACGTTTCAAGACACTACATACATCATTAAAATACAACCCAGTTAACACAGCAAGTTTATCCAGAATAGACCTTTCCACCCACATGCACACGGCAAGTTAGACGTGGCAAGAGGCATTCTAGTTAACAACTGCATAAGCCAACCAAAACAGTAGCACCTTTTCTTACTTTTTAACTAGGAGCATCTCCTAAATACAGTGGGCCTGATATTCAGACAGGCATTGGCACTTATCTCATTCATATATTCAGTGGCACTGTCCATCTAGCACCACTGGATACACCTCTGACTGGCGACTATCTTTTGATACTGTAGTTAGCCCTGCTAACTCACTGATGTAATTTTTTAAACACTGTTCTTATCCATTTAGCTTCTGAATACTACTGGTGATAACATGTGCTGGCTCTGCTTTTGCCCCTTCTTATGTGGATAAAAACTGTGGAGTCGATATTCAGAAGGGTTTATGCAATTTGCAGGACCTGCAGACAGCATAAACATTGGCAAACCCAATATTCAATGGTATCTAGATAGCGCATCTGACTATCCCCACAGACTGCAGGAAAGATACCTGGTTAATTCCAGGATAGTCCATGAGCAGAGCTGGGATGGTCCCTACAGCTATCTGGTTAGCAACAGCATTCAGTTGCTAACCAGAGGGCTAAACCGCATAAAGTTAGGACGGCCGGTCTAACTTTATGCAGTTATGGTATCTGGATAACTTAAGAACATAAGATATGCCATAGTGGGTCAGACCAAGGTCCATCAAGCCCAATATTCTGTTCCAACAGTGACCAATCTAGGTCACAAGTACCTAGTAGATGAGTATCATCAAAAACCAGAAATACCCCTGGTCAGTGTAACAAGATATCCAGCACCGGATGCCGAATAGGTTCCTGCTCTGAATAATTGGTTTTAAGTAAAGTGATGGTGGCCAGGCGCATTAAAGGCACAGACTTTTGCTACTAAATATCTATCCCTGTCTGTTAATGAGTTCAATGGTCTGATTGTATCTGTAAAAGGACTGAAAATACAAGCATAAGTGAGTTATGTGCTTGCCACCTGCCAGCAAAAACGTAACTCGCTTTGAATATCAGAGCCAGTATGTACACTTCAACAGTAATGTCATAAAAAATTAAGGGCCAGATTTTCAGTTGGGCAGGCTATGCGCCACGTTGGCGCATAGCCTGCTCACTGACCCCCTTAACCCGGATTTTTACTTCTGTAGCGATGGCAGCTTGGACACGCCGGCAGCCGCCGAGGCTAAGCGGGTAGCAGCAATTTTCGATGCTACCCGCTTAGCCCCTGCACCTGAAAGATAGGCGAGGAAAAACCTCGCCTATCTTTAAGGCACAGAGGGATAAGCGGGTAGCATAAAAAAATCACTGCTACCCACTTAGCCCTTTCCTCTGCCTCCGCTCTGCCCCAGAATGCCCCCAAAATGCCCCGATGCTAACCACATAGCATCTGGGTGCATTAGGGACGTAGCCAGGATTTTCCAAAGGCACTATCGTGTAGATGCCTTTGGAAAATCCCTGTTAAGGCATCTACACAGGTAACTTGGGCAGTTACCCATATAAATGCCTTCAAAAATACCGCCCTAAATGTGTATTTAATTTATTTGTGCAATTACCAATAAACTTTAGAGAATCTTACAAACATGGATGTCAGCAATACTAGCAGATAACAGTACGCAAAGAATGAATTTATGCTGTAATAAACAAAACAGGGCTGAGAGGCTGCATAGAAGACATGGACAGTGGAGGATGAGGTGAAGGTATTGGTTTAAGTATACAAATTCATACACAAAGAACATAAGACGACAAGTGGGTGGAGTGGATGAGCCAACTGGTTCTTATCTGCTATCATCTATTGGGTAATTAATAATCAATGAAATTATTTCATACTCTGCCACAAGCAGCTATCCAGCCATTCCCATCATACTCTATCAAAGGGGTGGATCGCTTTCCTCTTTCTTGTACAATCACTAGGCAAAAGCATGGCCATCATATGTTTCCTCTACAGCAAAAATAGACTGATCATGAACCACTCAACAATGCCGTGCATCATGGAAAATATGATTTTGTATTTAAAAGATTGCACACTGCATTTGTCTACGTGGAGGCCAATTCCAATCAGAGCACCTCCGAGCCATCCGGATGTCCAAAATATGGATGGTCCGAATGTGTACCAGATTCTACACCCACGGGAGCTAGATGTTCCTGCGGATGCAGAATCGGGCATGTAGAAGGGCCGGATGTGCCCAGATTCTGTCATGATGAACGTCCATCAACCTTCCCAGCTAGCCCTCCCTGTGCTCCTGCTGAAGCTCCAGTGCCGTGGCGTCAAGTACTGGGATGGAGCCTGGTTGGAACATAGGAGAGGCCAAAGTATACACCCGTAAATTTATATAGCTATTTTTATACACTGCTTTAACTGAGATTCAAAGTGTTATTTACAGTTTAACAAACTTCAAACTATTACATATAACACGGAAGGTAGAACTTTGAAGGTTAAACAGGTAAATGGATAAGTTGAACTTTGAACAAACATTGAAGCATCAAGTTAATGGGAGGTGATGTAGTTTTGGAGCTGGTGTTGGTCTACCTCAGAGGTACTCAAATACAGTCCTGGAGGGCCGCAAACCAGTCAGGTTTTCGGGATATCCCTAATGAATATGCATGAGATATATTTGCATGCACTACCTCCATTGTATTTGAATCTATCTCATGCATATGTGGCTGTTTTCGCTTTTTGAAGGATGAGTCAAGGAGAGGAGAGAAGGGGAGGGAAGGAAAGGGGCCAGAAGGGAGCAGACAGGGGGGGGTTGGAAGGGAGCAAACACGGGGGGGGGGGGGCTGGAAGGGAGCAGACACTGGGGGAGCTGGAAGGGAGCAGACACTGTGGGGAGCTGGAAGGGAGCTGACACTTGGGGATGGGACTGGAAGGGGATGGACAGAGGAGAGGTAACTGGAAGGGAACCGACATGGGAGGGGGCACTGGGACTGGAAGTTCGCTGATACCTGGGATGGTATTTGGACTAGAAGGAGCTGGACGATGGAGAAGAAGGGGGACTGGAAGGGAACAGACACCAGTGGCAGTGCTGGGAATGCAAGGGGGTTGACACTGGGAGGGTAGGCTGTAAAGGGGGCTGATAATGGGGAGGGTTACTGGGACTGGAAAAACGCTGATGGAAGAAAATGAAGAAAGTAAAAGGAGAGACAAGAAATGGCAGATGGACTATAGATCATAAAAAGAGAGCTAAGAGAAGACAGAGGAAAACAGAAACCTCAGATCGGGACCAGCATGATCAAAAATCGTCAGACAACAAAGGTAGAAAAAATAATTTTATTTTCAATTTAGTGACTGGACTTCACGCTATCTTTATATTTCACACAGTATATGGAATTGCATCTCTTATTTGGTGTGGCACCGCATGCGGAGTTTGGCTTCTTGGGGTTTCATTTTAATTTTTGTCTACATATTTTTATTTTTACTTTAGATTGTGGTCACTTATTCTGTACTTGGTGAGGGTCTGTGTTCTGAGTGTGCGACCAAGGCCAGGTGTTCTGTACATAGGTATCTGTACTGAAGTAATTTAACTTGCACAGCTTTTCAAATAGGTGCATGGATGTTTTGGGGCCCATTGCAGTGTTTTGTATGAGTTTTGGAAGTGTATGCTGATATCGTATGGTAGATATGGCCTTGTAGATCTTCAGTGACTTTTGCAGTGTTTTATATTAGTTCACAATATGCCTGGCAGTGGAGAATGTTTATGTTGTTGTTAGTGAGATGACCAGAATCAGATTCTTTTTGGACTATCACAGCATGTTTGTATGATGCTAAGTATTTACTGCTAATTATTTTTATTTTGGCTATGCAATTGTTCTTTTGCTGCAATTTTCTTACAACACTGGATTTGAAGGAAAAATGCTAATATTGCTTGAAAAGAGTTCACAAAGCGGTTTTGGGAAAAAGGAGGATAGGGTGCAGCCAACATTAATAATAATGAGGGAGGGATGCCGATTTTTAGGTTGCAGCGGGGTGCTAGAAACCCTAGCACTGGCTCTGGTCCCAAGGTGGTGAACTGGATCAAAAATTGGTTGACTGAGAGACAACAGAGGGTGGTGGTAAATGGAATTCATTCTTAATAAATTAATGTAAGTAGAGCGCCTTAGAGATCGGTCCTGGGACTGATACTGTTCAAAGTCTTTGTGAGTGCTACTGCCGAAAGGTTGAAAATAAAAGTTTGCCTCCCCCCTCCTTTACAAAGCATGGGCTTGAACTACTATTCTTCTTTGCTTGACAGTGTTGCCAGAAAGGACTGCCAAATGTCCAAAAACCTTTTCTTCTTCCGACTTGCTGCAAAAGCCGTCATCTGCTCCGCATGAAGGAGTGTATGCATCTGCATTTGCCATTGGTACACCTGAGGTGCCTCCGATTCCAGCAACTGCTGCTACTACTACTAATCATTTGTATAGCACTACAAGGCGTACACAGCGCTGTACACAAAAATGTAAGACACAGTCCCTGCTCATCCTCGCTTACAATCTAATCAAGATTGTGCCCCCTTTGGCAAGGGGAGCTCCTGCCACTGATCCAATAGGCAAACCTCTGGCTGGGGTTGCAGACCTTTATTCAGCATGTCAGACAAGGCCTTAAATACCCGCTCCCAAAAATCAACCACATCCTTACACTGCCACTCTGTAGGTAAGACGGCTCCCAGACTCACTCCACATTTCAAACACTCATCCACATCCACTATTCCCATTCAAAAGGCCCTCCTAGGAGGCACAAACCCATGGTAAATAAACTTATAATGTAATTCTCTCCATACTGCACTCTCAGCCAGATGCCCATTTCCAAACACACTCCCACAGAAGGGGTGTCGCTTTTAGTCTTTTGGGCTCTAGTCTATGGAATGTGCTTCCATATGACCTGCAAGTACAAAGTTCATCCACTGAATTTTAAAAAGGGATCAAATTATGGCTCCTTCAGAAATTATTTTTTCTACATTAAATCCATCTTCTATTAATCTTTGCCAAGTTGGACATTCTCTTCTCCGGTGTTGGCATACTGTTTTATATTGTTTTCTGGCTAGAATTATCCTTCTGTACTGGAAACTGAAGTGACCCTCACACCTTTCCAGAGGCGCCTGCACTTTCTTAGAAGAGACAGCATGTTCAGAGGAGTGAGTCTGATTCTTCCCCTTCCTCTTTGTTGAGCAACAAGGAAGTAAAGTATCGTGTGGCATTTGCTATCCGTGTTATGGTATAGTATATTAGGATATCAATGTTCAACTGGCAGAGGGCTTGTGCGCTCTGAGGATAATAGGAGCTTTGCTGGTGCTAGTTTAATTACCAGTAGGGTCAACCGTGACAGACAGGTCTTAGTTAAAGAGAAAAACTAAATGTGTCCAAACCACAGGACCAAGATGGTGTCTGAAGGGAGACAAGTGTATGCTGAGCTCCATGCTATCCTGCCTATACCAGTATCTGTGTTTTCCTTGTTGTTCCAGCAATGAGAAAGAGGAGGGGAAGAATCGGGTTCACCCTTCTGAATCTATTGTGTCTTCCAAGAAAGTGCAGATGGCACTGGAAAGGTATGGGGTTCACTTCAGTTCACAGTGGCTTTGGACTGCTCTGTGGATTTGGCTGCAGAGCGGAGTGCCAAGGAGGCCTTGTTTAGACCCTAAGTAAGAGCAGCCCCCCTCACAACGTGAAAGTGAATTCTCTGTTAGATGGAGCTTCATAAAGGCATGATGGGGTGCCTTAAGATAGGGCAACTTGTCAGAGGGGCTCCCACCGGCATTATTCTATCCCATGGATAAACGTTTGGTAGAATGAGATGGACAGCAGGGGGCTGGTAAGAGCAGCTACTGTAATTTTACTTTCTATATGGGATGCAAACCAGGAAGTTGGCATCGGGTGGTCTGAGGGGGCAGAAGCAAACAGCCCCGTGGTGCCACAGTTGTAAGGTAAGTGCTGCAGAGCTGTTTGCGGCCATTGCCACTGCTGCAGGTTCCAGAGAGAGGTGGCAACAGTGGTGGCTATGGGCACCGCAGGAGGGTGGGGCACAAGGGTGAAGTTCATCTAGGGTGCCTCATCTCCATGTGCCGGCCCTGTGTACTAACCCACAGGATTTTGCCAGAGAAACAAGCCTAGCAGAATTGATTGAGAAAGAAGACTCTGTTAAGTTTAATTCTTGTTGGGTATTTTGGGGCAACATGGGAGCTATAAGATAAGTAGGAAGCCTTCAGACTGCTGGAGAAATACTACTGCTCTGAATAGTTTTCCATTCACCCAGTGAGGCATGGGGAGGGTAAATCTTGAGGGGCTTTCACTTATGTCTGCAAGCGCCTAGCACATGTCAAGGTGTGATCTGTTTCAGAGATAGTGGCGGGTAGGGAGTTTGAATGGGGCAGTACACCTGTCAAATTGTTAAGGCAGGTGTCCTAAGGTGAGCCGAAGGAGGACAGAAATGTACTATACAGCAGAAGGACAAACGTTTGCAAGATCTGAGTTTATACTGAAAATCAAGAATATGAAAGCAGGGCCTCAAAATCCTTCTGAACTTTTGGGTTTTCAGCAGGAGGCATCGTAAATGTTACTACAGGCCTTGTAGTGGCTAAGGCTTCATAGTCAGGGGCGGCTCTATAATGAGGCCGAGTGAGGCGGTGGCCTCAGCCGGCAACTTTTTGGCGGCGGCAAAAATTGCCCCCAAAAAGGCTGCCTCATTCGGCCTTCAATAAAAACAAACAAAACAAAAAATCCCGATCAGAGGAGCCGCTGCTGCTAACACCGCGGCAATGGCAGAATGAACTGCCCCGTGGCCCCCCGCTTCCGCGGCAGAGCCCTGCCTTGTATTTAGAACATAAGAACATAAGATATGCCATACTGGGTCGGAACAAGGTCCATCAAGCCCAGTATCCAGTTTCCAACAGTGGCCAATCTAGGTAATACCTACCTAGCAGTTTCCCCAAAAGACACAGGTTCCACAATGCTTGTACTGGGTCAAGCATTGATATCCTGGGTCCCTTCTTAATAATGGTTTATGGACCTTTCCTCCAGGACCTTGTCCAAACCTTTTTTAAACCCAGCTACACTAACAGCCTTTACTACATCCTCCGGTAACAAATTCCAGAGTTTGATTACACGTTGAGTGAAAAAATATTTTCTTTTATTAGTCTTAAATAGTTTACCCTGTAGCTTCATTGCATGTCCCCTAGTCTTTCTATATTCTGATAATGTAAACAATCGATCTACTTTTACCCGTTCCACTCCGTTCATTAATTTATAGACTTCTATCGTATCTCCCCTCAGCCGTCTCTTTTCCAGGTTACAGAGCCCAAACCTTTTCAGCCTTTCTTCATAGGAGTATCCTTCCATCCCCTTTACCATTTTGGTGGCTGTTCTCTGAACCCTTTCTAATAATGCTATATCCTTTTTAAGATACGGAGACCAGAATTGTACACAATATTCAAGGTGCGGTCTCACCATGGAACGATATAGAGGCATTATAATATCTTTTGTTTTATTTTCCATTCCTTTCCTTATGATACCTAGCATTCTATCTGCTCTCTTGGCCGCCGCTGCACACTGGGCTGAGGGTTTTAACATCTTATCCACAATGACGCCTAAATCTTTTTCCTGGGTGGTAGTTCCTAATGTGGAACCTTGCATCTTGTAACCATAGTTTGGGTTGTTCTTCCCTAGATGCATAACTTTGCACTTGTCCACATTAAATTTCATCTGCCATTTTGATGCCCAGTCTTCCAATTTATCAAGATCCTCATGGATTTTTCCACAATCCTTTTGGGTTTTAACAACTTTAAATAGTTTTGTGTCATCTGCAAATATGATAACCTCACTCGTTATTCTATTTTCCAGGTCGTTTATGAATATGTCAAAAAGCAGCGGACCCAGCACAGATCCCTGGGGTATACCACTATTCACCTTTCTCCATTGGGAAAATTGGCCATTTAGCCCAACCCTCTGCTTTCTAACTTTTAACCAGTTCCTGATCCACAGCAGTACACTGCCTCTATCCCATGACTCTTTAGTTTTGCCAAAGGTCTCTGATGAGGGACCTTGTCAAAGGCTTTCTAAAAGTCCAGATACACTATATCAACCGACTCACCTTTGTCCACCTGTTTATTCAAACCTTCAAAAAAACATAACAGATTAGTAAAACAAGATCTTCCGTGTCTAAAGCCATGTTGGCTGTCTCCCATTAGGCCATCACTATCTACATGCTGAGTAATTTTATTCTTTATGATGGTTTCTACCATTTTTCCCGGAATTGACGTCAGGCTCACCGGTCTGTAATTTCCCGGATCACCCCTGGAACCCTTTTTAAAAATTGGTGTTACATTGGCAATCCTCCAATCTTCAGGTATTAGAGATGATTTTAATGATAGTTCACAGATTACTAATAGCAGGTCTGCAATCTCATATTTCAGTTCTTTCAACACCCTTGGATGTATACCATCCAGCCCAGGTGATTTGCTACTCTTCAGTTTATCTAACAGTTGTAATACATCTTCCTAATGTATCGATATTTCCTTCAATTCTTGCACACCTTTAAATACCACTTCAGTCATGGGTAACATCTTCCTCAGTAAAGACCGAAGCAAAGAATTCATTCAGTCTCTCCGCTATCGCCTTGTCGCCTCTTAGTGCCCCTTTAACCCCTCTATCATCTAATGGACCAACTAACTCTCTCACAGGTTTTTTGCTACTAATGTACTTGAAAAAGTCTTTATTTCACATTTCTGCTTCCGCAGCAAGCTTCTTCTCAAATTCTTCCTTTGCCTGCCTTATCAATGCCTTGCATTTGTCTTGCCAGTGCTTGTGTTGTTTTCAGGTTTCGTCGTTTGGCTCTTTTTTCCATTTTCTGAAAGATGCTTTTTTGGCAACAACAGCCTCTCTGACCTCACCTTTAAACCATGCTGGCAGTTTTTTGGACTTCCTTCCACTTTTCTTAAAGCGTGGAATGCAGCTGGTCTGGGCTTCCAAGATAGTATTTTTCAACAACACCCAAGCTTGATGTCTTTAACCTTTGCAACTGCTCCTTTTAGTTTTTTCTTAACTATTTTCTGCATTTTATCATAGTCTCCCTTTCGAAAGTTAAAAGGTAGTACTGTGGATTTCCTTAATATCCCTCCTCCACTAATTAAATCAAAGGCGATCATGCTATGATCACTATTGCCAAGTAGCCCCAACACTCTTGCATTAGATCTAAGGACTAGGTCTAATATGGCTTCCCCTCTGGTCGGTTGATGAACCAGCTGCTTCAAGAAGCAGTCATTTATTACATCTAGGAACTTTATCTCCCTAGCATGTCCTGCCGTGACACTGACCCAGTCGATACCGGGGTAATTGAAATCACCCATTATTATTACTGCGCTGTAACTTTTGTTAGCATCCTTGATTTCTTTGAGCATGTCATCATCCATTTGTTCATTCTGGCCAGGCGGTCGATAGTACACTCCCACTGCCATCGCTTTCCCCTTTTTACATGGAATTTCAATCCATAGAGATTCTACAGCAAATTTCATTTCCTGCAAAACTTTAATCCTTTCTGACTCAATGCCCTCTCTAACATAGAGCGCAATCCCTCCACCAATTTGATCAGCTCTATCATTACGATATAGCTTGTACCCCGGTATCACAGTATCCCACTGGTTGTCCTCCTTCCACCATGTCTCTGATATTTCAGTCATATCTAACCTCTCATTTAGTGCTATATATTCTAACTCTCCCATCTTATTTTTTAGACTTCTAGCATTTGCATACAAGCATTTTAGAGAATGTATTTTATTCATATTAATTTGGCTAGTGGTAGACATGGGTAATTTGGGATCTTTAAGCTGTGTCTGCTCCATACTCGAGGGCATTTGGGCTACTTTACTCTTTTTTGGAACCTCTCTGCTTTTGGTAGTATCCTTTAAGGATACATTCTTCCGAACCATCCACTCTTGGGCGTCGGCTTTCCCCTATTATCTAGTTTAAAAGCTGCTCTATCTCCTTTTTAAAGGTTAATGCCAGCAGCCTGGTTCCATCTCGGTTAAGGTGAAGTCCATCCCTTCGGAAGAGCCCCCCCTTTCCCCAGAATGTTCCCCAGTTCCTAACAAATCGAAAACCCTCATCTCTGCACCACTGTCTCATCCACGCATTGAGACTCCGGAGCTCTGCCTACCTTTTGGGTCCTGCGCGTGGAACGGGAAGCATTTCGGAGAACGCTACCCTGGAAGTTCTGGATTTCAACTTCCTACCTAAAAGCCTAAATTTAGCCTCCAGAACCTCCCTACCACAATTTCCTATGCCATTGGTACCGACATGTATCAAGACAGCAGACTCCTCCCCAGCACTATCTAAGACCTTATCTAGGTGGCGCATGAGGTCCGCTACCTTTGCACCAGGCAGGCATGTTGCTAGGCGATCCTCACATCCACCAGCCACCCAGCTATCTACATGCCTAATGATTGAATCACCAACTATAACGGCTGTCCTAATGCTTCCCTCATGGGCAGATGGCCCTGGAGAAACATCCTCGGTGCGAGAGGGTTTTACATCACCTGGAGGACAGGTCCTAGTTACAGGATCACTTCCTGCCACACCAGGGTGATGCTCTCCTGTCACGTGACCTCTCTCCTCAATGGCAGGGATGCTGCCAGATTGGAGGTGGGACTTCAGGACTATATTTATTTATTTATTATTTATTTAGCTGTATTTATATCCCGCTTTTCACCGGGTCAAAGCGGTCAATTGGGGGATACATTTAACACGAGGGGATATGAGACACATACGCTAATACTTACAGGGAACATGGGCAATGGAGGGTTAAGTGGCTTGCCCAAGACCACAAGGAGTGCCTATAGGACTAGAAATCCCAGTCCCTCCGGCCTGAGATTGCTGTCCCAAGGTGGGACTTGAACCCCTGGCCCTCCGGCCTGAAGTACCTTGTCCTAACCACTAGACCACTCCTCCCTATATCCCTGTAGGTCTCGTCTATGTACCTCTCTGTCTTTCTTAAGTTTTCCAAGTCTGTTACTCTAGCATCTAGAGAACGGACTCGTTCCCTGAGAGCAAAGAGCTCCTTGCACCTAGTGCACAGGTAAGACCTCTCACCAACTAGGAGAAAATCATACATGTGACACTCAATGCAAAAGACTGGAAAGCCCCCATCTTGCTGCTGGACTGCTGTCTGCATCTTAGTTTTAAGTTTGTGTTTAGATCTTTAAGTTCTTTACTTACTAAAGGTTGCTATGGATATTTATACTAATAAACCTCTACCTAATACATTTAACATACCTTGTTTACCTGAAGCTTAATTAATCTCAGGTCCTTAGTGTATGACTGATTTGGGTAACGAGCTTCACCTGAGAGCACCTCCTGTCTTTTAAGATGTGTAAGTACCTATAAAATTACGATTATCCCAGGGGTGGGTGGGTGTTGGGGAGGTAGGGAGGGAAATAACACATTAAAAGAGGGCTGCTACACAGTACCCTGTCCTGTGCTGCTGAGGTAAGCTATATTCTGATTTGATTTAAATTATAGCTCTTTGCTGCTGCTAGGCTCTAACTTATTATGAAATTTAAACTACAAGCTCTCTGATGGGTTCTAAATTTAACCAGAAAGCTCTCTTCTGTGTTTTAAATGTAAACTAAAAGTACTTTGCTGATGCTAGGCCCTGAGTGACTATTAAATTTAAATTACAAGCTCTCTGCTGGGTTCCAAATTTAACCAGAAAGCTCTCTTCTGTGTTTTAAATTTAAGCTAAATGTACTTTGCTGATACTAGGCCCTGAGTGACTATTAAATTTAAACTACAAGCTCTCTGCTGGGTATGAAATGTAACCAGAAAGTTCTCTTCTGTATTTTCAATTTAAACTTAAACTGCAGCTACTAGGCCCTGACTGATTTAACAAAAAATAGTGGGTTCACAGATTAATTAGCTTTAATAGAAAGAATTCCTTTCAGAAAATTCCCAGGATTATATACTCACAATTGCATTTGTATTTCCCTCAGCGCTGGCTGCTTTTCAGAGCCGCGAAGGGAGAGTTTCCCTTTCTCGCAGCTCTGTTAAAGCTGAGCCTGCCAGCACGGGAAACAGGCATTTCCCGTTTCCCATCAGCGCTGGCAGGCTCAACTAACAGAGCCGTGGGAAAGGGAAACTCTCCCTTTGTAGCTCTAAAAAGCAGCCAGCGCTGAGGGAAATAGGAGGCAGAGGACCGCGGGGCACTTCATTCTGCTGCTGCTGCTGCGGCGGCAGCAGCAGCTCCTATGATCGAGTTTTTAAAAAAAAATTTCCCTTCAGAAGGTCGGGCTGGGCTGCGCTGGGAAGAAGAGGTAGCACTAGAAATTGTAATGGGTTGATGGGGGGAGGGCTAGGACTAGAAATGGGCTGATGGGGGGGCTAGGACTGAAAATGGGCTAATGGAGGGGTTAGAACTGGAAATGGGCTGATCGGGAGGGGGGGCTAGGACTGGAAATGGGCTGATGGGGGGGTTAGAATTGGAAATGGGCTGATTGGGAGGGGGGCTTGAACTGGAAATGGGCTGATGGGGGGGTTAGAACTGGAAATGGGCTGATGGGGGGTTAGAACTGGAAATGGGCTGATCGGGAGGGGGGCTAGGACTGGTAATGGGATGATGGGGGGTTAGAACTGGAAATGGGCTGATTAGAGGGAGCTAGGACAGGAAATGGGCTGATGGGGGGTTATAACAGGAAATGGGCTGATCAAGAGGGGGGGCTAGGACTGGTATTAAGCTATAGGGAGGGTTAGAACTGGAAATGGGCTGATGGGGGGTTAAGCATGGAAATAGGCTGATTGGGAGGGGGAGCTAGGACTGGTAATGGGCTGATTGGTGGGGTTAGGACAAGAAATGGGCTGATAGTGGGGCTAGGACAGGAAATGGGCTGATTGGGGGGCTAGGACTGGAAATGGACTGATTTGGGGGCTAGGACTGGAAATGGACTTATTGTGGGGCTAGGACTGGAAATGGACTTATTGGAGGGTTAGGACTGGTAATGGGCTGATGGGGGGCTAGGACTGGAGTGGGCTGATAAGGGGGATAGAACTGGAAATGGGCTGGGACTAGAAATGGGCTAATGGAGGAGGGGAGTAGAGTGCTGCTGGCCCTGGAAGAAAACTTGGGGCTAGGGCTGCAAATGGGCAGATGCAGGGGGAGGGGAGAATAGGACTGGAAGGGTCTGCCAATGGAAGAAGGGGGCAGGAAGGGAGCTGACATGGGGGAAGGAGGGGGCTGGAAAGGAGTTGATATGGTGGGGAAGGAGGGGACTGGAATGTAGATGACACCTAGGATGTACTGAAGGGGGATTGGAAGGGAGCTGACACTTGGGGGTGGGAGTGGTAGGTGGCTGGGTAATGGGGAGGAGGCTGGAAGGGAGCTGACAAGTGTGAATGGCACTGGAAGGGGGATGGACAGAGGGTAGGATGATTGGAATGGAGCTGACTGGGGGGGTGGCACTGAGAGTGGACGTGAGCTGATACCTGGGATGGTATTTGGACTAGAAGGGGCTGGACAGTGGGGAAGGAGGGGGACTGGAAGGGAATGGACACCAGTGGCAGTCATGGGAATGCAAGGTGGTTGAAAAGGGGGTCAATACTGGGGAGGGTTACTGGAACTGGAAATGGGCTGATGGAAGGAAGTTAAGAAAACAAAAGAAGAGATAAGAAATGGCAGATGGACCATAGACCACAGAAAGACAGATAAGAGAAGACAAGAAAGCAGAAGCCTCAGATCGGACCAGCATTATCAGAGAATAAAATGGTCAGACAACAAAGGTAGAAATGTTTTTTAAATTTAATTTTAGTGATTGGACTTTGTGCTATCTTTATATTTCACACAGTATGGGGTAACTGCATCTCTTATTTTTCTGATGTTGCACTGCATGTGGAGTCTGGCTTCTTGGGGTTTCAGTTTACATTTTGTCTACATATTTTTAATTTTACTTTAGATTGTGGTTACTTATTCTGTACTTGGTGAGGGTCTGTGTTCTGAGTGTGTGACTGAGACCACGAGTTCTGTTAACATGGAGTTTGTACATAAAGCGTAGTTACTCACCTGTAACAGGTGATCTCCGGGAACAGCAGGAATTTAGTCTTCACATATGGGTATTGTCGGCACCGACGGAGCCCGCGAGGGAACGCTCCCCAGCGTCCAATAGAAATGCTTTTGGGAGCATCCCTCAGCACATGCACACTGCCTTCCCGCTTTTCCAACTGTCCCTCTTCAGTTTAGTTTGTAGCTGAGTGAAAGGATAGAGGGAGAGAGGAAAGAGACAGAGAGATAGAGAGACCACTCCTAGGGGAGGTGGGTGGGTTGTGAAGACTAAATTCCTGCTGTTCCCGGAGATCACCTGCTACAGGTAAGTAACTACGCTATCTCCAGGAACAAGCAGGAATGTAGTCTTCACATATGGGGACTCCCTAGCTGAAGATGCCAGGGAGATAGCCCCAGGAAGCTGCCACCTACGTATAGTAAGGTGGGCCATGCTTCCTCCCATGGATCTCTGGCATCCCACCAGGGTTGGTGGGTAGGAGTTGAATTAGGTCTGAAAGAGATTTTGAAGAACAGCTTGGCCAAAGAAGGCATCCCGATGGGAGGCTTTATCTAGGCAGTAGTGGGCTGTAAAGGAAGATGACCTTCCAGGACAAAAGCTTTAGGGTTGTAGTGGCTAAAGGTTCAAAAGGCGGTTTCATGAGCTGCCCGAGAACTAGGTTTAAATCCCATGCCACCGGTGGTGGCCTGATGGGAGGCTTTGTTAATAGAAGACCTCTCATAAATCTTGATATGAGTGGATGAGAGGAAATTGGCTGTCCATTTAGAGGCTTATAGGAAGCTGCAATTGCACTAAGATGGACTCTTACTGAATTTGTCTTTAGACCAGAATTTGATATATGAAGTAGATACTCTATCGATTCCAAAGGTATCATAAGGGGGTTTAACCCCTTCTGTGAACACCATATAGTAAAACGTTTCCACTTCAAGGCATAAGAACGTCTTGTGGAAGGTTTTCTAGAAGCCTGAAGGATATCCTTTACCTGTTGGGAAAGGTTGAGATCCTGAAGGTCTAAGCTTTCAGCAACCAGGCCCTGAGATGCAGGGACTGGGGATTCGGGTGCCATAGCATCCCATTTTCTTAGGAGAGGAGATCTGGAGCATAGCCTAACTCCAGAGGTGCAGCTTGAGAGAGATGTAGAAGCAGGGGATACCACGTTTGGCGTGACCACCGTGGTGCTATGAGGATCATACGACCTCTGTCTCTCTGAAGCTTGAAGAGTGTTTTGGGGATGAGGGGAAAGGGTGGGAAGGCATTGAGGAAGTCGTGACCCCAGTGAAGAAGGAAGGCGTCCCTTGCCTGGCATTTTTAAGCCAGAATTCTGAAACAGAACCGGGGAAGTTTTCAGTGGACTTGCAAATAGGTCTATGTCTGGGGTTCCCCAGATCTGAATATCTTGGCCACCTGGTCTAGGTGGAGAGACCATTCGTGAGGCAGCAGTACTCGGCTGAGTTTGTCTGCCCAAAGGTTTTGAATGCCTGGAAGATATACCATGAGAAGGTGAATTTGATGCTCTCTGGCGAGGGCCCATAGTCGTAAAGCTTCGTTGCATAACGACAGAGAGCCTGTTCCCCCCTGCTTGTTCACGTAGAATAGCTGAGCTGAGCATGGAACACTCGAAGAGCTAGATAAATTGCTCTGAGTTCCAGGACATTTATGTGAAGACAAGCCTCCTGTGGAGTCCAGGTACCCTGGGTAGAGAGATGATGCAGGTGTGCTCCCCATCCCACCTGTGATGCATCTGTTGTTAGGGTGGCCTGGAATAGGAGTTCCTGGAAAGGAGACCCCACTAGAAGATTTTCCAGTGATTGCCACCATTGGAGGGACAAAATCAGTCGTTGTGAATTTGATATCTTGTCCGACAGATATCCTGTGGCCTGTGTCCACTCTGTGGCTAGGGTCCACTGGGCTGCTCACATATGAAGGTGAGCATAGGGAACCACATAAACCGTGGATGCCATATGTCCCAATAGTTGTAGTAGTTCTCGAGCAGTTAGGGAGGACTTCACCGCTGCTAGAGAAGCTAGCTGCACTATGCGAAGACAGTGGGGTTGTGGGAGTAAAAGCCCTTGATTGTCTGGTATCTAAACGAGCTCCTATGAACTCCAGGGACTGAGACGGAGCAAGTTGGGATTTTGGGAGGTTTATAACCAATCCCAAGTATTGAAGGATTCGCATTGTGCGAGACAGTGCAGAGCTGACTTCTGGAACCATGGGGGATCGAATGAGCCAGTCGTCTAAGTAAGGGAAGACGAATATCCCTAGGGTTCCCAGAAATGCAGCTACTACTGCCATGCATTTTGTGAATACTCTTGGTGCCGGAAGTCAGACCAAAGGGAAGAACCCTGTATTGGAAATGTTTTCCCCTGAAAAGGAATCGTAAGAATTTCCTGTGATCTGGATGGATTAGAATGTGAGTATAAGCATCCTTTAGATCTAGAGAACAAAGCCAATCCTGACTTTGAAGGTATGGCAGAAGAGTTCCCAGAGAAATCATTTTGAACTTTTATCGGAACAGATATTTGTTCAATTCTCTGAGGTCTAGAATGGGTCTGTGTTCTCCTGTTTTCTTTGGAATAAGAAAATAGGGGGAGTAGAACCCTGTACCCTGTTGAAGAATGGGCACTTCTTCTATTGCTCCTTGAGAAAGGAGTGTTGAGACCTCTCGATCCAGTAGATTGTAGATTGTTTGGGAATTGAACTGTCTTACGATTGTAGGAGGGGGCATACTGTGAAAATGAAGCTTGTACCCCTCTCCCACAATGAACAGAGTCCAATTTTCTGTTATTTGGTGCCATCTGTTGGCAAAATGACACAAACTGCCTGGAATGTTTAGGGGTTCTGGACCTTTCAGAGGCAGGAAGGATAAGTTCTCTATGAAGGAGTCAAAGCCCTTGAAGGGGCTGGGCATGTGGAGCTGGTTGAGCTCTAAGGCCTTTAGGCTTCTTTTGTCTGGATTGTTGTTGTTGACCTTTCTGGGCAACTTGACCCTAAGCTTGCCCTTGCTGGGTATAGGACGGATAAAACTTCCTCTTTTTGCTGAAAAAGGGATTTTATAAGGTTTCTTTTTGGCTGGAGTGGCTGTAGATTTTGACAATCTATCTAAAGTGATATTGTCAGCATCTATCCCATTAGACTTTTCCTGCCAATTCTTGCCAAAGAGGTTTTCTCCTGTGCAAGGGATGTTTCCGAATTTATCCTGTACCCAAATCTCCAAGTCTGATGCCTGAAGCCGGGCAATCCGATGTGCACCAATGGTAATAGCAGAGGTTCTGCTGATGCATTCAAAGCAGTCAAAGGTTGCACGATTTACAAATTTGGAGACGTCTTGAGCATGCTTGACAAGAGTAAGGAAGTCTTGTCGTTTGTCATCAGGAAGAAGGGGGCTCATAAGCTCCAAATCTCCTGTGACCTCTTTGAGGAACATTCCCATATATAAAATATATGAGCTGATCCTAGCTGAAAGCATGAAAGCCTGAAATGTTCGACGCCCAAAAGCGTCAAGAGTCCTGCATTCACGACCTGAAGGATTGGATGCATGTCTTTTTGCACTTTTCATCCTACGCATGGCTGACTCCACTACCATTGAATGGTGTGGCAGCTGAGTCTTTTGAAAACCAGGACATGGTGGAACTCGATACATGGTATCGAGTCTCCTAGAATGAGGAGATGTGGTCAAAGGTGTCTCCCACATTCTGAGCATCAAATCATGAAGAATTTCATGAATGGGCAGAGTGGCTGCCTCCTTGGGAGCCTTAGGGTATTGGAGAATTTCCAATTCCTTTGCTCTAGGTTCTTTTTCAGGAGCTACCGTGATTGAAAGGCCTTGGGCCACATCACGAATAAAATCCTGAAAAGACATGTCTTCCGGAGGAGACATTCTGCGTTGGGGAGGAGTCTTCCTGGAGAAACACTCTGGTACCGGCAGAATTATCAGAGTCATCGGAATCGGAGGATTCGAAGTATCTCTGATCCCGAAGTTCATGCAAAGCACGGTCTCGGTATCGATCGAAGTCGGTACCGAGTTGGTCCAGTACCGATCTGTCGATGCCAGAAAAAGTCAGCATGGGAAGAATTCCCACCGGGGCCGGTACTGTCGGTGCTGGTACCGGTATCTGTACCGGTGCTGGTACTGGCATCGGTACCCGTGTCGATACCAGTGCCCGTTGAACCGCTGGTGTCAATGGTACCACAGCTGTAAGGAGAGCTGCAGACTGCGTTCGATAGCAAGGAATCTCTGGTCTATAGACGCTGACGATGCCTGGGTATCGGTACCAGTAAAAGCGGCCGGAACCCCTGAGCATGGCACCAGTAATTCTGCCGAGGTCGAAGCCTCGAGAACATCCTGGAACCCCGTTGATGCTTTGGAGGCCGAAGCCTCCCACCAGGGCTGTTTTGCCAGTGTAGTTTCCTCAAGGGCAATGCCAATGGCCTCTTGATACTTTGAAGGAGAGCTACCCTTTGAGGACTGGCTCTTATGTTTAGTTACCTGAGATCCATGGGAGGAAGACGAGGCTCTTGAAGACGTCGATGCAATGGACCTGGCATCCGAAGAAAAGAGGGTACCGAGCTTTGCAGCTCGGTTCTGTCTTCCTCTTTTAGTCATCCCCATACAAGAGAGACACTCAGATGGAGAATGGTCAGGGCCTAAACATTTGAGACACCAGTCATGGGTGTCGGTGACGGAGATGGTACCGCCACACTTAGTACATTTTTTAAAACCACTAGCTGGTTTTTCCATCTTTTAGGAAAAATGGGGCCTAATGCCCAAAATGGCGCCTAGCACCAAAAAGAAAAAGTTTCTGAAGAGAAACAGTTCAGAAGTATATATATATATATATTTTTTTTTTTAAAAAAGAAGAAAAAAGAACCGGCAGTACCGGTAGGTGTTGTGCGGAGGCAGACGCGACCACAAAAAAAACAAGTTTAAAGAATACATTTTCTGCGGTGACAGGGTATGTGCCCTGTCGGCTCCGCGGAAAATGAAGAACTGAAGAGGGACAGTTGGAAAGGCGGGAAGGCAGCGCGCATGTGCTGAGGGATGCTCCCAAAAGCGTTCCTATTGGACGCTGGGGAGTGTTCCCGCACGGGCTCCGTCGATGCCGACGATACCCATATGTGAAGACTACATTCCTGCTTGTTCCTGGAGATAAGTCTATACTGTACTGTAGTAATTTGACTTGTTCAGCTTTTCAAATAGGTGTATGGATGTTCCAGGGACAAATGAAGTATTTACAGTGACCTTTTTTTTACATGGGCTCCTTATGTGAGTTTTGGAAGTTGGTGCCAATATGGTATGGTATGGTAGATGTGCTCTTTGTTGTAGGGTTTTGTATTAGTTCACAATATTCCTGGTACTGGAGAATGTTT
Source organism: Ichthyophis bannanicus (assembly GCA_033557465.1). Classification (NCBI taxonomy): domain Eukaryota; kingdom Metazoa; phylum Chordata; class Amphibia; order Gymnophiona; family Ichthyophiidae; genus Ichthyophis; species Ichthyophis bannanicus. The sequence continues at coordinate 996,996 of JAWIIG010000038.1, read as the reverse complement.
GTTGTTAGTGAGATGATCAGAATCAGATTTTTTTTTAAGATATTGAGTTCTGTGGATGAATGCCCTGGTTCTGCTCTGCACCTACTGTGGATGCAAAATATATGTTGAAAAAGAAAAAGCAAGAACCAAAATGCAGTTTATAACAACAAAATAAAAATGAGTTATAACTTGGTTTTATAAAATGTGCTGTTGGTTCTCGCTCTCTTTTAGTTCCTTGGTGTGCAAACCTCTTGCATTTCCTCCATATAATCTAATTGGCTTTTTGGTTTGGTTCAGTCCCTGATTGGAGCTCTGAAAAAGTGCTGCCCACCTCTCCGGGAAGGGGGGGGGGAGGCGCCATCTCATCCTTCGCCTCAGGCAGCAAATTGCCTTGAGCCGCCCCTGTTCATAGTGACATCATTTGTGATCCTTCAATGTTAGCTTTTCCTATCATTGTGAAGCAGAATTCACTAAGCATTAGATTGTTCATCCATTAATAGGGCATGTGAACTGAAGTTGTGAGACAAGCTAGTAGTCTTTTTCATTATGAGATGAACCACAGCAAACTTTCACAAGAAATTTTGTGCAGAAAAATCTGAAAGAAATAACCACACCTCTCTGAAATACAGTTATGTTTATGTGTAACCAGCCTGCAAACACGTTTTCACTCGCTGTACAGCACATTACATGCAAAATTCCCACTAAGATGACAGGACCAAATGTGTAAATTGTTTTGCCAAAGTGGTATTCACACAAAACAAACAAACAAAAAAACCCATGTAAAATATAAAATTTTAGCCTGTGTGCATTTGCAGGCATTTTTCACATTTCTCCATGCCAACATCCCCCCTGTGAAAAAATTTCTCAGTTTAGTCCATCAACCTCTAGATTTGAGTCTTTTTTCTGTACACTAGACTTTTTAACTAAAAGCTCCCCTTCACTTTTTCCTGTAAGTCTTATTCTTTTCTCTTCGCTCAAAATCTCAGCCTACCACAAGTTTCTCTCTCTTTTCTTAATCTTCTCGGTACTTCATTCCTTTTTCTGTAATCACTGTCTTTTGAACTGGTCAATGGAACCAGTCACAGTGACCAACTCAATGATAATTTGAGCTGTTAAGTTCCCAAAACACAGTCACATCAATACTGAACTGTAATACAGCAATAAGCGCGAACAGTCTCCAAACCACAGCAGTCCACATTTAACAAAGCAAGTTGTCCATCCTTTGTTATACATTGATTTTATGCCCTTTTCACTTGCTCATTAGAGGCAAACAACATAAACAGCAGGATCATGACACAGGTATTTAGATGTTTACTTACTGAGTTTGCATTTGCTGGGTTTGGCCACGGTCTACCACTTCCTGGACCCCTGAACACAAAGAGACAGATGGGGTTTTATTCAAACATGAGAGGTTTTGGCAACCATCCAACAAGTACACCATACTATAACGAATTAAAGCGATAACGACTCTGTGGCCTGACATTATTCACAGCAATCTTAGCAGGAGACACCTCCTTTACACCAATTTTTGGCACCCTGAATTCTATTAAGGAATGCCATTTAGCATGTCTCATTAAGCCCTGCAAAGCACAGCCACTCTATGAGCGATATCTTCTAATCTCCAAATCCCATAATAGCAGAAGATTAAAACATCTGTGACTCCAGAAAGCCATGAAAAGCGCCACAAGATTCTGCATGGTTATAACCAGTGCCCCATCAGCATATCTGAATTGCCAGCATTATGCAGATATGGGGATTTCATTGAATGTTAGCTTCTTCCATCACACATCACATGCGAGATGCAGCCATGCCTGTACATATCCTACAAATAAATGTAATCCTAGATTTATGGAAATGAGTAAGCCTATGCAGAATCCTGGAAAAGAATCATACGCATAAGAGAATGATTCTTCCTTCTGTCTTGCAAGCTGCTGTCTATATCCCAAATAAATTTAATCTTTACTGTTTATGCCTCAGCTCTCTTGCTTTATTCTCTTTCTGCCGCACTCTACTAACTTTGTCTCTTTCCCCCAAAGAGAATCTCAGTCATCCTCTGACTTCTCTATGATGCTAGCGCCCCAGGTTCATTTATCCATTCTCCCTAACTCAATATAGTGCAATAGAATTATGGAGTTCATTGCTTACAACTCTCAAATGCTAGAATTCTTTTCTTTTTAATAGAGTTGCATTTATTATGTTTATGCTATCCATCTGTACTGCCCTCTTCTAGCAGCTGAGCATTAATATAACAAATAAGGCTAGATTTTCCTACTAAAGATACAACCTACTGAGTTCTGTAATGGTTGGCCAAATTAACAATTTCTTGAATGTTATACTTGGCCTTATTTTAGGAGTATCTCCACATGTCCACATATAGATCACATGTACACATGTAGGTCAGTTATGCTTAAATAGTGCTTTTTGAAAAATGTTATATACTCATGGTGATCCACACCTCGCAGATTTCAAGGGGGCATAGTTTGTGTGGGCCCAAAATATAGACATATTCCCCATTTTACAAGGGGAATACAGGTGTATACTAAACATTTTCAACATCGGCTTTTGAACTTGTTCCAAGGCACGTGAAAGTTCCAATAAAGGGGCGGGTGCAAATGTTGTTCACCTTTGACCCCCCCCGACATCCCAGAACTCTCCCATTTCCCCCCTGACAGCCGAGAACTTCACCTACCCAATCACCTGAAACCCATCTGCTTTTGATAGGCCCGACTCCCTCTCCCAGTTCTTACCAAAGGTCTCCCTGGTATCTAGTGGGGGGGGGGGGAGAAGGGGGGCAGAAGCGATCCCCAGTCACTCCTATCCTGCTGCTGCTCACCCAGTTCAAAATAATGCCAGCTGACCTCTAGCAGCAGTCTCACTGTACTACCACTAGGGAGAGTGCTAGCCCTTAATTGGCAGCTTGACCCCCTAGTGGTAGTATTTTAAGACTATTCTTAGGGGTTCATCAATAGGGTAGAAGTGTCTGGTGTTGTTCTTGCCTTCCACAGGACACCAGGGGAACCCCCAGTAAGAGCCGTGGGATATGATTAAGGAGGGGTTTGGCTTGCCTGTCGGCAAAGCCCCTGCCTGCTGGAGGAGGGGATCAGGTGATATGGGCTGAGGTTCTTGGCTGTCAGGGAGAAAATGGTGGGTGAGGGAATTCCTGACTGTCTGGAGCACAAATTAAAAGAAAAATGCTGCCACACACATTTGGGGAGAGGAGGATGCTCTTCAAATCACTGCCCCTTCTGGGTGTGCTGGCAAATACATTTGTATTTGCTGATGTCCTGACGTTCTCGATATATCAAGTTTTCCTAGAAAATTGTGTACAAATGAGATTATTACTGAATAATTATTCTGCTAAATATCCAGTTTATGTATTTATTTTTGCAGTTAGCCATTCAGAATGTCTAAATGGTCTATATGCTCTAGATACATGCTCCACACAGACAACCAGATGACTACATGATGTAACCCTATAAATACAGCAGGTGTCACAATTCAAGAAGGAGAGCAAAGAAATGGAAAAAAGAATCTGAGTTTTGCTTCTTCCCTCATTTTATTTCTAACATTAACCAAAAGGGGTGGACAAAACCACTGGACCCGATATATATATGAAGCGTAGTTACTCACCTATAGCAGGTGTTCTCCATGAATAGTAGGAATAAGCCCTCACCTATGGGTGACGTCAGTGACGGAGCCCCGCATGGAATGCTCCCTAGCTTCCAAAGGAGGCTTTTTGGTGGTGCACCGAGCATGCGCACCTGCCTTCCCACCCACCGCAGCACCATATTCTCCAATATGATAACTTAGCAGCAGCCAAAAAAGGCCTTGGGAAGGTGGGAGGGTTGTGAGGACCTATTCCTTCTGTTCACGGAGAACAGCTGCTACAGGTAAGTAACTACACTTTCTCTGTGAACAAGCAGGAAATAAGTCCTCAAGAATGGGACTACCAAGCTATAGGCTACCAGAACCCGAGGAGAAAAAAATAAGGACTGGAGAAGTCAGGAAGAAAAGAGGTAGTCCTGCCGAGGGACTCATCTGATGCAGTAACCACAGTTGACATCGACCAAAGGAATTTTAGCAGGTAGCCTGGATGGATAGAAGGGCCAGTGGGCAGAAGTGACCCTCAAGACCCAAAAAGAAGCTGGAGTATGGCCTGGCTAAAACTGCTGTCCCATCGGTAATCCCCATCCAGACAGTAGGGGGCTGTGAAGGTATGGACAGAAGACCATGTTGCTGCTGTGCAAATTTCCTCTGCGGAGAGAGAATGGAGGTTGGCTGCCTATGTAGCCATCACATGGATATTGTGAATCGTGACATGACCCTCAATGCTCAGACCAGTCTTGTGATGCATTCTCCTCTCCCCAAATGTGCGTATGCTCTGAAACAGTGACACCCAGCCTATTGGGGTTGAAGGCGACGAATAACTGGGAGGATTGATGGTGCGCCTTCATGCGCTCCAGGTAGAAGGCCAACACATGCGTGCAATCCAGCATGTGCAATGTTGTCTCAGCGTGATTGGCGTGAGGCTGGGGAAAGAATGTTGGAAGGACAATGGACTGGTTGAGGTGAAAAGCAGAGACCACTTTTGGCAGAAAACAGGAGTGTGTTCAGAGCACTACCCAGTTCTGGTGAAACCTGATGTACAGAGGGTGTGCGACCAGAACCTGCAGCTCACTAACATGTCGGGTCCATATGACGGCCACCAAAAAGAGAACCTTCCAGGTCAAGAACTTCAGAGGGCACACATCTAGCGGCTCAAAAGGAGCGCACATGAACTGGCTGAGGACCAACTTCAGGCCCCAAGAGACCATAGAGGGTTTGATTGGAGGCTTCGAAAGAAGTAAGCCCTGCATGAATTGGCCTACCAAAGGTTGCGCTGACACGGGCTTCCCTCCACAGCCATGACTGAACACTCCTATCGCACTGAGGTGAACACACACAGAATTGGACTTGAGCCCAGAATTGGAGAGGTGCAAGACGTACTCCAACAGCTGGTTCACAGGGCCAGTAAAGGGGTCCAGCACCCGACCAGCACACCAGACGGCATGCCACCACTTGAATACATAGACCATATACGTCAAATCCTTGCAGAATTCCAGCAGCACCACTTGAATACATAGGCCATATACATCAAATCCTTGCAGAATTCCAGCAAGAGCTCCCCGAAGGTTACCTGCTCAACATCCATGCTATAAGCACCAGGGAGCGGATGTCGGGATGCAACAAGGAGCCGCTCTCCTGCAAGATGAGGTCTCGGTCGGAGATCAGGCAGAGAGACCCGCTCTGTGAGAGCTGCAGCAATAGCGGGAACCACGGTTGTCGAGGCCAGTAGAGAGAGATGAGAATCATGGATCATCCCTTGGCCTGACGCTTCAGGAGCGTCTCTGCGATGAGCGGTATTGGGGAGTAGGCATAGACAAGGTCCCTCCCCCAGTGGAGAAGGAAGGCATCTGGGGCCACATGATCACTGGCCAGCCTCAAAGCAGAACAGAGCTACCTGGGCATTCTGTGCCATAGCGAAGAGGTCCACCTCAGGGGTACCCCACTCCTGGAAGATCTGGTCTACCACCTCTCTCTTAAGGTTCTACTCAGGGAAATCCACCAAGCTGTTGAGCTCGCCAGGCAAATACATTGCCCTGAGGTCCATGCGGTTGAGCAGGGCGAACTTCCAGAGCGAATATAGGAGGTACGATCCTGTACCCCCCTGCTTGTTCACACAGAACATAGCCACCTAGCTGTCAGTCTTGATCAGGACCACCTGATTCGCCAGGTGCGCCCGAAAGGCACAGAGAGCATTTGCAATGGCCCAGAGTTCGAGGAAGTTGATCTGATGGAAGCTCTTGTTCTCGGACCACAGACCCTGGGTGCAGAAACCAACCAGGTGAGTGCTCCAGCTGAGCTTGGAGGCATCATAAGAACATAATATATGCCATACTGGGTCAGAGCAGGGTCCATCAAGCCCAGTATCCTGTTTCCAACAGTGGCCAATCTAGATCATAAGTACCTACCAGTTTCCCCAAAAGACGCAGTTTCCACAATGCTTGTATTGGGTCAAGCAGTGATATTGCGAGTCCCTTTTAATAATGGTTTATGGACCTTTCCTCCAGGAACTTGTCCAAACCTTTTTTAAACCCAGCTGCACTAACATGTTTACTACATTTTCCGGTAACAAATTCCGGAGTTTGATTACACATTGAATGAAAAATTATTTTCTCGTTATTAGTCTTAACGAGTGAGGTTATCAAATTTGCAGATGAAACAAAACTATTTAAAGTTGTTAAAACCCAAGAGGATTGTGGAAAATTGCAAGAAGATCTTGATAAATTGGAAGACTGGGTATCCAAATGGCAGATGAAATTTAATGAGGACAAGTGCAAAGTTATGCACCTAGGAAAGAACAACCCACACTATGGTTACACGATGTAAAGTTCCACATTGGGAACCACTACACAGGAAAAAGATTTAGGCGTCATCGTTGATAACACATTAAATACCTTCGCCCAGTGTGCAGCAGCAGCCAAGAGAGCAAATAGAATGCTAGGTATCATAAGGAAAGGAATGGAAAATAAAAAAAAGGATACTTATAATGCCTCTGTATCGTTTCATGGTGTGACTGCACCTTGAATATTGTGTGGAATTCTGGTCGCCGTATCTTAAAACGGATATAGCGTTATTAGAAAAGGCACAGAGAAGAGCCACCAAAATGGTAAAGGAGATGGAAGGATACTCCTATGAAGAGAGGCTAAAAAGGTTATGGCTCTTCAACCTGGAAAAGAGACGGATGAGAGGAGATATGATAGAGGTCTATAAATTAATGAATGGAGTGGAACGGGTAAATGTAGATCGATTGTTTACATCATCAGAATATAAAAAGACTAGGGGACATGCAAAGAAGCTACAGGGTAACCTATTTAAGACTAATAAGATAAATAGTTTTTCACTCAACGTGTAATCAAACTCTGGAATTTGTTACCGGAGGATGTAATTAGTATAGCTGGGTTTAAAAAAGGATTGGACACGTTCCTGGAAGAAAGGCCCATAAACCATTATTAAAAGGGACCAAGGATATCACTGCTTGACCCAATACATGCATTGAGGAACCTGTATCTTTTGGGGAGACTGCTAGGTACTTATAACCTAGACTGGCCACTGCTGGAAACAGGATACTGGGCTTGATAGACCTTGGTCTTACCCAGTATGGCATATCTTATGTTCTTAGGTTACCCTGTAGCTTCATTGCATGTCCCCTAGTCTTTCTATATTCTGATGACATAAACAATCGATCTACGTTTACCCGTTCCACTCCATTCATTAATTTCTAGAAACATAGAAACATGACGACAGAAAAAGACCACATGGCCTATCTAGTCTGTCCTTCCATATCAACAACTACAACAGTCCCCTTTTTACCTTTAGAGATCCTCTCTGTTTGTCCCATTCTTTTTTGAATTCAGTTACTGTCCTCATCTCTACCACCGCCACTGGGAGACTATTCCACGGATCCACCACTCTTTCCATAAAGAAATATTTCCGCATATCACTCCTGAATCTATCCCCCTTCACCCTCATCCCATGTCCCCTCATAGCAGAACTTGCTTTCAATCGAAACCTCTATCATATCTCCCCTCAGCCGTCTCTTTTCCATGTTGAAGAGCCCTAAACTTTTTAGCCTTCTTCATAGGGGTATCCTTCCATCCCCTTTACCATTTTGGTGGCTCTTCTCTGTACCTTTTCTAATAACGCTATATCCTTTTTAAGATAGGGCGACCAGAATTCCACACAATATTCAAGGTGCAGTCGCACCATGGAATGATACAGAGGCATTATAATAGCCTTATTTTATTTTATTTTATTAGGCGTAAATTTGTATACCGCTACTTCCAGCGATCAGAGCGGTCTAATTGTGAATCAAGGGTGGATGTACAGTACAATTTAAGTATACAAATCTGATTGCAGGGAGGATCACACATCAACAAAAATATGGTACAGGTTACACAATTGATCAATGGGGTAGGATAGTAGGTTTGTAGATGAGCATGAGTGGGTAGATATATACATATATACATTTTACAAGAGCACAAGTAAATCTTTTAAAGAGAAACATAGGCGCCTGAATATTTACATAACTAAAGTCTTTTATATCCAGGATGGAAAGTCCATTTTTCAATGATCAAAGTAGGCAAGAGACGATTATAGAAGTGGTAAATCAGCCTAGGTGATGCCGTAATGAGACTGGAAGAGGTGGGTCTTAAGCCTTTGTTTTATTTTCCATTCCTTTCCTTATAATTCTTAGCATTCTATTTGCTCTCTTGGCCACTGTTGCAAACTGGGCAGAGGGTTTTAATAAGTTATCCACAATGACGCCTAAATCTTTTTCTTTTTCCTAAATCTTTTTAACTTTGCACTTGTCCACATTAAATTTCATCTGCCATCTGGATGCCCAGTCTTCCAATTTATCAAGATCCTCTTGCAATTTTCCACAATCCTCAGGGGTTTTAACAATTTTAAATAGTTTTGTGTCATCTGCAAATTTGATAACCTCACTTGTTATTCCCTTTTCCAGGTCATTTATGAATATGTCAAAAAGCAGTGGACCCAGCACACATCCCTGGGGTACTCCACTATTCATCTTTCTCCATTGGGAAAATTGGCCATTTAGCCCTACCCTCTGCTTTCTATGTTTTAACCAGTTCCTGATCCACAGTAGTACACTGCCTCCTATCCCATGACTCTTTAGTTTTGCCAAAAGTCTCTGATGAGGGACCTTGTTAAAGGCTTTCTGAAAGTCCAGATACACTATAATCAACAGACTCACCTTTGTCTGTTTATTCACACCTTCAAAAAAACATAACAGATTAGTAAGACAAGATCTTCCTTGTGTAAAGCCATGTGGGCTGTCTCCCATTAAGCCATGACTATCCACATGTTCAGTAATTTTGTTCTTTATGATGGTTTCTACCATTTTTCCCGGTACTGATGTCAGGCTCACCAGTCTGTAGTTTCCCGGATCACCCCTGGAACCCTTTTTAAAAACTGGCGTTACATTGGCCATCCTCCAATCTTCAGGTATTACAGATAATTTTAATGACAGTCCACTGATTACTAATAACAGGTCTGCAATATCATATTTAAGTTCTTTCAGCACCCTTGGATGAATACCATCCGGTCCAGGTGATTTGCTACTCTTCAGTTTATCAAATAGTTGTAATGCATCTTCCCGGTGTATCGATATTTCTTTCAATTCTTCCGCAGTATCACCTTTAAATACCACTTCAGTCATGTGTAACATCCCTACATCTTCCTCAGTAAAGACCAAAGCAAAGAATTAATTCAGTCTCTCCGCTATGGCCTTGTCCCCTCTAAGTGACCCGTTTACCTCTCTATCATCTAATGGTCCAACTGACTCTCACAGGTTTTTTTGCTATGAATGTACTTGAAAAAGTCTTTATTACGCGTTTTTTCTTCCACAGCAAGCTTCTTCTCAAATTCTCTCTTTGCCTGCCTTATCAATGCCTTGCATTTAACTTGCCAGGGGTTGTGTTATTTCCAGTTTTTGTCATTTAGCTCTTTTTTCCATTTCCTGAAAGATGCTTTTTTTGGCAATAACAGCCTCTCTGACCTCACCTTTAAAACATGCTGCCACTTTTCTTAAAGTGTGGAATACAACTGGTCTGGGCTTCCAAGATAGTATTTTAAACAACATCCAAGCTTGATGTAAGCCTTTAACCTTTGCAACTGCTCCTTTTAGTTTTTTCCTATTTTCCTCATTTTATCATAGTCTCCTTTTCGAAAGTTAAAAGGTAGTACTGTGTATTTCCTTACCATCCCTCCTCCATTAATTAAATCAAATGTGATCATGCTATGATCACTATTGCCAAGTGGCCCCAACACCCTTATCTCTTGCACCAGATCTGGTGTTCCACTAAGGACTAGGTCCAAAATGGCTTCCCCTCTGGTCGGTTCATGAGCCAGCTGCTCCAAGAAGGAGTCATTTATTTCGTCTAGAAACTTTATCTCCTTAGCATGTCCTGCTGTGACACTGACCCAGTCAATACTGGGGTAATTGAAATCACCCATTATTATTACTGTGCTGTAACTTTTGTTAGCTTCCCTGATTTCTTTGAGCATTTCATCATCCATTTGTTCATGCTGGCCAGGCGGTCGATAGTACACCCCCACTGTCATCACCTTCCCTTTTTTACATGCAATTTCAATCCATAGAGATTCTACAGGAAATTTTGTTTCCTGCAAAACTTTAATCCTTCGTGACTCTATGCCCTATCTAACAGAGCGCAGTCCCTCCACCAATTTGATCAGCTCTATCATTATGATATAGTTTGTACACAGGTATCACAGTGTCCCACTGGTTGTCCTCCTTCCACCATGTGTCTGAGATACCAATCATATCTAACATCTCATTTAGTATTATATATTCTAACTCTCCCATCTTATTTTTTAGACTTCTAGCATTTGCATACAGGCATTTTAGAGAGTGTATTTTATTCATATAATCTGGCTATCGGTAGGCAGGGGTAATTTGGAATCTTTAAGCTCTGTCTGCTCTGTACTCAAGGGCATTTGGGCTACTTTTGTCTTTATTGGAACCTCTCTGCTGATATGCCCTAACTTCATTTTTTTGGTAGTATCCTCCAATGATACATTGTTCCGAACCATGCGCTCTTGGGCGACTGTCATCTTTCCCCTCTTATCTAGTTTAGAAGCTGCTCTATCTCCTTTTTAAAGGTTAATGCCAGCAGCCTTGTTCCATCCAGGCTAAGGTGAAGCCCATCCCTTCGGAAGAGCCCCTCCTTTCCCCAGAATGTTCCCCAGTTCCTAACAAATCCAAACCCCTCATCTTTGCACCATCATTTCATCCACTCATTGAGACTCCGGAGCTCTGCCTGACGTTTGGGTCCTGCACATGGAACGGGAAGCATTTCGGTGAACGCTACCCTGGAAGTTCTGGATTTCAACTTCCTACCTAAAAGCCTAAATTTAGCCTCCAGAACCTCCCTACCACATTTTCCTGTGTCATTGGTACTGACATGTACCAAGACAGCAGACTCCTCCCCAGCACTATCTAAGACCTTGTCTACATGGCGCATGAGGTCTGCTACCTTTGCACCAGGCAGGCAGGTTACACGGCGATCCATCACGAGCAGCCTGCAGGGTGCTACAGGTTGGAACAGGATACCCTGATGAAAGGTTTCTGGGCATGAGCTACCACTCCAGGGACCGCATGAGTGGTGCAGTGACCACAACCCTGTCTTGCAGGTGGCCTGAGGCTTGCTGCCATTGTGTTTGCAAGGTCCACTGGGCCTACCACATGCAGAGGCAGGCCTGAGGGATAACATGCACCATGTCTGCCTTGTGTCCAAAGGCTCTCAGCCCCCATAGGCTGTGGTGTGGTGCTGGCACTACAATGCGCCCACCGCCTTGATAAGATGCTGCAGGCAGTCCACCGGTAGAAATGCTCTCACCCAAGGGGTACAGGAGGATCCCGATAAACTCCAGTTGTTACATTGGCTGGAGGTGGGACTTCGGATAGCTGATCAAGAAGCCAAGCCTTCGAGTACCTGAATGGTGAGCTCAGTGGACAGCCGTACATTGGCTGGTGTGGGGCCTTTTATGAGCCAGTCTTCCAGGTACAGGAAGACAAAGACCCCCAGAGGAAGGCAGCCATACCGCCAGGCACTTTGTGAAGATCCTAGGGGCTGCAGTCAACCCAAAGGGTAGCACCTGGTACTGATAGTGCTGGCCACCCAACACGAACTGAAGGTAGTGTCTGTGATGTGGGTGGATCAGAATATGCATGTACATATCCTTCAGATCCAGAGAGCATAGCCAGTCATCTTGTAGGAGGAATGGGAGCAGCGTCCCCAGTGAGACCATCTTGAACTTTTTGCACACCAGGAACCGGTTGAGATTTCACAGATCCAGTATGGGGCAGAACCCGCCAGTCTTTTTGGGGACCAGGACGTACCTGAAGTAGAAGCCCTGCCTGATCTTGCTGGATGGCAAGGTCAGCTAGCAGGGCCATGACTTCAATCTGCAGCAGGCTCCGGTGTGCGGGGTCCATGGGGTACTCCTTGGAATTGTGGCAGCTAGATGAAATGCTTTGGATGATCTGCAGCACCCAGGCAATAAGGTAATAAGAGGCCACCGGTGGGCAAAGTGGACGAGTTCCCCTCCCCCCCACACTTGCGGGTGAACCTCGGTGGACAACGGTTGACTGGCTATGCACCTGAGGACCACATCAAAATCCCGCACCTGGCTTGGGCTGGGGGGCAAGCTGTGCCTTTGGGGTTTTCTTCCTTAGTTGTGAGCGGGGAGCCTGGGCCTTAGGCTGCACCTGCAGATGAGATGGAAGGTACCATTGCAGGGATGGAAAATACCATCACGGGCAAGGAAAGAAGGCTTTCTTGGCCTGCTGTTTCTTCTGCATGGGATATGCAGTCTTCCTGGGGAGCCTGGTGAGGGTCACCTGTTCCTTCTCCCGCTCCTCGGCCTTCTCCATGGGTTTGACGAAGAGGTTCTCACCCCAACAGGGGACGTTGGCAATCTTGTCCTGGACCCACTGCTCCAGGTTAGAGGACTACAACCGGGCCATCCGCTACAGGACGATACCCATTGCCGCCACCCCACTGGCAGATTTGAAGGCCTCATAGGTGCCCTGGACCATAAACTTCGAGCAATCCTTGCCATGAGCCATAAGGTCTCAAAAAGACTCGCAGCAGTCCTCGGTAATGAGGGTAGCAAAGTCCTCTATGTCCAGCATGACATCCTTGAGGAACATGGCCATGTAAATCTGGTAGGCCAGGATCCAGGTTATCAGCATGGAGCCATGGAAGCACCTCCTCCCAAAGGAGTCCAGGATCCTCGCTTCCCACATGGGTGGCACCAAGGAGTGTGTTTTAGTACTCTTTGCACGCTTCAAGACCACAATGGAATTGTGAAGCCAATTGAGGCTTCCCGAACCCCAGGGCCTTCTGGACCTGGTACAGGGAGTAGAGCCAGCAGCTGACAACTGGAAGCGGAAGTGGCACCTCCCACAGCCACAGCAGCAGTCTCAGCAGGACATGGAGGAAGGGGACTGTCACCACCTCATGAGGGGCCAAGGGGTACCAGAGGAATTCCAGTTCTTCCACCCTCGGTCCCTCCTCTGATTCCAGAGAAAAGGGGATGGCCTTGGCCAGGTCTTGAACAAAATCCTGAAAGTACATGTCCTCCAGGGGCGATGGGTTAGACAGAAGGTCCGGGGACTGAAGGCTGACACCGTCAATTCCGCCTTGGTTTCCCATTCCGATTTGGATTCCGTAGGGCAAGGCATGCTGATGGCAATGTCCTGGGGCCTCGGACTCTGACACACTGAAGATAGCTCCAGCCACCGGGGTCGATACCAATCTCCCACCTGATGTCTGATCTGCAACAGGCAGAGTATGGGTCTCCAGGATAGGTTGGAAGGAGTGCGGTGATGAAGTGCTCTGCATAGCAAAGCCTGAGCTCCGCAGAGCTTTCACTGCCACCAAGTGAGCTTCCAAGGCTTGTAGGTATTCCTCCAGAACCACCACTGATGAAGACATCAATACCGCAGCCACGGACATCGTTGGTGACCCCTCGGGTGGGGACTCCTTGATGACTGGAGCATCAGGAGACATCCGGCTGCCCTCCTGGGCACTGAGTGGACTTCACTGTCTAGGTCGGGTCCTCCTGCCAGGGAAGACTGACCAGCCATTCCCAGCTCTCACTGTCAGTCTCGCACTGAGAGAGGCTGCAATGGCGCTGCATATGGATCTTCTTTTTGTCCTCCCCCTTCAACAATGACTGGACTTCTGCAAAGGGTTTCCCCTTGCCGCTCGAACCCCTCTGCTCCAACTAAGCCCTTTGCTCTTTTCCCTTGGCCACCTCAGGTGTGGACAAGGGAATCGGGGCTGAGGATGCTGAATCAGATGAACTTAAGAAGGACTCTTTCTGCTTTTTCCGACCCTTCAGCCCTCGACGTGGCTGGTGGTCAACTCCAAAGCATTGCAATCACCAATTATGGTGGTCAGTAGCAGAAATGGTTTTGCCACATTTGGTGCATTTCTTAAAACCACTAACAGGCTTAGACATGCTGAAAAATACCGCCTCAGCAAAATCAAACTGCAAAATGGCCAGGAAAAAGCCCCCAAAGGGGAAAAAGATGCTAATAGGCGCAAAAAACTACAGAAAAACACACCTTAAGAATAAGAAAGACTAACCAATGACAGGCGGGTGAAAAAATGAGCAAAAGCTCAGCCACAAGGGCAAGAAATTCAAACTTTTTTTCCGGACTGCAGGAACACATCCTAGGGGCTCAGTGGAAAAAAGAAGACTGGAGAATATGACGCCACGGTGGGTGGGAAGGCAGGCACGCAGGCGCTGTGTACGTCCAAACACTTCCTTTGGAATCTGCAGAGCGTTCCGTGCAGGCTCTGCTGGTGACGTCATCCATACGTGAGGACTTATTTCTTGCTTTTTCACAGAGAAAGAGTTTATATATTTAGTGATGTCTGCTAAATTTATAAACTCCCTATCTGTGAATCTGCAGTGGTACTATATGAATAGTGAGGCTGAACATTCTTGCAGATAGTCCTGTTACTATCCAGAAAGCGTTGGGGAGAAGCATGGGTGTTCTGCCAAACAATATGAATAATGGTGATTATGTAGTCCGCTATTCACACAGCTAAGTGGTTTATTTTAGGTCACTTAGCTCTACTGATAGCAGGCTGAATATCGTCGCTATGCAGCTCTCAATGCATATTTAGCTCTAATTTTATTTATTTATTTACATTCTCTTATATACCGCACTATTCAGCATCAGCGCGGTTTACATGGAACAGAAACGCTCAGTACAGTTAACATGTATGAGTTTACAGATAACAGGGCAAGTAACTTAGATAACAGGGGTAAACTATTTACAAAAACTTGCTACATAAGCTTGTAAACTATTTACAAATATTGCTACATAAGGTTGTATGATCATGAATTCTATAGAAACAAATGCACCACTAAGGGTTAGAGAATCTTTCTTGGCATGTTGTTGGGAAACCATATATTTGCTTAGTGGGTTGCTAATGCTTATATATAGTTGCTAATGCTTATATATAGATAATGGCGCAGAATATACTTAGACTATTTAAACACCGCAGTCAGCATTTTAATAAAATGCCAACCACGGTGTTTAAACATCAGGCCACTAGTAATTAAAAGATTTTAGAAAGCCACCAATGAGATTTTCCAGAATGCTTTTTATTTGGTAATCTGTATTCATAATCTGAAGCACCCTATGTAGAGAGTAATTCTATAAGGTTGCTTAGTTGAATGTGCATTGTCATATATGTATTTAGCATCTATTCTATAAAATAAAGTAAGTTCGTACTTCACTTTATAGAATAGGGGTATAAGTGGTGAGATGCATGTGCCAAATCTAGGCTGTCCTAAACTGTCTTCGGTCTTCACCGAAGGCGGCTCATTGTTGATAGAGTGGCATCCATAGCTGATGCTATTGTGTTGATCCATCTCATTGCCAACCTTCCTCTTTTGCGTTGACCTTCAACCTTGCCAAGCGTGATGTCTTTTTCTAATGATCTCTCTCTTTGCATGATGTGTCCAAAGTATGAAAGTCGAAGTCTTGTCATCTGAGCTGCTAAAGAAAGCTTTGCTTTGATCTCCTCTAGTATTGATAGTTTGTTCTTCGGGCAGTCCATGGTATACACAGTATTCTTCTCCAGCACCATAATTCAAAGGCATTGATTTTCTTCCTGTCTATATTTTTCACTGTCCAACTTTCGCATTCATAAGATGTTATTGAAAATACCATGGCTTGGACAAGTCAAATCTTTGTATTGGGGAAGATATTTCTGCTCTTGAGAATCTTGTCTAGGTCCTTCATAGACATTCTGCCAAGAGCAAGGCGTCATCAGATTTCTTGATTGCTTGTCGCTTCTTTATTGATTATTGTCCATGCAGGTTAAAGTTGTCCACTATTTCAATTTTTTTCTCCATCATTGATGAACTTATTGATTTTCCCAGCTGTCTTCTTTAAGTTAAGGCCATTTTAAGACTATGCTCCTTGATCTTGAGAAGCAAATGTTTCAGATTGTCTTCACTTTCAGCCAGTATTTTGGTGTCATCAGCCTAGCGAAGGTTGCTGATGAGTCCTTCCACCAGTCTTCAAACCTTGGTTGTCGTCATACAGTCCAGCTTTTCTAATGATTTGTTGTGCATATAAATTAAACAGGAAGGGGGAAGTATGCAACCTTGTCGTACACCTTTGCTCATTTTAAACCATTCTGTTTCTCCTTGTTCCGTTCGAACTGTTACTTCTTGATCAATGTAAAGGTTGTGCAAGACAGGTGTTCTGGTATACCCATGCTTCTTAATGTGGCCCAGAGTTTCTCATGGTTTACACAGTCAAAAGCCTTGCTGTAGTCAATAAAACACATATAGATATCCTTTTGATATTCTTTTGCCTTTTCAAGGATCCATCTCACATCCACAATAATGTCTCTCATTCCTCGCCCTTTCCTGAACCCTGTTTGCATTTCAGCTGATTCTTGTTCCAGGTATGGTTGTAGTCTCTGGTGGATGATCTTGAGTAGAATCTTGCTGGCATTTGGGATCAGAGCGATTGTGCGATGATTTCCACAATCAGTCGGATTACTTTTCTTCAGTATTGATATAAACACAGATCTTTTCCAGTCAGTTGACCATGATGCTGTCTTCCAAATTTCCTGGCAGAGCCTTGAAGTATGGCAACAGTCGCATCCGATTATTGTAATACTTCAATGGGAATGTTATCAATATCCAGTGTTTTGTTCTTTCATAATGCTTTCAGTGCTGCTTTGACGTCTTCTGTCACCACTAATAGTTGCTGATTATAAGGTACAGGTTGAAACGACTATTGGTCCACTTGATCTTTATGGTATAATGACTCTGTATATTCTTTCCACCTTTTCTTGATCTTCTCAGCATCATTCAACATGGATCCTTGAGCATTTTGCAGCATTCCAATTCGAAGCTGGAATTTTCTCTTTAACTCTTGTAGCTTTAGGAAATCCAGTCTTGTTTTTCCTATAATAGTTTCTGATTCTATTTCCTTGCATGTATCATTGTAATACTTCTCCTTGTCTCGTCTTGCTGCATCTTGGAAATCTCTTTTGAGTTCTGTGATTGCCTCTCTCTCTCTTCTGGCTTTAGCTTCTCTGCATTTCTGGGCAATTTTCATAGCTTCTTCGTAATCCATTTTTGCCTTTTCACTTTTTATAGAGACTTCTCACTTTCTTCGAGCATAACTTTCTTGATGTCATTCCATAACTCTTCTGGTGCTCTGTCATTTGTATTTAAAGTAGCAAATTGATTTTGCAGGCAGTCTTTAAATTCTGGTTGTGTATTCTCATGGTCATATTTTGCTACATTCATGAGGGGCTTGCTCTTTTTCAGCTTTAACTTGAGTTTGCATACTAGTAGTTGGTGATCTGTACCACAGTCGGCTCCAAGTTTTGTCTTTGTTGATGTTACTGAACATTTTCAAAATTGATTTCCACAGATGTATTCAATTTGATTTTGGTACAATCCATTGGGTGAAGTCCATGTGTATAGTGGCCGCTTGTGTTGCTGGAAGGTGTTTGAGATGAATAAATTGTTGGTCTTGCAGAATTCTATCAGTCTTTCTCCAGTTTCATTTCTGTTGCCAAGTCCTTATTTTTCAACCACTTTGCCTTCTTCTTTGTTGCCAACATTTGCAATCCAGTCACCCATGACTATCAGGATATCCTATTTGCATATTCTGTCAATTTCAGCTTGTACTTGTTCATAGAACTCATCCACTTACTCTTATGCAGCTGTGGTTGGGGCATATACCTGAATAATAGCTGTGTTAATGGGCATCCCCGTAGATGAACAGAAATTAAGCATTCACTGATTGCTTTGTACTTCATTACAGTTCTTGCAAGTTTCTTCTTGATTATAAATGCAACACCATTTCTTCTTTGTCTTTCATTTCCAGCATAGTATACCATGTGATCATCAGATGCAAAGTGCCCGATGCCAGTCAATTTCAGTTCACTGACACCCAACAGATTGAGTTGTACACGTTCCATTTCATTCTTGACCGTTCCCAACTTCCCTTGGTTCATGCTTTGTATGTTCCATGTCCGAAAATGTAAGATATCTTTGCAGCTTCTGATTTTCATTTCATGCGTAGCTACATCAGCAGTCAGACGTCCCGAGGGCTTTGATCAAATCACATCATACATGCTGACTTTACTCTGAAGTCTTCAGCTCATCCCCAGTAGCCATTTAAGTAACCTCCAACCTGAAGGTCTCATCTTCCAGCACTATAGTGCAATTTGTTTTGTTGTGACTATCCATTTGGTTTTGTGGCAAGATACGGAAGTAGATTGCCTGATTTTTGGTCTGCGCAGGTAATGTTAGTGTTGTTGCTGAATATGATCCTCCGCCGCCAACACTGTCGCATTCTGCTGCTCTCCAGATTTGTCTTAGTCTGGCACCTCAACTGAGATTTGTCCATCTTGGGGGATCCTGCCAGTAGTTACGCTACCAGTAACAACTCTTAACATCACTGATGCACATATGCCCTCACAGCATGACAAGCTGCAAACCAAGTGAGGGTCCAATATATACTCTTATTGAAAGAAGTTTTATTTGTGTTCATAGGGAGAAAGAATATCCCATTGTATTTTGTCTTTCACCATAACAACAAACAAAGTTACTTTGAGACTGATGAGTATGGTGGAATGGAATCCATTAATATACATTAAAAAAGTGCCTGTTAGCATAAGTTTGTAAACCGCTTTGATACACAGGGTAAAGGGCGGTATATCAAGTGCCTAAACTATAAACCATACATATATTCCAGGAAAGAACACAAAGGGGCTTGTTTACAAAGCCGCGGTAGCGGTTTCTGCCTGATATCGGAGCCGCGGCCCTATTGAATTCAATGGGGCCGCGGCTCCGATATCGGGCGGAAGCCGCTACCGCAGCTTTGTAAACAAGCCCCAAAGTATATTTGGTTCAGTCAGGGATCATTTTTGGACTTTCTGCCTGATTCTCTGACATTTTTTCAGTTTGCTCACACATTTGTGCTAAAGGCGGAGTGGTGTGGTGCTTAAAGCAGCAGGCTGACAACTAGGAAAACCAGGGTTCAAATCCTCTGCTGCTTCCTGTTATCTTAGGCAAGTCTCTTTACCCTTAATTGCCTCAAATACAAAATTAGATTATGAGTCCTCTGCAGACAGGTAAATATCTACTATACCTGAATATAAGTTGCCTTGAGCTACTAGTGAAAAGGTGTGAGTTAAATCCAAATAACTAAATAAAATACCTCACCAAGCCACAAGACTTCCAAAACAATCAAGGTCAACCTAGAAAGGAAACTCAGTTTAAAAAGAAAGATAAGGTCAACTAATCAGGGTATCTGTTCATAGCTCTTGTTTGTTACAACCACTCTGATAATTGCTTTTATTATAAACTGTTTTAGCTTTGTTCAAAAAACAGCTACATTTATATAATGTTTTTCTTACATGTTCATTCCAGGCATTCCAGGGCCACTTAAAGTGTTCATAGGGGGTCTCATTCCACCTCCATAGTTCTGCAATGATAACCAAGGGTCAGACTACCACAAAACAAAAAAACAAAACCAAAGAGGAGGGGGAAAGAAAGGACAACAGGTTAATGATTTCCAAACAAAACAGAGGACTGGACAGCGCCTGAGACAATATGCCCTACTGGAGCTTTCAATCTTATTCCTGCCCTCCCTTCAACAATTGTCAACTTTTTTACATTACTGCCCATTATAATCCGGATGTGTCTGTCTAATTAGTTACTACTGACATTAATAAGGCCTTACTGAAATAGATTCTGCAGAAACTGTAGATCCTGCAATCGTAAGTCTGTATTGTAATTTCTTAAAAATTGTGATTTAAATTCAGAAACACCTGAACAATTTTTTTCCCCTATAGTCCTCCAATCTCCCCTTCATCTGCAGATTTCCACTCCCCTCCTTCTGTCTCAGGATCTTATGGCTCTGGCAGCAGCATCATGTCCAGGCAGTGAATAGAGGGATGAATACAGCATGTGCTTTCCATGCCCAACCAGAACTGGCCCAAACATCAGGCAAGACTAAGCTTATGAGTGGCGGCAAAGAGCAGCAGCAGTCAAAGCAAAAAAATAGATCCTGAGAGCTGCACAAAGTCAAAAAACCATCAGCAAATTCTTTTACCTAGAGGGACACACATATATACAAAACTAATTTTAATATTTACAATTATGATGTTCAAGGTGAAATTAGGCTTTACCTGTTAATTTTCTTTCCTTGAGTCCCTCCAGTCAAGTCCAGTCCAGATGCGTGGATTATGCCCTATCACCAGCAGGCGGAGCCTGAGAACCAGAGATTTTGATGTCATCACTCTACAAGGAATCTGTGCAGATCTGCTTATACCAATATTTTGATTAGCCAAGCAGGCGCCACCATAACGTCATACCACTTATGAACATAATCATCTATCTATCTATTTAACATTTATAAAGCGCTTCAAACGTACGAAGCGCTGTACATACATGAAGAAAAGACAGTCCCTGCTCATCAGAGCTCACAATCTAATCAAGAAGTTCACAAAATACAAATACAATCAAGTAAGACAAATTATACAATAAACAAGAAGAGCAAAAACAAGAATTAAGAACAGAAAGCAATAGAGAAGAGATGGGTTTTCAATCTGGACTTAAAGAGGTCCAGAGAGGGCACATTGCGCACAGACAGAGGGACATTGTTCCAGGCAAAGGGTGCAGCCAGGTGAAAGGAGCGAAGTCTAGAATTAGCAGTACGAGTGGAGGGCATAGATAGACAAAGGCTGTTCAAAGAGCGAAGAATGCGAGAGGAGAGATAAGAGATGATATGTATATAGTTTACCCTGTTCTCCAAGTTGCTTTTTCCTGTTCAATGTAATGACCTGACTTTTGTTTATTGTCGGATACTGTTTTGTTTAATGTAAACCGCGCTGATCGCAAATAGTGCGGTATATAAGAAATGAAAATAAAATAAAATATAAAATAATAAAATGATAGGTAGTGGGGGGCTGAAGAGTGAATGCATTTATAGGTTAAGAGGAGGAGTTTGAATTGGATCCGGAAGCGGATGGGAAGCCAATGAAGGAACTTGAGAAGAGGAGTGACATGGGAAAAGCGATGCTGACGGAAAATTAGCCAAGCAGCAGAATGTTGAATAGATTGAAGGGGAAAGAGATGGTTTGCGGGAAGGCCAGCAAGGAGAATATTGCAGTAATCAAGACGGGAGGTGATCAAGGAGTGGACAATCATTTTAGTAGTGTCATCAAAAGGGAAGGGGCAAATTTTGTTAATGTTTTTTTTTTTTTTTTTTTTAAGTGCCATCAAGTCAGTATTGACTCATAGTGACCCAGCTACCTCTGGGTTTTCTTGGCAATGTATCACTGGAAGTAGATTGCCAGCCTTTTCTTCCGAGGCAATGGAGGGTAAAGTGACTTGCCCAAGGTCACAAGGAGTGCCAGTGGGAATTGAACCCTTGATCTTCTGGGTACTAGGCAGTTGCTCTAACCACTAGGCTACTCCTCCACTCCACTTGTTAAGGTTATAAAGGAAAAAATGGCAAGTCTTAGCTACGAGTTGGATATGAGTGGAGAAAGAGAGAGAGGAGTCAAAGATAACACCCAGGTTACGGGCCGAAGAGACAGGAAGGATTAAAGAGTTATCCACAGAGACTGAGAAAGGGGGTAGAGGAGGGGAGGCATTGGGGGGAAAGGTAAGGAGTTCAGTCTTAGCCATATTTAATTTCAAGCGGCGGTGAGACATCCAAGTAGCAATGTCTGAAAGGCAAACAGTGATCTTGTCATGGATTGCTGGAGAGATATCAGGCGAAGAGAGGTAGATTTGAGAGTCATCAGCATAGAGATGGTAATGAAAGCCATGGGAAGAGATAAGAGCACCAAGAGATTGGGTATAGAGAGAGAAGAGGAGCGGTCCCAGGACAGAACCCTGGGGAACACCAACTGGGAGCGGGGTGGCAGAGGAGGAGGAGCCATCAGAACACACACTAAGAGAGTGATGGGAAAGATAAGAGGAGAACTAAGACAGTACAGAGCCTCTAAAGCCGAGTGATGACAGGGTGATAAGAAGGCGGCTGTGGTCAACAGTGTCAAAAGATCAAGAAGGATGAGAACAGAATAAAGACCCTTGGATTTTGCTAGGAACAAGTCATTTGATACTTTAGTGAGAGCTGTTTCAGTGGAGTGAAAAGGACGGAAGTTGGATTGTAAAGGATCAAGAAGGGCATGAGACGAAAGGAAATCGAGACAGCGAAGGTGGACAGCACGCTCAAATAGTTTAGAGATAAAGGGAAGGAGAGAGATGGGTCGATAGTTAGATGGACAGGTAGGATCGAGTGACAGTTTCTTGAGGAGGGATGTGACTATGGCATGCTTGAAGTCAGTAGGGAAGGTAGCAGTGGAGAGGGATAGGTTGAGGATATGAGAAATGGAAGGGACAATAGAGGATGAGATGAGGCAAAAGAGATGGGTGGGGATGGGGTCGGAGGAGCAGGTGGTGGGTTTGGAGGAAGAAAGAAGAAGGAGTGCTGTTTCATCATCAGAGACCACAGGGAAGGAGGAGAGGGTAGCAGAAGTTAGTGGGGAGAGATGGGAGAAAGGTGAGGTAGAAGGGGTAATGGGGAATTGGAGGGTAATCTTATGGATTTTGTCATGGAAGAAATCAGCTAGTGTTTGGGCAGGAAGAGAGGGAGGAATCAGCAGTGGAGGCACATTGAGGAGAGAATTGAGAGTATTAAAGAGATGACGAGGATCAGAGGCGAAAGTGTTAGTCAGATGGGTGAAGTAGGGTTGTTTGACAAGTGCTATGGCTGATTGGAATGAGAAAAGCATGAATTTAAAGTGAAGAAGGTCAGCACGGCAGCGGAATTTAAGCCAAAGATGCTCAGCAGAGCGGGAACAGGAACGCAAATATCAGGCAGTGGGTGTGAGCCAGGGCTGGGGAGAAGAACGCCTTACAGGGCGTGGGGTAAGGGGAGCAAGAGTATCCAGGGCAGAGGAGAGTGCAAAGTTATAGAATGTCACAGCCTCATCAATGAATTTGGATAACAGAGAGGAGGAAAGGGGAGAAGAAATAGAGGAGGAGAGGGCTAAGGGATCAATAGCAAGAAAGTTTCTGAAAAGATTAGTGGAGACAGGACGAGGCTGAGATGGGGGATGATGAATAAGTAAGAGGTGGTGGTCAGATAAGGGAAAGACTGAGTTGCAGAAGTTGGAGGGTGAGCAATTAGAGAAGAAAATCAGGTCAAGGCAGTGACCAAGTTGGTGAGAGGGGGCGGTGGAGCAAAGTTGAAGATTGAATGAGGAGGTAATGGAGAGGAGCTTACGAGCATGGGTATCAGAGGAATTGTCAACATGAATGTTAAAATCGCCGAGGATAAGAGTAGGGGAGGAGGGGACTAAAAAGATAGATAGCCAGGCGTAAAAGTCAGAAAGAAAAGTGGAAAGAGACAAGTCAGGAGGCCGATAGATTACAGCAACCCAAAGAGGGAGAGGAGAGAATAGGCGGATGGAATGGGCCTCAAAAGAGAGAGAGGAGTGAGACTGAGGAAGGATGAGGGGTTGGAAGTGACAAAAGGGAGAAAGTAGAAGCCCAACACCTCCGCCACGGCCAGTGAGGCGAGGAGTGTAGGAGAACTGATAGCCGCCGTGACAGAGAGCAGCAATAGATGCGGTGTCATCAGGGAGAAGCTAGGTCTCTGTTAAGGCAAGGAGGTGGAGGGCATGAGAGAAACAGGTCGTGAGTAAAGGCAAGTTTGTTAGAGACAGAGTGAGGGTTCCATAAGGCACATGAGAAGGGGAGCACAGAAGGTGAAAGAAGAGGAATGTGAATAAGGTTGGATAGGTTACGTGAAGGCCACTTTAAAACACGAAATGCCTAGGGAGAGAAGAAATGGGATTGATATGAGAGCGGATGAACATACTACGTGGAGGGTAGTGTAAAGTGTGAGAGATAGATTTAGAGGAGCCAGGGCTAGGGAGGATATAGATAAGGTTTGAGAGGTTACGTGAAGGCCTCATTATAAGATGAGATGCAAGACATAGAGAGGTAACAATAGAGAGATAGCAATGTAGTGCAAGATAATACAAGCAACAAATAATTACAAACCAGGCCACATAAGAGATCAGGCAATGGGACGGTGAGGGAAGCGGCTAAGATCCCGCGCCTAAGGGCCACGCCAAAGGGCACTTTGACGTGGCCCTTAGGCATGGGCCTGCCAGGCGTGGGCATGCCCGTTAGCGCTGGTGTCTTGAAGGCAGCAGGAACAGCTGATTGGTTGCTAAGCAGCTATCGGGGGAGGGGATTCCCTGCCCGCTCCCGGCTCAAAGCAGCTCAGGTGTAGCAATGATAGCTCAGGCAGTTCAAACGCCCGTTAGCGCTGGTGTCGGGAAGGCAGCAGGAACAGCTGATTAGTTGCTAGGCAGCTATCAGGGGAGGGGATTTCCTGCCCGCTCCCGGCTCAAAGTAGCTCAGGTGGCCTTTCTGCAGGCAGGCTTGGATAAAGGTTGGACCGACTATTTAGAGTACGGCAGGATACTGCTCCCCAATGAAGAACATCTCTCTCTGAATTTGTAGAAAGGGCTCCCCCTCCCAATGGAGCCCATTCTACAGGGAGCACCATCGCCAAACACACTGGACATGCGCGACTGCGCATATCAAACTCATCCATGTCCGGGTGTGGCAAAATGAACTAATAGGGCAGGGTCTGGACTGGACTGGAGGGACTCAAGGAAATAAAATTAGCAAGTAAGGCCTAATTTCACCTTCCACATCATCTCTTCAGTCCAGTCCAGATACATGTGATGTGCCACAGCAGTACTCAACCACAGGTGGGACACATGAGCCCAGCCTCCAACACTCATGCACTGAACCATGCATCACCTTGTGCCTGAACATCCCGACAGTAATGATGAACAAAGGAATGGAGCGACAACCATGTCACCGCTTTATGTATGTCAATTGGAGGAAAAAGCCCAACCTCCGCCCATGCCACCACCTATGCTCTAGTTGAGTGTGCCCACAAACTGTCCGGAACGGAATGAAGCTAGAGCAAATAAGTTGACGCTATAGTCTCTTTTAGCCACTGCACAATCAATGCCTTCGAAGTCGCTTCCCCATTGCACGGCCCCACAAAAAGATTAAAGAGGTGATCCGATCTTCTAAACTCCTGGGTCCACTTCAGATACTGTCGAAGGCCTCACTGAATATCCAACAGCAGAAATTACTTGATTCGGAATCTCTTTCAGAAGCAGAAAACACTGGCAACATAGTAGTTTGATTAAGGTGAAAGGCCGACAACATCTTAGGGAGAAAAGACAGAACCGGCCTAAACACAACCTTCTCCTTGCAGATCAGCAAAAAAGGCTTTCTACACACCAGGTAAATGGCTACTAGGAATACTGCCTTCAATGTAAGATCCTTCAATGAAGCTCTGTGAAACAGTTCAATTGGAGCTTTCACCAGAGCAGGCAATGCCAGATTTAAGTTAAGTCCCACGAAGGAACTTGCTGCAGCAACGGAGTACAAACCTATTTAGCTCCTCTCAAAAAGCGCACCACATCTGGATGCAAAGCCAATGAGACCCACTGAATCCAGCCTCTAAAAGAGGCTAAGACTGCTACCTGAACCCACAAGGAATTCAAGTCCTTTATCCAAAACCAAACCTTTTTCCAAGCCTGCCTTCAGAAAGGCCAGAACCTCGGGTAGGGAAGACAAGAGGGAATAGACTCCTCACACCAACCTTCCAAAACTCGCTAGACAAAGAAGTCGACCGCTTCCTAGCCCGAAGCAAAGTTTAAATAACCTGAGAAGAGTAGCCTTTCTTCCCTAGTCTAGCCCTCTCAAGAGCCAAGCTGTTAGCGAGAATCAACTCACATCCAGCATGAGGACTGGACCTTGCGATAACAGATTGTCTATCAGCGGAAGAGACGTATGAGGTCCGCATATCATTGCCTCTGAGGCCAATCCAGCACCACCAGGATCACCAGCCCCCAATGAGACTCTATCCACTGAAGCAGCTGATCTATCAGTGCCCAGGGGATAAACACAGAGGACGCCGCCGCTTGGCAATTGTTGAGCCGGAGCAACCAGGTCCTCTGCCATCCTCTCATGCCTGTGGCTGAAGAAACGGGCCATCTTGACACTGCTCATGGAGGTCATAAGATCCATGATTGCTGCCTACCATCAACTCACTACTTGACGAATCAAGAGTCCACCAGCGATCGCTCCTCTGGGTCCAACCGATGTTGACTGAGAAAACTGGCCTACACATTTCCTTTTCCTGATACATGAGCTGCCGAGAGTGTCAGAAGTTGGGCTTTGCCCACTGAAGCCGAGGGGCAATCTCTGCTGCCAACACCACACTGCCGATTGATATAAGCTACTGTGGTTGCATTTTTCTTAAAGACCCTCACCGTCTTGTGAACAACCGGGCGAAAGGCCTCCAGAGCTAAAAGCACAGCTCTCATCTCCAATCAATTTATGGATCAGCTCTTCTCCTCCACAGTCCACTGTCCTTGCATCACCTCAGCCTGGCAGTGCATTCGCCAGCTACACAGCCCAGCCTCCAACACTCATGCACTGAACCACGCATCACCTTGTGCCTGAACATCCCAACAGTAATGATGTACAAAGGAATGGAGTGACAACCATGTCACCACTTTATGTATGTCAATTGGAGGAAGAAGCCCAACCTCCACCCATGCAACTGCCTATCCTCTAGTTGAGTTGGCCCGCAAACTGTTCGGAACTATCCTGGCATTAGTGGTTCCCACCACCCAATTGGGGGGTTCCAGCAGCATCCCCACTGACAGCTTGGCAGAGTCCCACCAAAGAAGGCTCATTTTTGTTTCCTCTGGACACCACAACCTCCTCCACAGGGAATGTTTCTAGGGAGACCACCGAGATATCAGTGTCATTTGAAGAGGCCGCATCTGTGCTCTGGCCTACAGAACCAGATCCAGTGCCACTGCCATAGATCCCGCAGCTGCAGGTAGTCTCATGCCTGAGGAAACCACATCTCATGGAACCTTTGCACCTGATCCTGCACTTTCTTGATTCAATCTGTACCTTCTTGATTCAACCTAGAGTTGAAACGAGGCCCTAAATAAATCAGATCCTGAATTGGCTGCATATTGCTCTTGGGAAAATTGATGATCCAACATAATTACTGGAGAAATGACACTACTCTCTTTGTTACCTCCTGACTCTCTTACATAGACTTTGATGTATCAGCCAATCATATAGATAAGGATGCACCAGCACCCTTTCCTGACGAAAAGCAGTCGCCACAATCACCATCACCTTCGTGAAGGTTCGAGGTGCTATGGCCAGGACAAAGGGAAGGGGTCGAAACTGAAAATGCCCCATTGGAACTGAAAAGCATAAATAGTGCTGTTGATCAGATGAAGTCTCCTCCTTTGCTGGGGCACTTTCAACAATAGTAAGAATTGAGAACAAATGGGAGATTAGGGACACCAATTCTTCATGCATAAACACTCTGACTGCCGGATCCTCTCCCAGTGGGAGCTTGCCATCCTCAAGCTCCTCCTCAGAGCCCTTAAGGCCCTTCCAAGGGGTCCTCCAAGCCCCCGAAATAACTGAGTTCTGGTCTTCCCAGGACTACTCCTTCATTCACCAGTGCTTAGATTGCAGCTCCACTGGATCTTTGATTCCAGGTCTCGGGTCTCCTGCTCCTCCTCTGCCACCTGCAGGGACAATAGAACTTTGCACCAGACACTGCTTCATGCATAAAGCAGCACAAACTCTGGGGAAAACGGAACCCCCTGCACATCAGTCAGCTCCCCAGGGTTTCCTATCTGCATCCTCTGCTCCCCAGGGACCCCTGGAGTAGTCGTCAGGTCCTCCGAGGGCTCACCTGACTCTGACCTGGTTGCCTGCCACATGGCCGCAGTTCCATCCAAAACCATAGGATCTCGCAGCTGAGGGGAAACAGGGTGTCACTCCTTTTCACTGCCTGAGGCCAGGGAATCCTCAGTTTCTACTTGCCTTAGATCCCGATGCAAATCTTCCGAGGTGCGGCCCTCTGTCTCACAGCTGCCACAAAAACTGGCCCCAGACAATGACCTATGACAGCTCCCACAGGCTGCATGGCCCAATGGCATGATATAGGCCATGGCCACGCACTCACACTCCACTGCCAAACAACAGCCCCTCTCACCTCACTCTGTCCTCAAGTCGCTTCCAAACTGGCCAATTACCACTTCCACAGTCTGAAGCATGTGATCCCTCATTGCCACGAAAAAGGAAGGAGCCTGCCCGACTTTTTTTCCCGATAAATTTAAAGGACCAGGCTCCGCCACAGTATTGTACCCTCGGCCTCTCCCAACAGTTGGGGAGAAGGATCAGGGTACCCCCCCAAGGAAAAAGGATTGCTCTGAGGTTTGAGGTGGAAGAATCAGGGGGAGGGACCCGGACCACCAGGTTCTACAGCCCACAATTGCTGAAAGCAGCAAGGGGTCCTCAGCAGAGCAGTATCTTTCCTTCTTTCAAATTTAATTTAATTTAATTTTTCTTTTTAAATGTTTTCATCCTACAGTGGAGTCCAGACTGCACGGGAGCTCATCAACATCTGCTGGAGACTGAGAAATACTGGCATGAGTAGATCTGTACTGTCAGCAACACTTCCCTGGTGGCCAGTGGACGCCAGGGCAGGTGCGACACAAAAATATAAGGGTTAAGATTGGAGAGTCTTCTAAAGGCCCAAATGGCTCTTGGTCCTTGTAGTTGCTTTAGCTCCAGTCTTCAATGAAATGATCAAGCTGAGTGGTGGGAATTAATAAGGCTTTTATTTCCCTTTTCACAGTGGTTCTAAATAGTGGGTTACAACTTTAAAGCAAATGTCCTTAACTCAGGTAGAAAACAAACTCAGGGTTCAAAGCAAAAACTGTTATACGTCACAGGAATGGAGGTGCTCAAACAAATACAGAATGCTCTGCTGGTAATTCACCCAATCACAAGTCTGGCAGTGACTCTAAACTTTCAGAAATGCAAAGTGTACAGTCCATCTCTTGGTCAGATAAATCTCCTGCCAGTTCCACTTGCATTGGCACGTTATCAGAAAGCTCTGATTCTATATCTCTGGTTTCTTGTAAAACACATTCAGGGGTTTTGTATATTTTCTGTAGCAGTTCCCAATGTCCTTGGCCTAGCCTAGGGCGTCGGCCACGTGCTGTATTAGGCTTTAAAGTACCCTCTTTCCTTAGAGGCTTTATAGCAGTTTTATCATAGCTTTTACCATTCACAACTTTCTTATTAGGCATACATTTCTCATACCTTGTATGGCAGCAAACCTCAAGTAACCGGCTTTCTTCCACTGCCTGCCTTTCCCAGGCAGCAGCTTGTTGAAATCCTTTTCTATACAGGTTAGGCTTACCCTGTAGCCTTTGACTTCCTTCTCCTGGTGAAGGCCTGCCTCTGTACAAGCCCAGCTTCTGGCTTTCTGACTCAGTGTGGCTTGGCTTCTCCAGCTGATTCTTGTTTGGCTTAGGGTTGCAGTTACAGCAGGGCTTTTGCCTCTGAGGGCAAACAGCTCTCGGTTTGGCTTGAGCTGACACCCCTTTAGGTCCTTCCTCAGCTCCTGAGAAATCACCTCTCCCTCTTGGGAATCCTCTAGCACTAGAGTAGTCAGGTTTCCACTTCCACCTCTCTCTCTCGGTGCTGCCAGTGATTCTCCCCTTGCTTCTGCTCGGGCTGCTGCTTCGTCTGTTGCCTGTGTCGCCTCTTCTCCTTCCTCCTTTCCAGTCTTCCACACTCCCCTTATGAAGCCCTCCTGCTTTTGAGGATTGGAAGCTGGTTGGCCTTTCCTCGTGACCAGCTGGGCGTGGCTCTTCAGTCTCCCTGAAGACACTCTTGCTCCCTCTAGCTGGTTCCTGGGAATATTTCAAGTCTTTTTCTCTGTGAAAAACACCTTCTTTTCTCTCAACTGGGCTCTCATCAGCCCTCGCTGCATGACAGTACAGATCCCTTATAGAGTAACATCATCAAAACCTGTGGTTCTTAGTCTCCATCTGCTGATGATAGAGCATAACCCGCGCTTCTGGACTGGACTGGAGGTTCAATGAGGAATTATGCATTTCTACAGTATTGTTGTTGGAGGGGTGGTATTGGGAATATGCTGATTGTTGGGTTTAATTATCAAAGCCTTGGAGGATGGGGTGGTAAAGATGAAGGTATGCCTAGGGCACCAACTACCTTTGCATTGGCCCTACCTACAACATACCAGCCAGAAGTGACAGGCCTTATATTCACTGCTTGCTGCTGATACTGTCACCACTGTAATGGAGGCTATATGTTTTCTAGAAAGAGTAGGATCAGAGATCCAGGGGAGGATGAAGGGAAGGATACTGAGTCACAACTGTATGATGTCTGGCTCATAATTTAGATAAGTCCTTAAGACATCAGTGACCAGGTTAATCTTTTAACTGGTATTAAGGGCCTTAGTCCTGAAGGATTCTTGTTTCACATGTACTAAAGGAAACTAACATTTGTGGTGAACCTTAAATTTGTTGACTGAATATCCAAAAGCTGTAGTAAGGAACTTAACAATGAAAAACAATGTTCATAGAAAACCAGGGATCACACTGTTAAAGGCCAGTAAAGCACAGAATATTTTTCTATTTCTCTCAATGTCAAATGCAGTATAAAATGCAAAGAAAAAAAGAACAGGCAATTCTAGCAAATATGCATATACGAGGGTTGCTCAGAAAGTAATGCCCCACATGTTTTTTCTCAGTCCAGAATGAAGATAGAGGTGTGAAATTGAAAGCGTAGTAACTTGGAACTTCAAAGGACACATGTGTGTAATTTTACAGTCATCCGACAAATAGCGAGGTGGTAGTGATCCTTCAAATGGCATCTGTGAGTGACACATGGTACAAACAACGAGCTGTAATTGAATTCTTGGTAGAGGAGAAAGAAAGTGTGAGAAACATTCATAAATGGTTGTGTGCTGTGTATGGACGTTCTGTGGTAGATAGGAGCACCATTGGATGATGGGTGAAGAGAGTAAAGGCTTCAGGAAGTGGTAAAATGGAACTGGAAGATCAGCTGCGGTCTGGGCGACCTGCCTCAACCACCTGTCCAGACAAGTTGCAGCGCCCTGCGATAGCTGCCAGCGGGCATTAAAATACTGTAAGCTGTTGCGGTGTGCCTTGCACACACCTTTGAATATCCCAAAGAGTCAATAATTGCCATTGCACTACCTCTACTGACGGAAAGCTGTATGGACAATTCCCGATTTGTGATGCGCCGATCCGCACGAATAATGTCATCAGCGCGCTATAACTTGTCTGCCTCGCTATTTGTCGGATGACTGTAAAATTACACACGTGTCCTTTGAAGTTCCAAGTTACTACCCTTTCAATTTCACACCTCTATCTTCATTCTGGACTGAGAAAAAAACATGTGGGGCATTACTTTCTGAGCAACCCTCGTATATATATTTGCTTGATTTTATATATTTGGGTATAACACACGCATTATATAGAAACATTGTTTGCATTGTACCTGTGGTCCAAGAGGAACCATTCCCCGAGGAGGAGTCATTCTCTGCATTGGCCCACCTATGTTTGGATGACCTGAAAAAATAGAAAAAAAATGTGCATAGAAGTTAAAATCCAACTCAATTCAAAACCTGTCTAAACTATAATGAAAACAAATAATTAATTCTCTCTTAGATCATGCTACCATATACTTAAAGAAAAACATCTCTAGTATCTCACCATCCCAAGATTTACATCACTGTCCCAAGATTTACAAAATTCTATCTGAAATGTGCCAATCTTTGCAAGTGAGCATATGCTAAGCACTGATTGGTACAAAGGTACAACTTTGGTGGCACTGTCCTATTGCTATTCCATAGTACATACTGGCCCCTGATAAAAATAAAATATGATCAAAAAATTGTGGGCCCTGATATTTCACTTGATCCTCTGTACACATTGCTATGTCTCTTACATAATACAGATGAATTGCACTAAATTGACAAGAGCTGTAGATGATCAAGTTCAACTTATTGGAAAGAGCTTCAAATTTCTGATCAACAGCTTAGCAGAATCTGGGAAACCTAGATAATGGAGCAGGTCACTTACTGCGAACAGGATTGGTCGCATTATAAATATATAAGGGTTTGCTTGCCCTTCCTGGACGTTATGAATTGAGGGGATTGAGAGTCTTTCCAATCCCCTCATTTGCCCAACATCTGCTTATTATACAGTAAGGCCAGTATTACGAACAAAGAATAGCGGGGGTTGGACATTCGGGATGGATGTCCAACCCGTGCTCAGCCCTGTAACACTGTTCTGGTCCAAGCACTCTCCACACGTACACAGCACTTGTGCAGGGAGCACTGGATGGGTGCGGGAGCAGGCAGAATGGAGGTGTTACTAAGGCGGAGCGGGGGAGTGGCTAGCTGACAGGACATACAGCACATATTCAAATCAGGGCCTTGTATGTCCACTGCCACCTACTTACAGTAGATGGTTGGCTTATTCCACCTCGAAGATGGAATAAGCCTTGGATGCCCCCCACATCATGTGCCGCACACCTCTGAAACGCAGTCTACTGGGTACACTGTGCCCCTGCAGTCACGATACAGCCCACAGTGGCCGGCAGTGAGGGCCAGACAGTGGGCTGCAGGGACAGATGGATGCCATACCATTCCGAGCCACCCAGTGGATGGCTCATTGCCATGATGACAGGATGCCATGGTTCCCATGCCCCAGCTGTGGCATTCTGGACTTGGGATGGGCATCTCCCCAAACGGCGATCTCTTCAGCATATGGGGGGCGCTCAGACATCTATGTCCCTGATTCTGCCATTTCAGGTACATCTGGACCCTGCGGCGGCAGAATCGGGGCGATCTCCCGCACGTCTAATGCTGCTGGACATGCAGGAAACAGAATGTATCTCCATGATCTTACCAAATCTGATGCATTATGAGATTCCTTTACCTTTGTTATTTCTTGGCGATTTTCATTAATTATGAAATTTCACTTTTTACATCACTTGTATGAGTGAAGAGATAGTGTAGTTACTCACCTGTAACAGGTGTTCTTCAGGGACAGCAAGAATCAGTCCTCACATATGGGTTACATCGGTGTCAACGGAGCCCCGTGGAAGCATCTCCCCAGCTTTTCAAAGAAAGCCTTTGGGAGATGCACCACGCATGTGTGGTCCCCTTCCCGCCCAAGGGTACCATCCTGCCTCAGTCTAATGACATAGTTAAGATGGCAAAGAAATAAAATACAATAAAGACGCAACTCCAAGGAGAGGAGGGAGGGTTGTGAGGACTGATTCCTGCTGTCCCCGGAGAACACCTGTTACAGGTGAGTAACTACGTTATCTCTTTACCTGTCCATTGCAGACAGAAGGACAGGGCCGTTTTATAATCCGGCGTATGGGGAATGGTCTCTGCCCTGCTAGAGTGTGACCTTGGAAAAAAGGTGGGGAGCACTACCTCCTGATTGAGGTGGAATGGGGAAACCACCTTCGGCAGAAACTTGGGGCGTGTGCAGAGCACCGCCCTAATATTGAAGAAACCTTATGTAGGGGGGTTCTGCCATCAAAGGATGGAGCTCGCTGACTCTGCAAGCTGATGTGAATGCTACAAGAAAGGCAACCTTCCAGGAAAGGTACCTCACGTGGCAGGTAGTCAGAGGCTCAAACAGCGGTTTAGTCAGCTGCGAGAACACCACATTGAGATCCTACTCTGCTGCTGGAGATCAGACAGGGGATTTGGACAGCATGAGGCCCTGCAAAAAGTGAGGCACAAGAGGTAAAGCTGAGAGGGGCTTTCCCTCAATGGAATGGTGGTACACTGCGATAGCGCTCATGTGTACTCTGACCGAGTTGGATTTTAGTCCCACCTTCAACAGATGGAGCAGGTGCTGGAGTACCAGTTGTACCGAGCAGGATAATGAGTTTGCCCATCTTTCAGTGCACCACACAGCGAATCGGAGCCACTTGAAGGTGAACGCCCTTCTTGTGGAAGCTTTACGAGAGACCCAAAGAACCTCTTCCATGTTCCGTGGGAGGATGAAAGGAGCTAATGCTACCCTTTCAGCAGCCAAGCCATGAGTGACAGGGACCCCAGGTTGGGGTGTAGGAGACAGCCCTGCTCCTGTGAGTAGTCCTGGGGCTCGGCACAGGGAAATCGGCAATGATGCTGACTGTGAGAAACCAGGGTTGCCTGGGACACTGGGGAACTAACAGTATTAGTGATATCCCATTGCGCTGGACTTTGAAGAGAGTCCTAACGACCAGTGGTGTTGGCAGGAAGGCATACAGGAGGCCTTCCATCTATGGAATGAGGAATGCATCTGCTGCCACCTGGGACGGGTGTGGCTGGTGGAAGCAGAAACGGGCAATGAGGCCAGCCTGCAGGGCAGCACCCTGTATTAGAAACATAGAAAAATGATGACAGAAAAAGACCACATGGCCTATCTAGTCTGTCCTTCCATATCAATAACTACAATAGTCCCCTTTTTTCCTTTAGACATCCTCTGTGTTTGTCCCATGCGTTTTTGAATTCAGATACTGTCTTCATCTCTACCACCTCCACTGGGAGACTATTCCACGGATCCATCACTCTTTCCGTAAAGAAATATTTTCGCATATCACTCTTGAATCTATCCCCTTTCACCTTCACCCCATGTCCCCTCGTAGCAGAACTTGCTTTCAATCAAAAGAGGCTCTCCAAAATCGAAAGAGGTATTGGTAGTGCTCTCCTCCCATCATGAACTGGAGGCATTTTCTGTGGCTGGGATGGATCAGGATGTGTGTGTAGGCATCCTTTAGGTCTAAGAAGCACAGCCAATCTCCTTGGTGGAGGAATGACAGCAGTGTTCCAAGGGAGAGCATCTTGGACTTCTCCCTTACCAGAAACCTGTTCAGCTCCCACAGGTCCAGGATGGCCCTGAGGCCCCCTGTCCTCTTGGGAATGAGGAACTACCTGGAGTAGAAGCCAGTGCCCCAGAGATGTTCTGGCACTGGCTCCACCGCTTTGTCCTGTAGTAGGCCTGCAAGCTGGGTGAGGAGCAGGGTCTGGTGAAGGAGAGGTCTGATGGGCTCTCCTGGAAAGTACAAGGGTGGCACCCACTGTAGGTGGAGGAAGTAGCCCTCCCTGACCACTTGTAGCACACAGGTATCGGTAGTGATGGCAGATCACCTGTGGGCAAGCAGGGCTAGATGCCCCTCTGTGGGCTGCAGGGGATCTCCTGGGGGAGAGGAGGTCATGCCCAGGCAGTCAAAAGCTCCCTCCAGGCTGGGCCGGGGCCGGCGCCTGGGACTTCGGGGTCTTTTGCTTAAGGGGGCAATGCCCCTGTCCTTTGTGCTGTTGGCCTTGCTGAGGGGCCGAGAAGGCCTGAAATTGTGATATATTGCCAAAGCCCCCCTTCTTCCTCAGGAAAAAGGGCTTCTTCCCCGAGGCCTTCTTATGGGGCTGCACCGAGGTGTTCTTCAAGAGTCTGGTTTCGTTAGGAACTCCGTCTCTATCTCTGCAGGTGCTTTGTCTGCCATGGATTTCCCGAAGAGGTTCTCTCCGATGTAGGGGACATCAAACGTTTGTCCTGAACCCAATGCTCTAGGTCAGAAGACTGCAGTCATCCTTGGCGTCGTGCCCTGATGCCTGCGGTGGCCACTCTGGCCGAAGATGCGAAGCCATCATAGGCTGCTCGAGACAAGAACTTCGAGCACTCCTTCACTGCAGAGGCCAGAGACTTAAATCTCTACAGGACTTCCCCACTGAGGCCTGCTGAGAATCCACTGAGCTCCCTCAATAGCTCCTGAAGGTACATGCCGATATAGAGCTGGTAAGACTGGATCTGGCAAGTCAGCATAGAGTCCTGAAAGGCCTTTCGGCCTAGGGCATCTAGAGTTCGGGCCTCCCTGCTGGGTGGCACCAAGGAATGAGTCTTTTGGCTCTGGAGCCTGTGCATGGTTGACTCAATGACCATCAAATTGTGGGGAATTGGGTCTTCTGGAACCCAGGGCTTCAGTGCATTCAGTACATGGAGTCAAGACATCTGCTCACAATGGGTACTGACGCCAGTGTTTTCCACATCCGGAGGAGGAGGTGTTCAAGGATCAGAGGCACTGGTACCATAAAATCTTCCTGGGGGGGCCCTCATAGTGGAGTATCTCCAGTTCCTCCGTGCATGGGTCCTCCTCGACCTTGGTTTTGATGGTGAGAGCCTTAGTCATGTCCCACACAAAATCGAGGAATGCGACATCCTTGGGCAGGGAATGGCGTTGGGACACTGGAGGAGATGGGTCTGAAGGCATGTCTCAGTGCCACCGAATGTCCGAGTATGAGTCCGAGGCTCTGTGATCACCATGGTCGAAGTCTGCACTGGATGGACCACGACCTCTGGAGGATATGTGATCCGAGCCATAGGCACTCGCCAGAGAGAACTGGTGTCCCAAGGAATGGGACCGGGACTTCGTCGGAGCTGTTGGGTCTCTCGAGGCAGGTAGCGCTCGAGGACTGGCTGGACGTCCAGGGAAGCCCTCGATGTCGAGGGTCCCATCATCAGGGCAGATGAACTGGACGAACCTGCATGGCCACAAGGGCAGAGATACTGCTTTCTAAGGCCACCATCGTGGACTCTATGCCTGTTGGCTCCACAGCCTTCAATGTGGGCACCGAGGATTTCAGGCCCAGTGTTGGTACTGTCGAGGGGAAGTCCGAGGCCAGTTGGCAAGTGCCAATGACTCCTTGCGGGGCAGCTTGCGAGGCCGCTCCTGCTCTGACTCCTCAGACTCAAACTGGGGACTGCGGGGCCTGGAGTGGGATTTCCCCTTCTTCCCAGATCCATCCTCTGAGGCAGTCTTTGAGGGTTTCAACTTCTTGCATTCCACCTCTGGGGATTTCTTCTCTGAGGAACCATGGCTGTGGGACTCCAAGGAGGCTCGGGCTTTGAGGGCACTGAGGGGATCCTGGAGCGTGGTGTTGCTGGAGACTCTGGCACAGAGTCGGACTTCTGGAAGAACTTTTCCTACTGCTGGAGACGACTCTTTAGGGCTTTTGAGATTATGTTTTTGCAAAGTTTGCAATCCGAGTCATTGTGCTCCAGGCTAAGGCACCAGAGGCAGCAGTAATGCGGATCAGAGAGGGACATCATTTTCCTGCAGACTGCACTTTTTGAAGCCACTGGAGGCCATCAGGAAAAAGGGATCCCTGCCGCTCAGCAGGGGTCCGAGGCTTTCGGCTGAAAAAGGGCATGAACTCCAGTCGAGGGACACCTTGAGATAAGAAAGGGAAAATCAAGGACGAACCCGAGGACTGATGCCGAGATGAGCTGTCTCAGGGGCGGGAAGGAACCAGTATGCAAACTGGATAGAAATTACCAAAAAATCACACTTTTTCTGGGGGAAACTGGGCAGACGTCCAGAGGGCTCTGTGGAAAAATGGAGACTGAGACAAGATGGCACTCTTGGGCGGGAAGGGGACCACGCATGCATGGTGCATCTCCCAAAAGCTTTCACTGAAAGCTGGGGAGATGCTTCTGTTGGGACTCTGTAGGCGCAGACGTCACCCATATGTGAGGATTGACTTCCTGCTCGTTCCTGGAGAAGGTGAAATTAGACTTACCTGCTAATTTTCTTTCCTTGAATAACTCAAGTCCAGTCCCGACAACGCGGGTTGTCCCCTCCCACCAGAAGCTAGAGACTGAGCATGCTCAGACCTTTAGTGATGTCACCCTACATAAGGGTCCCCTACCACCCAAGGTCAGTATCCCATTGGCAAAGCTGGCACTAGTACTACTCTTAAGGAAAAACCAAGCCAAACAACCTTACCAGACAAGACTACTATTTTTTTTCTTTTTTTGAAACTGAAGGCCCATGTTATCCTGCCACCAACTAACATGGCAACCATCTTATAGCTGACATCACATATTCGTTTGATTATTCCTTTTTTTTTCTATGTCGCTCATAAAGCGTCTGAGTATCATTATCCGAACTGACTGCGGACTAACCGCCTGAGTCCAGCCATACTGAGTCTACCCGGAAACTGCCCAAAGTTCCCCCTAGGGCTGAATTGATGAAACAGAGCCCTTCCCCGGGCTCACCTGAGAGAACTAAGAAGCACTGGGTGGGTCCAGGACTGGATTGGAATTATTCAAGGAAAACAAATTAGCAGGTAAGTCTAATTTCACCTTCCTTATCATCCCTCCAGTCCAGTACCGACAAAGCAGAATGTACCAAAGCTCCATTACTGTTGGGAAGAATACGTGAGCCCGGCCTGTACCACCAAAGCCCAAAAGAGCACCACCCTAGCGGCTTAAACATTGAGGCAATAATGACGCGTGACCGTATGCAGGGAAGACACATTGCCACCTGGCAAATCTCAACTGGAGGCACCAACGAACACTTTGTGTCTGTGTCGAATGGGCCTTAAGCCCCGAGCCTCCCTATGCTTGAGCAGCTAAATGGATGCAATAGCCTCCTTGATCCACTGCACCACTTCTCCATGTATGGGTCCCCCAAAGAGAATGAACAACTGATTCGACTTCCTAAGAGAAGCCGTGCAATTCAAATAGAGATGGAGGGCCCGTCAAACATCCAGGAAGTGCAGCTGTCTGTCCTCCTCCGTTTCGCTCCTAGGAAACACCAGAAGAGAGATCAACTGATTCACGTGAAAAGCCAAAACTACCTTCAGCAGGAATGACGGCACCGGACGAAGCACCAACTTTTCCCAGGAAAAAGAAATAAGGCTCCCGACATGACAGCGCCTGGAACTCCGAAATTCATCTTGCGGAACAAATTGCCACTAAGAACACTACCTTAGCGTAAGATCTTTTAAGGCCGTCCCCCAAAGTGGTTCAAAGGGCGGATCAACCAACATGGAAAGCACCAAATTGAGGTCCCATGCCAGGATGAGCCCCCTACGCAGCAGCCGTACCTGCTTTACCATGCGGAGGAACCATAACATATCCGAGTGGATAGAAAGGGATTTTCCCTGTATCTGACCACAGAAACAAGCGATGGCTGCCACCTGAACTCACAAGGAACCGAAGGTTAGACCCTTATCCAATCCCACTTGCAGGAAGACAAGAATCTCCGCCAAAGAAGCCTCCAAGGAGCAGGATCCCCGAGTTTCACACTAATTCTAGAACAAACGCCAAACTCTCACATAGGCCAAACATGTTGAATGCTTCCTAGCTCTCAAGAGTGTGGCAATGACCTCTTTTTTTCAAACGAGCCTGCTCAAGAGCCAGGCCATAAGCGAAAATTGATCCATTTGCAGCATTGAAATTGGACCCTGCATTAACAAATTGCACCTCGTCGGTAGCATCCAGGGATCATCCACTAGTAACCGAGTGAGATCTGAATACCACGGTCGCCGTGGCCAGTCCAGGGCAATGAGAATCACCAGCTCCTTGTACCGCTTGACTCGCTGCCACAGCCGTCCGATAAGAGCCCATGGAGGAAACACACACGACGTGCACGTTTCGGGAGCCATTCCCTGTCTCAAGTGCCGTTACTAGCCATGTTCACATGCACGTCGTGTGAATTTCCTTTCTGGAGGCAACGGTGTGGACAATTTGCTTTCAACTACAACTTCGACTGTGACTTGTTTCAGATAAGTGGCGTGTAAAATGTATAAAGTACTGAGGTGGACCTATTTATGAAAAAAAGGAGTTTATCGGCAGGTGTGGATGAATAACAGTTTCATTCCTCCCCTGGTATACCCCGACAAAAAGAGTTTAAAATTTGGGGGCTTTATCGGTGAATTTTCTCTTTGATATAATTGCATTCACTGTAGTAGGGTTTGTTCAGATTGATTCCCTTGGCTGTGGCATGAATCAAATCATAAAAGGCATCCGCCAGGAAAGTCGCACCGGACCCCATGCGAGTCGCCTCCTCTGCATTAGAACCTCAGCCGTCCACCCCCAGAAGTGCCTGTGCCCAGCAAAAACACGCCTTCGAGACAGCAGGAATTTAGTCTTCACATATGGGTGACGTTGGTACCGATGGAGCCCACACGGGAACGCTCCCCAGCATCCAACAGGAAATCTTTTGGGAGCATCATAAGAACATAAGATATGCCATACTGGGTCAGACCAAGGTCCATCAAGCCCAGTATCCTGTTTCCAACAGTGGCCAATCTAGGTCATACGTACCTAGCATCCCACTGCGTCTGCGCTGCTGCTTTCCCAGCTTGAGTTTGTAGCTGAGATAAAAGGAGAGAACAGAGAGAGAGAGAGAAATCCTACAACTCCTAGGGGAAGAGGGTGGATTGTGAAGACTAAATTCCTGTTGTTCCCAGAGATCATCTGTCACAGGTGAGTAACTACACTATCTCAGGAACAAGTAGGAATGTAGTCTTCACATATGGGACTCCCTAGCTCCCAGATGCCAGAGAAATGCCCCCAAGAATCAGTAGATTTGCCTCAGAGCAGGCCTCAAGAGGGCATGGATCCTCCATGGATGTCTGGCATCAAAACATTCCGGGACGGAGAAGAGGAGTTAAGATGGCGCTGGTCTGAGTAGCTGCTTCGGGTTTTTTCTTGTAATGCGGAGAAAGCAGAAGATTAGGGCAGGCTATAAGCCCTCTCAGCCTGCTCTTGCTTCCACCCCTTTACCTTCATTACTGCTGAGCCTTTGGATTCCTTCTTTTGCCCCCTGCAACCGCCGACATTAGCGGGAGAGGGAAGCCTGGTATTGGGTCTGCTGGTGTTGGAAAACTCAGCGGCTCTTTCGGGCATGTCAACTGCTTCTTCTGGTTCACAACCAACACCCAAGCTTGTGCGCGTCCAGCAGTCTTCTGGGAGTGGATTGCAATGGAGTGCTTCCTGGTCTGCAGGAGAGTTCAAGACCTTGAGGGGGCCTGTTCCCGGAGCCCAAGGTATTGGTGGGGGCCTGCTAGTACCTTCTGAGCACAGAAGCTTGTTAGTGGAGGCTCCAGGGGATCAAGCAGCTGTGCAGCCAGTAGTCTAAGTGGCAGCTGGAGCTGCGCCGAGTGCTATGGAGAGGGAGAGTGCTGCTGCATTGGAATGGTCGGCTTTTGAATTACAGTGTCCTGCAACAATAACTCTGGAGAGTATTAGGGCCACAATTGTTTCATTGGGTAAAACAATATTACCCCAAGTGTCTTCTTTGGTTGGGAGAGTGGCAGATAACGCTAAGGTGGTGGAAGAGGTTAAAACTTAGGTGTTTATGTTTATGTTTATGCAATTTCTTGATATACCGCCCAGGCTGAAGGGCATCAGAGCGGTTTACAATCACTATAAGCAGGTACTGGATACATTCAGGTGGTGAGTGTTCAAGAGGTTAATGTGGGTTTTCAAGCTAAGGTTGAGACACTGGAAAATCATGTACAAGCTACTACTAAGAGTTTGGCTACAGTTTTTAATAAACTGCAACATTTGGAGAATGCGGCAAGATCTGCTAATTTTAGATTAACTTC
This sequence comes from Ichthyophis bannanicus, assembly GCA_033557465.1. NCBI lineage: Eukaryota > Metazoa > Chordata > Amphibia > Gymnophiona > Ichthyophiidae > Ichthyophis > Ichthyophis bannanicus. The sequence goes on along the minus strand of JAWIIG010000038.1, from coordinate 955,460 downwards.
CCAAGGAGTCCTGTGTTGTCAGCGAAGGAGATGTTTAAGAATTATCTCACTGACGTTTTGAATGTACCTGCTGAATCCCATCCTCTGTTGGTCAAGATATTTTATTTACCATCTGGGAAGAAAGGTCCTTCTGAAGTTATTGGGACACAGCAAGTGAATTTTTTAAATGTTACTGATATGTTGGAATCTTCACAGGAAGCTGCTGTCTCCTCTTCTGCTATGGTGGTGACATTTGCCACATACCACCCAATCTAGATGCACACCACCATCACACATACCCAAAGAATGCCAACAAGCAAAGAATACAGCCCATAAACCACACAGGGACACACATAACACACCCTCTCACCTCACAAATAGACATACAAACCCAATCATATCAACAAACATCACATGTGCTCTACTAAATGCCAGATCTATCAGGAACAAACCAAATACTATCCTTGACCTAATCCACAACAAGAAGCTTGATAAAACATGCATCACTGAGACTTGGCTAGGTGACTCAGACCAGGTCATATTAAATCAAGTAACCCCAACAGGATACTCAGCATTCAACTGCATCAGAGCACAAAAGAGAGGAGGAGGAGTACTAATACTCACCAGAAAAGATTTCAGATTCAAAACAATAGCCTCCACTAACACAATCGAATCAAACACACTCACTATAGCCAACAAATACCTAACCATCTCCCTCACATACAGACCACCTGGAACCACAACTGAACACCTATCCACAGTAATTGAAACGATATGCGCACATAACAGAAGACACAAACCTCTGGTTGTACTAGGAGACTACAACCTAACATCCGCACCCACCAGAGAAACTACAACGTTCTTAAAAGCCATGGAGTCACTAAAATACTGCCAAACAATTAACGCCCCAACACACAAACATGGTACAACTCCGGACATGATATTCATGCCAACACAACTGGTGGAACAGAACAAAACTACAAAACCAACAATCACCCCAGTCCCCTGGTCAGACCACCATGTAATTGAATTCACCATGACCCTGAATAACCCCACCCAACGCAAAGAAGATGAAAGAATAATCAGACGGTTCAAAACATTTGACAGAGACTCATTCATCAATGAAATCAATCCACAACTTCAACAGGAACAAGACACCCTGGATCTTAATATAGAAGAGTGGAACACAGCAAACGCAGCATCTGCCCCAGCCAACAATGAACCACAAACTTGCAAAAGATCCAACGCCCCATGGTATTCACAAGAAATAAGAGTTGCAAAGCGCACACTAAGAAGACTAGAACGAAAATGGAGACGGAACAAGTCACACAACTTCCTAACACAATACAGAGACAAACAACGGGAATATAACAATCCAATAAATGAACGCAAACAGCAACACCATACCAACCTAATCATGAAAACTACCAATAGACCAAGAGAACTTTTTAGCATTATCCAAAAGCTCACTAAGGATGACATGCAACAAAGCACCAACCATCTTGACCCACAAAAATATGCAGACTACATGAAGTCAAAAAAGACAAGCCAAACAAACTCTGCCTCACAACAAACAAATGATCACACGATAAAAAAGAAACATCAAACATGGGAGAGCTTCAACATACCAACAAAACAGCAAGAAGACATTGTATCTGGTCTAAACACAACAACTTCACCATCAGACCCCATGCCCAGTGTCATGGATCAAAGCCACAAAAAGCCAGCTCTCTCATCACATTCAAAAAATCGTCAAGGATTCACTCCAACAAGGATACATGCCGCAATTCCTAAAGCATGCAATGATACGACCAATACTTAAAAATAGCAATCTGAGCCCATCCGAACCAAAATCATACTGTCCCATCTCTAGCCTGCCATTCCTTGCTAAAGTCGTGGAAAAAGCAGTCCAAAGGCAACTTCAGGACCATATAGATATCAATGCCCCTCTGGACATACATCAGCACGGATTCAAGCCCCAGCACGGCGTGGAAACACTACTCACCTCCCTTGTTGACAATCTCCTAAGAGGCATAGACAACATAAAAAACGGCTTCCTGCTAGTGTTCATGGACATCTTGGCGGCCTTCGATACCGTGTCACACCCTAAGCTACTGCAACGCTTACAACTAATAGGACTATGCAAGAATACCCTAAAGTGGTTTACATCATACCTGGAAGGGCGAATGCAACAAGTCAAATGCGATCAAAAGAAATCCTTACAATTCCCCGTCACGCAGGGAATACCTCAAGGCTCAGCCCTATCTTCAATGCTCTTTAACATCTACATACAGCCCATATGCAACATCATCAAGAACCATAATCTATGCTACCACATCTATGCTGACATCATGGTGTACGCTCCAGTCAACTTACTGACACTAAACACTACACCAATAACAAAATGCCTCGAAGACATGAATGACTGGCTCATAGCCAACAATTTAACAGTCAACTACGACAAAACTGAGGCAATGTTCGTCACCAGGAACCCCACATTCACACCCCCACAAACTATAAGCATCCTAGACAAACACATAGTAGTCAAAGAAGTAGTTAAATATCTGGGCATAACACTAGACAGAGCTCTAAACTTAAAATCTCATATCAACAAAACTGCAAACAAGGCATATCATCGATTGAAAACAGTCAGACAAATCAAACCAATGCTCCGTCAAGACCATTTCCGCACAGTATGTCAAGCACTCATCACACCACTGCTTGATTATGGAAACTCACTATATCAAGGCCTTCCTCACCAGACACTACACCCACTACAGATGGTACAAAACACCACAGCACACATCATTACAGACACCCCAATGATCGAGCACATCACTCTCGTCCTACAACTACACTGGCTCCCAATGGTGGCAAGAGCTAAATACAAAACAATCATGATAATCTTCAAAGTCATTCACCATCTCTCAGCGGACATACTCCAAAACATTATAACAAGAGACATCAGCAATAGACCAAGAAGAACCAATAATAACAACATGATCAGCACCCCTGCAGGCTATCACAAAACCAAACAAACAACCTCAAAAAGAGCACCATCACTACTGGCATCCTCAATATGGAACTCCCTACCAATGAGCCTGAGAGCTTTAGAAGACCTCACAACATGGTTATTTATAGAAACCTATGAGCATTCAAGCAACATCCCTTACCCAAACAGCAACACTAACATCACCGCCAACTAAACACACACCCATCCCATTCATACCAACAAATTTATCACACCACGTTAGTAACTACCTATATGTTAAATGTTACCTCAACTGTACTGTCTAAATACTGTCACATAATTGTACTGTCTAAATGTTTACATGTACCCTAATGTTGAATGTGACCCTCCAATTGTGTTGTGACGTGACCACCTTGATTGAAGGAAAAGGTAGCATACAAATCTGTCTAAATAAATAAATTTGCCTTGCTTTCAGATAAGGAGTGGTTGTTAAAGTTATTTTTTAGGAAAAGAAATGTGATGTTTCATGGCTTGCTTGTGAGGATTTATCTGGATTTATCTAAGGACACTCAGAAGTGTAGGAGGGAGTTTCTCCTTCTCCGACCGGGAGTCCAGCAGTTGCGGGGGGTGTCTCTTTTTTCTTAAACATCCGTGTAAATGTCTGATCAGGTATCGATCAATTTCTTATATTTTTTATGAGCCTCCCAGCTGCTGGCTTTTGTGAATGCTCGACTTTTAGAAGCTTCGATTGCTTCCTCTGATGTGTGAATATTGGGTATATGCTGGATGTAAACTCAGTTTGGGATTGTTGCATTTTGGTTGGTTTATTTGGAATCTCCTCCCCTTTGGTAGTGGGCTAGGGAGAGCACTATACTTTTTCTTTGTTTTGCTTATGGGATTTTTGGTTATCTTCTTTTATTTTTCTTGATAGTGGCTCTATTTCTGTATAAGTGTATTCTTGGATTGTTATTAAAATTGCATAAATAGAAAATACAAAAAAAAAAAAAATCCGGGACGGAGGGTAGGAGTTGTCCTAAGTCTGAAAGAGGTGCTGGAGTACTGCCTGACTAAACATGGCATCCCGACGGGAGTCCTTGTCAAGACAGTAATGAGCCGCAAAGGTATGAACCGAAGACCATGTTGCTGCTTTGCAAATTTCCTCAATGGCAACAGAACATAGGCTTGCCGTGGATGCAGCCATGGCACGAACATTATGGGCAGTGACATGACCTTCAAGGGATAGTCCTGCCTTATTATACGCAAATGAAATGCAATCTGCTAACCATTTAGAAAGGGTACATTTGGATACTGGCAACCCCAAGTGACTGGGCTCAAAGAAGACAAATAATTGAGAGCCTTTTTGGTGCTCAGCAGTCCTTTGAAGATAGAAAGCTAAGGCCCATTTACAGTCAAGGGTATAGAGGGTTGCCTCTGCTCTAGAGGAATGCGGTCTAGGGAAAGACAGGCAGGTAAACAAATTGATTGGAGATAGAAAGAAGACACCACCTTTGACATGAAATGGGGTGAGTCCTAAGGACCACCTTATCATGCTGGAACCGGGTATAAGGCAGGTCTGCCACCAACGCCTGAAGTTCACTGATGTTTCTAGCTGAAGTGAGAACAACAAGGAAGATGACCTTCCAAGAGAGAAACTTTAGTGAGGTTGTGACTAAAGATCAAAAGGCAGCTTAAGGAGCTGTCCTAAGACAACATTAAGATCCCATGCCACTGATGGTGGCCTGATAGGAAGCTTGGCCTAAAGAGCTCTCTCATGAAATGCATCACAAGCGGTTGTGAGGAGATAGGCTGCCCATCCAAGGGATGGTGAGAAGCACCAATTGCTCTGAGATGAACTCTTACCGAGTTCGTTTTGAGCCCAGAGGACAAAAGATGGAAAGGTACTGAAAGAGAGCTTCTACAAGAGCTGAGAAGGGTTTAAGATCATTCTGGGAACACCAAATGGAGAATCTACGCCACTTGAAGTCATAGGAACATCTGGTGGATTGTTTCCTTGAGGCTAGATTTGCTTTACTTCCTAAGGAAGGTTAAGATCTTGCAACACTACACTCTCAGCAGCCAAGCCATGAGATGGAGAGACTGTGGATTGGGATAGATTGTTTCCTGAGAGAGGAGATCGGGAGCTGACCCGAGACTCAGGGGGCAAGTCTGGAACAGATGAAGTAGGAGATGAAACCACGGTTGACATGGCCAGTGTGGGACTATGAGGATCATGTGGCCCCTGTCTGCTTGAAGCTTGAAAAGCATTTTGGGAATAAGGGGTATGGGAGGAAAGGCATACAGAAAATCCTGATCCCAGTGAAGGTGGAAAGCATCCACCTGTTGGAGGCTGGACATCGGTGTTCTGGTGCAAAAACAAGGTAGTATGGCATTTTGCGGAGTGGCAATAAGGTCTATCTCTGGAATTCCCCAGATCTGAAAGATGTAGGAAATTGTTTCCTGATGGAGGGATCATTCGTGCGGAAGGAAGATCCGACTCAATCTGCCTGCTAAGACATTTTGTTGTCCTGACAGATACACTGCGTGGAGGAGTATTTGATGAGCAATGGCAAAGGACCAAATATGGAGAGCCTCCCTGCAAAGGGCCCAAGATCCCGTTCCCCTCTGCTTGTTCAGGTAGAACATAGCTACTTGTTTGTCCATCTGGACAAGAACTCTGTGGCCTTGTAATTGTTGTTGAAACACTTTGAGGACAAGAAGATATCACAAAGCTCCAGTGGAGCTTTCTCCTGAGTGGAGAAAGATTCCGTGGGCACCCCAGCCCAGTTTTGAGGCATCCGTCGTCAGGATGCATTGATGTGGAGGCATCTGAAAACGCGACCCTACAAGAAGATTTTCTGGGGTAGATCACCACAGAAAGGAGTCAATGAGACTATCCTGTGACTTGGACCTGGTCCTTCAGGGCCCTGGAGATTTGCTTCCACTGGGAGTTAAGAACCCATTGAGCTGTCCACATGTGCAGACGGACATATGGGACTACATGCACTGTGGAGGCCATATGGCCTAGAAGATGGAGCATCTCCCTGGCCGAGAGATTGTCTCTGAGCCTTGCTTGAGATGCTAGTTGCACTAGTCGAGTACAATGGTCCTGGGGCTGAAATACTCTTGATCGTCAAGTGTCTAGAAGAGCTCCTATGAATTCTAGTGTCTGAGTGGCAACTAGATGGGATTTTGGAAGATTTATCACAAATCTCAGATTCTGCAGTACCTGCATTGTATGAAGGAGGGATAGATAAACCTCCTGTGAAGTGGGTGCCCTTATAAGCTAATCGCCTAAGTAGGGGAAGACGAATATTCCAAGAGTCCTTAGATATATGGCTATGACTGCCATACACTTTGTGAAGACTCTTGGGGCAGAGGCAAGCCGAAAGGAAGGAACCTGTACTGGTAGTGATTTCCTTGGAAGATGAAGCATAAATACCTTCTGTGTTCTAGATGAATGAGAATGTGAGTATACGCTTCTTTTAGATCTAGAGAACAGAGCCAGTCCTGACTCTGGAGATAAGGTAGAAAGGTTCCTAGTGAGACCATTTTGAATTTCTTTTGGACTAGAAACTTGTTTAGGTTCCTGAGATCTAAGATGGGTCTGTACCCTCTGTTTTTCCTTGGTATGAGAAAGTAAGGAGAACAGAATCCCATCCCCTGGTGGGAGGTTGGAACCTCTTGTATGGCACACTCTGACAGAAGAGAGTTGATCTCTTGCTGCAGGAGAGCAGTGAGTGTGGGTTGAGAATGATATTTCCCCACCAGAGTGTGTGTGGGGGGGGGGGGGGGGGCGGGGTGCTTTGCAGATGAAGCTTGTGCCCCTCTCGCACTATGGTCAGTGTCCACTGCTCTGAGGTGATAAGATTCCACCTGTGGGCATAATGGCAAAGTCTGCCTGCTATGTGGAGGCAATGGGGGTTCTCCAGAAGCTGGGTGGCTATGTTCTCTAGGAAGAAATAAAAAAAACAGGCGCAGATTGGGTTTGCGCAGCTGGTTGGGGTTTAGGAGCCTGAGGCTTTTTCTGTTGTTTAGGAGGCTGTTGCTTCCTCTTGGTACCCTGAGGTTCGTATTCAGAATCTGGGGGGTAAGAAGAGTAAAATTTCTTCTCCTTACCATAGAAAGGCTTCTCTGCCACTGCCTTCTTCTTGGCAGGGTTGGCGGTAGCTTTGAAAAGCCTATTGAGGATAGTATTCCCAGACTCTAACTGAGAGGCCTTATCTTGCCAATCCTTTCCAAACAGGTTCTCACCAATACAGGGAATATTACCCAGCTGATCTTGAACCCATTGTTCAAGGTCTGATGCTTGGAGCCAAGGTATCCTACATGCACCTATACAGATAGACGTTGCTCTGCTAGTGCATACAAAACAGTCAAAGGTTGCCCTGTTAACAAATTTGGAAACATTTTGGGAATGTTTGACCAATGTAAGGTAGTCTGCCCTCTTATCATCTGGGAGAAGAGGAGACATCGATTCCAGACCCTTAGTTACTTCCCTAAGGAACATACCCATGTAGAGTATGTATGAACTTATCTGTGTTGAAGGCTGAAACACACTTCCATCAGACTGCTGCTGAAAAAACAACAAGCTGGACCCCCAGAAGGTCGAATCATACAGGCCAATATCAAGTATCCCACTACTTGCCAAGATAATTGAAAAGGCAGTTCAGCGCCAAATCCAACACCACACTGAGACCGCCGCTCTACTGGACCCATGCCAGCATGGATTCAGGGAATCACACGGTGTGGAAACCCTGCTTACCACCCTCTTCAGTACCATAATCATAGGCACCATCAATACCCGACAAGGGTTTTATCTGATCTTTTTGGATATAGCCACGGCATTCGACTCCGTAAGCCATGAGCTGCTCTTCGGGTGGCTCCAGGAGAAGGGGATACATGACACAGCCCTGGGCTGGTACAAATCATACCTGACAGAGAGATGGCAACACGTTCGATCCAGTGCCAGAACTTCAGAACCATTCCAGCAGAGGCAGGGTGTACCACAGGGTTCCTCCCTCTCAGCCCTGATGTTCAACATATACATGCATAAGAACATAAGATATGCCATACTGGGTCAGACCAAGGTCCATCAAGCCCAGTATTCTGTTTCCAACAGTGGCCAATCTAGGTCATATGTACCTAGCAGTTTCCCCAAGAGACACAAGTTCCACAATGCTTGTACTGGGTCAAGCATTGATATCTTCGGTCACTTCTTAATAATGGTTTATGGACCTTTCCTCCAGGAACTTGTCCAAACCTTTTTTAAACCCAGCTACACTAACAGCCTTTACTACATCCTCCGGTAACAAATTCCAGAGTTTGATTACACGTTGAGTGAAAAAATATTTTCTTTTATTAGTCTTAAATAGTTTTACCCTGTAGCTTCATTGCATGTCCCCTAGTCTTTCTATATTCTGGTAACGTAAACAATCGATCTACGTTTACCCGTTCCACTCCGTTCATTAATTTATAGACTTCTATCATATCTCCCCTCAGCCGTCTCTTTTCCAGGTTAAAGAGCCCTAAGCTTTTTAGCCTTTCTTCATAGGAGTATCCCTCCATCCCCTTTACCATTTTGGTGGCTCTTCTCTGAACCTTTTCTAAAATCGCTATATCCTTTTTAAGATACGGCAACCAGAACTGCACACAATATTCAAGGTGCGGTCTCACCATGGAACGATACAGAGGCATTATAATATCTTTTGCAGCCCATCTGTGCCCTTATCAGATCTTTTAACGTCGCTTGCCTGGTATATGCCGATGACGTACTGCTCTACATGCCCTTCTCAACCGACCAGCCGGACTTCTCCCAACTAACAAGCTGCTTTGACGCCGTCTCCAACTGGCTCCACACCCAAAACCTCAGAATAAACCACAAAAAGACTGATGTCCTTTTCATCATGAGGAACCAAGAATTCATCCCTCCCACCTCTTTAAAGGTGAAAGAAGCCGAGCTGCTAACCAGACCCACAATCCGTTACCTTGAAGTGACTCTAGATCAACAGCTTGACATGAAGGCACACATAAGTAATACAGTCAAGGCAGTTTACCATAAGATATGGACACTCCAGCACCTACGAGCCCTCCCAGATCCAGAGGACTTCCGGACAATATATCAAGCACTGGTAATCCCTCATTTTGATTATGCCAGTGCAATCCTACAGGGACTCCCGCATACCACCCTAAATCCACTCCAACTCGCAATGAATGCCGCTGCCAGAATTCTACATGGAGCTTCCAGGAAAGACCACGTAACACCAATCCTGAAACACCTCCACTGGCTCCCCATCTACTGCAGACTCACTTTCAAAATTCTAGTAATGACCTTCAAGGCCATCAACAAGCTCTCAGCCGCCTCCCTAATCCACCCCACACCCCCTAACAAATCCAGAAGGTCTGCAGCTGTCAACACACTAGTAATTCCGAAAGCAATAACAAAAAGCAACCAAGCAATGATAAACAGGGCTTTTAGTTTCTATGCACCCAGATGCTGGAACGCCCTTCTGTCCAGCATCCGGGCAATCCCCGACCTTACCCAATTTAGGAAGGCTCTGAAGCACTACCCTTTTCTCACGCATTATTCTGAGGACAGTACACAAACAGCCACCCCCCTCCACCAGGACTGCCCCACTAGTACACCCAGTGATTGATGAGGCAGTAACACCTATCGGCACCATTGCAGACCATGCATACCATATAATTATCAAAATGTACATAGTCCTCACTATTGTAAATAGTCCCTATCCAAGGACAGGCCCGCCTGGGCCTCTGACCTGTTCTCCAACCTGTATATAGTTACCTAATTATGTCCCAAGTTATAACACCTGTTTCATTGTAAATACAGCGCAGCCTAGTCTGCGATGTATAAGTTACTGTTGTATGTAAACCGCACTGTTTTTAAATAGCGTGGTATATAAGAAACATTAAATAAATAAAATAAAATAAATAAATATGGAGGCCTGAAAACATCAATGCCCAAAGGCATTGATGGTTCTCGATTCCCTGCCCAGGGGATTGGAGGAGTGCGTCTTAGAACTTTTAATTCGACGCAGAGCCGATTCCACTACCATTGAGTAGTATGGAAGCTGTGTTTTCAGGAATCCGGGGCTTTCTGGTACTCAATACACGGTATCGAGCATCGAGTATGGGGACAAATGGTGAGGGGCGTGTCCCACATCCGGAGCATAAGATCCTGTAGTATACAGTGAATAGGCAGAGTAGTCACCTCTTTAGGAGCTCTAGGACATTGGAGAATTCCCAACTCCTCTGCTCTGAGTTCTTTTTCTAATGTAGGAGTAATGGATAGCCCCCTTGCCATATCTTTGATAAACTCTTGGAAGGACATATCTTTGGGAGGGGACATGCACTATTGTGGCAACGGTGAGGGTTCCTCCGGAAAACTGCACATCTCTCGAGTACTGATCGATTCATCATTCAAAGAATCGAAATCGGTCGAATCAAAGTATTGCTGGGAGCAATGCTTCTGTTCTTGCACAGTCCAGTATCAATCAAGATCCATATCGGCTCGAGAGACTTGCCGTACCAGTACCTTGGAACCGGGAACAGACTTGACAGCTGGTATGGGCAGAAGCATGCCGAGTGGCATGAAACCCGATGCAGACTGCATGGGCATTGTGGACAGTACCAGTACCTACGATATCACCGTTAATAACTTGACCAGTACCATTGCCGCTGATCCATAGAGCTTGCTGATGCCTGGGTATCGGTACCAGAAGCATGTGCTACCGTTCCAGAGCATGGCATCAGGAGTTCTCCTGAGGTGGAGATCTCAGGAGCATCCTGGACTGCTTTTGCGGCTTTGGAGGGGAGGTCCTCCTGCCGAGGTAGTTTGGCCGGTCGATCCACCTCCAGGGCAACGCTTGAGGCATCTCTATGTTTAGATAGAGAGCTACCCTTGGGAGGACGGCCTGTCTTATTTATTTAAAAGGATTTATATCCGCTTTATCCTTGAATCAAAGCGGGATACCTGAGATCCATGTGAAGACGATGATGCCCTCGATGACGTCGAAGTGAGTGAAAGTGTATCTGAGGCAAAAAGGGAGCTGAGTTTTGCAGCCCGATTCTGTAGGCCTCTCTTTGTCATCTTCTTGCATAGGGGACATTCAGATGGCTGGTGATCTGGGCCGAGGCATTTAAGACACCAGTCATGGGTATCAGTAGCAGAAATAGTGCTACCACATTTGGAACCCTTCTTAAAACCACTGGTTGGTTTTTCCATCGTGTCAATAGACTAGATGGAAGGCCTAGGCCTAAGATGGCGTCGATGTGCCTAAAAGAGCTGAAGTTCTTCTTTTATTTTTTTAAAAGAAAGAAATAGGATCAAAGATATTGATTCCAGCGTCGACGGGAAGGCAGATGCAACCACAAAAAATAATACAGAAGAAGAAGAAGAGATTTTCTGCGGTGACAGGATTTGCTTCCTGCTGGTTCTGTGGAAAATGAAGAACTGAGGAGGGAGAGTCACAAAGGCGGGAAGGCATCAGCGCAGATGCAGTGGGATGCTCCTTAAAGCTTTCCTATTGGATGCTGGGGAGCATTCCTGCACGGGCTCCGTCAGTACTGATGCACCCATATGTAAAAAATACATTCCCACTTGTTCCAGGAGATGATAAAATCTGGTGAAAAAAGCAGAGGAGGACCTCCCCTGCCTTCCTCCAAGAGCCCCCACGAAGGCTCTTTCCTGCCTGAGGTCTGTGCAGCCACCATTTCCTCTTCTGAGAATCTCCTCAGGGAAATGGCCTCCTTTCCCACCAAAATTGCCGACTGAGATGGCCCCGCTACTGAGCACGACTCCTGCGTGCAGCTCTCTCCTCTATCTGCCACCTCAGCCACCCAGTCCCGCAACTCACTGGCTGCCAACCGTGTCTCCTGCCCAAAGAACTTGCAAATCCCATCTGCTGAAAGACTGGAGCGCCTCACACGTGGCGCATACCAGTTTAACCAATGGCATAGCCAAACACAAAGCAGTGCTGCTGAACTCACTGACTCCATGTTCATCCCCTGGAGAGAAGAAGGAAGGCTGAAGTTCACTCCCCCCTCTTCCCCGAAGCCACCCACGGCGCCGGTTCTCTGACCAAAAACCAAATACACTCACTTGCCTCTCTTATATGCAGTGCTGGCTGTCAATGGTCCTGAGCAAGATTACCCAACTTCTGCAGGCAGCTCCTCTTAAGCAGAACCTGGCTGATTGAACGACCCCGGACCCTCAGGCGAATCTTCAGGCCCCCTAGAATGTTTGTGGCACTGTACTGGCCTGTCAGCCTCCCATTCAAGAGATCAGCTCAGACCAGTCTGCTTCAGCTTAATTCAGCTTAATTTAGCTCCAATCCCTGTTAGGTTGCTTGGCTGTGAACAATAATGGCTTTAGCTAACGGCCCTCTAGTCCTAACCGTGCAGAACACCACGGGATGACCCCCAGCTGCTGGAGGCTGAAATACTGACCTTGGTGGGTGGTAGGGGACCCTTATGAAGGGTGACATCACCAAAGGTCTGAGCATGCTCAGCCTCCAGCTGCTGGTGGGAGGGGACAACCCGCTTTGTCGGCACTGGACTGGAGGGATGATAAGGAAAGAAAAGATATGAACTACACATGAACAGCGATTTCTCCAGCTGATACTGTTAGTTGTGACAAATATTATATATCCAGTAGACCTTGTCACCATGAAAACTTTGAGTATAAAATCTTTAAAAAACAAAACAAAAAGTCAACCTCAATACTCAACATAAATTACACATGCTATATAAAAACATTTCACCTTGTTGCCGTGTTGGGTCCATTCCACTAGGCAGCAGTGCCTGGCTTCCAGGAACACCCCCAAGTGCCTAAATATTAATAAATACTTGATCAAGAGGTGCCATTTTGAAGACATACAGCATTAAGACAATATTATTTGTGTCAGTCGCATACTTGAGATCTTGAAAAGATTGTTACCTGATTGGGTATCCTTAAAGGTGGCCTTGGACCTCCAGGGTATCGAGATGATATGAAAGGCTGGAGGTAAAAAGAAAATGCTTTAAAGAATTCTTAAAAAATGCTTGCTTTATGCCTAAAAATGGGGAAGGACATACAGTGAACATGGCTCATACAATAGTTCAGTGCCTAGGCCCATCTTCAATGCCTGCTAATATCAAAGTGAGCTCCTTTTCCTAAACGGAATATGCCATCGCCAGGAGAGACTGTCACTTCAGACTATTGGTGAGCAGGAAAACAATGGAGCCAATATTCTAAGCCGTAAAAAAAATAATGGCTTATTAGATCTTTTGGTGAAACTTAGCTATGGAATGCAGCTGAGTGACTGGTTCATTTCAATTCCTTAGCTACATTTCATAAGAAATTTCTCATGTATTCACAGCCATGGCAACGTGTACGAAATTGCCTCCAAAAACTGTCTACTCTCATGCAGCAGCGTTGGCAGCAGACCTTAAAGGGAGCGCTGGCCCTGATTCAAAGGCTCCATCTCTGCAGGGACCCTCAGGGGTCTCAGTCACCACCTTTGCTCCACCTGGACAACAATTTAAGGTTTGACAGGGAGACAAATTCCTGGTGGTGAAATGCCTCCCCCTACTCTCCATTGTCCCCCCAACCTGGACTCTTAAGCTCTATCGGTTTCTAAAAAAAAAAAAAATGGTGGTGCTGCAGAGACTCACTCCCAGCCCCAACTTACACCAAACTACTAAGAATCAGAAGGGGACAGAGACAATCCCCACTTACTCCTGTCCTGATTCCAACTGTATCATTTTGCAAGATGGTGGTAAGTCCCTCTAAGGACCAGTCTGCCACCCCCAGCAGTGTATTCAGATATACCATTTGGGTCAGATGCTGCCATGGTGATGCCAGACCAGGAGTGAGAGGGGGCTGTTCCTGTCACCTTTTGGTTTTTAGCAGTTGGATCTTGGGGAAGGGGTCCTAAAAATGCCACCTTGGTATACTTAGAAGGGAGGTAGGGCATAAGAACAGGGCAAGACTTGAGAGAATGGCCAATCTCAGTACTGGTATTTTCAACCAGGGCTTGGGAGAAGGAAGGTGGTTGTGGTGGGGGGGGGGGGCACTAGGGCAATAGATATCAGAGGCCCATTTTCTGAAGAGAGGCCGTGCATCATTGTCATAGATATCAGAGGCCCCTTTTCTGAAGGAAGGCCTTGCATCATTGTCAGGGTGGGACTGGGAGCTCCACTGGCCCACGCGAGAATCAAGGCTCCCTCCCAGTTGGGGAAGGCCTCCAAATCAGGACTAGTAGCTCCTTGAAGGTCTACCACCAAGCAAAATCCAGCTTAGTTCCACAATAATTACTACTACAACTTAGCAAAGTGTAAGGTTTTTTATTTAAACCAGCCTATTTATTTATTTTATTTATTTGAGCCTATTTATATACCCGTTATTTACAAAATTGCACATTAATGAGCTGCTCTGTGGTATCTGCATCACCTTCACACAGTGGTCTTCACATATGTAACTGTATAAGCCTTTTTTGTAAAAGGCCTCTTATAAAATTATGTTATGCCTAAAAGTACACACAATTCAATGTATTTATAGAGTAGATGTGCTGGGGGAGCAATTTGGGAAAAGCATGGGAGGAGTCACAATTTGCACACATATTTCATAAAATACATACATATGTACATACTTTACGTGCTAATGCTTACATCTACTCCCAAGCAGGCAAAAATGTATGTGTTTTCAATGTAGCTGCAATTTCTGCATGATTTGAAATAATATCACAGGTACACTACCAAAAAACTGCCTCCAGTTTTGCAACTGATTCCTATAGATTTTGGGGTGCTGAATCCAGGAAAAATAGCCAAAATGTTCCATCACGTCACGTTTTCTTGCAAAATTAGATTTCTTACCCATATAAGGAATGTTCACATAATTTCTTTTTAGCCGACTGCAGTTTATTTTCTTGGCCCAAAATAGAGGTTGTAATGGTTAACTAACTAGAAACACTCCCCTCATGATATTTTAGAGTGTTTTGTATTCATTTTATACATTAACAGGACAATTGGGAGGCGGGGGGCTAAATCCAGTACTCGCGCTGGCGCATGTTCTTTCCTGTTCGCCTCGCCTCGTTCACTCGCTCAAACACGGTGGTTGCGACATGAACGTTCCTGTCAAATTTCAGTTTCTTGCAAGTTCATTATTACCTTTTGTTTGCTCAGTCGTAATCCAGCTTTATTCCGAAGTGGTTCACTACAGTTGTAGTTTGCAGTGCTGTGTATTTGTGATGGCTCACAGAGCCAGAGGTTGCGTCAACTCTCCGGACAGTTTTTGTTTATTTGTGGGGAATATACCGTGAAAAAGCGGCAGAGGAACATTTCTGCATTTATTAAAAAAGTATATTTCGCCTATTTCGGTTTGAAGTTAGGCGATCAAGACAAACCGTGGGCTCCTCACAAAGTGTGCAAGACATGTGAGGAAGATCTACGCTTATGGATGAAAGGTAAAAAACAAGCATTTGTTTTGGAATACCTATGAGGTGGCGTGAAGAACGAGCCCACAGCAGTGACTGCTATTTTTACTCTTGCATTGTGAAGGGATACAACTTAAAAAATAAGAACGTAATAAGTTACCCCAACCTTCCCTCAGCAATTAGGCCTATGCCTCATAGCAACGAAGTACCTGTGCCTGAACCACCAAAATCTTTGGATCATATTTGTGTGGACGGTTCCTGATCATGATGAGACTCATCAGATGGCTTTTCCCGATGAGTCCAGTACTTCCGAGTTTGAAACTGAACCAGATCCGAAACCTGAACTTTTCTCTCAAGCTGAATTGAATGATTTAGTCCGGGATTTAGGACTCCCAAAAGATGCTGCCCAACTGCTAGGTTCTCGGCTTAAACAGAAAAATCTATTGTCACCAGGAACAACGTTTTATTGGTACCGCAAACCGCGAGACACAATTTTTGAAGTATTTCAGCAAAGAGGAAGATTTGGTATTTTGCAACGATATATACGGAGTGATGGAAAAGTTTAAACTCAAGTATGATCCTGCTGAATGGCGCTGTTCATTGATTCGTCAAAAGACAGCATAAAAGGTGTTCTTCTTCATAATGGCAACACATTCGCTTCAGTTCCTATTGCTCACTCTGTTATTCTCCAAGAAAAATACGAGAATTTGGCCCTGATTCTTCAGAAGATTCGTTATGATGAGCATAAGTGGATGATTTGTGGAGACTTTAAAATTCTATCCATGCTATTAGGGCAGCAATCCGGTTTCACCCCAAAATATCCCTGCTTCCTTTGCTTGTGGGATAGCCGGGCCCGCGACCTACACTGGGGGAAAAAAGACTGGCCAATTCGGGAGTATTTTGAGACCCGGTGAGAAAAATGTTCTTCATGAGAGCTTGGTACCTCGTGATAAAATTCTATTACACCTCTCCACATTAAGTTGGGTCTCATTAAGCAATTCATCAGTCCCTTCCAAAAGATGGTGAGTGCTTTCGGTACCTTTGCTCAAAGTTCCCCCGACTTTCTGAAGCAAAGCTAAAGGAAGGAGTGTTTGTTGGCCCTGATATAAGGAAACTCATTTCAGATGGAGCATTCGCTGAAACGATGTCTGAGAAGGAAAAAGAAGCCTGGGATTCCTTCAAGGATGTTGTTCTCAAATTCTTGGGGAACAGGCGGGATGAGAACTATAAGGATATTGTTGCCAGGATGCTCAATGCCTTCAAAAGAACAAGGCTGTAACATGAGCCTGAAAGTCCATTTCTTGCACTCCCATGTGAACTACTTTCCCGAAAACTTGGGGGGCGTACAGTGAAGAACAAGGTGAAAGGTTCACCAGGACATCAAGGACCGCAGAGAGAAGGTACCAAGGAAGATGGAACACCACTATGATGGCTGATTTCTGCTGGTTGCTGCTGCGGGAAACCCCAGATGAAAAAATACGCCAAGCAGCGCACCAAGAGAAGCATTCGGGGAAGAAGAAACGGGCCCACCAGGAGATTGATTGACCCAAGAATGACTTTAAAATCTAAACTGTGTTGACAAATATCGTGTTTTTACTAAACTTTGAAATAAAAATTTGCTAGTTATACCACAGTGTCGGATCTCATTTATTAGAATTTTATTTTCACACCATCGGGTGTTTGTCTTCATGTATTGCAATGGTGCGGTTTGCGTTTTCTATTCTTACATACATACTGTACAACATTTTTTGCACATTTCTTTGCTTTGCTTTGTGTCTAACCTCGCTCTTATATGCTCAGTGTTTGTGCACATGTATGTGGCTGTTTTAAGTGCAGACAATTTTTGCTACCGTCACAGTGTGTTTTGTTGACATTACTCTATTCTTATGTGCTGCCTTGTTACAATTTCTTTATTCTATTTGAATAACTACTAAACAATTAGTATAAAGAATTCATCCAAGAAACTTTTATCTCGATCGCACTCAATCTGAAACGTTCACCTCAAACTGCTAACCCAATGTAGCAAAAATCTGTACGTGATGGAGCAAATTGGTTACCAGATTTGGATTCAGCGCACCAAAAAACGTAAAAATCAATCGAAACATTAGAGGCAGTTTAAAAAAAAATTTTTTTAGTGTACCTGTGTATTTTATGAGGACACATAGATGCCTTCCTAACTTATTAACCTAATACCCTCTCAGGGACGCCCTTCTTCAGGACTTGCAGTGTGGGCAATCACCATAAACTCCATTGCTGCATCACTCTTCCTACTTCCATCCCTGATACAAACTTCCCGCATCAGGGACAGAAGCAGGTCCAGCAATGTATTGACAGAGTTGTGTAGAGGTAATTTCTGCCACTGCAGGTTCCGGAGATGGGCAGCAGTGGCAAAAATGGGGGCGGTGCAGAAGCAGTGGAGGCAGCGGAAATGAGGTTCACTTCATATCCTTGAAGCGGCCCTATACCCTCCACTGCAATGATGGTCCCATTTGCAACAATTTTTTCACAAAAGGGGATTTGCACATTAAACAGCGCAAGCATTTTTACTGGTGTCTATACACTGTTTAATGTGCAAATCCCCTTTTGTGAAAATATTTTGTATTTTAGTGCATCAAGGCCGATATGCAATTTTATGCTTTAATGCATGCAAATTCTGCAAATATAGAACAGCAACTTGATATATTGAGCATTTTATGTGGGCATCTCCAATGAAGAAACACAGCAAACACTAAAGACCCTTTTACTAAACTGTGGCAGGCTTCAGTAAGTGCTAACAACCCATGGTAACCACAATCACACGTTAAGAGCAATCAGTGTGATAAAAATCCTGCACTAACTCTTTAGTGCTTTGGGCAGGTTGGAGGCAGAGAGTGGGTGAGCAGGCTGGTGACAGCATGCGGGATTTTGCTGTGCACTAGCTATCATGACTGCCAAAAGCACGATAGAGGTGGCGTTAAGTGCAGTTGTGCTACCAGCAGTCTAGTAGCATGGCAGCTGGCAGGCCCATTTGAGGTAACAAAGCATGCAGCTGTTTGCAAATGGTGCAGCTGCCATTACCTGCAGCCCCTAACTCCTCCGATCACATCCTCCCCCTAACCTATCACTCTCCTGGATCCGATACACCCCCCTTTAACACACAATGAATCCCACGATCAGACTTCCAACCCCCACCAGCTGTCATACTCGTATCAGCACTTCTCCAGCCAGACAGCAAGACTTAAAATGACTAGAGCCTCCCATGCACAAGACATCCCCCTGTGCCGATCAGGCCCCCCCTTTTGAAAAAGAGGATTCCTCCCCCTCCCCAAAACCTCCCCTAACACCAGACCCCCATCCATTGCCCTCACCCATTCTATCCCTTACCTGGTGGGGGGGGGGGTTCCCTGGTGTCCAGTAGGGTTGAGACAGGAGAGGTCCCCCTCCAAGTCTGGCCTGGCTGCTCGAGGTTCCAAAATGGCAACTTTCACCCTTAGCAGTAGTCTCCTAGTACTACCAGAGTCAATCCCTAATGGTAATACCATGAGACTACCTCTAGGTGTTAAAGTCTGTGATAAGGAAGCTTATCAAAGCTCAGAGAGTAATGACAATAGAGGAGAATTTACTCTGATCAAGGGATCTGTGCTGGCAGGTTATAGAAATAAGACAGCTTGTTTCCCTAAAAGACTACATGTTCCAGAATGCACCAGTATGCAGAAAGTCCCTAGGGGAGCTAGAGTGGAAAAACATGAGTCTAATCAGAGAAAGCATTATGTCATCCCTAATCAAACAGCCTCTAGAAGAATGCTTAATCCAAAACACCTGAAGAGTGCAAGGGAGGAGTTGCAATCTAAGCCCTTTAAAGCTAGAGGGGAATCTTCAGGAAGACAGACGGAGACGGAGAAAGAGAAGGGGAATCCGTGGAACAGAAGGAAGAACAACCGGAAACTGAAGGAACAAGGACAAGGAAGCAGACGGTCTAAGAGAGGAGCTCAGAGAAGTACCTATGCCTGGAGAGATACCCGGGGGAAAGAAGGATCAGAGGACTGGAGAAAGACAGAGGTCTGTAGATCCACAGCCAGGGACCCTCAAGCAACACCTAGGAAGAGGTCTGTTGCAGCTAAGGAGGAAAGGAGCCCAAATACCTCTTGGAGGATTTCTAGAGAAAAGATCCTGAGGTCCAGAGATACCAACTGGAGGACAGGACACAGAAGCTCTATTGCATACTGGCCAGAATACCAGAAGAAGCAGCCTGACGCTTGCCTGGATTCAGGTAGGAACTGTGAACGTTTCTCTAGCTTTGAGCAGTGCAAACAGTAGGGAACCAGTTTCTCTCCGTGTAGAGGTCAGTTCCTAAAGCCCTCTGAGTCAGACGGAGAAACTGAATCAATGCAATATCAGGAGCAAGGTTTAATATCTGATGCAGAGGATAATTATAAGGACTGTTCTTTGAGTAGGTTGTTATTTTAGGAAAATCCTAAATATCAGAGCAAACATCAAAAGGAAACATTCTAAATATTAGCTTCCCATAAAGTTTTGTTGAAAAGAAAAGCTTTTGGGAAAGTTTTGCACGTGTGCTGAAATCAAGCTACTGATTGCAGTTAATTGTCACCTGTTGGTGGAGGAGAGCCCAGCACAAGCCGTGCACACGTAGGATTAAAAAGTTCTTTTCTGTATGGAGAAAGTGAGCTATGTTTTAGTATAAAGAAGTTTTCCTCTTTGCTTTGTTTTTCCCCAGCACTGCTAAGGAGTTTATTAGCAGTGGCTGAAAGAAGCCTTTCTGTTCCATAAAGGACTTTGATACTTAATCTGCATGAGTTTTTCAGTTACCTTATTTTGTGTTGAATAAACCCTGGAGAAGTTATCTGGAAGGTGTTACCAAGCATATCTGTGTGTGGGATATTCACCCCATAAATAAATTTTAATTTTGCCTTACACTCGACCAACTACAAGAGTCTTCATTATTTTAAAAAGGCAAGCTTTGTGTGAATGGACTTCAATAACCACAATCCTTTGCAAGACAGTTAATTTACATACTTGCCAAGATGGTGGTACTTTCATAACAAGCACCCCCTTTTACAAGTCACAATTTTGGAGAGATACCACTCCTGCCCCAGCCCCACTAGAAACCAGAGAATCCTAGGCCCCAGGGTACAGTCGGGTGTGTGGTGGTGGTGGGGGGGGGGGGGTTCATCTTTGGGGGGTCTGCTATTGTGGGAGTAATCATATTTTGCAAAGGAGGGGGCTAGATCGGAAGAGGAGATTATCTGGGGCACCGGGGCTCAGCTCATTTTAAGACTTTCTGTCCAGCGGAAGAAGGGTGCTGATGGGTGTGGGAGCTGTTGGGGGGGAGGGAACATTTGATCGGGGGGGGGGGATTCATTGCATGTTAAAGGGGAAAGGATCGGATCTGGGAAGGGGATGAGTTGAGGAGAGGATGCAATCAAAAGGGTTGGGAAGTGGACAGTTGCGGCTCTGGCATTTGTAAAGCAGCATTTTGGCACTGAGCCCGTATTTCCTGTCTCTGCAGGAAGCATGGTTTTCACATGAGGTGTCTGCCCTGTGTGCTAAATTCAGGACAGATGCTGGGCATACTCCCCCTTGTCTTAACATTTAGTAAAGGGCCCTAAGATCTGCTTTCCACTGATGACAATCAAGTTGAAGTTTCACCTTAGAAACAGGTAGCATATGTTCTTTGATAGGCCAGGAACACACCCAAGGCCAGATAGGGGTCATTTTATAAGAAGGTGCCGGGTTTTAAGTACCAAAAGCGCACACATGTGGGTATTTTAATAATTTATGCATATAGTCATTTATAAAATACTAATTAGCACAAAAACACAAGCACTGTCTGTATCCGTGCATTTTCACTGTGGGCATGTACATGAATTGCATTTGGGAGGTGGTGTGAGCAAGTACATGCACCGATTACACAGGTACACTAAAAAAATTTTTTTTAAACTGCCTCTAATGTTTCGATTGATTTTTACGTTTTTTGGTGCGCTGAATCCAAATCTGGTAACCAATTTGCTCCATCACGTACAGATCTTTTGCTACATTGGGTTAGCAGTTTGAGGTGAACGTTTCAGATTGAGTGCGATCGAGATAAAAGTTTCTTGGATGAATTCTTTATACTAATTGTTTAGTAGTTATTCAAATAAGAATAAAGAAAATTGTAACAAGGCAGCACATAAGAATAATGTCAACAAAACACACTGTGATGGTAGCAAAATTGTCTGCACTTAAAACAGCCATATACATGTGCACAAACATTGAGCATATAAGAGCGAGGTTAGATACAAAGCAAAGCAAAGAAATGTGCAAAAAATGTTGTACAGGTATGTATGTAAGAATAGAAAACGCAAACCGCACCATTGCAATACATGAAGACAAACACCCGATGGTGTGAAATAAAATTCTAATAAATGAGATCCGACACTGTGGTAATAACTAGCAAATTTTTATTTCAAAGTTTAGTAAAAACACGATATTTGTCAACACAGTTTAGATTTTAAAGTCATTCTTGGGTCAATCAATCTCCTGGTGGGCCCGTTTCTTCTTCCCCCGAATGCTTCTCTTGGTGCGCTGCTTGGCGTATTTTTCATCTGGGGTTTCCCGCAGCAGCAACCAGCAGAAATCAGCAATCATAGTAGTATTCCATCTTCCTTGGTACCTTCTCTCTGCGTCCTTGATGTCCTGGTGAAACCTTTCACCTTGTTGTTCACTGTACGCCCCCAAGTTTTCGGGAAAGTAGTTCACATGGGAGTGCAAGAAATGGACTTTCAGGCTCATGTTACAGCCTTGTTCTTTGAAGGCATTGAGCATCCTGGCAACAATATCCTTATAGTTCTCATCCCGCCTGTTCCCCAAGAATTTGAGAACAACATCCTTGAAGGAATCCCAGGCTTCTTTTTCCTTCTCAGACATCGTTTCAGCGAATGCTCCATCTGAAATGAGTTTCCTTATATCAGGGCCAACAAACACTCCTTCCTTTAGCTTTGCTTCAGAAAGTCGGGGGAACTTTGAGCAAAGGTACCGAAAGCACTCACCATCTTTTGGAAGGGACTTGATGAATTGCTTAATGAGACCCAACTTAATGTGGAGAGGTGGTAATAGAATTTTATCACGAGGTACCAAGCTCTCATGAAGAACATTTTTCTCACCGGGTCTCAAATACTCCCGAATTGGCCAGTCTTTTTTCCCCCAGTGTAGGTCGCGGGCCCGGCTATCCCACAAGCAAAGGAAGCAGGGATATTTGGTGAAACCGGATTGCTGCCCTAATAGCATGGATAGAATTTTAAAGTCTCCACAAATCATCCACTTATGCTCATCATAACGAATCTTCTGAAGAATCAGGGCCAAATTCTCGTATTTTTCTTGGAAAATAACAGAGTGAGCAATAGGAACTGAAGCGAATGCGTTGCCATTATGAAGAAGAACACCTTTTATGCTGTCTTTTGACGAATCAATGAACAGCCGCCATTCAGCAGGATCATACTTGAGTTTAAACTTTTCCATCACTCCGTATATATCGTTGCAAAATACCAAATCTTCCTCTTTGCTGAAATACTTCAAAAATTGTGCCTCGCGGTTGCGGTACCAATAAAAAGTTGTTCCTGGTGACAATAGATTTTTCTGTTTAAGCCGAGAACCTAGCAGTTGGGCAGCATCTTTTGGGAGTCCTAAATCCCGGACTAAATCATTCAATTCAGCTTGAGAGAAAAGTTCAGGTTTCGGATCTGGTTCAGTTTCAAACTCGGAAGTACTGGACTCATCGGGAAAAGCCATCTGATAAGTCTCATCATGATCAGAAACCGTCCACACAAATATGATCCAAAGATTTTGGTGGTTCAGGCACAGGTACTTCGTTGCTATGAGGCATAGGCCTAATTGCTGAGGGAAGGTTGGGGTAACTTATTACGTTCTTATTTTTTAAGTTGTATCCCTTCACAATGTAAGAGCAAAAATAGCAGTCACTGCTGTGGTCTCTTTGTTCACGCCACATCATAGGTATTCCGAAACAAAATGCTTGTTTTTTACCTTTCATCCATAAGCGTAGATCTTCCTCACATGTCTTGCACAATTTGTGAGGAGCCCACGGTTTGTCTTGATCGCCTAACTTCAAACCGAAATAGGCGAAATATACTTTTTTAATAAATGCAGAAATGTTCCTCTGCCGCTTTTTCACGGTATATTCCCCACAAATAAAACAAAAACTGTCCGGAGAGTTGACGCAACCTCTGGCTCTGTGAGCCATCACAAATACACAGCACTGCAAACTACAACTGTAGTGAACCACTTTGGAATAAAGCTGGATTACGACTGAGCAAACAAAAGGTAATAATGAAGTTGCAAGAAACTGAAATTTGACAGGAACGTTCATGTCGCAACCACTGTGTTTGAGCGAGCGAACGAGGCGAGGCGAACAGGAAAGAACATGCGCCAGCGCGAGTACTGGATTTAGCCCCCCGCCTCCCAATTGTCCTGCTAATGTATAAAATGAATACAAAACACTCTAAAATATCATGAGGGAGTGTTTCTAGTTAGTTAACCATTACAACCCTCTATTTTGGGCCAAGAAAATAAACTGCAGTCGGCTAAAAAGAAATTATGTGAACATTCCTTATATGGGTAAGAAATCTCATTTTGCAAGAAAACGTGACGTGATGGAACATTTTTGCTATTTTTCCTGGATTCAGCACCCCAAAATCTATAGGAATCAGTTGCAAAACTGGAGGCAGTTTTTTGGTAGTGTACCTGTGTTATAGAATGCAAAACGTTACGCAGTTATTTATACCAGCTCTAGGACTGGTGTAAGACATCACACCTTAATTTAAGGTGCATTCTCAGCCACTTACGCTAGTGTTTTAGAAAGTCAAGTATACATTTACTTGATTTTATAAAACAGGCGTAAAATACACACATGAAAACTCACATTAACTAAGTGGCTTTTATAAAATTACCCTCCGCATAAGAAAAAAACATACGTACATCTAGTTTAGAGTATGATGCAATGAACCTAAAACTAAAACACTAAAAGCTGCAACATTTGAGAAATTATATTACGCACTGGGGATGGATTCATCCATGCTTGTGACATATTTGCAGCAAAAATGCATTTGCCATCTCTGATGAATAAAAACAACTGTATCCAAAAAATGAAACAAATGTTACCAAGAAGCTTCTATCTCAGAAAGGCTAAATAAAAACCCTTTGCCTTGGGCAAGTCACTTAACCCGCCATTGCCTCGGAAGAAAGGCTTGGCAATCTACTTCCGGTCACACTGCTAAGAAAACTCAGGAGCTGCTGGGTCACCAGGAGTCAGCAATGACTCGAGGGCACACACTGCACATTGCATTACGTGGAATTCTAGCCCTTCTGTTTTACTGATATGGATATCTGTCCACAGGAAATACGAGAGACCAATAACTTGTTCCACTACAGGTCAGCTTCTGGTTTATTAAAATGTGCTAAAAACACTCTTCGCTAGGCACCACAGGGGTTACAAGATAACTTTAAAATAAGGGTGAAAGAAGAGATAAAGGGAATGAGCAGTAGCGGGTAAGTTAATAAACCAGGGGAGGGAAATAAATGGTGGGAGCTTCAGCACAGGGCACAGGGTGGTTGAGCCTGGAAGGTAGTCATGGTCCTGTTGATTATTAAAAGCCATCTTCAAGAAGCAGGTTCTAAGATCCTCCTTGAATTTTTTAAAGGATGATACAGTCCTAATATGCAACAGTAGGGCAGGCCTTGACAAAAGGTTTTTAGGAGCTAGTGCCTGTGACCTCTCCATCCATTCTCCACTGAAGTTCAGGAGCGGGGGGAGAGGCGCAGGGCAGAATCTCCTCTGGTGAGGTCTACCACATCTCCTTTAGGGGCAGATTTGCTAAGGCTGTTTTTCTATTTTAAAAGGGTTTAGTCAATCAGGTCCTTAATGCAGTGCTGCAGGCCACTGGTAGACTACACGTCACCCCTCTCCCAACCCACCCTGTTTTCAACGACGCTCTCCCTTCCCCTCCTCCTGTCACCTAGTCTTGTGCCTCCCTCCCCTCTCCACCCTGTCATCACCCAGTCTCACTCCTCCCTTAAAATTGGCCATCCCCAGCTCCTACCTCCTGAAATTCAGTCAACCTCCCTCCCAGCTAAGCAGTCAACCTATCCCCATCCCCATTCCTACCCCTGCAATCCAGTCAGCCCCTCAAGCCTCCCCCAGTCTTCTTGTTATGGGAGCAGGAGCTGTATGAGGCATCTTTAAATTGAAATATATATAGATAGCAATTATAGCTTCAGATAGCAAGTGGGGGTGCGTGGTGCAACGGTTTTGCCTGTCTGTGTATGGGATGTGGCAGTGGGGCCCGGGTCTACAGTGTGTGTGTGTGTGTGTGTGGTGCAGAGGTGGGATACTTGTGTCAGTGTGTGAATGTGAGTGTGTGTGTTTATGTATATGTGTAATGTAGTGCAGAACTGGGGTGCATGTGTATGGTGTGGAGGTGGGTGCCTGTGTGCATGTGTTGTACAACAGTTTTTCCTGCCTGTGCATGGGATGTGGCAGTGGGGCCCGGGTCTGCGGTGTGTGTGTGTGTAGTTCAGAGGTGGGATACCTGTGTCAGTGTGTGAATGTGAGTGTGTGTGTGTGTGTTTACATATATGTGTATGTGTGTGGAGTGGTGGAGAGTGCCTATGTTGTGCAGAGGTGGGATGCTTGTGTGTGTATTCAGGGGTGGATTCACCTTTGGGCATATAAACATTGTGCTCTTTTGTCCCTATGTATGCCTAACTTCAACATCCAATACCTTTGCACTCTTCCCCCCAAACCTTTCTTCTGCTGTCCCCCACTCTCTGTTCCCCTTCCTGACTCTCTCCCCTTCTACCTCCTCCCAGCACTCCACACCCCTCCCCTCCATCCTTTCCTTGTTTAAAAAGATATTACCCCTTTCTATTTTGGCTGCCTCATCCCCCCCCCCCTTTCCCCGACAAGCCTTGCAATGTTAAGCCAGCGGCAACTAGGGACTTCCATAAGCAAGCAGAAACGGCCAGTCTCTTTCCTTCTGCCCATGGGAAATGGGGTCCCAATAGGCAGCTTGCTGCAAGCCAGGCTGCGATCCTCTGCGGGCACGCAGGGTCTTTGCCGCAATCAAGTGAAAAAGCAAAAGGGAAGGAGGATAAAATCCCAGGCACCAGGTGTAAATTCCTAGTTGCCAGGAACTGGGGTTTCTCAAGCTCTGCAATAGGGAATTCCATAATGTAGAGACCTAGAAAAAGAAGGCAGAGTGACGGGAAAATTCCAAGCAGGCAATAAATGTAGAAGGGAGTAAAGGATGATTATGATTTTGTGACTAAAGTGATCTGGCGGGCGAGTAAGGGATTAGAAGATCATGCAAATAGAGAGGGAACCCTGAATAGAATGTGTTATAAGCTAGGATAAATATTTTAAATATGATCCGATTTCTAATTGGAAGCAAGTGATGGTCTTAAAGGAGCACAGTTATATGGTCATATTTACAAGAGAATATAATGAGTTTAATTGCTGTATTTTATATCATTTGAAGACGGATGAGAGAAAATAGTAGAAGCCTGCTGTAGAAGGAATTACAATAGTCAATGCAAGAAATCACTAAATCAAAGGCTAGAGTTAAAAGCACTGGTTTATCCAAGAATGGTCTAAGAGACCATATGGCTTCTAAGAGCCAAAAAAACCTGTTTCTGACCACTACAGTAATTTGAGGGGTAAATGACAGCTGGGAGTCAATATGACCGCCCAAGATTTTCATTGAAGAAACAAGGGGGATTAACGTTAACAGCTAATGGAATCAATGTAGAGCCTGAGATCCACACTGCCTTGGATTTTGATGATTTTAGTTTAAACAGGAAGAAACAGCAGATAAAGCACAGTTACTTACCTGTAACAGGTGATCTCTGGGAACAGCAGGAATAAGTCTTCACATATGGGTATCGTCGGTACCAATGGAGCCTGTACGGGAACGCTCCCCAGCATCCAGTAAGAAAGTTTTGGGAGCATCCCACAGCGCCTGCGCGCTGCCTTCCCGCCTTTCCCAACCGCCTCTCTCCAGTTCGAGTTTTAAAGCTGAGACAAAGAGAGAGAGAGGAAAGGAAAGATAGATAGAGAGATACAACTCCTAGGGGAGGTGGGTGGGTTGTGAAGACTTATTCCTGCTGTTCCCAGAGATCACCTGTTACAGGTAAGTAACTGTGCTATCTCCAGGAACAAGCAGGAATGAGTCTTCACATATGGGGACTCCCTAGCTGCAGATGCCAGGGAGAGACCCCAGAGTTGTGTGTCCCTGAAAAGGGTTCCACCTCCCCCCATGGATCTCTGGCATCCAACCAGGGTAGGTGGGTAGGAGTTGATTAGGAATGGAACAGGTGTTTGAGAACAGCCTGACCAAACGAGGCATCCCGGCGGGAGTCCTTGCCCAAACAGTAATGGGCTGTGAAGGTATGAACCGAGGTCCAGGTGGCCGCTCGACAGATTTGGTCGATGGACACAGAGTTCAGATGAGCCACTGAGGCTGCCATGGCCCTCACATTGTGAGCTGTGACATGGCCTTCCAGAGAAAGGTTCCTACTCTGGTAGGCGAAAGAAATACACTGAGCAATCCAGTTGGACAGTGTTCTCTTAGAAACTGGAAGTCCTAAATGGGAAGGATCAAAAGCAACAAAGAGTTGAGAAGACTTTCTATGTTGCTGTGGCCTTTGTAAGTAAAAGGCGAGAGCTATTTTACAATCCAAAGTATGAAGATTCCTCTCTGCACGTGATGCATGAGGTCCTGGAAAAAAAAACAGGTAAGTATATCTCTTGGTTCAGATGAAAAGGCGAGACCACTTTGGGCATAAAGTGTGGATTGGTCCTGAGGACTACCTTATCATGATGGAACCTTGTATAAGGAGGGTTGGCCACCAAGGCTTGCAACTCACTGATGCGACGTGCTGAGGTGACTGCAATGAGAAAGATAACCTTCCAAGAAAGAAATTTCAAGGAGGTGGTGGCTAAAGGTTCAAAGGGTGGCTTCATAAGCTGGCCAAGAACCAGATTTAAGTCCCATGCCACTGGAGGTGGTCTAATGGGAGGTTTAGTTAAAAGAAGGCCTCTCATGAATCTTGCTATAAGAGGATGAGAGGAAACAGGCTGTCCATTGAGAGGCTTGAGGGACGCTGCAATAGCACTCAAATGGACTCTTACCGAATTCGTTTTGAGGCCTGCATGTGAAAGATGCAGAATATACTCTAGTAAAGAATTCACAGGTATTGCTAGAGGGTTAAGACCCTTCTCAGAACACCAAATGGTAAATCTTTTCCATTTGAAAGCATAGGAACGTCTAGTGGAAGGCTTTCTAGAAGCATGAATAATATCTCTGACTTGCTGAGAGAGATGGAAAACTTGAAGGTCTAGGCCTTCAGCAACCAGGCCCTGAGATGGAGAGACTGGGGGTTTGGCTGCCACAACATTCCGTCTTCCTGGGAGAGAAGATCTGGAGCAGAGCCCAACTCCAGGGATGGAGCTTGAGAGAGATGCAAAAGTAGAGGGTACTACACTTGGCGTGACCAACGTGGTGCTATGAGGATCATAGACCCTCGGTCTCTCTGAAGCTTGAACAGTGTTTTGGGAATTAGGGGAATGGGTGGAAAGGCATAAAGGAAGTCTTGACCCCAGTGAAGGAGGAAGGCATCCTTGGCCTGAACTCCCTGACACGGAATCCTGGAACAGAACCGGGGAAGTCTGGCATTCCACGGACTTGCAAACAGGTCTATGTCCCTGTGGAGGGACCATTCGTGTGGAAGCAGAACTCGACTGAGTCTGTCTGCCCAAGAGTTTTGAACGCCTGGAAGATATACTGCCATAAGATGAATTTGATGCTCTCTGGCGAAGTCCCACAGTCGCAAAGCTTCGTTGCAAAGCGACAGAGAGCCAGTCCCCCCCCCCCTGCTTGTTTACATAGAACATGGCTACTTGATTGTCCGTGTGGATGAGGACTGTCTTGTAGCTGAGCAGGGAGTGGAACACTCTGAGAGCTAAGAAAATTGCTCTGAGTTCCAAGAGATTTATGTGTAGTGAAGTCTCCTGTGGAGACCAGATGCCCTGGGTGGAGAGATCTTGCAGATGAGCTCCCCAACCCATTGGAGAGGCATCTGTTGTAAGGGTTGCTTGGGGAAGTGACTGTTGAAAAGGGGACCCCAGCAACAGGTTTTGAGAGGACTTCCACCACTGGAGAGACCAAAAGAGGCGACTGGAGTTTGCTATTTTGTCTGACAGGCAACCTGATGCCTGAGTCCATTGGGTGGACAAAGTCCATTGAGCTGTCCTCATGTGAAGGCGAGCATATGGAACCACATGCACAGTGGATGCCATGTGGCCTAAGAGTTGTAACATTTCCCGAGCAGTTAAAAGGGGCTTTAACTGTATTTGGGAGGCTAACTGCACCAAGCGTAGGCAACGGGCCTGAGGAAGATAGGCCCTTGCAGTTGTGGTATCCAACAAAGCCCCTATAAACTCGAGGGACTGAGTAGGGGTGAGACTGGATTTTGGGATGTTTATTATTAGTCCCAAATATTGAAGGACACGCATTGTGCAGGTTAGACAAGTCTTGGCCTCTGCTTGAGATGGAGCTCGAATGAGCCAGTCGTCCAGATATGGGAAGACGAATATTCCTAGAGTGCGTAGAAATGCAGCTACTACTGCCATGCATTTCGTGAACACCCTTGGTGAAGAGGCCAGACCGAAAGGAAGCACCCTGTATTGGTAGTGCTTTCCTTGAAAAAGGAACCGAAGGAACCTTCTGTGTGTTGGATTGATGAGGACATGGGTGTACGCATCCTTGAGATCTGGAGAACAAAGCCAGTCCTGACTCTGAAGGTATGGAAGCAGAGCACCGAGAGAAATCATCTTGAATTTCTCTTTGAATAGAAACTTGTTCAAATCTTTGAGATCTAATATGGGTCTGTAGCCCCCTGTTTTCTTTGGAATAAGAAAATAAGGGGAGTAGAACTCTGAGCCCTGTTGAAGAAGAGGTACTTCTTCTATTGCCCCTTGGGCAAGAAGGGTAGCAATCTCCTGACCCAGAAGGTTGAGGAGAGATGTTGGAGAATTTAACTGTTTCACCATGGTGTGAGGAGGAAGGCGTAAGAAATGGAGCTTGTACCCTTCCCTTATGATGGAGAGGGTCCATTGCTCTGCTGTGATTTGCTCCCATCAGGGAGCAAAGTAAGCCAACCTTCCTGGAATGGTGAGGGGCTCTGGTTCTTCCAGAGCTAGAAAGGCTAAGTTCTCTAGTTGCAAGTCAAAGGCCCTGAGGAGGCTGAGGCTGCTGGGCCGTGGGAGGCCTGGCAGCCTTTGACTTGGCCTGTTTAGGTGGTTGCTGACGCTTTGCAGCAAAACGACCTGCAGAAGATGCCTGCTGACCATAAGCAGGATAATATCTTCCCTTTTTAGAAAAGATGTCTTTTTGAACAATCTTTTCTTAACAGGAGCAGAGGTAGACTTTGAAAGTCGATCCAAAGCAGAGTTCTCAGCATCAATCTGAGTGGCCTTTGCTTGCCAATCCTTGCCAAAAAGGTTTTCACCTGTACAAGGAAGATTTCCCAATTCATCTTGGACCCAGAGTTCCAAATCAGAGGCTTGTAACCAAGCAATTCTGCGTGCACCTATGGCAATAGCCGAGGCTCTGCTTACACACTCAAAAGAGTCAAAGGCTGCACGGTTGGAAAATTTGGAAACATCTTGGGCATGTTTGAGCCAAGTGAGAAATTCCTGCCTTTTATCTTCTGAAATAAAAGGAGCTAAAGTCTTCAGATGATCTGTGACTTCTTTTAGAAACATCCCCATAAAGAGACTATAGGAGTTGATTCTGGCAGCAAGCATATTAGCTTGGAAAACCCTTTGGCCAAAAGCATCTAGGGTCCTGCATTCAC
Organism: Ichthyophis bannanicus; assembly: GCA_033557465.1. NCBI lineage: Eukaryota > Metazoa > Chordata > Amphibia > Gymnophiona > Ichthyophiidae > Ichthyophis > Ichthyophis bannanicus. Next base: position 924,176 of record JAWIIG010000038.1, on the reverse strand, counting down.
GTCCTGGAGGATTAGATGAGTGTCTTTTTGCACTCTTTATTTTCCTCATGGCAGACTCTACCACAATAGAGTGGTGAGGAAGCTGAGTCTTATGAAAGCCAGGGCAAGGAGGGACACGGTACATGGTGTCTAACTTACGAGAATGAGGAGAGGTGGTAAGAGGAGTCTCCCACATGCTCAACATGAGATCATAGAGAATCTCATGAATAGGTAAGGTAGTTGCCTCTTTAGGAGCCTTAGGATATTGCAAAATATCTAATTGCTTGGCTCTAGGCTCTGACTCAGGGGCCACTGTAATGGAGAGGCCCCTAGCCACTTCCCTAATGAAGTCTTGAAAAGACAAGTCTTCTGGAGGAGACATTCTTCGTTTTGGAGAAGACGACTCCTGAGGAAGAAGTACCGATGCCTCGACAGAAGCCTCCGACTCGTCAGTCTTCGGAGGAATCGAAGTATCGCCTGTCTGGATGCTCTTGTAAAGCCCGATATGCGTACCGAGTGGGATCGACATCGGGAGTAAGCGGTACCGGTTCGGTACCAATGGGCATCATAGGACAGGGTACCGCTGCATTCGACACCGAGGCCGATGTCGATGCAATCGGTACCGGCACCGGGAACGATGCCGGTGCCGGCAACGGAGATTGTTGCAGTACCGGAGGCGTCGCAGCCTGCATAAACGCCGTTAGGGTGCGCTGCATGGACAGAATCTTCTGATCCATGGACGCCACCAGAGTCTGGATGTCGGTACCAGTGGAGGCCACCGGTACCCCAGAACACGGCAACAGGTGATCGGTCGAGGCCGAGCCATCGATGTCGACCTGTGACCCCATAGACAATGCTTTGGAAGCCGGAGCTTCCCGCTGGGGTAATTTTGCCGGTGCGGGATCCTCGAGGACAAGCCCGGAGGCATCTCGATGCTTAGAGGGAGATTTGCCCTTTGAGGACCGGCTAGATTTATGTTTGGTTACCTGAGATCCATGGGAGGAAGAAGAAGCCCTGGAAGACGTCGATGCCACCGAGGCTGCATCAGAGGGAAACAGGGTACTGAGCTTGGCTGCTCGGTTCAGCCGACCTCTTTTAGACATCATGGTACAGGACACACAATCCGTGATGGAATGGTCAGGACCCAAACATTTTAGACACCAATCATGGGTGTCGGTGACAGAAATAGTACCGCCACATTTTGTGCACTTTTTGAACCCGGAAGCGGGCTTCTCCATGAGGAGAAAAATATTCAGGCCTAAGGCCCAAACTGAAAATGCACAGTTGAAGTAAAGAATAGTTTTTTGTTTTTTTTTAAGAAAGAAAAGAAAAGACCGGCGGTACCGGTCTGACATCGAAGAAGGCAGACGCGACACAGAAAAATAAAGAAAAAAATAAAGAACTTCTTCTGCGGTGACAGGAACATGACCTGCTGGCTCCGCGGAAAAGAAGAACTGGAGAGAGGCGGTTGGGAAAGGCAGGAAGGCAGTGCGCAGGCGCTGTGGGATGCTCCCAAAAGCTTTCTTACTGGACGCTGGGGAGCGTTCCCGCGCAGGCTCCGTCGGTACCGACGATACCCATATGTGAAGACTCATTCCTGCTTGTTCCTGGAGATACAATTATTTACTGAAAGTTAGGGGATGATGGATTCAAATAGGTACCAGTTTGATGTCGTTCACAAAAAAGAAAAATCCTCCTATACCTAGAGATTGAACCAGGAGTACCAAGGGGCTTAAGAACAGGTTAAAGAGAATGGGGGAAGTATCAAGCCCTGTGGAACCCCACACTCTAATATATGGATGGATGGAGGTGAGGGCGTTTGATGTAACAGAAAATGAACACTTGGGAAAGAAGAGTAGACAACTTCAGTCCTCAAATCTTACAAGCCAGATGGGTTTTTAATATATCCACACTTAATATCAATGGTATACATCTGCAGTTTTAAAAACCAGACCGGCTTGGGGCACTTGAGGATGGAAGTTGTTTACTCTTGTTCTAGATGGCCATTTTGAAAGGATCTATGATGGGGCAGGAGTGGAGAGGATTGCTCCAGCCCAGTCTTCCCTATGAACCATCAAGAATTAAGGTACAACTTTGGGGGAGGGGGTGGCTGGTCAACTGGGATGTCATGTTGCCTGGGTGGTGAAATGATCCCTCTGGACAGTTTCCGATGGAGACTGGAAGCTATCCAGGGAGGAATCAGTGCTGCAGGGAGGGCAGGACTTTGTTTTTTTTCATATTGTTGGTACTGCAGATCGCAACACTGTGGCACCGATCATGTTGTTGATGTCTCTGTGCAACGCTGCATACACCTTTTAGCACTATATAAATGATAAACAATAGTAGTAGTAGTAATAATAGTAGTAGGGGAGTCTGATCGCCTACAGGGCAGATGGCAACCTAATGATCTGCTTCATTAACAGCCGTTCAGGCAGATAATGCCACCCTTTGAGATGGCGCTATCTGCCACTGTGATCGGGGATGATTTTGGCAGCCACCACGTGAAACCTTTTCTGTCTGCCAACCACGACCACCCCTATTCCCCGCCCCGATCCTGCCCCAACATCCCTACACTATGAGAAAACCAGATATTGCAGAAAAGTGCCTGCAATATCTGGTTTTCTTGCATATTAGCTGCTACTGCAAGGCAATAAATCTGCATTAGATTTATAGATATACCCCTTTGATTTAGTAGATATACCTCTTTGTTTTCTATCTTTTAACCAGTTCCCACTCCACAATAGTACACTGTCTTCTGTCCCATGACTTTTTGATTTCCTCAAGAGTCATCTTTCATGAGGGACCTTGAAAATCCATGTACACTGCATCAACTGGCTCACCTTTATCTACCTGTTTATTTTACCTTTAACAAATGTAACAGATTAGTGAGACAAGACTTCCCTTGGCTATATCCATGTTGGCTCTGCCCCATTAAACCATGACACTCTGTATGGTCGGTAATTTTGTTCTTTATAATGTTTATACCATTTTGCACAACGCTGATGTTAAACTCACCAGTCTGTAGTTTCCCAGATCAACAATGGAACCCTTTTTAAAAATTGGCGTTACAATGGCCACTCTCCAATTTCAGGTACTACAGACAATTTTAATGATAGTTTACAAATTTCTAATAGTAGGTCTGCAATTTCATTTTTGAGTTCTTTCAACATCCTGGGATGTATACCATTCTGGTCCAGGTGATTTGTTACTCTTTAATTTATCAAATTGCTGTATTACATCTCACTGGTTTATCGATTTGTTTCAGTTCCTCTGATATATCACCTTTAGATACCATGTCTGGCATGGGTAGCTTTCCTACATCATCTTCAGTAATGTCTGAAGCAAAGAATTCATTCAATCTCTTCACCCTTGCCTTGTCCTCCCTCAGTACCACGTTTCCCCTCTATCATCTAATGGTCCAACTGACTTTTTCACAAGTGTTTTGCAACACATTTACTTGAAAAAACTTTTATTATGAATTTTTGCTTCAACGGCAAGTTTCTTTTCAAACTTTCTCTTTGCTTGCCTTATTGACGCCTTGTATTTAGCTTATCAGTGGCTTATGATGTTTTCTGTTTTCGTCATTTGGCTCAGTTTTCCATTTTCTGGAAGATACTTTCTTGGCTATAACAGCTTCTTTGACCTCACTTTAAAGCCATGCCAGATGTCATATGGCATTCCTTCCACCTTTCTGGTTTGGGCTTTCGAGATACTATTTCTAAATAATGCCCAGGCCTACTTTAAACTCTTAACCTTTCTAGTTGTTCCTTTTATCTTTCTCTTAACCATTTTCTTCATTTTATCATAGTCTCCTTTTATAAAAAATTTTTATTTCTAATTTCAAAAAATATACAAGCAAAAAGAATCACTTGTAACAGCAATGTGGATAACCGCTAACATATTACAAAAAGAAAAAAACAGATCATGTCACAATTCAAATTTCATCAGTCTACCCCTACTCCAGCCCACAAAACAAGAACCCAGAACCTAAAGCAAAACTAATATAAGATACTCTATAAGGAAAATATAGCTTCTCTCTACAGCCAATATTACATTTACATAGCTAAGGAGGCCTCCACATTCTCCCCTGACAGTTCACGGATATTTAACAATGAAATTAATTGTGTAGGACAATAAAAAAAATATGAGCTAACTATGCAACTTGACTAAGCATTTGCAGGAGTTCTTCAGGAAGAATTGACCACTAGCTGGAGAAACCTAGGTCGCAGAATCATAAATTCTCTCCTACGACTCTGGGTTTCTTTGGCCAGGTCCAGAAACATACAAACCAAACAGCCCTTGAAATATATATTACGCTTCCTAAAAACATTTGTTAACAGCCATTCTCTATCAGAAATCAGTGCTAATGTTAACATGTTTGAGTTGCTACTTCAGAGTCAGAAGCCTCTAACATATTAGTAGAATTTAATTTGTTAGTTATCTGTGGCCCGGGAATCTCTGTCGCTCCTACCACCTTACGCCCCACAGGAAGATAATACATTTTTACAATAGGGGGACAAGTTTCAGCAGATAAACCCAGAACCTCTACCAAATAGATTTTAAACATCTTAGCAGAAACATTTTGTACAGGTTTTACGGAACTGAAAAATGGAGTAAATGTTAAACTCAGCCTTTTATGTTTCTTTCATATAAAAAGGCAAAAATCAATATGTTACCAACAGAACCAACTATGTTAAGCAGTGAGGTACTATAATGCAAAAATCCTCGGACTGGAAGAGCAAGACAACTAAATCTACATGAGTCCTTGCCCATGCCAGATGGAACAGAGAAAGCAATGAGATATTCCAGTGAGAATAATTGCAGTTTCTACAACTAACATGCAATACTTGTCGGAAAGAGAGTTTTGAAGCCTACAGAGAGTTGTCTACATCTGGAAATGTTTCTCCTAGTCTACAGTGCTGTCTAGAGCTGCCCTCTGTGCTGAGCTTCAACACCAGCTGCTTTGTGCTGCAAACCCAGCAAATGATGACTCAAAAATGTGCAGTGTGCAGAGAGAACCCCCAAACAGCAATTCAGCAAAACAACTTCAATGCCAAATGAACAAAATATTCTAAATCTTAAATAATGAGGAACATAACGAGTCATTAATGTCAGTGCCACTGCTACACTAGATCTTCCTTTAACAGGATGACATATCCTTGTTGTTTTACAGTTCTACACGTCTGCGAGGGACGTTCTGTGTACCAGGTTAAGGAAAATACAAAGTCTAGTTAACAGCATCAGGCTATTTGAAATCATGAAAATGTCTTACTGTGGGGTCATAAAGGCTGCTCAATTGCTTTCTATATCTTACTGATGCCATGCACACTAAGGCCATTTAGCAGGCTTGCTTGCATACAGGCTCTAGCATAGATGCTCAGCTTATCCCTGAAGATGTCAGCAGTACATGCTAGAATTAGCATATATGCACTGTTACAAAAAAGGAATGTCAGATGGAAATTAAAATTTAGCAGGCATGCATGAAACAGCCCGATATGCTCTCCTCCATGTGTTATTTAGCACATACTTGCTAAGGCCTTATATTTAATGCCTGCTTCAGATCAGGTGCCTTTAGTATAAAACGCTCAGCTACCAGCCTGCATTGTGGCTCATAGATGAAGGTGGCGTGTAAGAGATGATGCTGTAAAGGTTTACCCACAGGCCTTTGAGCTAGAATACATTTCCCTTCACTTTTCTTTGGACAACAAAAAGACAGTAGCAGACAAGCAAATCCACATTAATTTATAACACAAAATTAAATGTATTTTCAAGAAAATACACATGACAATAGGCGTTCAAACACTTTTGCAAACTTCTTAAAATATAAGGCATCAGAGTTCCATTTTCTCTAATAAAGGGTTATTCTACAAATTCCTACAGAACAACATGACTGTGATGACTGGCGTTGGCATGCACGTGGCTAATCGGTTCAAAAACCAATGTGAGTTCTGAGTCTTGAATCAGAACTGAGGTTTGCTTAGACTCTTCTATATTGTGTCTTTCCTGTTGCTGCACCTTTAGCTAGGGTCTTAGTGCAAACCTTCCCCCTCCAAGATTGCCCGTCCCGAGTGCCACTGCAACAAAGGCTAGCCCTGGCCCCAACAGCAGAGGCTACTTGTAGAGGAAGTTCGATGGGGCACCCATGCCCACTGCAGTCAGGCTGGCAGATTCCCCTCCCAGGCATCAATGGGATCAATACACCAGAGGCATTATCTGATGTCAGTTCTCCTTCTCCTGCTGGCTAAATCTCCGGGTGGATGTTATGGGAGGATTCAGACTGAGTATTCGGGATGAGTGTGTGCAGCATACTCTTCAGTAAAATGAAAGCCACTTCCCTGCTGCCATCCCTTCACACTTTCTTCCTTCTTCTCATCCTTGGCAGACACCACAGGAGCGTGTTTTTAATCTGCTCTGACCTCTGAAGGTCTCTTTTCTTTTTTCCATTCCTCTCCTGGGGTTTAGATGCTCTCCCACATATGCTCTCAGCACCGACAACCAGCCCTATGTGTTAGCCAGACTTATAGCAAAACAGTATAAAAGTCATGAGAGACTTAACAGATGTCTTGAATGCCCAGTTTAGCATTTTTTTCTTTTCTCTATGGGAAACTGACCATTTAGTCTTAATCTCCGTCTACTGTCTTTTAATCAGGTACATATCCTCAATAAGTCATTGCTACTATCCTATGGCTTTTTAATTTCATGAGACGTCTCTCATAAGGGACTTCGACAAATGCCTTTAAGAATCCAGATCCACTATATTACAAGTGACAATTCTGCAGGTACAGTAAGTACTTGCACACCCCCACTATTGAACAAACTTCTTCACTTTGTCCAGCGAGGGATAATTTGTGTTGAATTTACCACCCTCGGTTGTTCTGAAAAGTTGCCTTCTATGCTCTGTAGTGACTGGCTACCCTTATCCAGATGTTTATTAACACCTTCAAAAAATTCTGAAAAGGCAGCAATACCCATTTCCATCACTTTATCCAATTTGCTTCTGCTAAGAACCCTTAAGATGCTTTCTTCTTTTGCACTATTTGATTGCTGCAACCCATTTTTCTATGATGTCCTGAAGTTTCAAATATCTTATTTGGGCTATTCAGAATGCTGATGTCCACCTGCTCGTGTATTCCTGTTCCCTGCCTTCGGAGAGCTGCGGTAGTCCTTTCTCTCTTTCAGAGTCCAGTTCAAAAACTATTACACTATCCTATGATTTGCTTTTATATCTTACAATACCTTTTATTATCACCATCCTTATATCTTCGGCTAGAACGTCTTTCTTTTCCAAAATATAGTATAGTCAGATCTGGCAAAAGGTATTTCTCGATTGCCATTTACTCTACCTGCTCCGGGCTACCAGCGTCTCCTCAGCTCCCCAACTCTCTCTTCCCTGGACTGTAATTCAGTCTTACCCCTCTCTATGAAAGAGTACTAATGTTTTCTATTGTATTTTGCATATGTATTTTTATATAATTTTAACATATTTTGGAGAGATGTTTGAAAGAGTATACAAATATAATTGTATTCATTCTATTGTAATACAGGGTGGCTAGTCCTATAAACTGTGTTTTTCTCAGAGAAAACTGTATTCTTTGTAAACTAGTATACTTTTCACTGGACCAACAGAAGAATTATCCAAAGGTGCTGATGACCATGAATGATCAAGGGCTCCTTTTTCATATTTTGCATCGCATCTGAAGAAGGGACTTGAGGTTTCAAAAGCTTGTGTACCAAAGTATCTTTGTGCGGTTTTAAAGCTAGAGTGTTAAAAAAAAGAGGTAACACAATCTGTGAAGTATCATCCAATTTTAAACAATGACAGCTGTATTACTATACTTGGCTTACTCCACATGAACAGGTCGTCCTGGAAGCATGTTTTTGCAATGTTTATTGTTTTTATAAAAAACATAGCTCTGATATTTTTGTGCTATTGCTGCTCATTATGAGTTAGTTAGAAGAACACTTTAAACTAACAAACTTTGCAGTGATGTCCACATTTTGAAGGCACATTTTGGATAGTACATGGTGACTGGAAATGAGATGTCAAGGTTGGGATGTAAGCAGTTATAAGGGTATTTTAGCAACAGTTCTGTTAAGGTGGAGCCGTTTCTAAAATGCACAGAAGAAAGTGCAGGGATGCATGGCGACTGACATCCACGTGCAGTGGGAGGAGCCATTTCTGAAAGACACATATTGGAAAAATTGATAGCGCTGAAGCTAACCAGGCAGTGGCAATATTCAGCTGCTGTCCACTTAGCTTCGGCAACAAGGCAGCCTTTACTGAATATCGCCACTGTCTGTTATCTCCTGGTTCTGCCCCGATGCTAGCCAGCTAGCATTGGGGCACCTAGCAGCGGCACCCACAGATATTCAGTTGCAATAACCCTGTTTTAAATCTCAATATCTTAACCCATGATTGTTATTTTACATGTGTAAATATGACTACTTAGAAGTGTAAATTGCAGCGTGTGTAAATGGCCATTTTAGAAAAAGCCCACAGCACACAAAGTAAATGAGGCGTGATGGGAACATGGCCTGGGCAGATCAGTGCATTTATTCCCCATTCATAGAGGGAATTCACGTGCAAACTCAAAATTGTCCATATCCAGATTTTCACCTGCTCCTTGACACGAACAGATACATAGAAAGTGCTCCTTTTGCCCCTCCCTTTACAGGAGGCATTAAGGGCGCTATCCCCTTAACCTCCCAACGTCTATTTTCCCCTCCACATTGAAATGATATAAAGATAGGTTAATTAGCAAAATCTATAGGCTGATATTTAAAGCGATTAATGCTGCTAGCAGACCTGCTAACCGCGTCAATTGCACTAACCAGGAAATTCAGCGGCACTAACGTGTGGATACTAAGCCAGGGCTCGACAAAGCCCAGGTGGCAGGTCGCCATGGTGACTAGAAACATACACCTAGTGCCTGAGATTTGCTCCACTCCTTCCCCCCTATTTTCTTTAATGCGATCACAGGCAGAAGACCCCTTCTGTCTGTCCACAGGGACCCGATGCAATCTCCCGCAAGCAGAACAGGAGGGATCTTTGCCGCGATCGGGGCTTAGATGCAGCAGGAGGCTTCCGGGGGATCGGATCCCTGCAGAGTGTCTGCTGCATCTAAGCCCCGATCGTGGCAAAGATCCCTCCTGTTCTGCCTGCAGGAGATCGGATCCCCGCGGGCAGAACAGGAGGGGAAGCCCAAAGCAGCAGAGAGCCCACAGGAATCAGAGCCTTGAGAAAAAAAAAAGTAAGATGGGGAGTGAGACAGCAAAAATTTAAAGTGGCAGTACCTTAAAATAGAAAAAAAAAGTAAGAGGTTCGGGGGAATGGAGAGCAAAGGGTGGGAGTGCTGGGGGGGAGGGAGAAGGGGAGAGAGTCCAGAAGAAGAACAGAATGGGGAGGGGTTGAAGTGAGGAGGGAAGAGTGCAAGGTGGACGACAAGAATGACAATCTGCATATGCCAAAAGGTGCATCCCCCCCCATGAACATACACACAAGCATCCCACCTCTACCCTACACACACCCCTACACTATACACACGCACCCCACCTTTGCATGATAGACACACACAGAGGCACCACACAGACACATTAGCACACACAAACCTCTCACCTCTGCCCCACATATCACAAGCGACCCACCTCTGTGCCACACACAGAGGTTCCCCAGCTCTGCTGCACACACCCATGGCACAGCAGCTCTGTACCCTAACCACACAAAGGCACCCACAGCCACATCCATCCCACACACAGACTGGCACAACACCATTGCATCATACACCCACAGAGACACTTGTGTTATCAAAAGATGATGCATGGTGTAGAAACTCTGGCACCATTCATGGTATTCAGTTCACATGACTGATCATAAGTTTTGGCTTTCAAAATCCTATAGATTTAAATCACTTTACAAAGCAAAGACACCAAAAACTGATGCCAAAATGACAGTGCATCTGCTGCACTTGTAGGCATAACAATGACTGCATTGTTTTTGCTCTTATTTTATGGGTTACTTAAGGCGCTGCACCCTTGCACCCCTCCTTCTTGGCTGCTATGAAGAAGCTACTCCACGAATGCATGCAAAACAAGAGCTGATTAGTTGAGGGAAGAAACAGGCACAGTCTACTCCAGAAAAACAAGGAAGAGCCCTTCTACACTACTAGTACTACTAATCATTGGTAAAGCAGTATAAGGCGTACACAGCCCTGTATAGACACATGTAAGAGACAGTCCCTGCTCATCAGAGCTTACAGTCCAGTCAAGACAAAACACAACAACTAGGGACTAGGATATATCTAGGGGACTATGACACAACAACTAGGGACTAGGATATATCTAGGGGACTATGACTGTGCAAGGTAACTATAATAATATTCAATAATGTTACAGTGCCTATAGAAATTTTACTCCCCCCCCCCCCTTGAATGTTTTCACATTTTTTTGTGTTAGTACACCAAACTTGCATGCATTTAGACTGATGATTTTTCCACTTATTAAATGCACTATATGCCACATCTTTCAGGGGATGGGGAAATATTCTACTGAGGGAGAAAGCATACACCCATAAAACAAAACTAAAAACTAACAGCTGAATAAGTCTATACCCCCTGCATCAATACTTGGAGGAAGCAGCTTTCACAGAAATTATAGCTGTGAGTCCACTAGAATAGTCTCCAACAATTTTGCACATATAGATTTGACAATATTAAACCATCCCCTTTATAAAACTGGGGAACTTCTATCGACAGCACCCTTCATGTCAAGCCACAGATTTTCAACTAGATTTGGGTTAGAGCTCCGACTGGCTCACTCAAGCAACGTTTTGTTTCTTAGCCCACTCTGCTGTTGCTTTGGGTCACTGTCATGCTGAACGATACATTTCTGTCACAGTTTCAGCTTTCTTGAGGAGGGACAGTGGGTTTTCCTCAAGAACTTTTCTGTACTTTTCTCCATTCATCGTCCCTTCTGTTCTGACGTGTCTTGCCTCTGCAGTTGAGAAACATATCTCTAGCATGATGTTGCAAACACTATGCTTCACAGCAGGGATGGTGTTCTTTAGGAAGTGTGTTGTGTTGGATTTGCAGCAAAGTTAACACTTTGCATTCAGGTCAAAATTTAATTTTAATTTCAGCAGCACATAAAACCTTTGACACATGGTTGTAATTTCTCTTGACTGTTCCTTTACATACTTCCAACGGGCTTCAAGGTAGACTTTCTTGAGAATGGCTTTCCACAATACAGGTCACATTTATGAAGTGCAGGGATATTGTTGCCTCATACATTTTGATCATGGAAGCCTGTAGCTCGTTTGGATGCGTGAACTTATCTGGATTACTGAGATTTCAGATGGGAGTTTCTGGAATATTGGTCAATTTCTGAGATGTGAGATTGTTTTCATATACAGAAAAAATTATCAGTACTGATGAAATTAAAAAAGACATACAAAATATATAAACAAAGATCTTTTTTTAGGTCAATGACTGAGAAATAATATAACTGGCATGAAGCACTATCTGCTACAGGAGTATCTGGATTCACATGGTATGCACCAGGTCTTTTCTCCTCAATAGAAGATCATCATCTAGTACACATGATCTTAAAAAAATAGATAAATCTTTATAGGATTAATAACTATTTTTGATATTGGGAAATATTTTAGCTGGCATGATGCTATTTCAAAGTTGCCATTGTTCTCTAGGTTCCCTCCTGATCAATCGTCTTCTTGTTAGGTCATTCAGTTTAGAGAGAGGGCCTGGTGGTGCCATATACTTCCACTTCTAAACACTTATCCTGACTGTGCTCAGAAATATTCAAGTATGTTGTAATTCTTTTGAACACATCCCTAATCTTTGCCCGTTCACATTTTTTACCCCTGAGTTCTTTTGCCACCGTCTTAGTGCTCATGGTTGGATCTTAGCTTTAAAATGTATTAACCCAGGTGAGAGAAAAAACAGGAACTGCTCAATTTATTCTCTTATCAGTAAATTTCACACAGAGGTGGGGCTAATTCACTTGGGTGTGTGTTTCTGAATGTGATTGGCTGCACCAGAGCTTAAAGTATTTAGGATTCATACAGATGTACAAGGGGATGGACATTTATCCAATGAAATCTATTCCATGTTTTTTTCTCTACTTCGGTTTCTAAGGATTTCTAGAATATATTTTTCACTTGACTATTGCAGGAAAGGGATGTGTGGATAGATGGAGCAAACACTATTATATGTTAATTTTACATCCTTGCTATAAAAAGCAACAACAGTTGGATGGGAATTTAGATTTTCTATAGCCACTGTATGTACTTGTGGGAAGCAATGCAACATAGCCAGATTTTCTGCTGCTAAAAATAATTTTATAAAAGGGCGCCTGATTAGGATGGCAGAAAGGTGCCTAATTTTATCCTAATTTATAAAGACACAATGGCACCTATGTGTCTTTATGAAATACTAGCACAATCCCTGTCGAAATCACACCTAGATTGAAGGCACAGAAATTACGTCTGCCCAAAAGTATGCATGAATGTTACTTCCTAAACTACGCATGTAAATTGCAACTCCATTTACGGTTCACCCAAACTCCTCTCGGTATACCTACTCTACAAATATGCACTGGCTTGCACCCACATACTTTTTGGCATGACCTAATTTTATAAGAAGTTTTTTATGCATGAAAAAGGTTTATAAAATTACCCTCCATGTGTGGCTTTCTCTAATCAAATCTTAGCTAAAATCATTTAGCTAACACTTAATATGAAGTAACCTGATCTTTTCTTTCAAGTTTTGGACTATGCCAAGCACAGTGACAGATTAATCAGAGAGCATTTGAGTCTTCAGAATATCTATATACTCTGCGGTTTCACGTTTTATTATACTTTGCTACCAAGTTGGCTAATCATCATGAAATCGTTAAAAGTTTTGGGAAAGGGAGGACACTGTGGAACTTGATTGAAGCAGATGCCATATGTGTGAGATCTTTACTGGAGAAAATCCTCCCTCCCATTGTGTGACTGGGTTTTCTCTATCCCCTGGTGACTAAAAGTGATGTCCAGGACCAGCGCTGGAAAACCTGATACCCAGTAAAATGTTGCTTCAGGGATTAAAGCAACACAAATCTGATCCCTCAATTCTGGACAAAAAGGGGGCTAGGGAGCAGACCATAGAGTTAATGCTGTGAGAAATACAGAAAGAGCTTACAATGACACAGTTAGAGGCGACCAAAAAGGATCCAAGGTGACTTGGATTAATCTTACTGCTTATTTCATTTCATTTATTGGATATTTCAACCTGCATTTTCAAATAGCCCAAGGCAGGGTACAATAATACTGCTCAGGTAATAGCCTCCCAAAATTGTATGGAAGTTATGTAAGAAAGAAAAGAACTAGAACATTAGGCGCAAGGGAAACGTGAATACCACAGCCATCTCCTAGTTACAGGAAGACTTTGAGGAACTTGCTGACTGGAACTGGAGAAACAATATTTGTCTCCTGGGTGTTCTGGAAGATGTGGAAGGTGCGGACTGTGCCAAAATACTTAGAAGAAATGCTGCCTAAATCTGCTACTTCTGGGGGAGAGAGCCAAAGCATCAGATTGCAAGGAATGAAATCACAACAAAACCCCGGAGACAGAGAGTAAGTGCTGTGTCACTGTTTCAGGGCTAATTGCCACCACTGTCAGCCCTGGAGAGGGGTGCCAGCAGTGGCAATAGGCGCAGGATGCTCCTGGAGTGACAGCACTCTAGGCGACTGCCTAATTTGCCTAATGGTAGCACCAGCCCTGCATACACACAGCCTGGTAAGCTACAGGAGTACCTGAAATCACATGTTATGCACTGGTGCCTTTGGCTTGTGATGTGAATGAGTAGTAGACTGCAAGAGGAATGGATGTGTAAAATCAAGTTTAGGGTGAGAAGTATAGTATGAATTGTTGAACTGAGTGGATGGCATGATGGCACTAGGGTGATAAGGGGGAGGATGGGACAGGTGAGGGCAAGAGAGGATGACTGTACAGCAATGTGAGAGATAAGAGGCTGGGAGAAGGGGACGGGGTCTATGAGCAAGTGTGTATTGTGAAGTATAGGGCCTCATACTCATGGGGCCAAAGAATGGAGTTGGTTTGCAGTTACTTTTAGCAATTGCTGTCTGTCAATGTTTGTTGTGTGTTTATCTACTGTACTTGAATGTATGTTCTGGCGTTTACTGGCCACCCCTCTACTGTACTTGCCCCACTCAAAGTCGTGTGCTATGATGTGAAACTATGGTTGCCCTTAAAATAATATCACTAAATCTGAATGGACTTAACCACCCAATAAAAAGAAGAAATGTGTTCAGCTACATGCAAAACCTGTTCCCAAAGTAACCTTGAAGTTGCAGGGCTGTCAGGAAATGCAGACTCTTTTCCTTCTGAACTCTTATCCAGAGCTGAGGCAGAATAAATCCTTGCTGTTTTTTGTCTGAGTCCAAGGCTTGGAACTCTGAACCCCAAACTCCCAGGTTCTTCTCTTCCAGTCCTTATGGCCAGACTAGTAATTCACAAAGCTGGCATCAAGCATCCATGCCAGGATTTGAATCCTTAAAGGCAAAAACCTCTTGGAAGGGACAAGTCTTTATCACTCAGTTTTAAATACAGTAAACACAAGGGATGGAGACTCCATTTTAGTGAGGTCCTCACAAATATATATTAAGAAGTCTTCAAAAAGACTGTTCTTCATAAATAATAAATACTTCCTTCAAAACACAAGAAAATCAATAAACATGCCATCTTTAAGAATTTTTATGCCATATCTCAATTGTAGAAAATCTTAAAACACACAAACATATGGCAGTCTGATCAATTTGATAAATCCCGCTCTACTGATTTCCAAACACTATGATGCTATAGGCTTTGTCTGCTCACTCAAATTTATTCAAACCATATCAAATTTTCAATATTGTTATCTTCAATACAACTTCTCAGTAGAGAAAATAACTATGGTGAATATCAATTCCCAAAACCAATATAGTACTGGACTGATATTTTACAATTTTTAATTAAAGCATTTAAACTAATTCCCTTAAAAACATCTCCACTCTCTCCACTGTTCTCTGTCGGGCCTCAGAATTCACCCCCCTCTCAGGCTCCCCGTACTGGCACCAGCTCTTCAGTTTCACTCAGCAAGTCAGCCACCTCCTCTCCTCGATCTCCTTTTATTTATAGCTAAATCTGGTTTAGGTTCAAGTTTACTGATTTGATATACCGCCTTTACCAGAATCAGCAGGGCGGTTCACAATGCACAGGGAAACATTAACAATTGACAATGTAATGTATATACATGTCAAGACAAGTACAATATGATCCTTCTCCCAGTTCTCAGGCTTTAAATTGGAAAATGTCAGAAGTAAAGCCCATGAATGATTTTATCACTCAAGAAAATATTAATGCTTGTGATTTCAAGTAAAACCCCTTGTAGCTTAAGTACTTGGGAATATTGTTTACCAAAAATATTGAACAGCTTATGCATCGTAAGTTGATGTAGATTTTAGAACAATCGTGACAAATGGTTAGTTCCCACTTACGATATCATGGTGGAGGTGGGTTGACATGGTCAAGATGATGATGATGCCTCTGATTAACTATGTATTGAATATGCTGCCTGACTTATGTTTATGTTTATCTGCGTATTTAATATACCACCTTTCTGAAAAATCAAAGCGGTTTACAATAAAAAAATATAAAATTAAAAAAAGAAAATCCATTGTTAAATCAGAAGAGAGATACAGTGGTGTGCATAGGCTGCATGATCAAGCTTTTCTAAGTTTTACTTTGACAATCTTTCCAAATTCTGTGGCAGAATCCTGGCTTATTATATACTGTTTTGTTGCAAATTTAATTTGACAGCCATTTCTGCATGCAAAATTACTTATCTGTGAACTTTTGTATGAGGAAACAATGTCCCAGTATGATCAACCAGATTTTGTGTCAAAGCAGGATTGAAATGAACCAATAGAATACTGCGCTTCCTCAGCCAACAGGAAGTCATATTTGATAGCCAATCAGTACATGGTATTTTGGTTGCATACAGGGTTTGAATTTAATATGGATCAACTGGTGTGTATCGCATCTGATGCTCAATGTCCTGACTGTCTTCAGTGTCAGATCCTTCAACATGCACGTCTGAAGTGGTTCAAAAGGCTCCTCTCTCAGCACAGACAGGACAATATTTGAATCCCAAAGAGGGGCCATCGATCTCATCGGCGGGCAGACATGCTTCACTGTGCACAAAAAATGAGCTGCATCCAGATGAGTCACCAGGGACCCCTGTGAACCCTGCCCCAAAAGCAGGCCAAAGACGTCACTTGTACCTGGAGTGAACTGCAAGCCAGTACCTTTTCTAGCCCCGCTTGCAGAAATGCCAAAACCTCCAGGACCAAAGTTGTTAACTGACGATATGGTTGGTTTGAATTGTGACGTCAGACGCCATTCTTGTCTTTGAGAGGACGTTTTGTGAAAGAATCAACAGCCAGGATTTTGAAGCTTAGCTGTTTTTGTACCATCTGATGCAGGGTTGGAGAACCCGAGAAAGCTTTTTGTTTCTGTACCATCTGATGCAGGGTTGGAGAACCCGAAACGCGGCGCTGGGTTATGGCTGTGAATTTCTAAGCTTTGATGATGTGCTTTTCCTGAAGACGTGCTTTCTCGAAGGAGCTGTTTATGAACAGGGAGTTGTTCTGCCTTAGAACGAACATTTCGAATGGTGAACATCTGCTGCAGGACCCCATTGCCAGCTAAGTTTTTGACCTTAAACATTTGGTCTTTTGAGAACGAAAAACATACATTTTTTCTTAGCATGGTGGCTCTTTGGGTCTGCGTTATTCTTTTAAATGACTGTTGAATTGATTGAGTAAAATAAAAAAGATTAAAGGGAGAGATCCGATTATATGAAGGGGTTTTCCATCCCCTGATTTAACGGATGTTCCTACATTTAAATAGTGATTTTTCATGTTTTTATGTTGTAAGTGTTAGTAGTTGTTAGTCCTATTTATGAGATCTGATTTTTTGAATGGTTAACAGACGATAGGCATGGTCCGCGCACCAATCCTCAAAAACTCTCCACACCCTCACATACGACAAGGAGGTGGAGCATTCTTGGCCTTCAACAGGGTAGAAATGACCAACACAGAGTAACCATGTTTTCTCAATCTAGCCCTCTCAAGATCCAGGCCATAAACAAGAATTGATCCACTTGCGGCATTATCACTGGGCCTTGTATGAGTAGGTCAGCCTAGGCTGGAAGACACCACAGTTGATCCACCACCAGTCGAACCAGGTCTGCATACCATGGACATCTCAGTCAACTGGGTGCAACTAAGATAATTGGTCCTTGGTGTGCCCTGATCCTTTGCACCACCCGACCGATGAGCGCCCATGGCGCTAAAATATACAGGAGACCCTCCAAGGGCCAGTGCTGCACTAACGCATCCAGACCTTCAGACATAATGTTCTCTCCTTCTGCTGTAGAAATGAGCCACCTTCGATGACTCAAAAGTTGCCATCAGATGCATGATCTGGGCTCCCCAATGTTGCACTAGCAGAGCAAACACCTCCGCATGGAGTCCCACTCGCCAAGGTTGAGCTGACGCTGACTGAGAATTTGCCACCACGTTGTCTTTGCCAGCCACATGCACTGTGGAAAGGGCCAGAAGACTGCCCTCCGCCCAATCCAAGGGTAGCTCAATTTCGCTCTCCAACTGAATACTGCCTGTGCGCCCTCTTGGTGAATGATGTACACTACCGTGGTGTTGTCCGAAAACACGTGCACTGCCTGACCTTGCAGGGATGTCAAACTTCTGCAGCACTAAGAATACTGCCCTCAACGCCAGGCGATTGATGAGCCATGCACTCTCCACTGCTGACTAGCACCCCTGTACTATCTGGGCCTCGCAGTTAGCTCCCCACTCGGTCAAACTGGCATCTGTCGTCAGCGTGACCCACTTCTGTGGCTCCAGAGGCATCCTCACCAACTGCTTGCCCCTTCGGAGCCACTAGCAAAGGGTCCCCTGGACTCCCCTGGGACAGGGTAGGGGATATGTCAGTAAGTGGCGCTGAGCCGACCACCTGTGCAATAA
This sequence comes from Ichthyophis bannanicus, assembly GCA_033557465.1. Lineage (NCBI taxonomy): Eukaryota > Metazoa > Chordata > Amphibia > Gymnophiona > Ichthyophiidae > Ichthyophis > Ichthyophis bannanicus. The sequence continues at coordinate 906,097 of JAWIIG010000038.1, read as the reverse complement.
TGCCAGTTGCAACAGTCTCATATGTGCCCAGGCCCAGAGCTCGATATCGAGCGCCACCACTATCAACCCGAGAAACTGCAGATAGTGCCATGCTGTCGGAACTTGCATCTGATGAAACGCACGCACCTGTCCCTGTAGCATCCACATCCGGTCTTCCGGCAACACCACCAGGCCTCTGTCCTTCCTGAACCATGCCCCTAGGTACACCACATCCTGCATCGGCTGCAGCCGACTCTTTGAGAAATTTATGACCCATCCTAGATTTTGTAGTCGAGCCAAGACCCTCTGTGTTGCCTGCGCGCTCTTGTCCCTGGATTTTACCTGGACTAGCCAGTCGTCTAGATAAGAATGCACTAAGATACCTTCCAGCCTCAACACCGTGGCCGCCACCATCACCATGACCTTAGGGAAGGTACGAGGAGCGGTCACAAGGCTGAAAGGAAGCACGCTGAACTGAAAATGCCCTGTGGGCACCACAAAACAGAGAAATTGCTGATGCTCCAGCCTCACTGGAATATACAGATATGCTTCCATAAGATCGAGTGAGGTCAGAAACTCTCTTTCCTGCATGGCCGCTATGACCAAATGCAACGTTTCCATTCGAAACCTGGGTACTTTGAGACAGCGATTCACATGCTTCAGATCTAAAATGGGTCTGAATGTCCCCTCCTTTTTGGGGATGACAAAGTAGGTGGAGTATCAACCCAACCTGCATTGGTCTGGTGGGACCTCCACCATTGCCTGCAAGTCTCTTAGCCATGTCAAGGTGTCCCGCACGGCCTTTAGCTTGAGAGGGGCCTTGCAGGAGGACCGTACAAAGGCGCCCGCAAGCAGTCTGTCAAACTCGAGGGCACAGCCCTCCCGAATGACCTCCAGTACCCACTGGTTGGTCATGATCTGGACCCAGGCAGGGTAAAACTCCAGCAGTCACTCCTCTATGGGTACTACCCTCGCCTGGACCCCCCTCACTTCATTGCAGCTTTTTTGACACGGCTGAGGAAGAGGCATAACCTCCCCTGCCTGTTCCTCAGAAACCCTAAAAGGGCTGCTCCCTCACTGAGAACCGGCCTCATTGGTAGGGCTTAAAACAGGTCATGCAAAAGTGTCGGAAGTCCCACGGCTGCCCCTGCATTTGACCTGCGGCCCATACCAGTTTCTGCTTATCTTCTGGCAACTTTCTGCCCTTAGACGGCCCCCAAGTCCTTCACCAACTTGTCCAACGCTTCCCCAAACAATAGATTCCCTTAGAAGGGAAGCCTACTCAAACGGGATTTGGAAGAACCATCTATTGACCAATTCCGCAGCCACAAATAATGCCGAACAGCCACCACTGAGGCCATGCTCTTAGAAAGACTCCTGATAATGTTGTAAAAGGTATCTGCCAAATAGGCAGCCTCTCACTCCAACTTAGTCACCTCCAGATGTTGGGGCTGCCTGTCTCCCGGATCCCCTGTGCCCGGGCCACAAAGGCACCACAGACCGATGCCTGCAGCAACAATGCATTGATATCAAATGCCTACTTCAGCAAAGTTTCCAGTTTCTGGTCCTGCGTGTCACTGAGAGTCGTACTGCCCTCTACTGGGGTATTGGTCTTCTTTGTGACTACCAAAACTGTAGCATCCACTTTTGGCGAATGAAGGAGCTCTGTTTCCTTCTCTGGTAAAGGATAGAGCCGCGCCATCGCCTGCGTCCCTTTTAAGTCCCACTTCCGGGATGTCCCATTTGTCTTGAATCATCTGCTTAATCACTCAATGTAGGGGGAAACACTGTCTGTGGCTTCCTAACCGCCTGAAACAAAGGGTCTTCCAGTGGCTCTTCCTTCTGTGGGACCACCACTGACATATTCAACGCCCGCAAAGACTGCACAATTAGTGTCGCCAGCTCTTCCTGGCAAAACACCCACACAATTCGAGCCTCATCCTCCTGGGGAATCTCATCTTCCTCCAAGTCCACCAAACCCTCCCGTGGCCTCCTCCACCACCAGGTCATCATCCTCTTCTGACTTCAGAGACCCTGTCTCCTCCCAAGGGTCCTCCTCTAGACACCTACGACTCAACCGGGCTCTTCCTCCTCTCAGCCATGCTTCCATGCTCTCTCGTGGCCCACCTTAGAGCTCGGACCTCTCTGCTGCTTCATGCAAAAAGCCTTATGCATGAGCAGAATAAACTCCGGGGAACCCCCCCCCCCCCCCGGCATACCTACCTGTGTAGCCTCCCTGGAAGACAATGGCTGAGGAGACCTACCTCTCTCCACCTGCACTTCCAGGATCTGTGGGACGGATGAACCCTCCTTCCTGGTTTCCGCTGCACCTCTAGAGGAACACCATCCCCTTGCCATAGGAGAAGAGAGCTCGGACCCCTCTGAGGTCTTCTCCCTGTCACCATTCTGTGACTTCTCTTCCATCAAATCCTGTGCTGACTGAGAAGTCTCACAACTTCTGCAAAACCCCCTCACCAAGATGTAGCTTTTGCGCAGCATGCAGGCTAAACAAGGGGCCTTAGAGGGCATAACATTCATCCCTTCAGGCTCCCTTGAAAATCTGCAGGCCTGCAGGAGACCCTAAGTTCCCAGGATCTGCCCTTCTCCTTTGCCTGCCTTTGCTTTTGGTTTTCTGTCTTTGGTTTTCTTCTTGTCTTTTTTTTTTCCTTCCAAACAGGTCCTGAGGCGATCAAAACAAAAAACGCGAGTGCAGTAAAGACCCCCCCCAATATCCGGGCCCCGAAACCACTCCCTCATCCCTTCTGAGAGGTCCTCTGCATAAATGGCTTTCTCTTAAAATGGCGCCATTTCCTACGTACTGCGGGAGGACCTGAGGAGGCGCACACGGCCCTCAGCCTGTTGGCACTTACCCAGCACAAAGGACCACCAGCACAGAAAAAAAACAGCTGCCCCGATGCGCCGAAGGGGGAACTATCCCCCAATTAACCCACTGCCCATGCGCTTGGCCCTGCACTCTGCATCGGTGGCAGCAGGAATTTCTGAGCAAGCCTCTGGCATCACAGCCAACAGCAACTCCTCACCCAGCTGCTGCTCTCTACCCGGTCTCCTGCCCAACAGCCTCCTTACTTACTGGCCCAATGAGCTCCTTAGCCTCTGAGTTAGCCTGTTGCTGGCAGTTTTCTTTTTTTTCCCCACCAGCCTTATTGCAAGGAATTGCCAATTCAAGACTATGAGCTCCACCAACTAAACCAGGTATACGCTCAGATCTTTCTGTTTCCTTTTGATTCCTTCTCAATGCCACCTATTTATTTCTTCAGTGAGTCCAACTGGTGGGAGTCACCCTTCTCCAGTTGCTTGGAGACTGAATACTGAGGCTGGTAGGTGGTACCAGCTGGTTATGAGAGGAAGCCACTAAATTGTTCATGATCAGTCTCCAAGCTGCTGGTTGAGTGTGACAACCCTCAAGTCGAGACTGGACTAGGGATATGAAAAGCAGTGTAAGTTCCCATTCTTTATGTACCCAGGATGGGAAAACAACAAAAATCAACTAGGACGAGGAGCAATATTTACAAGTGATCAAGGTGAAATGGTTGGCAGCTGGGATATAGTGTTAGGATTTTATTCATATATCAAAAGAACTGGGCAGATTAGTTGGACAAATTAACCAAACACAGAAAATATGGAACATTTATAAATACAGATATCTGCTACATACAAGGACCCGATTGTACTGGAAGTGTGATCATTCCAGAAAAAATGTGAAATTCCTTGTATCTGCGAGCATAATGTGAAATTACTGTTTGCAGTGGCAGATCACAGCAGGAAGGAAGCTGCAGCAGCAGCAGCAGATTGGGGCTGGCAGGGAGGAGGAGAGACAGCAGGGGAAACAGGAAGCAATAGCAATGACAGAGGGGCCCAGCAGGGATTGGAAAGGCAGATCAGGGCAGGAGGAATGAGAGCGCATAGAAAACGACAGGAGATGAAAACCAAAATGGTCCATCCAGTCTGCCCAGTACAGAATTATCACCTTCCTTCACTTTCCAAACAGTTTGGTGACTAGTCTTCCTTGGATTCAAATCACTGGCCTTGGATCTGAAAGTCACAGATGTTACAGCGAGTTCTATGGCTAGTGACAGTGGCAGACCAGGGTCGGGGAGGAAAGAGGGTGAAGTGGCAGACTGAGGTTGGAGAGATGAGAGAAAAGTAACTGCAGTGGCAGTTCAAAGGAAGAAAGGAAGAGACAATGGAAGACGGGGACCCAGGAGAGACAGGCCAGGGGTCATTAGGAGAGGTACTGATATTTGGTAAGACACACAAAATAAAACATAAAAAAAGAAAATGCCCTCTTCTTAAACAAAATTACTAGAAGACAAGTGCCATAAATGAAGTCTGATTATATCTCTATTTTCATATCCATTTTACAGTAGCACAGAATCTCAGTGGGCACTGATAAAAACAGTAGTAATAACCAAGAACAACAGGATATCTATCACCTAACCTTTGCTGCCCTTTGATGAACTGAACTGAAATGGTGAAATGAGGTCCTACTTGCTAATTGATGTTTGAGTACCCCCAGTCCAGTGCCGGTACCTGTGGGTTGTCTCACCCCTCCAGCAGCTTGGAGACTGATCATGTCACACCTTCATGGCATCACCCCAGATAAGCAGCTGGCATCTCCCTCCAGCCTCCAGTATCCCAGTCTCCAAGCAGCTGGAGGGTGTGATTCAATTGGGCTCACTGAAGGGACAATTAGGAAACAATTTTTTTCTTGCTAGTTTATTTTACTTTGGGGTTAGCACTGTTTTGGAAAGGGGGTAATTGTTTGGATTACTAAAGTTTATTCACAACAACCCTCCCTACCCTCCAAAAAAAACACAGCTGGGTTAAGAGTAACAAGCCTTATTGGTGATACGCAGTGTTGGGGGAGTGTTGGCCGGTGGGGATGGGGGCTTGCCTGCGAGCACTGAAGTGAGACGGTGACTTCAGAGCTCACAAACAGGTAAGGAGCCCTCGGCAGGAAGGCAGCCTGTCACCTTGGCCGACCGATGATGAATCGCGGAAGTCAGACTGAGCATTGGAGTGGCCCAAATCAGCCAGGTAATTTGTAATTTAATTTGAAGGGGCCCTGCAAAAGGTTGGGTTCATGAAGGCCACGCATGAAGGAGGCCTTGCACAAACCACGTGGTATCAGAGACCATTTTCTCACAGAGCGTGGGGGAACTGCAGCCATCACTGCACAGACACAATTTTTTTATTTTTAGTACTGAGCAGCTGTTTTGAGCCCTTCTGGACCCTGGGGAACCTTTTCTCACATTTCTTTGTTTTTCCCAGGTGAGGGGGCTTCCAATTAAAAATAAATAAATAAAGACCAAACAACTGATAGATAAGGAGCAGTTGCGGAGGCACGCTAAGGAACGCTTTCAGTTTTTTCAACTTGGACAGCAAAGTCTAGCTAGCAGTATCAACAATCTCTTTATTTATAGCAAACTTTCCATTTCTGTATGGATACAATAAATCTAATTTTCATCTGGATGTCCTGCACATATCTAGAAACATCTAATGTACATGTTTCAGTGGTGTGATACATGTTAAGAGGCATTTTAGAAGAGTCGTTTAGGAGGAACCTGGGACGTCCAGCAGCAGCAGTGAAGGGAGGCACGTGTAAGTGCCTTCTGACATTGCGCCATCCGCACCCCAAAGGATGTACATCCCTGCAACCGAGCTGGAGACAGGCCCATGAATATAGCAAGACCTGGTAGGTACATGTTTGCAGGCCATTTTAGAAATGTGGATGTCCCCGAAATGCACGGCTATAGAAATGGGTACTTGGATGTGCCAGCTGGGGTATTTCATAATGTGGGCATCTACCAGCAGAGGTGAAGAACTGGGGCAGTAAAATGATTGGACTGTTAATTTACAAACAGGTTTTTTTGGTCCGGCAAACATTTAAACTATGGCAGGGAGAGCACATTTTGTTCTTCCCCCTGCAAGTGCTACTGCCATGAAACGAGCACGTTTTTGCACCTTATTCTAAGGCTACAGCAGGTATAGGCTTGACACGTCAACAGCCACGGCCAGAGGCACTTGTGCCATTCTGAAATCACATGCCCCTGTGCTTCTCCATTGCACCGCCCAGGCCACACCTCCACCACACCCCTGTGCAACATGGACGTGCTCATGCCAGGGACCCAGATTTCTAATGTAGGTTCGGAGGACGTCTCTGTGATCTGCATGTTGGAATGCCCGTTTTCAGATATCCAAATAAAAAAAAGCTTCTACAATGTCCCCCTTAGTCAGCACCACTCAATATAGCAGTATACATAAATGTCCTTATACAGATAATCTAGGAGGGGGCATGCTCAGAGCAATTTAACAGATTAGCAGACCTGCTAACTGGGTAAACCATAGTCAGCATGATATTCACAGTACCAAACCATTTGGTGCCACTGAATATACCCTGCTAAATGGTTTGTACGCCCTGATGCACATATAAGTAACTATATTCATCCGCTACAGGTGCTGCCCAGGTTATAGCTGCTTTTTGAGTGGCACAGTGAATGTTGGTGCATATACATATAGGGCCTGATAGTCAGAGGCATTTACATGGTTTACAGACCTGTAAATGGTGTAAATGCCGCTGAGCGAGATATTCAGCGGCACTAACAGGGCTATCTCTGCTACATGTCCCCATGCTAACTGCTTAGCATCGGGGCATGTCGTAGGCATCCTGGGGGCGGCACCAGTCGTTAATCAGGCAGCAGCAATATTGCACCGCTACCCAGTTAGGACCCGCAGGTAAAAGATACCTGCGGGTCCTAACCAGCAAAAATTGGTCTAACTTTACTCATGGGAGCTAACCAGGCAGTGGCGATATTGAGCCGCTGCCCAGTTAGCTTCTGCATGCTTGTGGGCTGTGCAATGACCCTGCATTTTAATGCCGGAGCCGCATATGACCCCAACACTGAATATCCAGAGTTAAAGGTCGGTGGCAATGGCTATGCGCCATAGCAGTGCATAGCCGCCCCGGAAGGATAACGGGCCCAGAGATTATACATATAATCTGCGCGGCCCCAGACGCAGTCCTGGTACACCTCCTTTATTCTATGTATTGTTCTGATGTACAATGGATGCTGTGTTTAGAATTACATGTTAAGGGGTAATTTTATAAGGGCCAGCTAGATTTATGTGCAATTTCACATGTGTATTTTGCGTCTATTAAATAAAATAAGGTATGTGCATACTTTACTGTATAAGACAGGGGCAAAAGTGGTGGAAAATGCATGTAAATTTCAGCCGTGGGCTATAAATGCACACACCTACATTTCCCCAGAATATATGTGCATTATAGTCTTTTATAACTTATGCATGTAAATCTGCGCTCTGCACACACTCAGCCAAAATTCTGCCCTTGTACATGTCCGCAGTGCAAATATGCACGATCAGCCCGATGTGCATACTTATAGAACAGTAACTACCTAAAGTACATCCACAAAATATCACGACTTACATGCATATGTGGTTTGTACCTTTACACAGTAGCAGCTGATGTCCAGATAATTACCCCCACACTGAAACAATTAAATTCACTCGATATATTTTTATATAACCACAGTTCAATGATATTAACTTGCTGGTGGTCTCAGATAAACGGTAGAATTCTGACACTTAATTATGGGTAATCAACCTCTCCCATGTAGTGTCCGTTTACATCAATGACCTTTAGCAAGTATATTTTAAATTATTTATATAAATATTGCTCTTTTTTACTTTTTTTCTTTGTTTTTATCAACGTTCATTGCGTCATTTTTTTAAAAAACAAATCGCTTTCACCACTCTACTTATCTTATGTAGAATGGCGTCGGCAGATGCCCCATTCATTTACAAACAATAGAAGAACCCCATGCCCCGTTCATTTACAAACAATAGAAGAACCCCAACGCCTCAATCTTCTAAGCGCTCCGGCGTTTCTCCGATTGTGTTTTTCAAGGGGATAAAATGCATTGCTTCTTGTTAGGGACCATTTGAGTATTCGTTTTCTTCAACATTCTATGATATCGTTCTATAGCAACACAAACAGCAATATTGCGTGGTTAAAGCATTTAAAATATACAAACTCTTCTCAAAATATACATCATTCTCTTCTCACAATACCTTTAACTAGTTTTCCAGTTTTTTCATCAATCGTAATCTCTTCTTTTCACTGATCTCAAATTTTTCAGGACGCCACGCATGCGTACTCACAGATGTTTAAATACCCTGATTTATTCCTAGCTGATTGGAACTTCTCAAACGCATGCCAATCAACAGTAACATTCAAACCTTCTGGTTGAACCGTGCGAAGTCGGTGAATCCACCATTGTTCTCGATAAGACAGTTTTTGTTCCTGTGATTTTCCTTGTGATCCTTGCGTTACTATTTCTATACCCCAACATCTTAACATTTCAAAATTATGACCAAAGTTTAAGCAATGTTGTACTATAGGTGCTTCTATCCGTCTACATCTTAATCTACTTTGATGTTACTGCATACGGGTTTTCAAAGCTTGAATCGTTTTTCCAATGTATAGCAGTGGACATGGACAACGAATCGCATAGACTATCGATTTTGATTCACAATCTGTGACATGTCGCAAATAAAATTTCTCACCTCTATGGGTAAATTCAGAAATTTATAATGTAATTTGACAGATATTACAATGGCCACATTTATTGTTTTGGGGTTCTTCTATTGTTTGTAAATGAACGGGGCATCTGCCGACGCCATTCTACATAAGATAAGTAGAGTGGTGAAAGCGATTTGTTTTTTAAAAAATGACGTAATGAACGTTGACAAAAACAAAGAAAAAAAGTAAAAAAGAGCAATATTTATATAAATAATTTAAAATATACTTGCTAAAGGTCATTGATGTAAACGGACACTACATGGGAGAGGTTGATTACCCATAATTAAGTGTCAGAATTCTACCGTTTATCTGAGACCACCAGCAAGTTAATATCATTGAACTGTGGTTATATAAAAATATATTGAGTGAATTTAATTGTTTCAGTGTGTGGATTGTAGTTCACTCTGAAGAAGCCTTATATATTGTTTGTTTATTACACCATCATGCAAGGTCTTCAATGTTGGAAAGAAACCTATAGTTTCCCACAAAAATTTATTACATCACTTCTTAAAGAGAAAACACCTTTTTCTGAGCTCACAATGGAGGGAGCTGCGTGTGATTTTGAATCCCAGTGGGATAGTCTGATTAAATCACAGAAGAAACTATTAAGAACAGACTTGCACAGAGCTTCGTTGTTAGAATATATAAATAGAGGACATATCCCTCGGGGGCTAAGAATATATAAGGAACCGCGGGTGCCAGCCATGGATACCGGGTTTATGGAACAATGGCATAAAATTCTAAACAAATGTTCTCTAGACCTTATGGTTTTGATAGTAACTACAGCGAAAGGACATATTGAACAACTGTCGAAGTAAATGAATCATTGACTTCCTAAGTTAAAAGAAACGGAACCTGAAGAACAGTTCCAAACTCATCAAATGTCTATGAAAAAACAACTTGATTCCTTACGTGGTGAAATTATGACGAAAAAAACAAAAAAGTTAAAACGTGATGCTATGGATTATTCAACCGGATATGTCTATCCTTGGCAAAATCCTCAAAGAAAAATACAAAAAAAACCATCTGATAAGAAACGGGTAGTGTTTAGTGATACCACCGAAGATGATACGAGCTCTGATTCAAGTCGAGCATCCAAGGAAGTTTTTTTAGATGGAATAGAGGGTCGATCAACGAGGAAGAAAGAAACAGAAGATTTAAACAACAAAAGACAGGAACGCAGCAAGAAAAAATGAATGAAACCCTTGTAGTTAATCTTTCTAAAAAGGAATTATCAGTCATGGGATAGGAGGCAGTGTACTATTGTGGATCGGGAACTGGTTAAAAGATAGAAAGCAGAGGGTAGGGCTAAATGGCCAATATTCCCAATGGAAAAAGGTGAATAGTGGAGTACCCCAGGGATCTGTACTGGGTCCCCTACTTTTTGACATATTCATAAATGACCTGGAAAAAGGAATAACTAGTGAGGTTATCAAATTTGCAGATGACACAAAACTGTTTAAAGTTGTTAAAACCCAAGAGGATTGTGGAAAACTGCAGGAGGATCTGGATAAATTGGAAGACTGGGCATCCAAATGGCAGATGAAATTTAATGTGGACAAGTGCAAAGTTATGCACCTAGGAAAGAACAACCCACACTATAGTTACACGATGCAAGGCTCCACATTAGAAACCACCACCCAGGAAAAAGATTTAGGCGTCATCGTGGATAACATGTTAAAACCCTCCGCCCAGTGTGCAGCGGCGGCCAAGAAAGCAAATAGAATGCTAGGTATCATAAGGAAAGGGATGGAGAATAAAACAAAGGATATTATAATGCCTCTGTATCGCTCCATGGTACGACCGCACCTTGAATATTGTGTGCAATTCTGGTCACCGTATCTTAAAAAGGACATAGAGTTATTAGAAAAAGTACAGAGAAGAGCCACCAAATTGGTGAAGGGGATGGAAGGCTACTCCTATGAAGAGAGGCTAAAAAGGTTAGGGCTCTTTAACCTGGAAAAGAGACGGCTGAGGGGAGATATGATAGAGGTCTATAAATTAATGAATGGAGTGGAACGGATAAACGTGGATCAATTGTTTACGCTATCAGAATATAGAAGGACTAGGGGACATGTAATGAAGCTACAGGGTAAACTATTTAAGACAAATAAGAGAAAATATTTCTTCACTCAACGTGTAATCAAACTCTGGAATCTGTTACCGGAGGATGTAGTAAGGGCTGTTAGTATAGCTGGGTTTAAAAAAGGTTTGGACAAGTTCCTGGAGGAAAGGTCCATAAACCACTATTAAAAAGGGACTCAGGATATCAATGCTTGACCTAGTACAAGCACTGCAGAACCTGTGTCTTTTGGGGAAACTGCTAGGTACGTATGACCTAGATTGGCCACTGTTGGAAACAGGATACTGGGCTTGATGGACCTCGGTCTGACCCAGTATGGCATTTCTTATGTTCTTATGTTCTTAGAGGCAGAAACTGAGGTATTAAATAAAGGATTGTCCTTTGTTCAAAGAATCACGTTTGATTTTTTTCAATTTCAAATAGATTTCATGGAGTTGATTAGAAAATTGCATTTAAAAACTTTTTTTGATTCTTCTAATTTACAAAACACAGCAGATTTACAATTTTTAAAGGTTGGAACCCAGTCCACAGAAGTTAATATGAATCGTATACAGTTACCATTAAAATCACAATGGATGCCACCTATTCCAATTCATCCAGGAATACAAGTGTTTAAGGAACTAGTATTAAAGGAAGTAGGGGAAACAGTTAAAAAGAGTCCTAAAAGCAGAAATAGCATTACGAAGGAACAGATGAATACATAGAAAATGCTACAAACTAGAACAGATTTGGTGATTAAAAGAGCAGACAAGGGTGGAGCTCTTGTAGTTATTGATCGTCAATACTACATACAAGAAGCAATAGTTCAATTACAAGATCGCAATACTTATGAACCATTGGAGGAAGATCCTACACCCCGATTGAAAAACCAAATCAATCTACTGACAAAAGATGCTTTACAGAAAAAAATTATCTCTGTAAAAGAGTTTAGGTTCCTTATAGTCAAAACACCTCAATTAGCTAAATTTTATACAGTACCAAAATTACATCAAGATTTTCAGCGGCCTCCAGGTAGACCTATAGTGTCTACTAGAGGCTCTTTATTAGAACCTCTCTCGATATATTTGGATTCGTTTTTAAGACCTCTGTTAAAAACTATACCATCTTTCATAAGAGATACTACTCATTTTTTAAACATATTGCAAGAATTAACACCCTGGGCAACACGGCAGGATATTTTCCTGGTGACGCTGGACGTCCAATCTTTATATACAAGTATACCACAACATTCAGCGTATACGATTATTCAAGAAGTTCTTAAAGATAGAGGTGATTTAACTTCAGAACATAGTCTATTTTTACATCAAATAGCGGCTTTGACTCTGTTTGAAAATTTCTTTATTTTTGAGAAACAAATCTATCATGAAATTGCAGGGGTGGCCATGGGAGCCACGTGTGCTCCCTCTATCGCAAACTTCTACATGAGTGTTTTTGAAAAACATTTTCTGCCTCTGTCTCCTTTTTTGGCCCATATAAAATCTTGGCATCGTTATATAGACGACATTTTTATGTTATGGCAAGGGTCCCAAATAGAATTACATAATTTTGTACAATGGTTAAATACCTGTGATAAAAACTTAACGTTTACTTTTGAAAGTCATGAAGAACAGATCACCTTTTAGATGTCTTAATTATTCATGATTCTGAGGGATGGAAAACTATGGTGTTTCGAAAAGTTACTCATAGAAACACATTCTTACACTATTCAAGTGCTCATCCGGTAGGCTTGAAAGATGGTCTTCCTATATCGCAGTTTCTGCGATATCGCAGAAACTGTTCTACTATAACAGAATATAAACAATCGTCTAAACATCTTAAGAAAAGTTTTTTAAATAGAGGATATCCACCAATAGTCATTCATCGTGCCTATCGCCGTGCCCTATACAACAATAGGGAACTGCTGTTATGTTCCAAGGAAAAATCTGCTAAGCAAGTAGAGGAACATAAAATAAATCTAGTTACTACTTTTTCACCTCTAAGTATAAAAATTCAAAAGATTATAAAAAAACATATAGCAATTCTGGAAGTAGTACCAGGATTAAAGGATGCAACAGTGCGGTGTGTATGGAAACGAAATAAAAGTTTAAAGGAATATTTATCTCCTACTGTATTAAGACCATTAGATTGGGTTCCAATACATGAAAAAGTCGGACAACACAATAAATGTGGCCATTGTAATATCTGTCAAATTACATTATAAATTTCTGAATTTACCCATAGAGGTGAGAAATTTTATTTGCGACATGTCACAGATTGTGAATCAAAATCGATAGTCTATGCGATTCGTTGTCCATGTCCACTGCTATACATTGGAAAAACGATTCGAGCTTTGAAAACCCGTATGCAGGAACATCAAAGTAGATTAAGATGTAGACGGATAGAAGCACCTATAGTACAACATTGCTTAAACTTTGGTCATAATTTTGAAATGTTAAGATGTTGGGGTATAGAAATAGTAACGCAAGGATCACAAGGAAAATCACAGGAACAAAAACTGTCTTATCGAGAACAATGGTGGATTCACCGACTTCGCACGGTTCAACCAGAAGGTTTGAATGTTACCTTTGATTGGCTGGCATGCGTTTGAGAAGTTCCAATCAGCTAAGAATAAATCAGGGTATTTAAACATCTGTGAGTACGCATGCGTGGCGTCCTGAAAAATTTGAGTCAGTGAAAAGAAGAGATTACGATTGATGAAAAAACTGGAAAACTAGTTAAAGGTATTGTGAGAAGAGAATGATGTATATTTTGAGAAGAGTTCGTATATTTTAAATGCTTTAACCATGCAATATTGCTGTTTGTGTTGCTATAGAACGATATCATAGAATGTTGAAGAAAACGAATACTCAAATGTTCCCTAACAAGAAGTAATGCATTTTATCTCCTTGAAAAACACAATCGGAGAAACGCCGGAGCGCTTAGAAGATTGAGGCGTTGGGGTTCTTCTATTGTTTGTAAATGAACGGGGCATGGGGTTCTTCTATTGTTTGTAAATGAACGGGGCATCTGCCGACGCCATTCTACATAAGATAAGTAGAGTGGTGAAAGCGATTTGTTTTTTAAAAAAATGATGCAATGAACGTTGATAAAAACAAAGAAAAAAGTAAAAAAGAGCAATATTTATATTTATTTATTTATTTTATTTATTTATTAACAATTCTTATATACCGCACTATTAGACATCAGCTAAAGGTCATTGATGCTAAAGGTCATTGATGTAAACGGACACTACATGGGAGAGGTTGATTACCCATAATTAAGTGTCAGAATTCTACCGTTTATCTGATACCACCAGCAAGTTAATATCATTGAACTGTGGTTATATAAAAATATATCGAGTGAATTTAATTGTTTCAGTGTGTTGATTGTAGTTCACTCTGAAGAAGCCTTATATATTGTTTGTCAGATTATTACCCCGGCTGAATCCATCCGCTGATTTTTTTTATTTAGCTCATGCCTTTCCAGGAGAAGATCAAGTCGAGCTACATTCAAGTACAGTATGCATTTCCCTGTCATCAAAGGGTTCACAATCTAAGTTTGTACGTGAGGCAATGAAGGGTTAAGTGGCTTGCCCAAGGCCACAAGGAGGGCCAGTGGGATTTGAACCCTGGTCTTTTTTGCTGCAGGCTGCTGCCCTAACCGCTAGTGCCACTGAAATTCATACTGACTGCCCCAACAGAACATTTTTGTGCCTAACTTTTGCCAATGAGGGTTAACTGGGCAGCGGCTGAATATCGCCGCCGACTAGTTATCCCTATGTGTTTCCCATGGAACGCCCTGATTGCCAACCGGGTAGCATCGAGGCACTGAGCGGTGGGACCTGCCAATATTCAGTGGCACTAACCCTGTTAGTTCCACTGAATATCCCACTTAGAGGCATTTATACGGTTTGCAGGTTTGCCAACCATGTAAATGCCTTTTAATATGGTGGTGGTGGCAGCAGCTAGCGCGAATACAGCAGCTAGCCGCTGCCACTGAACAATCAACCCGGATATTCAATGTCGGGGCCACATTCAGCCGCCAGCATTGAATATCCGGGTTCGCTGCCAAAGCAGGAAGCTAACCGGGAAGCAATGATATTCAGCTGTTGCCTGGTTAACTTCGGTGGCAAAAGTTAGAGCACTGTTTTCTGTGCCTAACTTTCGCCGCCAAAGGCTAAGCAGTCAGTGGCTGAATATTGCCGCTGACCAGTTATCCCCAGGTGCCACCCCTGGAACACTCTGATGCTAACCGGTTAGCATCGGGCCATGTAGTGGCGGCACGCGTGGATATTCAGGTCTGCAAATCATGTAAATGTCTTTGAATATTGGGACTATAGATTTTTGGACTGCCCAAACCATGCCCAGAATACCCAAAAATCGCTGAATCCTGAAGCATCTACACATGTAGAGAGTGGCATTGTAAAACCAGTATTTACATATTTAGATGCAACAACTGTTTTAAAATGTCCTTGTTTTAAAATGTCGTCCTCTACTTATTAATGGGGGGAAAAGTAGCCAAACAGTAGCCGTTTGCAGTGCCAGGAAAAGAAGAGGATATATAATCAAGGTAACTAGCTCCTAGGAGAGACAGAGAGGAGATGAGAGAAACATTCTGATTGGCTGACTCCTGTGCATGGGTGTAGTTTGCCTGCTTACCTGAGGGGGGGGGCGGCAAAGGGTAAGGAAGTCATACTGGCGTGGGGGGCAGGAGAACAATTCAATATTAGTGCTTGCAACATTTGGTGGGGCAGCGCCCCCTCATGCCCACACCAAACTACGCTTATGCTTCCTGTGATGCACAGCGGGAGAGAAGCAGACAACCACAGCTCCTTGGATTGCACACTGGAAAGAGAGCATAGGCCTGCGACCACAGTGGAAGAAAAGCAGTGGATGAAAACCACGGTAACTTGCAACTCTTGGCCAAACACCAAACTGAGCAAGTCCTTCAGCCTCTGTACTCACCTGACCTCACACCCTGTGACACTTTCTTGTTTCCAAAACTGAAATTACCACCTCTCCTCTCTTCTCTTCTCTTCTCCTTTGTCATCGGTGGATTTAACCCCCTGGCTGTCTCTAGGAAACACACAACCAGTAAGCAAGACTAGGCGGTTGCCCAGAGCTACCACGTTGGAGGGGAGGCAAAACCAGCAGACATCCAAGTGAAAGAGTAAAACCTGGCAACTCCACAAACTCAAAGAGCCACCAGCATATTCTTTTACCTGCAGTGAAAGTGGGCGCACACATGGCTACAAATCAAAGTTTACTATTTAAAAGTATGACGTCCAATTATATATATTTAGAGGATGGTTGTGGGAGAGGTGATGTTGGGCTGATTTTAACTGTTGAGTTTAATTATCAAAATCTTGGGGGGGGGGGGGGCGGGCAGGGGAGAGCGGAGGAGTTAGGCTGAAAGTTTGCCTAAGGTATCCAGTATCCTTGCACCAGCCCTGCTGGCTACCCACTCTTAAAGCAAGGTCGCGTGATAGGGGAATCCACGTCCAAAACTGCACATTGCAGCAAGCAGATCTAGGGAGAGGTCCACCAATGAAACCGAGTTGGACAGCCAACATAAATGATGGAGCTAAGGTGGAGCGCCATCTATTGTGTAGGATGCACTTTGGCTAGAAAGGCATTGCCTACTCTGTCTTATTTATGTCTAGGGTTGCCAACTGGCTCCAGATGCGCCCGACAGGTTCGATCCAGTCCTGGATTTACCACATTGCATGCAGGGATATGTAGTTCTGATTTCTCCATTGCATGCCATAAGAAAAGGAAAACTACAAGTAACTGCATGCAATGGGGTAAACCCAGAACTGGAGAAAGCCTGTCGGGCGCATCTGGAGCCAGTTGGCAACCCTATTCATGTCCTGCTTAGTGAAGCAACCGGCTTAGTACATATATACAATTGACAATGAAACTAAACTATCGCCGTAAAAGCAGTGTTAGAAGATCAAGTGTTTGCTTACAGATATTGACAGGAGGAAGGAAGGATCAAATCTCAACGACAGAGATGAGAAGGACGCCAGACCCTTAGCACTTGTGGGTGCTTAATGATACCTTGCACAAAATTTTACTGACGAACATTGGGCACATGGAAACAAGAGAATACACCCGAGAGGAGAACCAAGGTCTTTCCTGTCTAGCTTGCTCAGGTGAGCTGTGTTCCCAGCTAAAGAAGAGCAAACTACCACTAGATGGCATAGCAAGCCCACAATCTCTTCAATGCAGCACCTATGTCAAACTGCAGTATTTCTTTCGATTTTAAAACTTGCTATCAACACATTTTTTTATCAATATCACAAGTACACTTCAAAATTTGAGTTGGTACCCTTGATAAAATCACAGTCATAATATCATACAGTGAGCTAAAATAAATCTTGCAGTGTATTCAGTCAGGACACGGAGGGGCCGATACACTACAGTACAATATGAAAATACTTCTTTATGGAAAGGGTGGTAGGATTTGGAATAGCTTCTCAGCAGAGATAGTGAGGCAAGGAATGTATGTGAATTTAAGAAAGCATGGGATAAGTGCAGAGGATCTCTAACATAGAGAAAGGAATTGTAGAGCTTAGTAGTTGATATAGATGGGCAGAAAGAACAGACCATATGGTGTTTGTCTGCCAGAATTTCCGATGTTGCTATCTTTCAGTGTTTCTTCCATGGATTGAGTATGAGCCTCCTTCCTCTGATCTTGGTTTGGACAAGCTGGTATTTTGGATACCATCTGCAGGGGTACTTGCTTTTCCTGTACTTCCTCTTGCAGTGGTTTGCTACATACAGGGTCACATATAAACTGCTGACAGCTGTGGCTATCCCCTTCCACAACCTGATCCTCTCTGCTGTGAAACTCTTGCAGGACTCTTCCCTAAGGAGTGCAGAGTGGTGTTCCAGGACCTAGCTCAGAAAAATATTCTCCTCAGTGCTGTAAAGAATGTTGCACATCTGGGGTTTGTGAAGCAGCATGCTTGTGCTGTTCACTGCTTTTGTGCCATTTCCCCATCCAGCGGTTTAAAGTAATAAGGGGCCCTCTCCCTTCCTATCATCTCCTCACTCTCCACTGCCTCCTCGTAGCTTCTCCACCTTCTCTTCTCCCCTTCTATTTATCCTTCTACAATAGCCCTCTGCTGTCTTCTAGCAGCAATGTCAATGAGCAGCTTTGATGCTCGGGCTTTTACGTTTATTCCGTCAGGCACCTAGATTGAGTTACTTAAACCATAGCTCCCTCTCTTTTGGATTTAACACAGTTTATTCCTAAATATCAAGATTAAAAGAAACAGTATACTGGTTATTTTCAATTCAGGAGAGTCCAAGAAAAACTATATGCTCTTCAGGAGCATGGAACAAGGCAGAGCACTGTGTTGCATTAGAGGTTCAAATACTTCAAGACAGAATCATGTTGCGATAGTCACAAAAGGTCTTGCTGAAAGGTCACAGCATCCCAAATCACTTCCCCATATACATACACATTGATTACTTCGAGGATCAGGCTTCATACACATAGATATACATCGATTACTTCGAGGATCAGGCTTCATGCTTATCCGGCTTCTGCACAGCTTGGCTAAGCAGCCCTCAAGTTTCTGAGAAGTATTGTTTTCACATACCAATTTCAAGCAGAAGGTACAATCCAATTCCTCAGTGGCGGAGCTCCTGGTGCTTATTACCAGGTCCCTTCATTTGCATAATCCAGATTTTAGCATCCCCACTCAATAGGTGCAGGGGCAGGGCTTCTGTCTGTTTCGACCTGACAGAGCCTCCTTTGTTTTCACAGTGGTGTTTCCCAGGTTATGCTGGTGTTGTTACTTGGTCAAACTAGGGTATTTTTTTAGCCTAGCGATAAAGACTCTTTTTACAATTATTTTATATTCATCAGCTTACTACAAGGTGTGAGAGCAGATTCATTTTTTTTTTGCAAAACATTCTAGAGAGTCATCTGGCGTAATCTCCCAAAATTATCACACCTGAGTACATCTATCCCATAATGTCTTATTTATTCTGCTAGTAATTGTTACTTGCCTGTTTACAGAATCTTAATTTAGGAATAAAACTGTTAAATTCACAAGCAACCTTCAGACTAAATTTAGCTCCTGCAGTCTATATTGAGTTGAGAGTTACAAGCAGTGCGCAGTGCTGTTAATTTTGATGTGATGTGATCAGTCAGAGAGACATCCAATCAAACATGTAAATAGCATCATTTCCGTGACACATGCAACTTTTAGTCAATCTTGCAAAATTATCTGCATATCTGACATTGAGAGCACAGTAAAAATAGGTCAATTGTAAGTTTACATAGAAATAGAGATAGTACCAGCAATTAAAAATCAGTGACTACCTGTGCCGTCTTAAGATTTTTGCCATGCAACTCTCCCAGTCATTGCCATAAAAGTAAATGTTAGCCACATTAAGCCCCCTGCAGACCTCTGCTGTAAACTGAGGATTAGTATTCTGTATTATTCATCAGCATCAGCGTCAGCCTCCTTTCAATTGTTTGCAAGGTGTTCATGAAGATCATACAAACAAGGCTGCAGAACATCGTGAACAGACCAGCCAAGAAGAGCAAGCAGGATTTAGGCCATATCAAGGATGCACCGATCAAATATTCACCATTCGTCAACTGGTGGAGGAAAGGAACAGGTGTGGAAAGCGAACCATTATTATCTTCACTGACGTCAAATCCGCATTTGACTGTGTTCACTGGCTTGCTCTCTGGAGGGCACTAGAGAACGAACATGTGCCACTGAAGATCATCCAACTTCTCTGAGCATCATCAATGGCTCAACCAGCAGCGCACAGATCCGAAATGAGCTATCCAAGGAATTTCCTATACAGACTGGAGTCCACCAGGGAGATTTCACCTCACTCCTGCTTTTCAATATCTCGATCGACGCAATAATGAGAAAAACATTTGAGGACAGATGTGGGGTCCAGTACGGTGTGAACAACTTCCTGACAGACAAATTAGAACGGAAATGGAGAAAGAACAAATCACCCGAGACCCAGGAACTATACCAAACAAAGCAAAGACAATACAACGAACGCATCAACCAAACTAAGAGAGAATACCACACAAACATTATACGCAACTCCAACAACAAACCTAGAGAGTTATTTGAAATCGTGAAAACACTCACCAAGGAACAGAAAACAGAAGACGAAGTGCAAATAGACCCTCAAATATTTGCCGACCACATACAAGAAAAATTCCATTCAACAGAACAGACAAGACACAGCCCAGCCACAAAGCACAACACACCCCCGAAAACTTGGGGCACATTCAGTACCCCATCAAAAGAGCAGCTATCCCAAATCATCACAGCACTCAACACAAGCACAGTTCCTACAGACCCCTGCCCAGTGACGTGGATCAAGGCCACCGAATCAAACTTCATCCACACCATACACAACATGGTGCACAACTCCCTAACACAAGGGGTCATGCCAAAGCAACTAAAGCTTGCCACAATAAGACCTATCCCGAAGAAATCCACACTTGACAAGAACAACCCAGCGGCATACAGACCTATATCCAGCATACCCCTACTAGCAAAAATAATAGAAAAAACAGTACAGCACCAATTGCAAGAGCACATCGACGACCACGCTCCACTGGACGACAACCAACACGGTTTTCGCCCCAACCATGGGGTGGAAACACTTCTGATATACCTCTTCGACAGCATTCTCTGCCTCATAGACAACACCAAGAAAGGAATCATAATGATCTTCATAGACATCTCATCAGCATTCGACACAGTGGATCACGAAACGCTACTAAACAGACTACAGAACATTGGGCTACATGGTCCCACCCTGAAATGGTTCCAATCATACCTCACCGACAGACAGATACAAGTCAAGGTAGGCCAGAACACCTCCCATCCCATAAAAGTACTGCAAGGAGTACCACAAGGATCGGCATTATCGTCACTCCTATTCAACATCTACATCCAGCCAATATGTGACATCATGAAAGAGCACAACATACAATATACAGTCTATGCAGATGACATCATGATATACACCGCTATATCAGTAGACAACCCGGACTACTCCAAAATAACAAACTGTCTCATACAAATGACAAGCTGGTTTCAAAATAACAACCTCTCTATAAACTATAACAAAACCGAGGCACTAATAATCACGCGAAACTCGGACTTTGTTCCTCCACCAGACATCAAGATAAAGGACACAACCATACCAATAAAAACGGAAGTAAAGTACCTCGGAGTGACCCTGGACAAGGAGCTGAACCTCCAATCACACATAAGCAAAACCACCAAAAGCGCATACCACAGAATGAGACTCATCAGACCACTGAAACCCCTCCTCGCCCCTGAGCACTTCCGCACAGTCTGCCAGGCACTAATAACCCCACTACTAGACTTCTGCAATCCAATCTACCTGGGACTAACAAAACAAACACTCAAACCGCTGCAACTAGTACAAAACACAGCGGCCCGCATAATAACTGGCACTGCAAGACAAGAACACATCATACCCATACTGAAAGAACTACACTGGCTCCCAATCAACTCACGCATCAAATACAAAACCATCATAAACATATTCAAGAACAAACAGCACTCCTCAGCCACCAGCCTACACGCACTCATAAAACCTGACACAAGCACACGACCAAGAAGAAGAAGCACCTCCAACCGAGTGAACACCCCAAAAGAATTCACCAAGACATGCAAGGACACCGCAGAACGAGCACTCTCGCTGGCTGCACCAACTATTTGGAACTCCCTCCCAGACGAGCTGAGACTAACGACTGACGTCAAAGACTTTCGCAAACAGCTGAAGACAACTCTATTCCTTGAACACTATGGACATGTCACATAACTTACTAATCAAGCTAGAACAACGGACATACCCACAACTTGACCATTGTATATAGAATGTATAATAGCTCAACCTGTATAATAGCGCACATTATAGTAAGATCAACCAAATCAAAGACACACCACCTCAAACACACTACACGCACCACTGCATGAGAACACATGAACACATTTGATTGTTTGCTGTGGAGACCACCTTGATTGAAGGAGAAGGCGGTATAGAAATAATGTTAAATAAATAAAATAAATAAATAATGAGAAAAAATATTTGAGGATAGATGTGGGGTCCAGTACAGTGTGAACAACTTCCTGACAGACTTGATATTCACAGATGACAGTGCTATATTTGCTGACATGGAGGCAGAGGCCACTAACATCCTTTTCCATATCACCTGCATCACCCAATTTTACGGCCTAAGAATCAGTGTGGACAAGACCAAAGTTATGACCACAGATGGATTACAGGCCATTGTTCACCTCAATGGAATTCAAAATGGGCAGGTCCAAGAATTCAAATACCTGGGATTGCTGGTACAGGAGATGAAGGTGGCATCCACTACTGAAGTCCTTGGCAGGATTGGCCAGGCAACAGTAGCATTCGCCTCACTCAAATGGTGCCTCTGGAAGAAGTCCAATATCTCCACCAAGACCAAAATTCGCCTCTTCCGAATGCTGATCCTGCCAATTCTCCTGTACGGATAGGAAACATGGACTCTGCTTAAACCTGACTTGAACAAACTTGAAGTCTTTCAAATGCAATGAGACAGATTTTGAGTGTTTCTCTTTGTGACTGCCATTGAAATGAGACAATTCGGACAGGGTGTGACCATCAATCCTCGGTCAAAGAACAAATCCAAAAACGCAGACTGTGCTGGTTTGGCCACATTTGCAGAATGAACACCAGTTGGCTGCCATACAAACTCCTCCGGCGAGAGCGACCTACCTACTGGAGGGTTCAATGAGCAGCATCAAAGAAAATGTGGCTCAAACACATCGAGGAAGACCTAAGGAACCAACGACTGACCATCAATGAGGCCAGAAATGTTGCCACTGATCACCAAAGCTAGAAACATATTGTGAGCAACACACGGAATACAGCAGCGTATTAGCTGAGAGGACGGACTTCTCTCCAAATGCCAGCTAGGGATTAAAGAAGAAGAAGAATATTCATATCTCTATGAAACTTCTTCTGGAACACAGTGATCTGCTGCGCCAATTCATGTTCATATATTGAGCAGGTTGGACTACTGTAATTCTTTGCTGCAAATAAACTGACTTGTAATGCATGTCAGTTTGATCATACAACTTTTCTACTCTTGGCAAATCCTTGCTTATTAGTTTAACAACTACTTGCACAAAGCTTTGGATACCGGTATTCTTGTTATATGGCTAAGGCGCTAATACCTTATAGCTACTTTTAGATGTCTTTGTTGTCAGAACATGAACCTTTAAGTGGTTCATCTTCAATTATGATTTGTTTAGAGGACTCTGGTTAAACAATTTTTTCGTATTTAGTGCCAACTCTTTGGAATTCATTGCTCCTTCCTCTTCAGGGAGAAACAAAATATATTGAAGATTTAAATACAATTTTAAATCTTTCTTCCTTGCTCAGGCTTTCTAGTAGTGGGATGCCTGCTCATACTAGCTGGAGTCTCCAGTGACAGGAATATTCTGCAGCTTATCAACCCATCTGATATCGTTCTACTTAGGGAAAAACAACCCATACTACAGTTACATGATACAGGGTTCAACATTAGGAATCACCACCCAGGAAAAGGATCTGGATAATACATTGAAACCCTCTGCCCAGTGTGCTGCGGCAGCCAAGAAAGCAAATAGAATGTTAGGAATCATAAGGAAAGGAATGGAGAATAAAACCAAGGATATTATAATGCCTCTGTATCGTTCCATAGCACAACCGCATTTCGAATATTGTCTGCAATTCTGGTCTCCGTATCTTAAAAAGGATATAGCGGAATTAGAAAAGGTACAGAGAACCTTTTACCACTCAACCTAATATTTGATATCACCCATACGGATACTACTTTGTATATAAGTTACTCTGTATATAAGTCATCATATTGTTCATATACCAGTTATACCACATAATGTACCAGTTATCCTATACTCTTGTTATAATGTAATGTTATACTGTAAACCGCTTTGATTTCTTGAAAAGGCGGTATAGAAAACCCATAAATAAATAAAATACAGAAAAGAACGACCAAAATGTTAAAGGAGATGAAAGGATATCCCTACAAAAAAAAGGCTTAAAAGGTTAGAGGTTCTTCAGTTTGGAAAAGAGACGGCTGAGGGGAGATATGATAGAGGTTTATAAAATAATAAACGGAGTGGAATGGGTAAACGTAAATCGGTTGTTTCCTTCTTCAAGAAGTAGAAATACTATTACTAATCATCATTTGTATAGTGCTATAAGGCATATACAGTGCTGTGCAGACACATTTATAAGACGGTCCCTGCTCGTCAGAGCTTACAGTCTAGTCAAGACAGACAACACAAGGTGGGTTCACCGAATGACTCCCAGAGAGGTGTCATTAGGTGAACTTGCGTTAAGCGCCACATTTCCGTTGAGAATCTGGAAATTGCCCTGGCATTAGCAGCAATGCACTCTCCATGCCCACATTCCGTCCCTTCCCTGCCCCATTCTGTGATGACCAATTACCGTGTTTTAATGTAGTGGCTGGCATGCTTGCACATTAGTGTTCCCAGATGTCGCACATTAAAAAGCATGTTAACTGGCTTCTGGGATTTAGTAAAAGGGGCTCTTGCTAGGGATGAAATGAAGGGAAAGCCCAGAATTCACTAGGACCTAGGTATCAAGAAAGAAACTGGACAGCCAATGGATTTTATCATGTTATATGTTTCCCTGTTTTAAAGCAATCTCTTGTGAATTACTCAGTGCCTGCTGCAGCATATCCTTAGTGTCAAAGTACTTTTCTAGCTTTCTAGTGGTTGACATCTGAAGCTTATACCCATGCAAATTCAGCTTCATCCACTAAATAACAGAAAACCTCATGTATCTATAAGCAGCGGAAAAGAGCAGGCCACCAGGGTCATAGTCCGACCACCATTGTGCACCATGTAGCATCAGCAACCAGGAAGCTTAGGAGGTGGGGGTTGGAGGCTGGTTTGTTTCAACCACTGAACCAGAAATGTGTTACGCTGCCCTGCTGTATCACTCTGAAATTCCCAATTTAGCACTGTATGACATGTGGCAAGCAGAAAAGCAGGCAGGAATTGCATGAAACCAGCACACCATCTCTCATTAGTGATCTTTCTCTCTCTCTCATTAGTGGTCTTTAAATTTAGGAAAAGAGTGGACGAGAAAACCAGGAGGAAGAGCAAAAAGACAGGACATCTGCTATTTCATATACAAAAGGAGGACGGCAATTTTATCACAGGTTGCCTAGGTTAACTGGAAGAAGGCACCTATTTCATGAAGACACATAGGTGCCTTTGAAGGTCTAAAAACCAAAACCAAAAACATCTATGAACATATTCCGGTACATGGCACCCATACACATTTATTTTGCTTACATGGGGATGTCAGAACATGTCCAGGAGAGGCAGAACAGGTGCGTGGCCATCCACGGAGATGTGTATAGCGTATTCTGGAAAGGTATGTGCATGTTTTTGGTGTTCCCCACAGATGTGCCCATTATTCCTGTTGGAGATGTGGAATAAGGCCAGTACTTAAAAAATACTCTGTTGTGTTCTACAATTCAGGCCACATTGTATAAAGGTTGTGGCAAGTATGTTTTAAACTGGTGAGACTGCAGTCTTGAAAAACACCACAAGATGCAGTTATAAAGAACAGAAATCAGAGATGAGGGAATCTTGTAAACTATAGAGTCATTAATAACTACCCTTAAAGAATTATTAAGAGGAGCAATAGTGTTTATTCTGGCTATGCTGAACTTTGCTGTTTGTGCTAGGAGAGCTAATCTAGGGGACCCTAAGAATTTCTGTTATGAAAAATGGGAATGTTGATGTAAGAATTGTATGTGAGTGAGACTGGAAAAGAATCTTGTTTGATTCCTGGGACTTCATACTATTATGGTATACCAACTTTTATTATTGGGTTTGAGTATCTTTTTGGCAGAATTATGTCTTTTCTGACTGCAAGTGAAAGTGTGTGTGTGTGTGTGGTTTGAGGGTTGCACTGGAGAATCTGGTATGTTAATCTGCAGTTCAGGGAGGACATGAATGTCTGGCCAGTACCTGGACCTTACAGATGACTGCAGTATCACCAGGTGCCAGTGTAATGGGGCAGTCATACATCAGCTGTGCCAGGCACTGGGAAACATGACTGATGTGCCAACATTCCCCAGATTGTGCCATGAGGCCTACATCCTTACCAAGTCCAGGATCTATGCAAGCTATGAGAGTGGTGATGTATCTGGAGGCTGGCTACTTGGTATGATGGCATAAGGATCCCCCCCTCCCATGCCCACCTGGAGAGCACTGCCACAAAGCAGACTGTGGGAAGGCATGCAGGGTTGCCCCACAGATAGCAGATGTATTCAGACTGACAAAGGCCAAAATAGAGAATAGACATTGTATGGAACAGATATAGCCACATGTAGGAAGCTGCTGTGAGAAATGCCAGTACCCAGATATGTGGGAAACAGATGCCATAGCCAGGAGGACATATTTTTATTTATTTAGCTGCATTTATATCCTGCCTTTCACTGGGTCAAAGCGGTTGGGGGATACATTTAACACAAGGGGATATGAGACACATACACTAATACTTACAGGGAACATGGGCAATGGAGGGTTAAGTGGCTTACCCAAGACCACAAGGAGCAACTGTGGGGACTAGAAACCCCAGTCCTTCTGGCCCAAGGTTGCTGTCCTCTAGTGGGATTTGAACCACCGACCTTCTTGCCTGTGGTACCTTGCCCCAACCATTAA
Source organism: Ichthyophis bannanicus (assembly GCA_033557465.1). Lineage (NCBI taxonomy): Eukaryota > Metazoa > Chordata > Amphibia > Gymnophiona > Ichthyophiidae > Ichthyophis > Ichthyophis bannanicus. The sequence goes on along the minus strand of JAWIIG010000038.1, from coordinate 879,643 downwards.
GCCACTTCTCCCTCTTAGTCATTAATACAGCATATTTTTGTAGCTCTGCAGAAGTATACATCCTTTGGGGAATTGCAACATTAGTTTAGGTTTTTGTGAACATGGTAAGGATCCATATTTAGCATTTTACAGAGTGTTTTTAGAGATGACCAATGCAGGAATAACTGAAGTCTTTTTATGATGCCAAGTACTTTTTGATGCAAGGTATGTCATGACATACATGTTCATATTCACATTCTCTTATAATATATTAGGGTGCACTGAGATAACTTAGCACTTTTATGGCCATGACAAAGATTACTAATAGTCTAGCTTGCAACAGCAGTCATTTTTCATTAGTACTTAAGTCTAGTTGCTTCAGCAAACCACTGTCAGTGAGAACAGTAGCTAAGGAGATACATGTTTTAACAGAGGAGGTGTGGTATCAGAGGCGCTCAAGGATGTATTGCGGAGATAGCGTAGTTACTCACCTGTAACAAGTGTTCTCCAGGGACAGCAGGAATCAGTACTCAAATATGGGTGAGGTCGACATTGACGGAGCCCTCACGGAAGCATCTCCCCAGCTTTCAAAGAAAGCTTTTGGGAGATGCCACCACACATGCGTGGTTCCCTTCCCGCCCAAGAGGAATCCCTTGGTCAGTCAGATGATATAGCTAGAGCCGATAAAGAAAAGATGGCCAAAAAGAAGAGCAACTCCAAGGGGAGGTGGAAGGGTTGTGAGGATTGATCCCTGCTGTCCCTGGAGAACACCTGTTACAGGTGAGTAACTACGCTTTCTCCAGGAACAAGCAGGGAGTCAGTCCTCACATATGGGACTCCCTAACTCCAGGCTACCGAGAACTGGTAGAAAAAACAAGGCCTAGCTGTGAGCAGCTGCAAGTGCATGTGAGGACAGACCCAGAGGACCCCAATGTCCAGGGAGAACCATGGCTCCGATAGCCTGCACAAAAAGGGTCGGAGGGCAGGAGTTGCCTAAACCCCGAACAGATTACAGAGTACAGCCTGGCCGAAGGCACTGTCCCATTGGGACTCCAGGCGGTAGCGAGCTGTCCCAGTGAGTTCCCGAAAGGGACTGTGGATTCCGTCGCGAGGCGAAGCAGGAGAGGGAATCATGGCTGCCTGGGTCATCTCGGGGCCACCAGAATCAGGGAAGTCTTGTCCTGCTCGGCCTTGAAGAGGGTCTGCGCTATCAGAAGTGTGGGAGGGAAGGCATATAACAGGTCCTCTGACCATGAGATGAGGAAGGCATCCAGTGCCACCCGGGCTAGGTGCGGTTGTCAGCAGCAGAAGCGTGGCAGCTGAGCATTGGTCAGGCTGGCAAAGAGGTCGAGGCTCCAGGTGCCCCATAACCTGAAGAGCCGCTGTTCCACCCCAGGGTCCAGGTGCCACTTGTGTGGTTGGAGGACCCTGCTCAGCATGTCTACCAGGACATTGTCCTGGCCCAGAGGTACACCGCCTGGAGAAGCATACCCTGTCTAGTCGCGTACGAACAGAGGGCTACTGCCTCCTGGCAAAGGTGGTATGAGCCTGTGCCCCCTTGCTTGTTCAGGTAGAATATTGTGACCAGGTTGTCCATTTGAACAAGCACTGACTGATGCTGAAGGCGGTGCTGGAAAGCCTTGATAGCAAGGAAAAAGCCCTGAGCTCCAGCAGGTTGACTTGCTGCTGGCCCTCCTCGAAGGTCCAGACACCCTGGGGTGTGCAATTCCTCACAATGGGCACCCCAGTCCAATAGGTAGGCATCTGTTGTGAGGCCCCTCTGGGGGTTTGGGAGTTGGAAGGGCATGCCCCACTGCAGGCTTTGTGGAACCTACCACCCACAAGTTGATGGGACACTGAGACCCTGTCCCGGAGCCTGCCCGTAGCCTGGGTCCACTGTGAGTGGAGACACCATTGAGCTGCCCGCATGTGGAGACAGGTTTTCGGGGGCTACATGGACTGTGGAGGCCATGTGGCCGAGAAGGCGAAGCAATGACCATGCCAACACTGTGTGACAGCGCTGCACCTCGGTATCCAGAGCTGCCAGGCGATCTGCCCTGTCTTGGAGGAGGAGAGCTGCGGCCTGGAGTGTGTCCAGCCGGGCCCCTATGAACTCCAAGTACTGAGTTGGAGTGGGGTGGGATTTTGGGTGTTTTACCACAAAATCCAGGTGTTGCAGGATCCTGATGGTGCAGCCTGTGACCTGCAGCGTCTCTGAGGCTGAGTTCCCTTTTACAAGACAGTCATCCAAGTAAGGGAAGATGAAGGCCCCATGGAGATGGAGATAGTCTGCCACCACAGCCAGGCATTTGGTGAAGATCCGTGGTGCAGAGGCCCGGCCGAAGGGAAGTACCCTGTACTGGTAGTTGTCACCTCCGACCATGAATCTTAGGTACTGTTTGTGACTGTGATTGGGATGGATAAGGATGTGAGTATAAGCATCCTTTAGGTCCAAGGAGCATAGCCAATCTCCCTGCTGGAGGTAGGGCAGCAATATTCCACGGGAGGGCATCTTGAACTTCTCCCACACCAGGAACTTGTTTAGGTTTCTCAGATCCAGGATGGGCCTTAGTCCACCTGCTCTTTTGGGATCAGAAAGTACCTAAAGTAAAACCCCTTTCCTTTCAGGTGGTGTGGTACGGGCTCTACAGCCCTGTCCCTGAGAAGCCCTGTGAGTTCTTGCATAAGCAGAGCCTGGTGCAGGAGAGATCGAGGAGGCTCCCCTGGAAAGAAGGGTGGAGGCAGTTGGTCCAGGTGGAGGAGGTAACCCTCCCTGACCACCTGAAGCACTCACGAGTCGGTGGTGATGGAAGGCCACCTGTGGGCGAAGTGGACCGGACACCCTCCCCTCTGTGGGTAGATGATCCTCCAGAGGGAGAGAGGCTATGCTGGGAGCATCAAAACCCCAACCCAGGCTGGACTGGGACTTGAGTCTGGGGCTTGGAGCCCTTTGGCTTGCGTGGGCTTTGACCCGCTCCCTTTCCCTGGTGGCCCTGTTGAGGGGTCTGGGTGGCCGGGTATGGAGGGTAGCCTCGATAGGTTTGCTCCTTTCTATGGAAAGGGGGTTTCTTTCCTGGAGGCTTCTTCCTGGGAAGAGTGGAATCTTCCTCGAGAGTCGAGTCCGAGTCACGTACTTGGTCTCGATCTCGGCAGCCTTGTCCTCCATGGGCTTGCCAAAAAGCTGCTCCCCAAGGCATGGGACGTCAAGGAGCTTCTCCTGCACCCACTGCTCGAGATCAGATGGCTGTAGCCAAGCCTGGCATCGGGCGCCGATGCCCGCAGCCTCTACTCATGCGCTGGACTCTAAGACGTCGTAGGTGGCTCAGGAGAAGTACTTTGAACACTCTCTGACGGACTTCATAAGTGTCTGGAAGTGCTGAAGGTGATCCCCATCAAGGCCGGCCGCGAAGCCTCAGAGTTCTTTCGACAGGTCTTGGAGATTCATATTGATGTAAAGCTGCTATGTCTGGATGCGGCAGGCATCGAGCCCTGGAAGCATTTTCGTCCGAGGGCATCGAGGGTGTGGGACTCCCTGCCTGGGGGCACTGAAGAGTGTGTCTTCAGGCTCTTCTGTTGGCACATGGCCAACTCCACAATCAGGGAGATGTGGGTGAGTTGAGGCTTCCGGAACCCTGGACCGCGCTGGATCCGGTACATGGTATCCAGGTGGTGGCTGACAATCAGCACCAAGGCCGGGGCCTCCCACATCCGGAGAAGGAGCCTGTTAAAAATGGAGGGGACCAGGACTGTCAGGGTCTCTTTAGGTGGTGCCTTGTATTGGAGGATGTCTAGCTCCTCCGTACAAAGATCCTACTCAGACTCTGTAATGAGGGAGAGGGCTCGCACCATGTCCTGTACAAACTCAAGGAATTAGATGTCCTCGGGTGGGGATTGGCGCCTAGATGCCGGTGGGGACAGATCTGAAGGGAGATCCCGGTGTGCCCGAGACTCCAGTGACGTCTCGTCATCGGACTCCCAAGCTGAGTAGTCCAAGGAAGACTTGAGGTCCGACAGCTCGAGGGCATCGTTGGCTCTGGTCTTCGATGCTTTGAGGCTGAAGTATTTGTGGAGCCAGAGGCACTTGCCTGCGAAGACCTCACCCCCGAAGAGTGGGAGTGAGATCGAGACCCTTGCCGAGGATCTACCCGAGGCATCTGGCTCTTGGGGATCACTTTGGCAGCCTGGAGAGTCCTCAGTATTGAGGACTCTGAGATCTCAGCGTGAGCACCGGCAGGGCCGGGTCTCAACGCCTGTTGGGACGTGAGGAACTTAGAAACGCTGCGTTCAAGTGCCAACATATGGGGGGTGGCCGTCAGAGACACCAACGCCAGGGTTACCAGGTCTGGTGTCGAAGAGGAGAGGGGATCCTTGGTGGGACAGCCTTCAGGAGACTGAGGTTCATCGCCGGAAGCCTCGACTTCTGTCCTGGATACCTTCCAGGGCCACTCCCACTGTGACTCCTCAGAGGCCCGTCGGGGGCTGAGGGACCACACACGGGATTTCCCCTGCTTGTCTGTCTCCCAAGATGAGGCCCTCGAGGTCTTCTTTTTCTTCTGCTCTTGCTCCAGGGACCCTTGCTTGGAATGTCTGCGAGCCCTCTCGGGAACTGCGGGGTCCTTAACGCGACTCCGAGGATCCGTGTAGGGCCTTTGAGTGCGAGGCTACCAGTGAAACCGGGGTCATGTCCGCCCTGTGGAAGATGTCCTCTTGCTTTTGCTGGCAGCTCTGGATGGCCTTAGTGAATATTTTTTTTGCACAGGGGTAATTCCTCTGAGTCATGGTCGGTGCCCAGACACTGGAGGCAACAATCTTGAGTGTCGGTGAGTGACATGTTTTTGGAGCACCGATCACATTTCTTGAAACTGGTGGCCACTGGGGCAAAAAGGACCCCCGCAAGTTTAAAGACCTTTGGCGTAGCCAGAGGTTGCGAAAGGAACGAAAGCACTGGAGAAACTTAACAAAAACAAAACTAAGTTGCGAGACCTGACGCCGGGCAGTGGGCCTCGAAGGCGGGAAAGGGACTGGCAAATTCCGGAAAGATGTACAATAGTGTACAAAAAAATAAACTTTTTACTGGGGGAACAAGATGTATGTCTGTAGGGCTCCACAGAAAAAGGGAGACTAACCAAGATGGCACCCTTGGGCAGGAAGGGGATCATGCATGCATGGTGGCATCTCCCAAAGGCTTTCTTTGGAAGCTGGGGAGATGCTTCCACGAGGGCTCCATCGGCGTTGATGTCACCCATATGTGAGGACTTACTTCCTGCTTGTTCCTGGAGAAGGGCACAATCGGAAACGTGCATCTTTCCAGAATACGGTGAGCATGGGTACGTCCAAAACAATCAAACTGTCCCATAATATTAGCTGAAGACGTGTTTCTATGCTTCACTCTATGGCCGCTGCCTGTACCTGTGTGTGGCTCTTGTGCTGGATACGGCACAGGTTGGCTGAACTGCATGCTGGACATGCCCACTCCAGACACATCTGCGGGGCAATCCCATAAATGCGGGTGAGTCTACATCTGCGAAAGCGGAATTGGGTTTAGATCATGTCCATGCCTGAAACCTTTCTGCCAGAGATAAATGGCCTATATGGAATCAGCCTTTGTGTGTCTTCATAAAATGCCAGCAGAAATCCTGCAGATATCACATTGACATTGAAAGCATAAACATTTACACATGCTTGGGGGCAGGTATAAAATGTTAACATGGAAAGTATGTGGGTCCATGTGCATTTCATAAAATACAGTACATGTGTAAACCGCGTCTCTGCCCATGCTCTACTCAAACTCCTTCTCTGAGCAAGCTTACTCTATAAATACATGCTTGATTGCACTGCACATACTTTTAGGTGTGAACTAATTTTAGAAGAGACCTGTTATGTATGCAATCAGTGCTTTATATGAATAAAAGCCTTAAAAGATTACCTCCTAAGGGGCCAATTTTCAACCTGTCTGTCTGTTTTGGTGCAAGCTAGTTACATTTTACTCATGGACTTCATATCACATTTCTAAGGAAAAGTATGCACATACCACACTGCGTGTACTTTTAGCCTAATTGAGGAAGTATGAATTTCTGACAGGTAATTCACCTAGGTAAATCACTACTTACCTGTGTAAATGCTTCTGGAAATTTCTAACACTCTAAACCATCCTTTCTCCTAAGCACAGTTTGAAAAGATTGTTGTGATATTCACTTCTCACACTGGGTGATGAAAGTTTAAAAGTGTCTCCTGAATACATGTTTCACCGCTTTCATTTCATCCTTGGAGACTGAACTTGTCCAATGGCCCGAGTAATCCCTGATTTCTTCCACCAACAAGCTGAACTAAAACAGTCTTTCACATGCATCTCAGTTTTCTAAATCAGGCAATCTCTCTTTCTCAGATTTAAAACTCCAAACTCAGTTTGGTTCAGCAGTCTGTTCAACTTTTCTTAATCAAATTTTGGTCAGCTGCTAGAAGATGCCTCCACAGATTCACTTTCCCAACACCATCTCAGTCAACAGTGACAGCTCAGTTTTGCAATGCTTGGCACTTATTTAGCCATTGTAAATACATTAGATGTTACATGTATTTGTCTAAACATTTATTTATATATTATTTGAGAAATACATTAACTAAACAGGACTAACATTGTTCTTAGCCGAACGGCTATAAATGACCTAGGCAAGATATTTAAGTGCAGAGATGTATCTTTGCATACAAAGATTTGACTTGTCCAATCTATGGCATTTCGATAACATCATATGAATATGAAAGTTGTACAGTGAAGAAGACAGGAAGAAAATTGATGCCTTCGAATTAAGGTGCAGGTAAAGAATATGGTGAATAAAATGTTAACATGTAAAGTATGTGGGTATGTTAACATGTAAAGTATGTAAACTGCCCAAAGGACAAATCCATTGGTACTACAGGAGATCAACTCTAAGATTTCTGTAAAAATTAAAATGACAAGACCTTGATTTTCATACTTTGACCACATCATGCGAAGAGAAAGATAATTAGGAGAAAGACATCATGCTCGGTAAGACTGAAGGTCAACATAAAAGAGGAAGACCAGCAATGCGATGGACTGATACAAGAGCAGCAGTTCTGGATGCCACTCTATCAACAATTAGCCATTTGACTGAAGAATGAACACAGTTTAGGACAACTACTCATAGGGTTCCCATTAGTCGACACTGATGCAATGTCACGTAAAAACATCACTGGATAATACGAGCCTCACTGGGATTCTGGACAATCACAGAGTATTATACCATAGGTCTCCATAAGAGAAACATCTTGCTACACAGTGAAATCATACACAGCTATCCTGAGGGAAGTATAAGGCCCAAGGCCATTCAGCCGGAATAGGGACCACTTCCCATCCCCATACCGAGCTACTGAGAAATGTGGAAGAGGGGAGCCCTCCACTCTAGAGTCTATGTACCAGGGAAGAAGGGGTGAAAATTGAACTGCTTGGCTTAGCCCAATGCTGCCATCATGTGCATAGGCTGTAGCTGCTTAGAACCCCCCTCCCTCAGCATCCATGACTAATCTGAGGCATTGAAGGTGGGAACTGTCAAAATAATGAAGGGCCCAAGGTAGTTACTCCAATTCTTACCCCCAGGACAACTTTGTCAATATGTTATCTTCTGTCTGCATGAGTAATAGTAAAGAGCAGAGTTGGTCAATAAAGCGTAGTTACTCACCTGTAACAAGTGTTCTCCAAGAACAGCAGGAATCATCCCTCACATATGGGTGAAGTTGGCGTCGATGGAGCCTGCATGGAGCATTTCCCCAGCTTTCAAAGAAAGCCTTTGGGACATGCTACCATGTATGCGTGGTACCCTTCCCACCCAAGGGTGCCATCTTGCTCAGTCAGATGACATAACTAGGATGGCAGTAAAAACTAACACAAGGTAGGGAGGCAACTCCCAGGGGAGGAGGGAGGGTTGTGAAGACTGATTCCTACAGTTCCTGGAGAACACCTGTTACAGGTGAGTAACTACACCTTCTCCAGGAGCAAGCAGGAAGTCAGTCCTCACATATGGGACTCCCTAGCTTCAGGCCGCCAAGGACCAAACCGAGACAGAACCAACATAGATAAATCGGGTAGCCGTGAGTTGCAGAAGGTGAGTTCCCACTGAGAGACTCTGAAAGACCCTAACGTCCAGTGACACTATCACTCCGGTAGCCTGAACAGAGAAGGGTCGGAGTGGAGGAGTGGCCTAGTGGTTGGGGCAAGGTATTTCAGGCCGGAAGGTTGGGGGTTCAAATCCCACTAGAGGACAGCAACCTTGGGCTGGAAGGACTGGGGTTTCTAGTCCCACAGGTGCTCCTTGTGGTCTTGGGCAAGCCACTTAACCCTCCATAGCCCATGTTCCCTGTAAAATAGTTATCTCCAAGTTATAATGCCCTGTTCAATGTAATTTCAGTTTGTTCAATGTAAACCGCACTGATGCAGAATAGCGCGGTATATAAGAGAATGTAATAAATAAATAAATAATAAAATATTAAGGAGTACTGCCCAACCAAAGGCACTGTCCCCTGGAGGACTCGCTCTCCAGGCAGTAGTGAGCTGCGAACCTATGAATTGAAGACCATGTGGTGGCCTTGCAAACCTCCATCACCGGCACTGAGCAGAGGTGCTCTCACACAATGCGCTGTGATCCGGTGCTCAAGGGAGAAGCCAGCTCGCTCACAGGCGAGGGCAATACAGTCTGCCACCCAACTGGACAGAGTTGAGGAACCCCAGTCTACTAGGGTCATAAGACATGAAAAGCTGAGGAACGTTCTAATGAGCCCGAGTCTGCTGCAAGTAGGAGGACAGGGCCTGCTTGTAATCTAGTGTATGAAGTATTAGTTCCTCCTTGTCGGCATGAAGCTGCAGAAAGAAGGTGGGGAGAACTACCTCTTGGTGGAGGTGGAAAGGAGATATGCCCTTTCCTGGGGAATTTGGGGTGTGTGCGGAGCACCACCCTGTTCTTAAATAACCTTGTATATGGTGGATCTGCCACCAGGGCCTGGAGTTCACTCACCCTTCGAGTGGATGTGAGGGCCACCAGGAAGGTCAGTGTCCAAGAAAGGTATCTCAGGTGGCATGTGGCTAGGGGCTTGAAAGGTTGTTTAGTGAACTGGGAGAGCACTACGTTGAGGTCCCATTCGGCCGCCGGAGGGCAGAGGGTGGGCTTGGATAACAGGAGGCCCCGGAGGAACCAAGCAACCAAGGGCTGGCTTGAGAGGGGTTTTCTCTTGATAGGGTGGTGGTGAGTGGCTATGACGCTCAGATGCACCCTCACAGAGTTGGATTTCAGCCCAGTGTGCGACAGGTGCAGTAGGCACTGAAGAACCGTTGCACGTGATAGGAGAAGGGATTCTCCTCCTTCTACGCACACCAGACTGAGAACCTTCTCCACCTAAAGGTGCAAGTCCGTCTGGTGGAGGGTTTTCTGGAGGCCAGTACAATCTCCTTGACTTCCTCTGGAAGGTTGAAAGGGGCCGGCACTACCCTTTCAGCAGCCATGCTTTTAGCGTTAGCGACTCCAGGTTGGGGTGCAGGAGGGAGCCACCCTCTTGGGACAGGAGATCCGGGGCCTGGCCCAGTGGGACTGGGAGTGCCATAGACAGGGAAAGCAATACAGGGAACCAGAGTTGCTTGGGCCACCTGGGTGCGATCAGCATAACTGACGCCCTCTCACTTTGGAACTTGAAGAGGGTCTTGGCAACCAGGGGGGTTGGTGGGAACACATAGAGTAATCCCTCTGACCACAAAATCAGGATGGCGTCTGCCACCACCCTCCCCGGGTGTGGCTGGCACAAGCAGAAGTGAGGCAGCTGCATGTTGTCCAGGGAGGCAAAAAGGTCTACGACAAGCCTGCCCCAGCGGTGGAAGAGTTGCTTTGTTACCCTGGGGTTCAAGCGCCACTCATGTGGCGAAGGGCTATGCTCTGATCCATGTATGTTTCCTAATCTGTACAAAGAAATATAGGGTCCTTCTTGTGGAGCAATATACTATGCTTATTCTATGAAAATCACTCCATTGTAACACTATATAGCAGGATATATAGGAGGGTGATATCATTAACCGTTATATTAGATATTTCAGTGAAACCAATGAACCGTCTCAGACCAGTTGGCAGCCGTAATGCTGGGAAAGAAGAATTCACATTCACCAGCGGCGCCTATAGCATCAATGACTAGGTTCGTGGTATTTTTCTTTAGTTATTGACACCCTCTCTCTAGTGTTTGAAAATTATACTTTTAAACACGTACAAACAGTCTCTTGTGAAAACATGTACTTAACTTCTCAATTTTTGTACTTCAGTAAAACCTTGAACTTGGTAGTTTTCAGAAACCTTTAACTTCAAAATTTCCAATTCCAATTTCCTAATCTGTGGCATGTCTACTAAGGTACATTAACTGTCATCGTGGCAGCTAACGCAGTTGACATGCAGATATTGCAGGCACCTTTCTGTGATATCTGCATTTCGTGCAGTAGAGTCAAGGGGAGGTGGGATCGGGGTAGGGAGAAGGTGTGCTGATGTTCGGCAACCACTTCTCGAACATTGCGATAGCAGTCAAAATCAGCCAGATCATGGCTGCAGATAATGCCACCTCGAGAGGTGATGCTGCCTCCAGCCTATAATGCCTGGGCCATATCGCAGCCGCTGCCAACTGGCAGTCACTGCCTCCAGCAATGGTCACAGGTTGGGGGGGGGGACCCAAACTGAGCCGATCCCCCTGTGGCTCAGTTTGGGTCCCCCCCAACCTGTGACCATTGCTGGTGCCGCAGATGTGACGATGCATGACATGCACAATGTTAACATGCTGGACGTCTTTCCCAGACAGCTCCCAATCCCTATAGGGAAATGTCCAGGGAGGATCAAGGCACCCCGCCTATCACACAAATCTGAACTGGCTAGCTAGTCGGCCCTCATGGTGTCTGCAGGGTTGGAGCTGGACACTTCCTCTGCAGATATTGCACTGTTTTTCCAGCTACCGCATTGCATTTTTACATGTGTTGCACGGTAGCTGCAAAACCTATTATTGCAGTTTAGTAAACAGGTCCCTTTGTATTTCCCAATATTTTTTTACTTGTTTTGCAAATTCTCTTGCTTCCTTCCCTCTATGTACTGGTGATCTTTCTCTCCATCTGTGTATATATATATATATATATATATTTATATATATATATATATATATTTATAAACATACATATATATACATATACATATATATATTACTTATGTGCAGAAACAAACACATCTGATACTGAAGAGATGGCAATTATAGTGTGTGCTAGTCATGCCTTTTATAGTATTAAAAAGCCTTTCCTGATGATGCCAGGAATATGCAGATATTTTTTCTGTTTTTGTGGTGATCAGTCTTGTATCATATCTATCCCACTTCCTTATTTAAAGTCAGATCATTTAAATGCTGTAGTTATTTCTAGTGAGGCAGCAGACTGATATCATTAGCCCTTTATGATGCTATTCTCATCAGCATGTTTTTTTTTTTTTAGTATTATATCTTGGTTACGTTTAGATTGCTTTTCCCCCAGCTGTTGCTCTGCTTTTGCTTGTCGTGACTCATTGTCGTGAAGCTCATTCCATTTCCTAGCAGCGGTTGCACTGAGTCATTAAGTGTTGTCATTCCTAGATTTGGTGAGTCAGACTGCTAAGAATAATGATGGACATCAGTATATAACCAAATAAAAATTACTGGTGTGCAGTGTTCTAACATAGAACTATTTAACTTTTGCATGCAAAGTGTGCAAGAGCCACAGGTCATAACCTGTGTTTTATAAGTATCTATGTTGCTAACATTTCTAAGACTGGCCCAGAAGTGTTGTGCTCTGCCATGCAGAAGATCCCCAGATCAATACCCTGCGAGTGTGTCCACTCCTTGGAATGGTGATGACTGCACAGGGGTGATGCCTAGATGGCCAGAGTGAGGGTTCCTAGGTGTAAAGTTCTGAAGAGAGCCAGGCTACATGCCTTCCAGTCTAGGAAGGACAGTGGAGTGAATCACCTGAGTTTACATGGAGGGGGCGGAGGGGGGGGGGGGGAGAGGAGAGGAGGAATATAAAAATAGGGGGGAAAATCCCCAGCTAGTGGAAATGAAGGTACAAGCCTGTTCCAAATGAGGTGGAGAGAAAAGGAAAAGCAATAAACAGTAAAGTTTTAAAAAAATCATGTATTTCCAGGTTCTTCCCCTATAAAAATAAGAATGCAGTTGTATTATTCTTATCATTCTGACTTTGAAAGACTGATTATACTTCCAGATCGTGCACATGGCCAATTCTTGACTTAACTAAGCCTGCCTTGTATTTCTGGCAGACCTCAGGCCCCGGAACACTTTACTGAAGCACAGGTCTATCAGAGAACAAATAAAGAATTTGCTTAAGGCATATTTGCCTGTATATGATGTTCGGTGCATCTTGGCCTTGCCCTTTCAACCATTTATTTTGTTGGGACTTTAAAAATGTTACTGTGAAGAAGGCACAAGTTAATATAGCAGTTTAAAATGTGAATTCTCATAATTAAATCTAGGATAGTTGCTGAAAAATTATCCCAGCAGGATTTAGAGTCTTGGTGCGAAATAGTATCAGCCATGGAGTTGGATGGTTTCAAGGAGGTCGTGATCTTAATGAGATGGAAATGTGTCAAGAGGACAAATGATGATGAGAAGATGCTAGATGAAACTCCCAGAGTGGTGTCAGTTGAGTGCGTCACTAGGGATAAAGGAAGAGGAGAGAAGATGTGGATCATGACTTCTGATTAATACACCCCACATCTTCCCTCTACACCTAGCTCTCAAAAGCACTTTAACTACTACCAGAGAACCTCCCAAATTAAAAGCAGCTCCTTATTTTGGGATAAGAAAGGCTTTATGGAATTCTCCATAATTTGACACCAATTGCAGATCATCCAGAGCTTCATTCCATAGCCGAGGACAGCCCCTGAGAAAGCTCTTCGAAGCCACCTTTTGAAACAGAGAAACATGAAGGCAGATAAAGACCATATAGCCTATCCAGTCTGCCCTTCCATACAAACCACGTACAGTCCCTTTTTTCCTTTAGAGATCCTCTGTGTTTGTCCCAGGCTTTCTTGAATTTAGATACAGTTTTTGTTTCTACTACCTCCACTGGGAGACTGTTCCAGGTATCTGCCACTCCTTCTGTAAAGAAATATTTCCACAAATTACTCCTTAGTCTATCTCCTTTCACCTTCATCCTATGTCCCCTCGTTGCAGAGCTTTCAATTGAAAGAGCCTCTCTTCCTGTGCATTTAAACATCTCTATCATATCTCCCCTCTCCCATCTTTCTTCTAAAGTATACATATTGAGATCTTTAAGTCTGTCCCCATATGCCTTATGGTGAAGCCCACTGACCATTTTGGTAGCCACCCTCTGCACTGACTCCATTGTGTTTATATCCTTTTGAAGGTGTGGTCTCCAGAATTGCACACAATACTCTAAATTAGATCTCACCAAAGACTTATACAGAGTCACTATCACCTCCTACGTCTTGCTGGCCATTCCTCTCCCCATGCACCCAAGCATCCTTCTGGCTTTTGCCTTTGCCTTTTCTGCCATCTTAAGATCATCAGAAACAATCACCCCTAGGTCCCACTCTTCTTTCGTGGACAGAAGCACTTCTGTTATGCAAACTGCTCTGAATCCTATGATAGGGCGGTATAGAAGAACTGTTAAATATATATAAATAAATACTGTACCTCTCCCCCTTGGATTTTTGCAGCCCAAATGCATGACCCTGCACTTTTTAGCGTTAAATCTGAACTGCCAAATTCTCGACCGTTCTTCAGGCTTTGCTAAATCCCTCCCCATGTTATTTACACATTCCTGGGTGACTATTGCAGATTTTTTTGTATCATCCGCAAAGAGGCAAACCTTATCTGATAGCCCTTCTGTAATATCACTTACAAAAATGTTAAAAAGAATTGGACCAAGGACAGATCCCTGTGGTATACCACTGGTAACATCCTTCTCTTCAGAGTAAGCACAATTTATCTGTACCCTTTGTCACTAAGCTCTACAAGGCAACTTGGCACCACCAAAGATGCCCTCTGGTTAGGCCATAATGATCTCCCAGGCACACACATACTGTCTTTCTCCCTCCCTTGTGGCCATTTGTCTTCCTTCATTTCCCTGTTCCCCTCTGTCCTTAATCTCCACCCCTAACTTTTATATTCCCCTGTGCCCCATTGTTATTCCATATCCCTTCTCTGTTTTTGTCCTTTTTTCTCCTGTTCTCCTATCCTCTCCCCTTTTTCCATTATGTATCTCTGGTCTTTCCTCTTCTTCATGTTAGTCACTTGATGCACTTTCTCCCTGCTTTGTATGCTTAATGAAAGCAGGCAACTGAAAGGCAGTATATTTCTAAAGGTTCATTTTTCACGCATTGTAATTTCCTGAGTGGGGCATACTGGGAATGCTAGTGTGCTTTCACGCTATTGCAGATTTTTAAAGCTATATTTTTGTTGGCCCAGCATTTTCCTCCTCTTCCTTTGGGCTTCAGGCTTAATCAGAAGTAACCATTTGCAAATACCCAGAGATGTTACCCCTATTTTCCTACCCTCCCTCAACTAAATCAGCCACTGTAATGACAGTCTAAACCAGGAATGGGCAAACTACGGCCCGGCGGACCTTTTAATCCGGCCCGCGGAGCACTAGCTAATTTATTCATTTATTCACCTCACTTTCTAGAGGACGCAGCGTAATCTCGCGATGGCCGGCTAGTGTAGTGCAGAATCACAAAATGAGTGGGGCAAAGAAAAGAAAAGTGGACAGTGAATGCAGAGTGTTTAATAAGGAATGGATAGCAAAATATTTTTTTACGGAAGTCCGATCATGGCTGTATGTCTCATATGCCAGGAAACTGTTGCGGTTTTCAAAGAATATAATATCAGCCATCATTTTGCCACGAAGCATGCTAACTATGCTAGCAAGCAGTCGCCCCAAGAACGGGGTCTACAGCTCGGAGGTTGATGGCTAAATTACAGGCTCAGCAAAATTTATTTCACAGACAAACTGCGATTCAAGAGTCAAGTACCAAAGCAAGTTTTATGCTCTCATTCAAATTAGCAAAAGCTAGTAAACCCCTCTCTGAAGGAGAGTTTTTGAAAGAATGCATGATAGAGACTGCAGGTCTTTTGTGTCCAGAGAGCAAAGACAAGTTTGAAAAACTCAGTTTATCACGCAGGACAGTGACTCGTCGTGTGGAACTGATTGATGAAGACATAACAAACAAGTTAAATAATATTGCAGAGTCCTTTAAATTATATTCGCTAGCACTGGATGAAAGTACAGACATAAAAGACACAGCTCAGCTCTTAATTTTTATCCAAGGGATTAGCGACAGTTTTGAAATAACAGAGGAGTTTTTGGCCATGGAGCCACTTAAAGGAAAAACACGGGGAGAAGATTTGTATGACCGGATGTCTGCTGTCATCGAGAGTATGAAGCTACCTTGGAGTAAACTTGCTAATGTCACTACGGATGGATCTCCAAATTTAACTGGAAAAAATGTGGGATTGCTGAAAAGAATTCAGGATAAAGTGAAAGAGGAAAACCCTGAGCAAGAAGTTATTTTTCTCCACTGCATCATACACCAAGAATCTTTGTGTAAATCTGTATTACAGCTTGGTCATGTTGTGAATCCAGTTATAAAGCTTGTTAACTGCATACGAGCAAAGGGACTTCGGCACCATCAGTTCATTGCATTTCTGGAGGAAACCGACGCAGACCACCAAGACTTGCTTTACCACTCTCGTGTCTGCTGGTTGAGTTTGGGCAAAGTGTTTAAACGAGTGTGGGATCTTAAAGAAGCGATTGATACATTTTTGGAGTTAGTTAAAAGGGGAAGTCTGATGATTTTCCAGAGCTGAGCGACAAGAATTGGCTGTGTGACTTTGCGTTTGCTGTTGACATTTTTTCTCACATGAATGAGCTTAACGTCAAGCTACAGGGAAAAGACCTGTATATTCACAACATGTATAGTAATGTAAATGCCTTCAAAGCCAAGTTGACTTTTTTTTTCTAGGCAAATTTCAAAGAAAAACTTCTCTCATTTTCCCACACTAGCCACACAGGAAAAGACCATCCAAAATGTGAATAAATATAGCAAATCACTGAATGACCTGCATGAAGAATTCTGCCGTCGGTTTTCAGATTTGGAAAAAATTGAAAAGTCACTTCAGCTGGTGGCCTGTCCCTTGTCACAAGATCCAGAAACAGCACCACTAGAAGTGCAATTGGAACTAATCGATCTTCAATCTGATGCAATCTTAAAGGAGAACTTCCACTCTCTTCCGCTAAAAGAGTTCTATGTCTCACTTAAAGATGACTGTTTTCCAAACCTCCGGGGGATGGCACAGAAGATTCTGGCCTTGTTTGGCTCAACCTACGTGTGTGAGCAGACGTTCAGCGTCATGAACATCAATAAATCCCGTCACAGATCCCAGTTAACTGACCAACCCCTCAGATCTATTCTGCGAATTGCAACAACAAAGCTATCTCCTGACTTTGATGCCTTAACAGAAAAGGGAGACCAACAACACTGTTCCCACTAAAATTGAAGGTACTATTTTATGAAAGAAATACATTGCATAAAAGTTTTGTTAAAATAACTCTTTTTATGCTTTTCTACCTTAAATTAATCTAAACATTTAATGTTACAAATTTAAATTTAATTTATATTAATTCACACATATACACCGTCCATCTACTCTTGGTCCGGCCCCCGGGTCCAATATATGAACCCATTGCGGCCCTCGAGTCAAAATGTTTGCCCACCCCTGGTCTAAACAGTAGGTGCCATTACAGAGCAATGACAAAGGCTTCATCATCCAAGGACTGTGAACATTACTGCTGCAGAATCCTCAGGCCAGGCTGATCCCCAGAAATAGAAAACCTTACCATCAGTACTTACAGCACTGGGTTAACACTCTCCCAGTGAGACTTCCATAATAATATCACTACTGTATTTTGTACCTACTGCAATTTCTGATGTGTCTGGGAGCCCTTGCCAACAAACTCTTGCAATAATCTAAGTATGAAATTATCACAGAGTTCAAATATAGATGCAGGTCTCACACCAATTTCTGTTCATATTAGGCCTTAAGCACAATTGAACTAGCATGTCTCCAAATCAGATTTTTCCTTCGGGGCAGAGCAAGTTGGTGGATGAGTTTACTCCTCATCTGTGGTGTTTTTCCTTCAGCCTTATATCCTTAATGGTGAAGATGGAAGGGTAAGACCTGTGGCCACCACTGGACTCGGGGTCTGGGTTCCACCTCAGCAGTTGGTCCTATGGACTCCTTTTATGCCTCAGTACTGCAGCATAAGATGCTCCCAGGCATCAGCTGCTGGAAGATTAACCAATGGACAGTGCATCAGGATTTTCTTTGACTGCAGATGTTACTTGACATACTAAGGAGGGGAGGCCCCCTCTGGATCTAGCAGAAAAGCAAACCAGAAGTCTGGAACAGTGGAAGACACCGATGGATGACCTGATTACTCTTGTGGTGGTGGACGTCTCTTATATTGGCAGATTAGCGAGAGTGTAGTCATAGCACCAGGAATGCCTCAGAAACCAAGGTAAGTACTCCAACCAAAGTTTTTGCATTTTCTTCCAAGCCAACAATCTTTTCTTTTGAGACTATTTGGAATGCCATAAAGGGCCTGGGTAAGGCTTTTTTTGGGCAAATTACATAACTTTCACTCCAATTAACTAGTAGCAGATATGGAAGTGATACTGTAGTTTGTAAAGCGAGGTTGAATAAACTTGAAGTTAATGCATATAAGATGCTTCAGGGTGAAGTGTCTTTAATGAAGAACGATATTTGGTTGCACAGGAAGCTTGAGAATTTAGATAACATTGTCATAAGGAACAATCTTTGATTCATAAATTTGCCTAAGATAAGAGTTGATCTCAGTAAGAGGATTGAGGAAATACATGGTTGAAGTCTTAAAGCTGTCACCTAAGTCTTTATATCCTGTACCTAAAAGCATTTTATATTATGTTAAAGAAGGAACGTACAAGGGTTATGCCTTAACAGGCAGATCAGGATTTGATTTTGAGACTGTATTTTAAGCATAAGCAAGAAAGGTTCCATCATTTGAGCTTACTGTTTTTTCCGGATGTGGCTAAACCCACACAAAGGCGACTAAAGCAATTCTTGTTCATCCGGACTCGACTATTACAGTTTAGTTTATAGTTTATTTAAATCTTGCTATACCACTCTCCATATTGGAAATCAACAAATAATCACACCCCATATAAAAATGCAGCTAATTTCAGCAGGAGCCCCAACAGTGGAACCCTTCTAATCTTCTCCAAAGGCCAAATTAAAGTAGTATGTTTTCAAAGCTTTCCTAAACTTCTTTAACAAAGACTCCTTTCTTATGGATAATGGACTAGAATTCCAAACAAGGGGCAAAAAATAAAAAGCTATTTGATGAGTTGATTCATAGAGGGCCAAATTATTTGGTGAAAAGATTCTGTCCTTGTGAATGAAGAGACCTAGATGGTACAAAAGGTACAGGCAAATCAGATAGATACTGTACTCTGAAAGTCCTGAATAGTGACTATGGACCAAAAGTAAAATTTTGTATTTAATACGATATGATATTGGAAGCCAGTGATTTTCCTTAAGAAGTGGAGTCACATGATCAAATTTCTTTGAGAAACAAACACATTTTATTGCTGCATTTTGAACCAGTTGAAGCTGTTTCAAAGCTGATGCAGGAAGACCATTATTGCAGGAATCCAGGCGACTATTACAAATTGGAGCAATGTTGTTTCTCAAACATACATGAATCAAAGCCAGACATAGAAAAAGCTTAAAGAGAGATGAGCTGCAGTCTAGGACAGTGGATTGCAGACAAAATGGTTCACAACAAGCATAGAAAATGGTTAAAACAGATACTGGTAGATTCTGTAAGGAATTGCTGGGAGCAGTTACTCATCTCATAGTGCGACACCCACCGGCTGGGCCAAGAGGCTGACAGCTGGTAGGCGGCCTTGATGTCCTTTAGAATAAAGTTCTTTTACTCCTCAGGCAATAAATTTGTAGTTGAGTCGGTGGTAAGGCTTTGCAAGATTTTTATTTTCTTTATGGGGGTTTCCAAAAGCACGCTGGGGTTCAATTACAACCAAGGCAGAAGGATAACATCTCCAAACAGAAAAGATGAACTCAGGAAAACCAGGAGAAACAAATCAAATAAACTTTTCTTTTCTCAGCCTTACTGCTGCTCTGTGTCCTCACACTCTGCACTGCTCCGTGTGGTCACACAATGAACTGCAGCAGAACTCTATCACAGGTGTTCTCACTTTGTAATGCAACGTTCCCTCACAGCTCCGCTGCTCTCAGTCCGTGAACAAACAAACATTGAATGCTTCTTACAACTCTTGTGGTAAGCACTACCCTTACTATAGGGATTTTACATTTCTTCCTTTCTTATCTCACAACTGTAGCTTTCCTTTGAGCCAGAGAACAATCCCTAGGAATTGGGCAACAGACCTCATTAGGCACACATGTCTCTATTTGCATTTCTTCAAAATCATTTGTACCAACAGAGTCTCTCTCATATTGTGGAGTTTCTTTAAGTTTCCCCTCTCTTAGAAACTGCTGAAACTGGTCCCACAGCAAGTCAGCCCTCGTAGGTATTTTTGCATTGGAGATAGAATTCCTCTCATTAGAGTGTATCCCTTGCAAAACCCCTAATTTAGAGGACTCAAAAGCTTCTCTGTTATCTGCACTGGGGATTCCCACACTGGCTAAGCTTTCAATCCACTGATCAACGGTGGAAGGTGAAGGTTTCAGTTCCTGCCCTTTTAAACCAGCCCTTAGCCCTCTTGCCACATTGTCAGGAAAGAAATTATCGGCCTTACCTTGAGGCTGTTTCTGTATGTCAGCACTGATACCTTTTCCACCTCTCCAGCTGTCACCGTTGTCCCGGTTGCTGGCCTGACGTGCACTTCTCCTCCAGTTACTTGTACTTCTGCTTTTAAATGCTGGCACAATATCTCTTTCTTCCTGGTCTGAAACAGTAGACGGGCTTTGGCCTGAGACTGCCACTGCCTCTCGGTGAGCTGCTGCTGCCTGAGTTTGAGCCTTCTCTCTGGCTCCTTCTCTCACCCAGACTTCTCTCTCTCTGTCTGGCTTCAGCCACTCTCCTCTGGCATTCTCTCCAGCAGATCTCTCACTGACTCTCACTCCCTGGAGTCTCCCTTCGTCTCTGTCCTTGAGCTTGACTCTGTGCTTGTCTCTTTCCTTGGCTCTCTCCTTGGCTCCTTCCTTGTCTACCTCCTTGTCTGCTACACGTGGTTTTTAACCACTGCTTCCTGCTGGGCCTTCCCTGTTCTCCGCCCTCCTCTGACCAATCAGGAGGGTGGCTTGTCTCCACCCCTGAGCTAGGGCGTGTTCCACCCCTTGCAGGGAGCTGAGCTTTCCTCTGACGTAGGCTGTAATCCCCTTGCATCTGTGCACTGTCATTGACTTCCATGGGGCTTTCAGGATTTTCATCCATATCCATGCTTTCTACTATGCTTTCACCATCACAATAGCGGACTACAAAGTTCTGATGGGAGAAAAATTCTATACAGAAAGACACGCTAAGGTAGCATGTTTCATCCATTGGGAACTGTGTAAACACTACAACACTGCTGTACCAGAAAAGTACTGGGATCATGACCCTAAGGGGGAAAGTTATAAGTGGAGATAACATTTAGAATCTTACTGGAGCTCAAATTACAGTAGAAATCACTAAGCTGTAACGACTGAGTGCCACAGGTCAGTAATGCTCACAGTGAAGAATCAACCTTACGAGCAACATTATTCCAGGGAAAAATAATTCCAGCTCAAAGTTGGTCTTGTTTTTCTTAGCTGAAAGTAACAGGCCTCTAATTGTGGCCCAATGTTCCAGGCCATATTCCTAAAGGCAAGACAACAAGGAACAGGTGTACCAAAACAGCAGTAGGTTTAAACAGAAACCCCAACACATTTCGGCTGAATGGCTTCTTCAGGGGGAGTAAAACCTCAAAATAAAATCATAAGATAAAACAAAATATCATTAAAACATCACAAATAATGCAGGCACAAGTAATAAAACCAATCAATCAATCAATCAATAAATCAATAAATATTATAAACATTGATACAAATCATAAATGAATGGTCAAATAAATAAATAAAAACATATGTAAAACACCCAAAGGCATGGAATTAAGCGTAGTTACTCACCTGTAACAAGTATTCTCCAGGGCAGCAGGAATCAGTCCTCACATATGGGTGACATCGGCTCCAATGGAGCCCACACGGAGCATTTCCCCAACTTTCAAAGAAAGCTTTTGGGACATGCTGCCACGCATGCGTGGTCTCCTTCCCACCCAGGGGTGCCATCTTGCTCAGTCAGATGATATAACTAAGATGGCAGTAAGACACAGGGAAAGAGAGGAAACTCCCAAGGGAGAGGAAGGGTTGCGAGGACTGATTCCTGCTGTCCCTGGAGAAAATCTGTTACAGGTGAGTAACTACACCTCCTCCAGGAACAAGCAGGAAGTCGGTCCTCACATATGGGATTTCCTAGCTCCAGGCTGCCGAGGACCAAACCACGATAGCATCAACGTGACCAATCGGATAGCTGTGAGTTGCAGAAGCTGAGTTCCCACTGAGAGACTCTGCAACCCTAGCATCCAGCGACACTATCACTCCGGTAGCCTGAAAAGAGAAGAGTCGGAGGGCAGGAATTGCCTACACCCCAAGAATATAACGGAGTACTGCCTAGCCAAAGGCACTCTGCCTGCGGGACTTGCTCTCTAGGCAGTAGTGAGCTGTGAACGTATGAACTGAAGACCATGTGGCGGGCCTTGCAAACTCAGTCACCGGCAATGAGCGGAGGTTGGCCACAGACGTGACCATCACCCTCACGCAATGCGCTGTGATCTGGTGCTCAAGGGAGAGGCCAGATCACTCATAGGCAAGGGCAATACAGTCCTCCACCAAGTGGACAGAGTTCGCTTGGTCACGGGGAGTCCCAGTCTGCCTGGGTCATAAGACACAAAAAGCTGAGGAGCTTTGCAATGGGCCTGCGTCCACTGCAGGCAGAAGGATAGGGCCCGCTTGCCACCTAGTGTGTGAAGTATTAGTTCCTCCCTTTGATAATAGAAGGCCCTGGAGGAACCTGGAGACCAGACGCTGATAGGGTGGTGGTGCACGGCTATGGCATTTAGGTGCACCCTCACTGAGTTGGATTTCAGCTCGGTGTGCGATAGGTATAGTAGGTACTGGAGAACTATTTGCACATGATAGGAGAAGGGTTTCTTCTTCTCTGTACACCAGACGGAGAATCTTCTCCACTTAAAGGCATAAGCCCTTCTGGTGGAGGGTTTTCAGGAGGCCAGTAGGATCTCCCCAACTTCCCCTGGAAGGTTGAAAGGGGCCAATGCTATCCTTTCAGCAGCCACATCATTAGCGTTAGAGACCCCAGGTTGGGGTGTAGAAGGGAGTCCTCCTCCTGGGACAGGAAATCTGGGGCTTGGCCCAGCAGAACAGGGAGCACCACTGACAGGGAAAGCAACAGGGGGAACCGGGGTTGCCTGGGCCATCTGGATGCAATCAGTATCACTGATACTCCCTCGCTCTATACCTTGAAGAGGCTCTTGGCAATCAGGGGGGGTCAGTGAGAACGCATAGAGTAGGCCCTCCGACCACAAAATCGGGAAGGAGTCTGCTGCCACTCTCCCCGGGTCCGTCTGGTGTGAGCAGAAGCAAGGCAGCTGCGTGTTGTTTGGGGAGGCGAACAGGTCTATCATGGGCCTGCCCCGTGGTGGAAGAGTTGCTGCATTACCCTGGGATTCAAGCGCCAGTCATGTGGGCGAAGGATCCTGCTCAGCCTGTCCGCTAAGCAGTTGTCCTGGCCTGGTAGGTATACTGTTCGTGAGAGCATGCTGTTTCACACTGTGAAAGAGAGGTCTACTGCTTCTGGAAGAGGGAGTACGAGCCCATGCCCCCCTGCTTGTTGATGTAAAACATTGCCACCTGGTTGTCCATCTGGATCAGCATAGGTCAGTGTCGCCGGTGGAGGCAGAACTCTTGCAGGGCTAGGAAAATTGCCCAGAGTTCCAGAAGATTGATTTGCAAGAGTGACTCCTCTTGGGACCAGCTGCCTTGTGCGCGGTGATCCCCACAATGCACCCCCCATCCCAGGACGGCGGCATCTGTTGTCAGGGTCCTCTGTAGTGAGGGTGCCTGAAATGGCATTCCCGCCTGGAGTTGGCGCAAGTTTTGCCACCCAGTGAGGGACTCTGCCAGCTGGTGGGTGACTCTGTCCTTGTCCCGCAGTCTGCCCATGGTTTGAGTCCACTGTAAGAGGTGGGCTAAAGGCATGACATGGACCACTGAGGCCATGTGGCCCAACAGGCAGAGCAGGAGGCGAGCTGGTACCGACCGGAGGCATTGCATCTCTCCTGCTAGTTACCTGAGGTGTTCTGCCCTTTTTTTTGGGCGGATGGCCTTGACATGTAACGTGTCCAACTGAGCCCCTATGAACTCCAGGCTTTAGGTTGAGGCAAGATGGGATTTGGGGAAGCTGATGATGAACCCCAGGTGCTGCAGTAGGAGGATTGTATGCTCTGTGGCCTGCCTGACCTCTGAGGCTGTACCGCCTCAGATACGCCATTCATCCAGGTAGGGGAAGACAAAATTCCCTTATAGGCACAAGTGGGCGGCTACCACTGCCAAGCAACTTGGTAAAGACCCTTGGCGAGGAGGCCAGGCCGAAGGGCAGCACCCTGTTCTGGCAGTACCCCCCTCCCACCACGAATCTTAGGTATTGCCTGTGGGAGGGGTGGATCAGGATGTGGGTATACGCATCCTTTAGATCCAAGGAACACAGCCAATCTCCCTGGTGGAGGTAAGGCAGCAGTGTTCCAGGGAGAGCATCTTGAACTTCTCCCTCACCAGAAACCTGTTCAAGTTTCACAGGTCTAGTATGGGCCTGAGGTCATCAGTTCTCCTTGGAACAAGGAAGTTCCTGGAGTAAAAACCTTTTCCCCACAGGTGCTTGGGAAAAGTCTCCACTGCATTGTTCCTGAGTAGGCCTGCAAGTTCTAAGAGCAGCAAGGTCTGGTGAAGGAGAGGTCACAAAGGCTTTCCTGGGAAGAACCTTGGGGGTACCTGCTGCAGGAGGAGGAGGTACCCCTTCTTTACCACCTGCAGAACCCACTGGTCCGAGGTGACCCCGGCCCACCTTTGGCAAAGAGTGCCAGGCGGCCTCTGTGGGCTGGGGAGGGTCTCCCAGAGGAGAGGAGGCCCTGCCCCGGAAGTAAAAAGCTCCCCCCCCCTGGGTTGGTGGGATTTGGGGCCTGGGGCTTCTGGATTTTTGGCTTCCTGGGTTCATGGCCCTGATCCATAGGCTGAGGGCCTTGCTGTTGATGGCCCGAAAAGGGCTGGCAGTGACTGGTGGAAGGACATCTTTTTCCTCAGGAAAAGCGGTCTTTTCCCCGATGGTTTCTTGCAAAGGAGGGCTGAAGTTTTCTTGAAGAGCCTCTGCCTAGTCACAACCTCGGCCTCTATCTCGGCCGCCTTGTCAGCCATGCGTTTGCTGAACAAGTTTTCCCCAG
Source organism: Ichthyophis bannanicus (assembly GCA_033557465.1). Taxonomy (NCBI): domain Eukaryota; kingdom Metazoa; phylum Chordata; class Amphibia; order Gymnophiona; family Ichthyophiidae; genus Ichthyophis; species Ichthyophis bannanicus. The sequence goes on along the minus strand of JAWIIG010000038.1, from coordinate 855,032 downwards.
TACAGGGGACATCGAGCAATTTTTCTTGGATCCATTGCTCAAGGTCCAAGATCTGTAGCCAGGCCTGGCGCTGGTGTCAACTGCCACAACTCGGCTGCTGACTCGGCCATCATAGACGGCTCGGGAAAGGAACTTAGAGCAGTCCCTGATCCTGGCTGTCAGGGACTGGAACCACTGGAGAGGTTACCCAGCGAGCCCAGCCAAGAAGCCGGAGAGCTCCTGGATCAGGGCCTTGAGATATATGCCTATGTACAGTTCATAGGCCTGAATCCGGTACTTGAGCTTTTGTGACCGAAGGCATCAAGGGCCCGAGCCTCTCTGCCTGGGGGGAGAGAGGTGTAGTTCTTCTGGCTCTTAAGCTTCTGCATGATTGATTCTACAACCATTGAATTATGTGGGAGCTGAGTTTTGTGGAACCCGGGGCCCTTCTTGATGCGGTAGATGGTGTCGAGGCATCAGCTGACCACCGGCACCAAGGCAGAGGTCTCCCACATCCTGAGGAGCAGCCGTTTGAGGATCGGCTGTACCGACATCATGAGAGTCTCTTTGGGTGGGGACTCTTACTGGAACCGACAGGGCCTGGGCCATATCCTGAATGGCCATGTCCTCCAGGAGAGAATAGTGCCAAGGTGCCGAAGGAGATGACTCCAAGGGGACGTCTCGGTGCTGGCAGGTTTCCATGGAAGGTTCGATGTCTGTCTCCCACTCAGAGTCAGAGGGTGTCGACAATTCCGAGACTCTGCATTCTCATATCTCGAGGCCAGCCCTGAGGAACCTGGCCCCTCCAGAGGACCTTGGATCAGATTCCCGGAAATTGGCCAGAGAGGACTGGATACCCGAGGAACGGAAATGGGACCTCGACTGGTGCAGAGGACTCACCCGAGGCCAGTGACGCTTGGAGCCTGGCTCAATGCCCGGTGACTCCCCTGCCATCGGGGGCCCAGTTGTCAGCCATCACTGCCTGCTGCAGGGCCAGGATAGCAGAAATATTCTGCTCCAGGACCGCCATTCTGGTTTCGAGTCCAGAAGGCTCCACAGCTTTCGGCGTGGGCAACGAGGACCTCGGGCCCGACACCAGCGCTCTTGCGAGTGCGTCTTTGATGAGGACCAATGCCTCGAGAAGCCTTGCACAGTCTCCGCCAGCCGAGGACTCCTTCTTCTCAGAGATCTTAGTGGGGCGCTGCTCAGAGTTGCCCGAGTCCCTCCATGGGACTTTACGGGGTTTCACCGATGGAACCTCAACGGGCTTCGAGGATTTTTTCTTTTTTCTCTCGGGTCCGGGGTCTTCCCAGAGGAGCCGCCACTGTGTGACTCCATGAATGCCCAGGCCTCACGGGAAGTGCTGGGCTTGGAGCTCGGTGTTGGGGAAGCCGTTGCCGAATTGGACCTCGGGAACATCCTCTCCTGCAATTTCAATCTTTTCTTGTTGGTTTTCGGAGTCATGGCCTGGCACAGGTCGCAGGTGGTACTATCGTGAACCGGGCCCAGGCAGCATGGGGTAGCAGTCGTGCGTGTCTTGTAAAGAAAACAGGAGTAGAAAATACACACATGCACAAATACTACTACCATCAATGATAGACAAAGAACAAGAAATGTTTCTAACAGAGGGCCTTTGTTTTGTCATTTCCCCCCTTTGTTTTTGATTCACACAAGAAAACTGCAAACATGGAGCTCAAGATAAGAAAATTGTCCTGAGAAATGAAGTGACAAAGGCCCCTAAAATCTGAGCTTTATCCTGAGAAAAGGTCCTATTTACTATGCTAATAATGAATCCAGACAAGAGGCAGTATCAGGACAATAATGCCTGGTCAATGTATAAACTGAATCCACTTTGAGCAATTTGAATGAACAGGCAGATTTTAAGTTAGAGAATAAATAAATACAAAAAAATCAAATTCCATGTTAAAGCTTTAAAGACCTGAGCATAGTACGATAATCTGTACATGTGCTGCCAACGTAAAACATAAAGAACATAAAGAGAATTTTATACAGCATATTTCACATGGAAAGCCCATTTTATATGCGCAAAAGGCTGTTATAGAATTGTGCGGGTGTATTCGCACATAGTTTTATGCAGACTCACTGTAGGCATTCCTGGGAGCTTTATTTGGACAGAGTGGAGGCAAGTGCGCATGTATTTTATGAAATTTGCAGGTACACACATAGAATAAATGCACAAATTTACACTACTTTCAAAGCAACTGTAAATATCTGCATGTGAATTTGCCCGCCATTGGGGTTGATTCTGGGAGCCTGTTTTTAAAGTCATGTAGGCATCTATGTTGTTGTTATAAAATCAGCATTTTGGGGATTTTTTCACATGCGTGTCTTCTTATACAACTGCCCCCCCCCAAAAGGCGGTAACTTGTAGCTTCCCTGTGGATTCTGAAAAAGAAACTCCTTGCAGCGTTTTCTTTTCATAAACTGCCACTAGACAGGTGCCGTAGGGGGAGTTCTCCCTGCCTATGCAGATGCAGAATATGCAGGGAAAAACCGGAGGGAAGCAGGCAAGAGGATTTCAAAATAAAATCCCTGCACATACTTCCCATGGTCCACCCTGTCTCTGCCCCTAGTGCTATCTCTTTTCCTTGCAGAGGGCTGGGGCAATTTTCAACAGGAACTGCTCTCGAAGGGCCTGATTTCATAAAAAGATGCCTGTGTGAGAAGTCCAAAAAGATGCCTATTTTATAAAAGCAACATGAGCCTCTGTGCTTTTATATAAATAAACTCCCAGAAACAGCGCCAATAGTGTACAAATCCCAACACACACATCTCCACCTATTCCAAAGCATATAATCACATACTTTATAAAATATACACATACACTGCAACTTGGCCCTTGCTCCTCTAGGCTATGTCCTGGAAACATCTATGCAGGATGTGCATTTAAGTATGTGCCATTTTATTTATTTGAAAATATTTATATCCCGCCAATCTAATAATTCTTGATGGGATACAACAAAACATTAGAAATATCCAAATAAAACACAAAAATACAAATACGTATAACAGAAAACAAAGTAATTAAAATTATACCCAAACTCCTCCTACAAATCAAACAGCACTTTCTAAAGCAATATCAATCAACTCTTAAAAGCTTCAACAAATAAAGTGGCTTTAACTCCCTTTCTCTTCACACACAGATTTAGAAAGAACATTTCCTAAAACATGTTCTAATGCAGAAAAGACTCCAGTATGTATGCGTTCAAGTGAAATCGTTTTAAAAGAGGGCACAGGAAGCAGAGATGCATCCACAGAACATAATGTCCTACCAAGAACATAAGTTTAAGGTCAGGTTGTTGCAAACAATAGAAATCATTTTGAAGCACATATCAAAGACAACAGGTAGCCAGTGCAACTACTCAAGCCTAGGTTTTATCTGCTTACAAGATGCTCTGGTTATGAGCAATCTGGCAGTCACATTCTGTGTTAGCTATAGCGCCTTCAAAGTGGTCATAGGCAAACCCAAATAAAATCTACTGTAATAATCTAAGACTAGCAATATTAAGGTTTGATGGAGAAATTTTACATACATGATCATTTTAACCCTACATTGCCTCAGAAAAAATAATCCAAGTTATCAATGTCCCTGTTTAATGTACATTACCAAGTTGAAATGACAATGTAAATGCTTGGACTGAAATGATAAAGCAGTATTAAAAAAAAACCACATGCTAAATAAAGAAAATAAATGTTCTTTCCTTGAATCCTGCTAGACCAGTCCAGATGTATAGGTTATGCTCCCTTGTCAGCAGGTGGAGGCAGATTTCAGCAACTTTCAGTGAGATATCACTAAACATATCTGCTGATGCAGCACTGAGAGAACCCAGTATGACACTTCCCAAACAATAAGCAAGACTAAAAACTCAGAAATGAACAACATTAGTAATCAACAGTCCAAATTTGGAACACTTATTTTGAACAAGTATTTGGCTCTCTTACTGCAATGAATTCAGGGCAGGTTTTGGTCTAGCAGGATTCAAGGAAAAAAATGATCAGCTACTGTATATAAAAGTTCTCCTTCCTTATCATCCTACTAGACCAGCCAGATGTACAAGATGTACCCAAGCAGTCAGGACCCAGGTTAGGAGAAAGATGAGGGTCTAGACAGAACCGTCAAAAATGCCATCTCCTTCAGTTTCCGCATGCAACCTGTAGTTTTTCACCAAGAAACTCAGAGAAGACTATGTGATCGACTCACAGATGTCCTCTGGAGATACTAATCTAGACTTTGTCCAGGAGGCGGCCTGTGTCCTACTGGAGTAAGCTCTGACTCCCTCTGGCACATGTTTACCAGTCAGAAGGTATGCTGACCCAATGGCCTCTTTAATCCAGGGGGCAACAGAGGACTTGGCGGCTGCCATCCTTTCCCTTGGACCACCAAAGAGGGCAAAAAGATGATCAGCTACCTGGAAGTTACTAATCCCTTCTGCTGGTAAGATCAACACCCTCCGCACTTCCACCAGACACAGCAAGGGATCTTTCCGGAGACCTCCCTCCAAGAGGGAAGGCAGAACAAATGTCTAGCTCAGAAAAAAATAGAGAGGACAGCACTTTTGGGAGAAAGGAAGCACAGTCTGCAAGGAGACAGAAGCCATCAAGATGGCTGAGAAAGGCTTACTGCAAGAAAAGGGTACAGCTCTGACATCTGCCTGGCAGACACTATAGCCATCAAGAAAACCATGAATGGGCTCAAAGGAGGGTCCTTTCAGTACCTTCAACTTTATAGAGAGACTCCATGAAGAAATAACTGGATGCAGTGGTGGATGAATCTGCTTCACTCCCTTGAAGAAACGTGAGCTTTATTTATTTTATTGAAGAACATAAGAAATGTCATACTGGGTCAGACCAAGGTCCATCAAGCCCAGAATCCTGTTTCCAACAGTGACCAATCCAGGTCACAAGTACCTGGCAGGTTTCCAAAAGGCGCACAGGTTCCACAATGCTCATCCTGGGACAAGCAGTGGATTTCCTGGGTCCTTTTTAATAATGGTTTATGGACCTTTCCTCCAGGAACTTGTCCAAACCTTTTTTAAACCCAGCTACACTAACAGCTTTTATTACATCCTCCGGTAACGAATTTGAGTTTGATTATGCGTTGAGTGAAAAAATATTTCTCTTATTAGTCTTAAATGGGTTACATTGTAGCTTCATTTCGTGTCCTCTAGTCTGTCTACTATTAGTATTCATTTCACGTCTTTCCAGTGGTAGTTCAAGGCGAGTTATATTTAGGTACATAAGTATTTCCCTGTCCCCGGAGGGCTTACAATCTAAGTTCATACCTGAGGCAATGGAGGGTTAAGTGATTTACCCAAAGCCACAAGGAGTACCAGTGGGATTTGAAACCTGGTCTCTATGGTCATCGACTGCTGCTAACCACTAGGCTACACCATATTGGGGTATGCTGCCAATGGCATCCCTGTAGCATGCCAGAGCTACCACCTGAACCTTGGAAGAGTTTAGGGCCAAGCCCTGGTCCAGATCGGACTGCAGGAAGCTGTCAGACACTCTCCCAACCAGCTGCATATCTTGGAAGGGACTCACCAGAACTCTGTAAGGAAGATTACTGGCTCTGGACAGACTGCCCCTTCTTGGGCTGAGACCAAAGGATGACCAGGCCCCATCCAGACTCCTAGTAGTCTGAGGGCATCTCCAGGTTCTACGCATGGCCTTAAAAAAGGTACTGTTTTCTGGGAAAATCTGTGGGCAAGTCTACCCAAGGACTTCCACCACTTCTCTAGGCCGGTCCTGAAAAGGGAGGTGCTTCGCTGCAGTTTGAAGGCAGCATCCACTGACCAAGAGCAGAGCCAGAGCTATCATCTGGCTACTACCAAAGCTGCCATGGACGTTGAAGAGACTCTGAACAAGTCGAACAAGGCATCAGCCACCTAAGCAGTCCACCACTCCAACTTCATAGCCTCCAGGCTATCTGATAGCTGCTGGATCCAGCAGTGGAGGGCTTGGATTATCAAACCTGCACACAGCACTGCTTGAGTGTCTAAGGCAGTGGCTACATGGGCATTCTTAAGGAGGACAGGATCTTCCTATCATGAGACCCCTTGAGCACAGCACCTCCCTCCACAGGCATGGTCATGCATTCTGACACAGCTGGGAGCCCAGAAGGAGACCAAAAGGCTGATATAACTCACCCTGGGGAAGAGGGTACAACTGAGCTAGGACCTTAGGGCCCCTAAAATCCAACTCAGGGGTCTCCTATTGAGAAACCATGAGCTGCCTCATAAGTTCCAGGACAGGAAGGCCAGAAGAATGCCCAAAATCCCTCAAGATGGGGTCCACTGGTGAAGCCCGCACAGGAGCAGGCTCTGCAATATGCACAACCTGCACAGCATCTTGAAGAGGAAGAGGAAGGTTTCCAAGAGGAAGAGTCTGATCACTGAAGATCCTTGCCCTCACAAAATGGAATTTCCCATTATACCTCTGATTCACCTTCTGGAGGAAGGACCTCTCACCTACTTTCCATGCAACCTCTATATGGTATAAGACAGTGTTACCTCAGGCCAGAAGTTCAATTCCCGCATGGGGACAAGCAACCTCAGGCCGGAGGGACTGGGGTCTCTAGTCCCATGGCTACTCCTTGTGGCCTTGGGCAAGCCACTTAAGCCTCCACTGCCTCAAGTACACTTAGATTGTGTGCCCTTCGGGGACAAGGGAATAAAAAGTACCTGTTAGTATACATGCAAACCGCACTGATTCTAAAGAGCGCGGTATAATAAATAAATAAATAAATAAATAAATAGTGTTCCCGGAAAAGAGGGCAGATGCAAGGGTGCAGAAGGAGTGCTTAACCCACTAGCCCTAAAGACAAAGCTGCCCGAGAGCCCAAGGCCCCAAGGATGGGAATTCCAAAGAACTAGCAAAGATTGAGAACAACCCATGAGTTGTTTCAGCAGCTGCTATGCAAGTCAACTGAGAGAAGGGGCTCCAGGACTCCAGAAGTCCCTCAGGAGCTCAAGGACTTGTGAATACCTGGTTAAAAGATAGAAAGCAGAGGGTAGGGCTAAATGGCCAATTTTCCCAATGGAGAAAGGTGAATAGTGGTATACCCCAGGGATCTGTGCTGGGTCCGCTGCTTTTTGACATATTCATAAATGACCTGGAAAGTGGAATAACGAGTGAGGTTATCAAATTTGCAGATGACACAAAACTATTTAAAGTTGTTAAAACCCAAGAGGATTGTGAAAAATTGCAAGAGGATCTTGATAAATTGGAAGACTGGGCATCAAAATGGCAGATGAAATTTAATGTGGACAAGTGCAAGGTTATGCACCTAGGGAAGAACAACCCAAACTATGGTTACACGATGCAAGGTTCCACATTAGGAACCACCACCCAGGAAAAAGATTTAGGCGTCATTGTGGATACCATGTTAAAACCCTCGGCCCAGGGTGCAGCAGCGGCCAAGAGAGCAAATAGAATGCTAGGTATGATAAGGAAAGGAATGGAAAATAAAACAAAAAAGATATTATAATGCCTCTATATCATTCCATGGTGAGACCGCACCTTGAATATTGTGTGCAATTCTGGTCGCCGTATCTTAAAAAGGATATAGCGATTTTAGAAAAGGTACAGAGAAGAGCCACCAAAATGGTAAAGGGGATGGAAGGATACTCCTATGAAGAAAGGCTAAAAAGGTTAGGGCTCTTTAACCTGGAAAAGAGACGGCTGAGGGGAGATATGATAGAAGTCTATAAATTAATGAACGGAGTGGAATGGGTAAACATAGATCGATTGTTCACCTTATCAGAATATAGAAAGACTAGGGGACATGCAATGAAGCTACAGGGTAAACTATTTAAGACTAATAAAAGAAAATATTTTTTCACTCAACGTGTAATCAAACTCTGGAATTTGTTACCGGAGGATGTAGTAAAGGCTGTTAGTGTAGCTGGGCTTAAAAAAGGTTTGGACAAGTTCCTGGAGGAAAGGTCCATAAACCATTAAGAAGTGACCGAAGATATCAATGCTTGACCCAGTACAAGCATTGTGGAACTTGTGTCTGTTGGGGAAACTGCTAGGTACATATGACCTAGATTGGCCACTGTTGGAAACAGAATACTGGGCTTGATGGACCTTGGTCTGACCCAGTATGGCATATCTTATGTTCTTATGAATGTGGTCATCTCACCTCGTCCACCCTTCAGCAGGGACCATGCCACAAATGACTGCAGAGAAAAGAATTAGGGATGTGGTAGGATGCCACAGAGGCAACAAAAATGGATTCAGGCAAATAATTTCCAAAGTGATCATGCATTCAGGGCAAAAAATTTCAGCTGTGTGGAAAAAAACACCAAGGCCACAGACTCTTTTGGGTCGTGAATAAGCACTGCAATGGCTAAATTAAAATAAGCGGAAAAAAGAGCCCACCAAACCCCCCAGAAAAACTGATGAAAAGGGAACACCGAAAAAGGAATCTCCAAATTTGTCCAGCCAGCCAGGGCAGAGGGTGACTGCTGACCTAGGCAGAGGGTTTCTGCTGCCCTAGGCAGACCATCTGTGCCCCTCCCAATTGCATCACCGTTCAGCCCCCCTTGTGCTGAAGTGGCAGCAGTTGAACTGTGGCTTCAGCGCTGCGTCAGGTCTTAAACTGCCCACACGAATGGCTTGTGCTCCTGTCCCCCTCCAACGCAACTTCCTTGGAGAAGACAAGAGTGGCAGGCTGGAGCTGTGCACATGCGTGCAGGTGTTTTAAAGCCCGGCGTGGCATTTTCTTGGGGGAGGGGAGGGTTGAAGATTAGTAATGCCATCCACCAGAGTCTGCTGCCCTAGGCAATCGCCTAAGTCCTATCAGGCCAGCCGGACCTGGCCGGGGAAACATGAGAAGAGAGGTACCACCCACCCTCACAGGCCTGAGGCCCAACTGCCAGAGAAGTTTCTTTTTTTTAAAAAATTTAGAGCTGCTTTATTGAAACAGCAGTGTCATATATTGCCCCACTGAAATCAATGGGGAAAAGAAAAAGAGAGAAAAAAATAAAGACGAAAAATGAGCGAGCAGATAAAGAAGAAGAGGCAAGAGGGCACGGGCCCAAACCTATCATCCTCTCAGGGGCCTGTGAGGTCCTTCTGCCCATTCTCCATGCCACCGGTGCTAGAACTCGGAAACAGTGTTGAACACAGGGCTGCTATCAGCTCTAGGAAACAGGGGTGTACCCATGCTCCGAGCAACACTGGGCAGGGAAGCAAAGTCCACACACCTTGCCACCTGCTGCACCAGTCCACACACCTTGCCACTGCTGGGAGCAAACAATACTGGCTTCTCTCAGTGCTGCACCATCAGAGGTATACCTAGTGATGACATCAATGAAAGATGCTCAAGTCTGCCTCCACCTGATGGCAAGGGAGCATATCACACTCGTCTGGACTTGTCTAATAGAATGATAAAGACTTATTGTATGAAAATTCCTAGGAGACAATAATGGTTCAATCTCCATAGCACTCAAAGCTTCAAAGAAAAAAAAGAGGCTGTAACACCCCAAATCTGCATCTTCATACTCAACTGGTGAACTAGAATTATACCCAGGTAATTTACAGTATTTCCTTATGTATCTTTATCATATAATCTGCAACGCTTATCCTTGCAGTTAGTTCTAAAACCACTCCCTTGGATACAACAATAATTCAATAAAAATTATTTTGTGCCAATTGGAAACAATGGACAAGCATAAATTCGTCACACTGATAACAGATTCAAAAAGGACACCATACTAAGAGGTTTTTTGGGGATTGCCACCACTGGAGCGATGAGATTAGTCAGGTCGAGATCATTATCTTGTCTCTTAGGCGACCTGATGCCTGAGACCACTGGGAAGCCAGTGTCCATTAAGTTGCACACATATGTAGATGAGCATATGGAACAACATGCACTGTTGATGCCATATGACTCAAACGTTGCAGTAGTTCTCGAGCTGTGAGAGTGTTCTTGAGGCACGCCTGAGATGCTAACTGAATGAGTCAAGCACAGTGGAGTTGGGGCAGAAAAGCCCTCGATTGCTTTGAGAGGGAACAAGTTGGACTTTGGAAGATTTATTACAAATCCCAAATGTTGCAACACTTGCATGGTGCACAAGAGGGACAGACTGGCCTCTAGAGAGGTGTTTGCTCGAATGAGCCAGTCGTCTAAGTAAGGGAAGACAAATATCCCAAGAGTCCTTAGGAATGCAGCTACTACCGCCATGCACTTTGTGAAGACTCTTGGGACAGAGGCAAGGCCAAAAGGCAGGACTCTGTATTGATAATGTCTACCTGGAAACATGAAGCACAGGAATTTTCTGTGCTGTGAATGAATAAGTATGTGCCTCCTTAAGATCTAGAGAACAGAGCCAGTCCTGACTCTGGAGATAGGGGAGAAGGGTGCCTAGGGAGATCATTTAGAATTTCTCCCGTGGTAGGTACTTGTTCAGTTCTCTGAGGTCCAGAATGGGCCCGTACCCTCCAGTTTTCTTTGGAATGAGGAAGTATGGAGAATAGAAGGCCATTCCCTGCTGGGATGGTGGAACCTCCTCTATTGCGCCCTGAAAGAGAAGGGAGGCGACCTCTTGCAACAACAGGGCATTGAGAGGGCTCTGAGAGCAGAACTCTCCTGGAGGAGTTGGGAGGGAGGTAGACTTCGTAGATGAAGCCTGTACCCCTCCCATACTACAGAGTGTCCACTGCTCTGATGTGACAAGGTGCCACCTGTGGGCAAAGTGGCAGAGTCTGCCGGGAATGTGGATGGGATCTGGAATCTCCAGAGGCAGACCGGCTATGTTCTCTAGAAAGGAGTCAAAGACCCTGAGGAGGCTGGCTCTGTTGAGGTGGTTGAGACTTAGGAGTCTGAGCCTTTCTTTTGTTGTTTTGATGGCTGCTGCCCCTTCTGAAGAGCATGGTGTTGACACTGTACAGCAGGAGTGTAAGAAAGATAGTACTTCTTCTTATTGAAAAAGGCTTTCTTTGCTGCCTTTTTCCTAGCTGGGTTGGCCATAGATCTAGATAGTCTATTAAGAGTAGTGTTCTCAGATTCTAAGTGAGAGGCCTTGTCCTGCAAATCCTTGCCAAAAAGGTTTTCACCGGTGCACCCAGCTTATCTTGAACCCATTGTTCAAGATCTGATGCTTGGAGCCAAGCAATCCTGCGTGCACCAATACAGATAGATGAAGTTCTGCTGATGCACTCGAAACAGTCAAAGGTTGCCCTGTTAACAAATTTTGAAACATTTTGAGCATGCTTTACAAGGGCGAGATAATTCTGCCCTCTTGTCATTGGGAAGAAGAGGAGCCATGAGCTCCAAATCTCTAGCCACCTCTCTAAGGAACATACCCATATAGAGTATATAGGAACTGATCCCGGCCGATAACATGGAGGCCTGAAAACGTCATCGACCAAAAGCATCGAGGGTTCTCGATTCCCTATCTGGAGGGTTTGAGGAATGTGTCTTAGCACTCTTTATTCAACGCATTGCTAATTTCACCATCATGGAATGGTGCGGTAATTGTGACTTTTGAAAACCCGGACACTCCGGTACCCGGTACATGGTATCGAGTCGTTGGGTATGTGGAGAGATGGTAAGGGGTTTCTCCCACATACGAAGCATAAGGTCATGAAATATACGATGAATAGGAAGAGTAGCTGCTTCCTTTGGGGCTGCAGGATATTGAAGAATTTCAATTCCTCAGCCCTAGGCTCTTTCTCCGAAGACACCTGCTGTAAGATGTAGGGACTGCAGATTGGGATGGAGCAGCATCCCGTCCTTCTGAGAGAGCAGATCTGGAACGGACCCCAGGGGATCTACAGGTTGAGCTTGAGACAGACATAGGAGAGGATACTACGGTTGTCGTGGCCAGTGTGAGGCTATGAGTATCATGTAGCCCTTGTCTCTCTGGAGTTTGAAAAGAGTCTTGGGAATGAGGGGAATAGGTGGAAAGGCATATAGGAAGCCCTGACCCCAGTGGAGGTGAAAAGCATCCACCTGCTGGCCGTCCTGTGCAGGAGTCCTGGAGCAGAAGTGAGGAAGCTTGGCAGTTTGAGGAATCGTAAACAGGTCTATCTCTGGGGTTCCCCAGATCTGAAAAATGTGAGTGACCTTGTCTGCATGGAGAGACCACCCATGGGGTAGAAGAACTTGACTCAGTTTGTCCGCCAAGACATTGTGTTTGCCTGGAAGATACACCGCAAAAAAGTGGATGTGGTGCTGTATGGCAAAAGACCACAGATGCAGGGCCTCATTGCAGAGGGTCCAAGAGCCTGTTCCACCCTGCTTGTTCAAGTAGAACATGGCTACTTGATTGTCCGTCTGGACTAGAACTGTGCGGAACCAAAGATGGTCCTGGAAGAACTTGAGCGCATTGTGGATGGCTCTGAGTTCCAGCAAATTTATGTGGAGTTGAGACTCCTGATAAAACCAAAGCCCCTGAGTGGAGAGATTGTCCAGATGAGCTTCCTAGCCCAATTTGGACGCAACCGTCATCAGGGTACATTGATGTGCTTGCCATTTTTATGGATGTTGCGAACTGGGCATCCTTTGTAATACGTGCATTTATCTGTTATTATATAATAGATATATAATAGGCACCTACTTGACCTTCACATCTGGGTGATCTTTTATAAAATTGCCATCTAAGAGGGTAGTTCTAAGGCGTGGGTAGAGTTTTGTGCTAGTATTCATGCATGAATCATAGTATTTTAGTGATCTACAGGTGGTGTGTAGTTGATCACTATACTGTCAGTTTGTGCGCAGGCTGATGGCGCATAGTTTTGGAGTGGGCAAGGACAGAGGTGGGGCATACATGGAGCATAGGCTTCATACTATAAATTACGCATGTGTCCAAAAAATAATTGTGGGCATTTACACCAAGTCTAGGGTTTATGTTAAGTAGTCACAACCAGATTTGGCATGCGTAGCTCACTACTCACACCCCTATTCCATAAAGTAAAATATTTGCGTACTTTACTTTATAGAATAGATGTCAAATGCGCACATTGAACTAAGTGACCCTTACAGAATTACCCTCTATGTGCATAACATGGAACGGGGCAAGGAATGATGTCGGCCACATTTTGTAGTTAGTGGAGTGTAACATACAAAGCATTGTTCCCACAGCAGATTGTGCAAATAATGTTATACCATCTCAACAGGTGGTATCCAGTGTATCCTCACTATCTGCCATGCACATAGCGTGCATTATAAGTTTTTTCTCTTCATTAACTATATGGGAATGTACTGGGAATACCCCAATAGGTAACACAGAGCCTCTGCAGTCACTGTGCTTTACGTTTTGCAACCAGCATGTGGTAACCATAAATTTTTACTGCACCTTTAAAAAATGTATTTTCATATTAGAAAGCAGCAGATGGGATTGAAATCAGCAGAGAACGCGGTCTTTCATTTTCAATGGAAAATATATATACAATAGATGAATACTACTTTTTTTTAAACTCTGCTTTATTTTATCTTTAGTTAAAAATGCTTGTATTTCAAACATGCACACAAAGGGTATCTACTTATTTAATCAGTTTGTCAGCGTTAACCTTGAAGTACCACAGTTGCGGCAGTCAGCAGAGACTAGCTAGATTAACAAAACAAGTCTTGTTAGTTGGTTTACAACTTTTACAAACCTATTTTAAAAGAAAAGAAAGGCACCAATGAGGGCATCTGCAGAAAAAGTAACCTCTTTTTAGGAAGACCAAATCATATGATGATGGGAATTTCCCAAGATGAGCCTTCAATAATTATTTGTCATATAATTTGGCATACAGAAGAAAAAAAAACACAATAAAATTTTAGTACCTGCAAAAATGTTTACTGGGCACCAAAAGAATTTACAGATTTTATTCATAATAATATACAATAGGAAACATGGAAACATGTTTTCAAAAATCATATTATTTTTCCTGGTTATTCAAGAATGTCTACGTTTCATACGGAAGCAGAATTTCAGGAGCAGGGGACACACCATGAAACTAACTGGTAATCGATTTAAGACAATTTTAAGAAAGCATTCTATCTGGCAACACACAAATTGGAATTTCTTGCCAGAGGATGTTGTCAAAGCTAATAATACAAATGGATTTAAAGTAGGTTTGCACAAGTTTCTGGAGGACAGATACATCAATAATTATAAGCCAGACAGACATGAGGATCAACACCCCTTGCTTACCATCTGGATTTGCTGGATATTCTATGTGGGCAGGCCATGCATCAGGGCTTTTTCTGGAACCATGCAATCATGTTCCCTAAATCTGGCTACTAGCTGTCCCCACTGCGAGATGAATGGGACTTCCTCCCCTCACCTCAAAAACTGGGTTCACATGTTCTATATGGCAACCCACGGCACTACCACCATGCCAGCCCTGTTTGGATCTTACAATCCTAGAATTGGAAGGTCTAGAACCCTTTGCCCCCTTTAACTGTGTAAACATAAGCATTCCATCAAGGATGGAGTACAACAGGCACTGATGGCATCTATGAGTCCAAAAAGGTTCATAGGCATATTTTCTTCAATTTAGAAACTTTTAGGCAACCTGAACATTTTACACTTTATACTTTCAAAATATATTTGTTGGAGGAAAGAAGAAAAGAGTGTAATAAAATATAACTAAATAAATAGATAGGAGGAATATAGCATAGTTATTCACCTGTAGCAGGTGTTCTCTAGGGACAGCAGAAATACGTGCTCATATATGGGTGACGGTGCCGACGGAGCTTGCGCGGTAATTTCTCCCCAGCTTTCAAAGAAAGCCTTTGGGAGATACACCACGCATGTGTGGTCGCCTTCCCCCCTAAGGGTGCCATCTTGTCTCAGTATGATATCATGAGAACCAAAATAACAGAGCCTTATAATGAAATGCACTAATCCAAAATTACAGCCCAATAAACAGCTGAGTGTTTAACCAAATTGTTTTTTTGTTGGAAAATTGGCCTTGAGGGACCTTCCCCTCTCGTAGCTGGCTAGCCCCTCTCCCTGCCATTGCTCTTGGCCTCTTGTCGATATGGGTCCTGGGCCCATGGGATTTCCCCACTACCCATGATTCATCTCCCGATACGGCCTTTGAGGGTTTCCATCTCTTCTGGAGGCCCTCGTTGGTGGAGCTGCGACTGGAAGTTCCATGGCCTCAGGGCTCTGAGGTTGCTCAGTCCCCTGGAGGAGGACTTGGAGCATGGTTGTGCGGACGACTGCTGATGGCTCTTAAGAGTCTTGGGAGTCATCTTCTTATAGAGAATGCAGACCAACGGATCATGATCCAGCCCGAGGCATCGAAGGCAACAGTTGTTCGGGTTCATGCGCAACATGTGTGCACAGCAGTCGCATGGCTTGAAGCCACTGACAGAGGCCACAGAGGAGAAGACAGCCTCCACGAGGTCAAACTCACTTGGCCCAGCCAAGAAAAAGGCACAAACCCATGCTGAACAAAAATTTGAAAAGAACCTGAGAAAATGCGATGCCGAGGCAAGCGGACTCAGGGGTGAGAAGGGACCATTATACAATAGGAGAAAAGCAAATTTAAAGACAAAAACTATCAACTTTTTCTGAGGGGAACAGGCAAATGTCTGATGTGCCCTGCGGAAAAAAGGAGACTGAGGCAAGTTGGTACCCTTTGGTGGGAAGGGGACCAGACATGCATGGTGTATCTCCCAAAGGCTTTCTTTGAAAGCTATGGAGAGATTACCAGGCGGTCTCCATCGATGCTAACGTCACCCATATATGAGGACTGACTTCCTGCTTGGTCGCAGAGAATTACTACTACTACTACTAATCATTTGTATAGTGATACAAGGCATATGCAGCACTATACATATAGATGCAAGACACAGTCCCTGCTTATCTGAGCTTACAATCTACTGTAATCAAGACAAAACACAATAAAGGCCTAAATAATTCAGGGAGGCAAGATTTTTCATAGAAAAAGAATTTCAAGGACAGAGATCATGATATGAAGTTAAAGGAGGGAAGGTAAAAAAAAACCCTGAAAAAATATTTTTCTACTCAAACAGTGATAGATATCTGGAAAAACCTATCAGCAGAAAATTACAGTGACAGGATTCATGCACACTAGGGACATAAATAGAAAAGACTGTGATAGAAACAGAGATAGGAGGTTGCAGTCTTACAAACAGCTCACTCTTCACCACCTCAAGAGCAGAAATAATGGGGAAGGTGATAATGAAAAGGGCATGATCTAGTGACACTGAGGTCATAGGGTTGAGCCAGCAAGTTGCAACTTCACAGAAACTTAACAGATCCATATTGGCAGACTGGTAGCTGCTGGTCATCATTCAGCAAGATAAGGACAAATAAGGGGCAGATAAAGGAATCATGCCCCAGTAAAACCAAAGACCATGGAGTAGCTGGTATGAAATAAGCAAACTTAACATAACATAAGAACTACCATACTATGTCAGACCAAGGTCCAATAAGCCCAGTATCCTGTTTCCAAAAGTGGTCAATCCAGGTCACAAGTACCTGTCAGGTTCCCAAAAAGGTACATAGATTCCACAATGTTTATCCTAGGGTAAGCAGTGGATTTCTCTAGTCCTCCTTAATAATGGATTATGGACTCTTCCTCCAGGAACCTGTCCAAACCTTTTTTTAAACCCAGATACACTAACAGAGTTTGATTATGCTTTCAGTGAAAAAATATTTTTTCTTACTAGTCTTAACTGGGTTACACTGTAACTTCATTGCTTGTACCCTAGTCTTCCTATTTTTTGGTGGAGTAAATAAACGATCTACATTTACCCATTCCATTAATTCATTTTTTGTAACTCCCCCCCCCCCCCCCCCAGCCGTCTTTTTTCCAAGTTGAATTCTAACCTTTTAAGCCTTTCCTCATAGGGGTATCCTTTCATCCCCTTTATCATTCTGGTGGCCCTTCTTTGTACCTTTTCTAATTCTGCTATATCCTTTTCAAAATATGGTGATTAGAACTGCACACAATATTCAAGATACGGTCTCACAATGAAACGATTCTGAGGCATTATAAGATCCTTGATTTTATTCTCCATTGCTTTCCTTATGATTCCTAGCATTCTATTTGCTTTTTTGGCCAACACTGTTGCACACTAGGTAGAGGCTTTCAATATATCATCCATGATGACGCCTAGATTCTTTTCCTGGATAGTGGTTCCTAATGTAGAACCTTTCAATGTATAACCATGGTTTGGGTTGTTCTTCCTTAAGTGCCTAACATTGTACTCGTCCACATTAAATTTCATCTGCCATTTGGACATCCAGTCTTCCAATTTAAAGTAGTTACTCACTTGTAGCAGGTGTTCTCCATGGACAGCAGGAATAAGTCCTCATGTATGGAAGACATTCTCTGAAGAAGCCCACATGGTAACATTCCCCAGCTTCTATTGGAAGTTTTTGGGAGGTACCACAATACCTGCGCACTTCCTTTCCACCTGCTGCTATGGCACCATGATGCCTCAGTCTAATCATAGCTGTAGTAGAATACAACTCCTCATGGAGGTGGGATGGTTGTGAGGACTTATTCCTGCTGTCCACGGAAAGCACCTGCTACAGGTAAGTAACTACCTTTTCTCTATGTACAAGCAGGAATAAGCTGTCATGTATGGGACTCCCACGCTGCAGGCTATCGAAAACCAAAGAGGCCACCGAGAAGCCAAACAGGGGCAACTGAACTGCGAAATTGCAAGAGGTCAGAACAACTCAATCACCAGCTATGGGTAAAATAAGTAATTTCTCAATTCCTCCTTTTCTTCTTTTTGGTAGCCTGGACAGACAGAATGGGCCTGGGGAGATGGAGATGGATTCTAATCCCCAACTTGAATCTGGAGAAGAGATTGGACAAGTCACTGTTAAAAATGGGAATCTCCATCTAGACAATAGTGAAATGAGTATGTGTGGACAAAGACCACAGCATAAGTATGCGGAACCCCTCCCAGGAGACCAGCACAAGCTGGCCATCAATGCAGCCATGCCCAGACCCTGTTAGTGTTGACAAGACCTGAAGGCACAGGCCTAACGGAGTATAAGCAAAAGGGATGTGGTATCCAGTCAAAATAACTGAGCGTGTCTAGAACTTCAAATGTGCACCTGGGAGCGGCAGCCCCTAGCTCACTGGGGTCCAAGAACAAAGATGGAAGCACTCCCTATGGCTTTCACCCACTTCAAGAAGTTAGAAGCTCTCCCACAGCGCACTTGTGCCATGGAGTTTCCCCCTAGCAGGCATGAGGCTTTGGAAAAATGTTGATAGAACAGTTGACTGATTAAGATGGAAACTGAAACCACCCTCTGAGAAATTCAAGAGGAGTATGGAGGGATAGGCTAGCATCATGTGACTTGGCAGATAACTGTTTAGAGTCTGAAGCTCGCACCCTTATGTGATGAAGAGACCACCACCAAACAATACCTCCAGGACACAAACTGCAGAGAGCAGGAATAAGAATTCAAGGGAGCTTCCAGAAGCTGCCGAGGAAACATGTTGAGGTCTAAAGACACTGCCAGAGGGCTTCCAGAGAAGCAATTTCTGCATGGAGCGGAACCCAAAAGGCTCTACTGAGATGGATGTTTGGATGGATGTTTGACACTGCAGTGATAAGCTCCATCTGCAATGAGGTGAACCTCGCCGAAGAAGGACTGAAGTCCCCACATAGGTGCAGAAGATATTTCAGCAGTCGTTGCATGGAACAGATTTAAGAGTTTAGAACCTGGCTTTTCATCAGATAGAAAACTCTTCCATAGCAGAAAGAAAATGTTTTCATATAAATCCTTAAGGTGCCTGTCCACTGGTGCCTGTCCACTGGCAGGCAGATCGTGCACAGATCTACAGCCTTTCAACCTCCATGCCATGCAGGTCAAGGACCAGATATCAGGGTACCCAATCATCTCAATTTCCAGTGAATTTGAACCAGCAAGTGGCCCAGTTTGATTGGTCCATGAGTAAAGAAGGGAACTAAGGCTGTCCAGGTAGAAGCAAGCAATGAGACCATTGTGCTTCCATTTGTTTCAAGCTTCAGGAGGGTTTTTGCAATGGCAGGGATTGCATGAAAAGGTATAGATGACCCTCCCTTCAGGTGGGAGGAAAGCATCTGAGGCCATCTGCTGCACGATCCCACCCTGGAACAGAACTGATCTGCTGTGGCATGCTGAGGAGTGGCAAACAGAATCATTGAGGAAGTGTTCCACTCCTTGAAGATATGAGGTCTAAACTCTCTGTCTGGTGTCTACTCATGTGGATGGAGGATGTGACTCATTCTGTCTACCCGAACAACCTGTTCGCCTGGATGACTAACACAGGAAGATTTAAGTCTGTTCAACCCCTCCCATTAAGATAGAACATTAATACTGACCAACAGTCCAAATCAGGACAACTTGGTAGGCAGCCAGTCTGCGAAGGCATCTAAAGGATGTTCACAGCTCATATCTCCAAAAAGTTGACCTGGGTGAGAAACACACTGAGATGGCTCCCACCCCGAGTTTAGAGGTATTTGACATCAAACTTTTCGAAGATGAATAGAATGGAAGGGGAGCACATTGTGGTGGATGTTCCACTATTGCTGTGATTGGCCAAGAGCACCGGAGAGAGCATGGTAAAAACCATATGTGCCTTCACATTAGTGCAGACTCCTGGTGACCCAGCTGCTCCTGGGTTTTCCTGGAACTGTGACCGGACATAGATTGCTGGGCCTTTCTTCCCAAGCAAAGGAGAGATAAGTAACCTGACCGACTCACAAAGAGTGTCAGAGGGAATCGACATTTGGTCTCTCAGTTACCAAGCCAGTTCTCCATCCGCTTGGCTACCCCACCACTGATGGTCTTGAGTCGACGTGCCCCATTGAACCCTTAGAGTCTGCTGAGCCTGCCTCCAATGTGGGCATGTCAAGAGTGTGAGGTGCACGGTAGAGGCCACGAGGCCTAGTACAGAGAACATCCGGCCAGGTGTTGCCTGCTGACTCAATCGAATCCTACGCACCATTGCCAGTCTGCAAAGTCGGCCGTGCAGAAGGAAGGCTCGCACCTGAGTTATGTCAAGCAAGGCTCTCCTGAATACCTACAAGGTTGAAGGTGGGACATGGGTAAGTAGAATGATCCTAGCAGATCCAGCACTCAAACGGCCAATCATTTTCATTCCAGAGTCCTTTCAGGAGTGGTATTTTCAAATAGACAATCGTTCAGATAGGGGAAGATGAACCTTCCCAGTGTCTGGAGGCACACAAGTACTCTAGTGAGACAATTAGCCAGGTGCCAACTAGGCCAAAAGGTAACATTCATGCTGGAAGTGTTGCCTCCCCCAGGACAAACTAAGACAGCTCCAGGAGCGGGATGTATCTGTATGTGGGTAAGTATATCCTACAGATCCAAGAAGCTCAGCTAATCTCCCCTTTGAAGAGAAGGAGGATTTCCCCTTGGGCAATTAGTTAGGAGACCCAAAATGCAGTTTGTAACCTCTTTGGTCCGTTCATAGAGCCCATATGACGGAGGTAGAGAGGGGCCAGCCTTAGGCCAAAAGAGTAAGTTCTCTGCTGACCGAAGGGTGTTTGCACTGTGGTACTGGTAGCGCAGCTTTGGTCCAATGGAATCAGTCCAAATCTTCATCACCGGCCTTTAGAAGAGGAGTTGGTAGAACTCTTCGAGGCTTCTCCAATGCTGATGAGCCAGTTCGGGGATGGGAGAATGGGATCTGCAAGTACCTACTCTCTGTCCCCCTTCTGCGATAGGAGACCGGCTCCAACGAACCCCTTGGAGGGTATACAGACTATGGTCTGCTACTTTCCAATGAAGGCAGCCCCATCTTTGGTATGATCACCGAAAAGATCTTCTCTGTGGTACGGCATGCCATCCAGTCTGCTCTGCACCAATTGTGCCAGGTCTGAGAACCGAAACCAGATGAAAGTCTGGGCAGTATTAACCCAGGCAGATGGTTTTGACACCATCACGAAGAAGTCCTGGGCCGCCCGGTCCATGAAGATCAAGCAGTTCTTGCAGTGGGTCACTAGTCAATGATACCATTCCAATGATTATTCCCCCTCCCCCGCCAAGAGAGGAACAAAGGCCACTCAGCGAGGTTGCATCTGCTGTTCAGCAGGAACATGTCCCGCCAATCCAGTAAGCGACCATGCATCTATGAGCATGGAACCCAGAAGAATGAGACCTGGTAGTCTTGGGCTGAGCTTCTGGAATTCTTGAGCTTTCTGAACCATGCACATGGAGTCAAGCTGTCCACCGAATGGAAGCCCTGTAAGTGGGTTTTCACACATATTCATCTCCCTCTGGGTAGAAAGCAATGCACAAGCACTGTCACTTTGAGACTGAGTAGTACTGCAGGGTCGCAACTCTTCTGTCGGCTTCAGTCTCACACCAAAGTGGTAAGACCTTGACTGCCCTATAACAACCTGGAAGGCCCTAATCTCAGGAGGCAACCTACGCCACTCATGAGGCAGGTCCACAGGAAATCCAGGAAAATCTTCCTCCGTCGAGACCCATTGGTTACCCACAGGGCAGGCCCAAGGGTTTATGCCACTCTAAGCAGAAACCCTGGCCATACTGCCCCACCCTCTTGCTGCTGCCGATTCCATCTTGGGGGAGGTGGGCAGTGGCAGAAGTATTTTAAATCACAATTAGTCAAGCCCACCACTATGCAATTTACATAGTTTAAATTCAATATATCATATATAGTTGTAATACCTCAAAAGGTTGTTTCGTTACTGTACTTAGATTTTGTACATAGTTGAAATACCTCAGAACGTTGTTTGTTGCTATTGTACCTTGATTCAGCTTCAATGGAAACTAAGTATCAAACATATTGATTTTTTATATAGTTGAAATACCTCAGAACGTTGTTTGCTGCTATTGTACCTTGATTCAGCTTCAATGGAAACTAAGTATGTTTTGTTACTAAGGCTCAGGCCCCTGTACATAGTTTTATGGATGTTCAATGTAAAAACAGATCTATGATCTGTCCATTAACTTGTTTTTTGTAAACCGCACCTGATCCTTCGGAAAGTGCGGTATATAAGTGATTGTTAAATAAATAAAGGCGGCAGCTTTGTGCCACCGCTTTGCTGTCGTGGCAGGTCATGTGCTTCAGCACACATGGTCTGCTGCTTCTGATCCCCTTCTGACACTAAGTTGTGTTGGAGGGGGATCAGAAACAGCACATGTGTGCTGAAGCACATGGACTGTTGCGGGCAACAAAACAGCAGCATAAAGCCACCCACATGGACCGAATGTCCAAGTGGACAGGCCGGCCCTGGTTACCCAGCCTCTGCAAGATTGAAGTTTTCGATTGGAACTCTGCCTGAACATCAAGGGAATTGAGAGCTCCATCAGAAGCGAGGGCACACTGATACTCTGCTCATTACATGTGTGCTCCCAGCACCAACTCAAACATTAGAGGGAGATATTGGCTGGACCAGCATCGGTGTCAGTCTCCTCAATGTCCCGATGTCAATACATCCTCTGCAGGCAAGGCATTTGTCCTGAAGATGGGCCGGTCAATGTCAATGCCGCCGACTTCAAAGTCTTGCTATGCTGCACCACGCAAACTTCGCAGAGCACCCGCCAAAGGCCTCTGATTCTGAAGGTAGTGCGCTTGATCAAAGTTTGGCTGGTCAATGCTGCTGATGCTGATGCTCCGGCATGCTGTCGGGCTAATAGCACTGCAATGCAGTCCTCAAGAGCTTTCTGAAGGCACCTCTCCATATCTGTACCGAGTATCTGTACAGGGATATTGGAAACTCAATCATTGCTTTCTGCCAGCTGTCAGTGACCCCTCAATGAGGTTCAGCTTCCCGTCGGGCCTGTGTTAAGGGGCTGTCCTGCAAACCCCTCAAATGCTCTTGATGCCATGCCCAGAAAGGTTCCGACGTCAACATACCAGAATCGATGTTTGGTTCAATCACTCTGCAACATCAATGTCGATGCCAAATCTGTCTTCCTCTCTGGATGGAGATCGATCGATGACCGATGCTCCGGGGCTCTATGGGTGCTCAGTTCCAAAGGGGCTTGAAACTTCTCCATGTCAATGTTCTGCCAGAGTCCGGAGCATCCCTGGAAGACTTAGAGGCCGATGTCATCGATGCAGAAGATGATGGACCGGACTTCTGCAATTTGCAGTCCTATTCACAACTTCTACTGATGAACGCCCCCGGGCACTTGAAGCAGCACATCTGGCAGATAAGGCGTATGGGAACAGCTTCTGGATGATGAACAGCAGCAAACTCAAGTGGCTGTAAAGCAATGCTTGGAAGGGGCACTGGCCTCTAAGAGCCGCAAGGAAGAGGAGAAAATAAATCAACAAGATAAAAGTAAAAGAAACCTGATAGCATTGGCGATATTAAGAAACTCAGAAGAGCAGGAACCCCCCACAGGGGAGAAAAATCAATTTTGAAGCGGAGGATGACTGGAATGCATCCATTGGGCTCCATGAAAAATGAAGACTGGGGTATCATGGCGCCATGGTGGCAGGCGGGAAGGAGGCACGCAAGTGCAATGGAGCCTCCTAAAAGCTTCCAATAGAAACTGGGGAGCGTTCCCGCATGGGCTCCGTCGGAGGATGTCACCCATGCGTGAGGACTTATTCCTGCTGTCCACGGAGAACACCTGCTAAAGGTGAGTAACTACCTTAAATTGGAAGACTGGATATCCAAGGCCAAGGAGGACAACTGCTCAAAGACAAACATAAAAGGGCATACCTGATATTTGCCCAAACCCACCTTGAGAAGCCACAATCTTTCTGGGAAAATGTTCTGTGGACAGATGAAACCAAACTCGAGCTCTTTGGTAATGCAGACCAGATACATTTACAGGTGAAGAAATGAAGTTCTAAGGAAAAAAACACACCCTTCCTACAGTTAAATATTGTGGAGGTTCCATAATGTTAAGGGGCTGTTTTGCTGCCTCAGGAACTGAAGGCCTGGAATATATTAAAAGAATCAGGAAGTCAGAGGACTACCGAGGTATTTTGGAATGAAATGTACTACCTAGTGGCAGAAAGCTAGGTCTGGGTCAATGGGTCCTCCAGCAGGACAGTGACTCAAAACATACAACCAAAAGTACAAAAGAATGGTTAGAACATAACATAAGAACGTAAGAAATGCCATACTGGGTCAGAAAAAGATCCATCGAACCCAGTATCCTATTTCCAACAGTGGCAAATCCAGGTCACAAGTACCTGGCAGGTTTACAAAAAGACATACAGGTTCCACAATGCTCATCCTGGGGTAAGCAGTGGCTTTCCCAGTCTTGGAACTTGTTCAAACCTTTTTTAAACCCAGGTACACTAACAGCTTTTACTACATCCTCCAGTAATGAATTAGAGAGTTCACTCGTTGAGAAAAAAAAATATTTTCTATTAGTCTTAAATGGGTTATGCTGTAGCTTCATTGCATGTTCTCCACTCTTTCCACTTTTTGATGGCATCAACAACAGACCTACATTTACCCGTTCCACTCCATTCATTAATTTATAGACCTCCATCATATTCCCCCTCAGTCATCCCTTTTCCAAGCTGAAGAGCCCTAACCTTTAAGACTCTCCTCATAGGGGTATCCTTCCATCCCCTTTACCATTTTTGTTGTTCTTCTCTGTACCTTTTCTAATTCTGCTATATCATTTTTAAGAATAGGCAATCAGAATTGCACACAATATTCAAGGTGTGATTGCACCATGGAACGATACAGAGGCATTATAATATCCTTGGTCTTATTCTCCATTCCTTTCCTTATGATAACTAGCATTCTATTTGCTTTCTTGGCCGGCGCTGTACAATAGGCGGAGGATTTCAACGTATTATCCATGATGATGCCTAAATCTTTTTTCTGGGTGGTGGTTTCTAAGGTAGTACCTTGCATCATGTAATGAAAGTTGGGGTTGTTCTTAGGTGCATAACTTTGCACTTGTCCACATTAAATTTCATCTGCCATCTGAACGTCCAAACTTCCAACTGAAAAAGGTCCTCTTGCAATTTTTCACAATCTTCTTGTCTTTTAATAACTTTGAATAATTTTGTATCATCTGCAAATATGATCACCTCACTCGTTATTCCCATTTCCAGATCATTTAAGAATATGTTAAAAAGTAGCCGGCCCAGCACAGATCACTGGGGTACTCCATTATTCACCTTTCTCCATTGAGAAAATTGGTTGTTTAGCCCTATTCTCTGCTTTCTATCTTTTAAGTAGTTCCTGATCTATAATATTACTCTGCCTCCAATCCCATGACTTTTTTATTTTCCCCAAGAGTCTGTCATGAGGGACCTTGTCAAGAACTTTCTGAAAATCCACATACACTATATCAACTGGCTCACCTTTGCCTATCTCTTTAAAGAACAAATGGACTGTTTTAAACTGGCCAGCAATGAATCCTGATCTCAGTCCAATCGAGAACCTTTAAAAAGAGTTGAAGTCTGCCATTGGTCAAGGAATCCTGGAAACATACATGAGTTAGAACAAATCACAGTTGAAGAGTGGGAGAAACTATCAGCAGACAGATGTATAAAACTTATAGATGACTAGAAGAAACGTTTGGAGGCTGTCATCACTGCCAAGGTTTGCGCAACCAAATATTAGTGAAGGGTGCAATTAATCCTGTCCAGGTCATATTTTGTTTCTCAGAAGTTACTACATTTAAGTTGCACAGACATCTTTTTTTTTTGTTGTATACTTTTGAATATACTACTGAAATATTATGACGACACACAGTTGGAATATTTCCAATTATTTCTCAAGATATAGTTCACAAGATACCTAAAATGCAAGGGTGCCAATAATGTTGATCAAGACTGTATAAGTTTCTGTTGAGATCTGTAGCGCCCCTAGTGCCCGTACCTTGACCTTGAGGGTTTAAGGTAGGGCTAGCCTGGAGGTCATCTTGTAGTTGTGGGTGACCGAGTGAACAGGCAAGGCACGAATAGAGGAAATTTATTTCTTTATTAGGGTTTATTTCTCCCGCTCCAAAGATAGGACTTTGTACAGGTTTTGAAGGTTAATATTTTATAGCCAAACAGAAAGTTGAAAAGAGACTGCTTCTTCAATAATGTCCAACTTAAACTTATATTCAAGACAGCCACATTCCTGGCATGTGGGTCTTATATTTTATCCAGCTACAAACAGGAAATTATAAAGTTCATGCAGTACAATTGAGTGAAAACAATCAGCTTATTTTCTTATCCCCATAAGCTCTTGGGTTCATGCACTCCAAACATGTACTATAGCACTTCTTGTAGCAGATCACTACACAAGCTCTTGCTTCCCTTTAAACCTTGTCTATGAGGCAGGTCGAGCAGTCCATGGGCTGGTCTAATATAGGCAAAGGATTTAACAGCGTTGCTTGGGGGTCTGGGCTTGACACTGTCTGCTCAGGAACAAGATGCTTTTCTAAGAAAGCCTGAAGCCCTCTTAATAATACTTGAGCTTGCTGGCTGTGAGGAACAGGTGAGGAAACTGCTTCTCCTTGTGGTATACAGAGACTGGGAGGCTTTACTTCATTCACAGCTATTCTACCGTTACACACACTCTTCAGGCACGGTGCTGTAATTACCCCTCCCCCACTTGTCTCTATCAGCAAGTGCTGGAAATCTTACATCATAGGCAGGCAGAGGGTTTTCCTTTGGCAATTCCCCTTTGGATGCTTCTAAAATCCTCTGGTAAATATCTCTGGTAAAGATATCTGCAGTATTTCTAAGGCTAGCTTCTTTACTGCTTTCTTCAGGAGTTTTAACAGAGACACAAGGTTTAATTGCTGGAGGTTCTGGCTGTAGCCAACTGTCTGGATAGATCCTAGGCTTTCCCTGGGTTTCAGAACTACCAATAACACAGTTTGGCTTGTCATAAAAACTCTTATTGCAGTTAAAAGTACCTTGATGAGGAATGCAGGGAGATTCTTCAACCGGCTGCCAGTATTTCCACGGCTGAGCTTCTGGTTCCAAACCGTTAGGCTTCCCACCTGGGTCTCTCTGTGCCACGCCCTCCTCTGAGTCCTGGAAGGTTTCCTGCTGCACGGAGCCTCTCTGGTATCTGTATCCTGGTTTGGTAAATGCTCCCTCTGTGGTTCCTTTGGCTGGCTTCTCAACCAGTTCTGTTTCTCTAACCAGCTTGTCCTCTGGTTCTTTCTCTCCTTGGGATTTTCATTCCAACTCTTCTCCCCATACGCCTCTGTTGCTTTTCCAGCTGCCTTCTGGCTTTCTCTGTCTTTGCTGCTCTCTCGGTCTCTATTTCTCCTCCTTCCTTCTCTGCCTCTTTCTCTGCCTCTTCTTTCATTTTCCTTCTTCCTGTTATACAGGGTACGTCTGTCCTGGGAAGCCCACCTCCTAGCAGGGTGTGCCCAATCAGTGACCTCGCTCCTCCCTTCCCCGGGTTAGGCTGATCTGACTGATTGTTCCCTTGTGATCTGTGCTGGGAAGGAATTTTACTGCCTCTTCCTGCAATACCAGGTCTTGCCACCGGGTCAGTATTTATTTCCATGGCTTCAGGTACTGCTGCAGCGTCACAGATCCCCCCCCTTAAGATATCACGGGCTGGTTTAGGAGAATCCGGCCAGCACGTGATTCTACTAAGGGCATCAGCATTCTGATGAAGCTTGCCGGCACGGTGTTCCACCTGAAACTCAAAGGCTTGCAATGCCATAAACCACCGAGTAAGTCTGGAGTTGTGGTTGTGCATCTGGTTTAGCCAGCGTAAAGGTGCGTGGTCCGTGACCAGTATGAATCTCCTTCCCACTAAATAAAAACGAAGCGCATCGATAGCCCACTTAATAGCTAGGCACTCGCGTTCTATAGTGGAATAATTCCGCTCTGCTGGTAGCAGTCGTCTACTCAAAAATAGCACAGGGTGCTCTACCCCTTCATGTCTTTGTGATAAGACGGCCCCGAGACCCGTATCGGAGGCGTCAGTCTGGACAATGAAGGTTTTGGAGAAATCTACCCCCTTCAATACTGGAGCCTCACAAAGTTGTTTTTTCAATAGGTCAAACATCCTTTCTGCTTCTGCGCTCCATTTCACCTTATTTGGGGCGTTCTTCCGGAGCATCTCTGTCAGTGCGGCCGTTTTCTCAGAAAAATGTGGAATAAACCTTCTATAATATCCCACTAGCCCCAAAAAACTCCGTAACTGCTTTTTGTTGCTGGGTTTTGGGAATGCCTGCACACTGGCGATTTTATTCACCAGGGGTTTTACTGTTCCGCGGCCGACTACGTGGCCCAGATACTTCACCTCTTGGACCGCCGAAGAGGCATTTTGCTGGGTTCAAGGTGAGGCCCGCATTTCGGATAGATAGTAGCACCGCTTCTATTTGCTGGAGATGCTGAGTCCAGGTCCCACTATGGATCACTACGTCGTCCATATAGGCGACCGCGTATGCGTGATGAGGGCGAAGGACCATGTCCATGAGACGCTGACATGTAGCGGCCGCGCCATGTAGACCGAAAGGCATCCTCCTGAATTGATATAGGCCTACTGGGGTGCTGAAAGCGGTCTTCGGCCGGGCTTCTCTCGTGAGGGGGACTTGCCAATAACCCTTAGACATATCTAGGGTCGTGAGGTATTTGGCTTGCCCCAAGCGGTCCAAGAGTTCCTCGATCCTCGGCATCGGGTACGAATCGAATCTGGATATCGAATTCACTTTCCGAAAATCGATGCAGAAACGGATCGATCCATCTGGTTTAGGAACCATAACTATAGGGCTGTTCCACGGGCTACGGGACTCCTCAATCACCCCCATAGCCAGCATCTCTTTGACCTGCCGGATTACTTCATTCTTTTTAGCTTCCGGAAGTCTGTAAGGACGCTGTCTGACCACTTCCCCTGGCGTTGTGACTATTTCATGGGCTATTAGTCTTGTTTCGCCCGGCATTGGGGTGAGGACATCCTTATAGCGGGAGAGGACTTGTCCCAGCTCCTGCTTTTGGGCCCATGAAAGCCCTTCGTCTAAGCGTGGTTCCGGCGTCTGTTGGCAGTCCGTTAGCTGGGGTCCGAGGTCTTCCTCTTCTAAGTCCTCCCTCTCCACCGAAGCTGCTAAGCCCTGCCAACTGTTGGTCCCGGTTGACCCAAAACCTTGTGTCCCTCTCATTGTTGTGGACAAATTAGGTACTTCTTCTACCGGGGGCATTCCGACGCGCTCACATATGAGCTGTGCTATACGGTCGCCATTCTTCACCCCGAAATTGGTTTTACCAAAGTTAAAAAGAAGCACCTTTATGGAACCCGGTAATCTGGGTCTATGACCCCTGCCCCAACATCTATAAAATGTTTAAGCGCTAGGCCTGACCGGGGAGCTAACCGGCCATAACAGCCGGCAGGCAGTTCCACCTGTAAAGCAGTGTCTATCAATGCCTTTCCTCCTGCGGGCACGACTATATCTTCCGCGCTGCTGAGGTCTAACCCTGCTGCGTTTGGTGTGGCTCTATTGGGGGCCCGCGCGTTAGGGGTCATTCTACAAAACTTTAAAACAAATTTAGACTTGTCTGCATCACTACTCCTTGGAGTTTCCCTTCTTTTATTCTTACAGCTAGAAGGTATCAGCGGCCGTAGCACTGATTCTAGCTTTTGGGTGGCTAGTGCTGGCACTTCCTCGGGGTCTTCTTCTACTGGGGAACTTTCTCTTTCTCTTATCCCTTGCACTAGACCCTGATGGAACTGGGGCCAATCTTTGCCTAAAATCATGGAATGGGGGAGACGGGGTACTACTGCTAGCGGGATAGTTCTTAGGGTACCTAGGCCTGCTATAGATAGGTTGTATACCGGATAGGAGGACGTTCCTCCATGCACACACCTAATCTTTACTTCATTAGCAGGAGGAATTCTTTCCGGGGCCAATTGGTCCTCTATAGTTCTCCAGAATTCCTCCGAGATCATACTTAGTTCTGCCCCAGAATCCAGCAATGCTTGTGTAGTGACCCCCTGTATTGACACAGGCAACAGAAATCCCGGTCTATTCTCTGAACAGTTATCTGCCACAAACGCAGTTTTCATACGACAAAACTTTTGTATATGACCTAGCTGTCCACATTTATAACATTTTACTCTACATGCTGTATCTTTCCTAAGAGGCATGCAAATACCGAGAGGATCGTCCTGTACCTTCCTTGTCCTTTCGGATCCTCCTTGACTCCAATCCTTTAAAGGGGTGCCCCCTCTCCGGGCAGTTAACTCAGCCTCTACAAATCTCTCCGAGAGAGACACGGCCTTTTGGGTTGTTCTACAATTTTGGAGGACCAAGAAGGTACGGATCTCTGAGGGTAGTGCCTCCATATACTGTTCTAGGATTAGCTCGTCCAGAAGGGAGTCCATGGATCTCCTTTCTGGATTCAGCCATTTATATAATAAACCCCTTATCCTATGATATAAGGACTTTGGCGTCTCACTCTGTCTGAGCCTCACACTCCTCAGACGAGAGCGGTATATCAGGGGAGTGAGACCTAGTCTCTCCCTAATTGCCCTTTTCACTTCTTCAAAATTCCCAGCCAAGTCAGCTGGCATGGCACGATAGGCCGCCATGGCTTCCCCAGTGAGACAAGCGGCTAGCCTTAAGGCCCATTGCTCTTTTGGCCATAAGCTTAGCCGTGCTACCCTTTCAAAACTTTCTAGGTAGTCATCAATGTCATCTTGGCTGGTAAGTTGTCCAAAGTTAAATAAGACTCCTGTGCTCACAGGCAGCTCATTTGTATTCAAAGGTAAACCTGTATTAGGAACTGGTACAGTAGCTTGTTTTCTTTCACGTAAATACTCCTCCAATAAAGTCAGAAGGGGCTGCTGCTGTTCCTTTAACTGGTCTGCGGCTCTCTGCTGGGCCTCCAGAGAAAGGTCAGACTGGCGCTTCAACTGTGTCGCCATCCAGGTGAAAATTTCTTTCGGATTCAATTCCATTTTGAAAATTCCTGTAAGGAAAACAAAAACACAGGACCCAAGTGCGATATCTCAACACTTCTATGTGTTTTAAAAAAAAAAACAGGACTTTTCCCTTTTTTTTTTTTTTTTTTTTTTCACTTTCCCCTATTACCACTAGGGGACCTCTCCTTCTAGTATCCTCCACCACCCGGGGCGGATACCCTTTACCTGGTGATGGTGTATATGAAGCACTTCAGGATTGGCTCCTGTAGCCTTTCCGCAGTCGTTTTCTCCTCAGCTGGGCTTGTCAGCTCTTCGGCCGGGGTCCAGAGGGAAATAAGTTCTTCTGCAGTGGCACCTTTTCGCCTGTAGGAGAATCCTAAAAACTACGCCACTCTATGTAGCGCCCCTAGTGCCCGTACCTTGACCTTGAGGGTTTAAGGTAGGGCTAGCCTGGAGGTCATCTTGTAGTTGTGGGTGACCGAGTGAACAGGCAAGGCACGAATAGAGGAAATTTGTTTCTTTATTAGGGTTTATTTCTCCCGCTCCAAAGATAGGACTTTGTACAGGTTTTGAAGGTTAATATTTTATAGCCAAACAGAAAGTTGAAAAGAGACTGCTTCTTCAATAATGTCCAACTTAAACTTATATTCAAGACAGCCACATTCCTGGCATGTGGGTCTTATATTTTATCCAGCTACAAACAGGAAATTATAAAGTTCATGCAGTACAATTGAGTGAAAACAATCAGCTTATTTTCTTAGTCCCATAAGCTCTTGGGTTCATGCACTCCAAACATGTACTATAGCACTTCTTGTAGCAGATCACTACACAAGCTCTTGCTTCCCTTTAAACCTTGTCTATGAGGCAGGTCGAGCAGTCCATGGGCTGGTCTAATATAGGCAAAGGATTTAACAGCGTTGCTTGGGGGTCTGGGCTTGACACTGTCTGCTCAGGAACAAGATGCTTTTCTAAGAAAGCCTGAAGCCCTCTTAATAATACTTGAGCTTGCTGGCTGTGAGGAACAGGTGAGGAAACTGCTTCTCCTTGTGGTATACAGAGACTGGGAGGCTTTACTTCATTCACAGCTATTCTAACCGTTACACACACTCTCTTCAGGCACGGTGCTGTAATTACCCCTCCCCCACTTGTCTCTATCAGCAAGTGCTGGAAATCTTACATCATAGGCAGGCAGAGGGTTTTCCTTTGGCAATTCCCCTTTGGATGCTTCTAAAATCCTCTGGTAAATATCTCTGGTAAAGATATCTGCAGTATTTCTAAGGCTAGCTTCTTTACTGCTTTCTTCAGGAGTTTTAACAGAGACACAAGGTTTAATTGCTGGAGGTTCTGGCTGTAGCCAACTGTCTGGATAGATCCTAGGCTTTCCCTGGGTTTCAGAACTACCAATAACACAGTTTGGCTTGTCATAAAAACTCTTATTGCAGTTAAAAGTACCTTGATGAGGAATGCAGGGAGATTCTTCAACCGGCTGCCAGTATTTCCACGGCTGAGCTTCTGGTTCCAAACCGTTAGGCTTCCCACCTGGGTCTCTCTGTGCCACGCCCTCCTCTGAGTCCTGGAAGGTTTCCTGCTGCACGGAGCCTCTCTGGTATCTGTATCCTGGTTTGGTAAATGCTCCCCTCTGTGGTTCCTTTGGCTGGCTTCTCAACCAGTTCTGTTTCTCTAACCAGCTTGTCCTCTGGTTCTTTCTCTCCTTGGGATTTTCATTCCAACTCTTCTCCCCATACGCCTCTGTTGCTTTTCCAGCTGCCTTCTGGCTTTCTCTGTCTTTGCTGCTCTCTCGGTCTCTATTTCTCCTCCTTCCTTCTCTGCCTCTTCTTTCATTTTCCTTCTTCCTGTTATACAGGGTACGTCTGTCCTGGGAAGCCCACCTCCTAGCAGGGTGTGCCCAATCAGTGACCTCGCTCCTCCCTTCCCCCGGTTAGGCTGATCTGACTGATTGTTCCCTTGTGATCTGTGCTGGGAAGGAATTTTACTGCCTCTTCCTGCAATACCAGGTCTTGCCACCGGGTCAGTATTTATTTCCATGGCTTCAGGTACTGCTGCAGCGTCACAGATCTCATCTGGACTACTGTGACCAAGTCTGGAGCCCACATTTTCAAAAGGATATAAACACGATGTAGTAAGTGCAGAAGGCAGCTGCTAAAATGGTCAGTTTTTTTCGTATAAAGCATGTAAGCACTGACTTATATACTGTATGTACTTTGGAAGAAAGGTGGGAGAGGAGAGATATGATAGAGATATTTAAATACCTCTGTGGCATAAAATGCACAGGAGGTTGCCCTCTTTCAATTGAAAGGAAGCTCTAAAATGAAGAGCACAGTATGAAGATGAAAGAGGCCTGACTCAAGAGTAATCTAAGGAAAGATTTCTTTACAGAAAGAGGGGTGGATGCTGGAGTGGCCTCCCAGCATTTTCGGTGGAGTAAAGGATTGTGTTTGAATTCAAGAAAGCCTAGGACAACCACAGTGGATTCTCTAAGGGAGAGAAAGGCATTACACAGCCAAGTAGTTGGTGCGCATGAGAAGACTGGATAGGCCTTTAGTTTATTTATATATTTAAACATTTTTTATATACTATCTTCATGGCAATCATCATTCAATCATTCAAAATGGTTTACAAATCCATAAAATACAAAAGGATGGATCAACAGGATTACAAAAATTTGAAATATAGAAGAAGAAATCAGTCAGCAATTCTTTTCCTAATCAAAAACCCCTGTTCTTTCATAGGGAGCAATCTTCATGCCCTCTCAAAACATTTAACAAATTCATATTTGTTCTTAACCAAACTGATAAAAGTTATTCTTCCATAGGAAATAACAGTTCTCACACCCAGGGCCGGCCCGTCCATTGAGCAAGAATGTTTTTTGCACAGGGCCCCGCGTTTCAGGGGGCCCCGCGCAAAGAACATTCTGCTTTTTTAAAAATTCAATTTAAAAAAAAAAAGCTGGCTGCTGCCGCTGCCGCGGCAGAATGGAGTGTGCCGCGGGGCCCCCTCTGCCCGCTGAGCCCCTCTGCAAGGGCTTTCAGATTCGCGAAGGGAGAGTGACTCCCTCGCGTCTCTGTTAAGCCTGCAGGGGCTAATGGGAAATTTCCCATCAGC
Source organism: Ichthyophis bannanicus (assembly GCA_033557465.1). Taxonomy (NCBI): domain Eukaryota; kingdom Metazoa; phylum Chordata; class Amphibia; order Gymnophiona; family Ichthyophiidae; genus Ichthyophis; species Ichthyophis bannanicus. The sequence goes on along the minus strand of JAWIIG010000038.1, from coordinate 821,128 downwards.
CCCTCGCGTCTAAAGGGGCAGATGGGAAATTTCCCATTAGCCCCTGCGGGCTTAACAGAGACGCGAGGGAGACACTCTCCCTTCGCGAATCTGAAAGCCACTGCAGAGGGGCTCAGCGGGCAGAGGGGGCCCCGCGGGACACTCCATTCTGCTGCTGCCGCGGCGGCAGCAGCAGCAGCCAGCTTTTTTTTTTTTTTTTTAAATTTTCCTGAGCCGATGTTGGGGGGTTAGGACTGGTAATGGCCTGGGCTATGGAGGGGGTTAGGACGTGACTTGAGGTGGGCTGTGGGTTGATTGGGGTTAGGACAGGAAATGGGCTGATGGGGAGGGGTTAGGACTAGAGGTGGGCTGTTGGGGGGGTTAAGACTGGTAATGGGCTGTGGTCTGATGGGGCCTGTCTGGAAATGGGGTGATGGGGGGTTAGGACTGGTAATGGGCTGGGGGGGGGGGCTAGGACAGGAAATGGGCTATGGGGGGGCTAGGACAGGAAATGGGCTGATGGGGAGGGGTTAGGACTTGAGGTGGGCTGTTGGGGGGTCAGGACTTGTAATGGGCTCTGGGGAGTTCAGACTGGTACGGGGCTGTGGGCTGATGGGGGTTAGGACTGGTAATGGGCTATGGGGGGGTTAGGATTGGTAATGGGCTATGGGGGGTTAGGACTGATAATGGGCTATGGGGGGCTAGGATAGGAAATGGGCTGATGGGGAGGGGTTAGGACTTGAGGTGGGCTGATGGGGTTAGGACTGGTAATGAGCTGTGGGCTGTTGGGGGGTTAGGAGTGGTAATGGGCTATGGGGGGGTTAAGACTGGTAATGGGCTGTGGGCTGATGGGGGCTGTCTGGAAATGGGGTGATGGGGGGTTAGGACTGGTAATGGGCTATGGGGGGTTAGGATTGGTAATGGGCTATGGGGGGTTAGGACTGATAATGGGCTATGGGGGGGGGGGCTAGGAAAGCAAATGGGCTGATGGGGAGGGGTTAGGACTTGAGGTGGGCTGATGGGGTTAGGACTGGTAATGGGCTGTGGGCTGATGGGGGGGTTAGGACTGGCAGTGGGCTATGGGGGGCTGACTGGAAATGGGCTGATGGGGTTAGGACTGGAAGTGGGCTGATGGGGGGTTAGGACTGGAAGTGGGTTGATGGGGGGCTAGGACTGGAAGTGGATTGATGGGGGGCTAGGACTGGTAATGGGTTGGGGGTTGCTAGGACTGGAAATGGGCTGAGTGGAAGGGGAGGCTTGAACGGCAAATAGCTGATGGGGACGGGGACTTGGAATGGAAATGGGCTGAGTGGAAAGGGGGGGCTTGAACTGCAAATAGCTGATGGGGAGGGGGCTTGAAATGGAAATGGGCTGTGAGGGAAGGGAGCTAGGACTGGAAATGGGCGAATGGAGCAGCTAGGATAAGACTGGAAATGGGCTGTTGGGGGGAGCTAAGATTGGAAATGGGCTGTGGTGGGGGCTTGGATTGAAATGGACCCATGGAGGGGCTAGAACTGGAAGTAGGCTCATGGGGGGGCTTGGACTGGAATTGGGCTGAGTGGAAGGGAGCTAGGATTTGACATGGGCTGATGATGGGGCTAGGAAATGACTAGAAATGGGCTGATGGGGGGCTAGGATTGGAAATGAGCTGATGAAGGGACTCGGACTGGAAATGAATGGGGGAGCTAGGACTGGAAATGGGCTGATGGGGGGCTAGGACTGGAAATGGGCTGATGCAGGGACTAGAAGGGAATGGATGCTGGGTGAGGCTGGAACTAGAAGGGAGCTGATGTTGGGGAAGGATTAGAATGGGATGGGGCTGGGAGAGTAAAATGGAGAGAGGAAAAATATTTTGTGTGGGAGGGATGAAAAATCTACAATTGGCCTGGTATTGGGAGAGTAAGTGGGGATTGAGGATGGAGGGGTAAAATTTGAGTGGATGAAATAGGAATGAGGAAAGAGCAAAATGAGAAAGATTAGTATGCTAAAGCAGATGTAGAGAGAGAGAATGGAAAAAAAACTAGAAGAGAGAAAAAAGGACAAATGGACAGCAGACGATGGAGAGTTAGCAGAAAACATGAAGAAACCAGAAGAAAGTGGCTGGAGCAATTGCAACTGAAAAAAAATGCACATAAGGTAGAAAGATATCGCTTTATTTTGAATTTATTAACTGGAATATGAAAGCTCTGGGAAATGTGCATCATTAACGTCTGCGCTTTGTTTGGTACAAGAGGAAATTAATTATAGTTTTATTTCTACAGTGTTGTTGTACATTACAAGTTTGGCTTTTGGGGTTCCCAGTTTAATTATTGCCTTCCTGTTTCTAAATTGTGATTCCTTGTTTGGTGATGGTCTATGTTCTGCATGTGTAACTGAGCTGAGGTATTCTGTGTATGTAATTCCTATTTGACATTGCCACTTGTTCTCTTTCCCCAGTATTCTCTGAAATGTATTGGTTTAATATTTGCAGTGTTGCCTTTTGATAGGTAGGGTATGGTGCTTTGTGAGTCCTGGTAATGCTGTCAGGATACGGCGGGTTTGCTATGGGTTCTAAATGGGCAGCGTTTGTAGTAGTTCCTAATGTGCCTGGCAGTTGGCACTGGATTATAGTAATGTAGAAATCTTTTAGTCTTTCTTTATCCATACACTCATTAAGAGACATGTTTACTAAAAGTTAGTGTATGGTAACATTATGCAAATATTTATGCAAATAAGGCCACTTATGCAAATGAGGTCCCGCACCGAGTCTCCGCACATGGGCCCGCACCACCCCTTGGGCCGCCCCTGCTCACACCCTTTCTCAGACTTTACAAATTAGTTTCTGTTCATAACCAAATTGGTAAAGCATTCCATAACTGGTGGGTAACTGCACTAAAAGCTTTAGATCTCCAAATAACTTTACATATAGAGGTAATTTCTAGAACATTGAGAAGGTTCCCTTGTAATTGTCTTTTTGAAGCATAGGGTCACAAACTCTTTTTTGAATAAAATGGTTAACCATTTCTCAAAGCCTTGTGGGTCAATACTAGCAACTTTATTTATACTTATTTATTTAGTAGAATTTATCTCACGCCTTTCCAGTAGCAATTCACAGTGAGTTACATTCAGATATGGTAGGTATTTCCCTGTCCTCAGAGAGTTGACAATCTAAGTTCGCAACTAAGGCAATGGATGGTTAAGTGACTTGCACAAGGCCAAAAGGAGTGATAGTGATATTTGAACTACCTGGTGCAAAGGTAGCGGACCTCATGCGCCACCTAGACAAGGCCTTAGATAGTGCTGGGGAGGAGTCTGCTGTCTTGGTACATGTCAGTACCAATGACATAAGAAAATGTGGTAGGGAGGTTCCGGTGGCTAAATTTAAGTTTTTAGGTAGGAAGCAGAAATCCAGAACTTCCAGGGTAGCATTCTCCAAAATTCCTCCCGTTCCACGCGCAGGACCCAAAAGGCAGGCAGAGCTCCAAAGTCTCAATGCATGAATGAGACGATGGTGCAAGGATGAGGGTTTTGGATTTGTTAGGAACTGGGGAACATTCTGGGGAAAGGAGGGGCTTTTCCGAAGGGATGGGCTTCACCTTAACTGAGATGGAACAGGCTGCTGGCATTAACCTTTAAAAAGGAGATAGCTTTTAAACTAGATGATAGGGGAAAGCCGACAGTCACCCAAGAGCACATGGTTCAGAACAATGTATTCTTGAAGGATACTACCAAAAGAATGAAGTTAGGGCATATCAGCAGAGAGGTTCCAATAAAGACAAAAATAGTTCAAATGCCCTGGAGTACAGAGCAGACAGAGCTTAAAGATTCCAAATTATCCCTGTTTACTGATAGCCAGATTAATATGAATAAAATACTGTCTCTAAAATGCTTGTATGCAAATGCTAGAAGTCTAAAAAATAAGATGGGAGAGTTAGAATATATACCACTAAATGAGAGGTTAGATATGACTGGTAGAGACATGGTGGAAGGAGGACAACCAGTAGACACTGTGATACCTGGGTACAAATTATATTGCAATGATAGAGCTGATCAAATTGGTGGAAGGACTGCGCTCTATGTTAGAGAGGGCATTGAGTCAGAAAGGATTAAAGTTTTGCAGGAAACAAAATTTGCTGTAGAATCCCTATGGATTAAAATTCCATGAAAAAAGGGGAAGGCAATGGCAGTGGGGGTGTAATATCGACTGCCTGGGTCAGAATGAACAAATGGACGATAAAATTCTCAAAGAAACAGGGAAGCTAACAAACGTTTCAGCACAGTAATAATAATGGGTGGTTTCAATTACCCCGGTATTGACTTGGTCAGTGTCACGGCAGGACATGCTAAGGAGATAAAGTTTCTAGATGAAATAAATTACTGCTTCTTGGAGCAGCTGGTTCATGAACCAACCAGAGGGGAAGCCATTTTGGACCTAGTCCTTAGTGGAACACAAGATCTGGTGCAAAAGATAAGGGTGTTGGGGCCACTTGGCAATAGTGATCATAGCATGATCGAGTTTAATTTAATTAATGGAGGAGGGATGGTAAGGAAATCCACAGTACTACAACAGTACTACCTTTTAACTTTCGAAAGGGAGACTATCATAAAATGAGGAAAATAGTTAAGAAAAAACTAAAAGAAGCAGTTGCAAAGGTTAAAGACTTACATCAAGCTTGGGTGGTGTTTAAAAATACTATCTTGGAAGCCCAGACCAGCTGTATTACACGCTTTAAGAAAAGTGGAAGGAAGTCCAAAAAACTGACAGCATGGTTTAAAGGTGAGGTCAGAGAGGCTGCTGTTGCCAAAAAAGCATCCTTCAGGAAATGGAAAAAAGAGCCAAATGATGAAAACTGGAAACAGCACAAGCACTGGCAAGTTAGATGCAAGACATTGATAAGGCAGGCAAAGAGAGAATTTGAGAAGAAGCTTGCTGTGGAAGCAAAAATGTGTAATAAAGACTTTTTCAAGTATATTTGTAGCAAAAAACCTGTGAGAGAGTCAGTTGGACCATTAGATAATAGAGGGGTAAAAGGGACACTAACAAGGGACAAGGCAATAGTGGAGAAACTGAATGAATTCTTTGCTTCGGCCTTTACTGAGGAAGATGTAGGGATGTTACCCATGATTGAAGTGGTATTTAAAGGTGATACTGTGGAAGAACTGAAGGAAATATCGATACACCAGGAAGAAGTTTACAACTATTCGATAAACTGAAAAGTAGCACATCACCAGGACTGGATGGTATACATCCAAGGGTGTAGAAAGAACTGAAATATGAGATTGCAGACCTGCTATTAGTAATCTGTGAACTATCATTAAAATCATCTGTAATACCTGAAGATTGGAGGATGGCCAATGTAACGCCAATTTTAAAAATGGTTCCTGGAAACTACAGATCAGTGATCCTGGAAACTACAGACCTGTGAGCCTGACATCAGTACCGGGAAAAACGATAGAAACCATCATAAAGAACAAAATTACTGAACATGTAGATAGTCATGGTTTAATGGAAGACAGACAACATGGCTTTAGACAAGGAAGATCTTGTCTTACTAATCTGTTATGCTTTTCTGAAGATGTGAATAAACAGGTAGACAAAGGTGAGTCGGTTGAAACAGTGTATCTGGACTTTCAGAAAGCCTTTGACAAGGTCCCTCATCAGAGACTTTTGGAAAAACTAAAAAGTCATGGGATAGGAGGCAGTGTACTATTGTGGATCAGGAAATGGTTACAAAATAGAAAGCAGAGGGTAGGGCTAAATGACCAATTTTCCCAATGGAGAAAGGTGAATAGTGGAGTACCCCAGGGATCTGTGCAAGGTCTGCTGTTTTTTAACATATTCATAAATGACCTGGAAATGGGAATAATGAGGTAGGTTATCAAATTTGCAGCTGTCACAAAACCATTTAAAGTTGTTAAAACCCAAGAGGTTTGTGGAAAATTGCAAGAGGATCTTGATAAATTGGAAGACTGGGCATCCAAATGGCAGATGAAATTTAATGTGGACAAGTGCAAAGTTATGCAACTAGGAAACAACAACCCAAACTATGGTTACACGATGCAAGGTTCCAAATTAGGAACCATTACCCAGGAAAAAGATTTAGGCGTCATCATGGATAACATGTTAAAACTCTCCACCCAGTGTGCAGTGGCGGCCAAGAGAGCAAATAGAATGCTAGGTATCATAAGGAAAGGAATGGAAAATAAAACGAAGGATATTATAATGCCTCTGTATTGTTCCATGGTGTGACCGCACCTTGAATATTGTGTGCAATTCTGGTCGCCTTATCTTAAATCCCACCTCTTCCCCCAATATTACTTGACCAGCTAATCATTCCTAATCACTACCCAAAATAAGAACAAATCATGTTATGTATACATGTATATATCCTTGTATATCCTTGTATATCCTTGTATATATTCTATAAACTTAAGACCATTCAACACCTATGACCTATACTAGACACACATGACTTCAGATCTGTTATCAGCTCACTCATCACTCCACACTTTGACTATTGTAATAGTCTACTTATCGGCCTCCCTCTCACAAATACCAACTTACTCCAACGAGCTCAAAACATCTGTGCTCGAGTAACAGCAAAAGCCCGCCTCACTGACCACATAACTCCCATCCTCGCCGAACTACACTGGCTTCCCATAAATAGTAGAATATCATACAAAATACTCTTAACCACATTTAAACTTATCAACGGCATATCACCCTCACATCTAACCACTCTACTACATGCTCCAAAAGAACATAGAACCCGCAGACAAAACGCAACCCACTCACTAGACATAAAAAAATCAATTCGAAAAACAAAAAAAACCACAAGCTCAAGAGCATTCTCATATGCAGCCCCCACCCTATGGAATAAACTCCCACTAAACCTCCGCAAAATAAAGGATCTCAAGACATTCCGGAAAGAACTAAAAACATATCTGTTTAAAGAACACTTTATAAATCCTAATGAACTCCCCTCATCCCCCCCACCACACCTCCATAAAAATCCTCCCTAACCACAGATCAAAAAAGCCTCAAACCTCAACACACTTAGGAAAAAACAACCCTTAAAACCACAATTAATAATTGACTAATGTAAATATTTGACTGATGTAAATAGTTAAAGCAGTTGTATAATTACATGTTCCATGTTATTGTTCATGAAAAGTTAATTGTACATAGTTTGAAGAAAATACGATGTTCCATGTAAAACCATGTTCACTATGTTAATTGTAAACCGTTCATTATGTTAATTGTAAACCGCCTTTGATCTTGGGAAAAAGCGGTATAGAAGAAAAGCATAAATAAATAAATAAAAAATAAATAAATAGTTGCATTAATGATGTCCCATGTTTTATCCAAGTTCTCTGACCTTGTTCTATGTAAAAACCAAACAATGTGTTGTTATGGTATGTTGTTTATATTGTGAACCGCGCTGATGCTGAATAGAGCGGTATATAAGAGCCTGTAATAAATAAATAAAATAAATAAATAAATATAGCGTTATTAGAAAAGATACAGAGAAGAGCCACCAAAATGGTAAAGGGGATGGAAGGATACCCCTATGAAGAGAGGCTAAAAATGGTTAGGGCTCTTCAACCTGGAAAAGACACGGCTGAGGAGAGATATGATAGAGGTCTATAAATTAATGAATGGAGTGGAACGGGTAAACATAGATTGATTGTTTACATCATCAGAATATAGAAAGACTAGGGGACATGCAATGAAGCTACAAGGTAACCTATTTAAGACTAATAAGAGAAAATATTTTTTCACTCAATGTGTAATCAAACTCTGGAATTTGTTACCGGAGGATGTAGTAAAAGCTGTTAGTGTAGCTGGGTTTAAAAAAGGTTTGAACAAGTTCCTGGAGGAAAGGTCCATAAACCATTATTAAAAGGGACCCGGGATGTCACTGTTTGACCCAATACAAACATTGTGGAACCTGTGTCTTTTGGGGAAACTGCTAGGTACGTATGACCTAGATTGGCCACTGTTGGAAACAGGAAATTGGGCTTGATGGACGTTGGTCTGACCCAGTATGGCATATCTTATGTTCTTATATGTTTTAAACTCTGGTCTCTTTAGTCACAGGCCACTGCTCTAACCACTAGGTTATACCTTCATTCCACTTAAACTACATCTCTCTTTTATGGGTAATCAGTGCGGTCGTCTCTGTAAGGGTCACACACTCATTTTCCTTTTTCCTCAGCAAAAATTTAACGATTGTATTTTGTGCGATGTATAATTTTTTCAATAAAACAATTTTTAAACCTACATACAGTAATATATATTACAGTAACTAAAATACTTAATATAGATTGGGCTAAAACATGTCATTTCTGTATCCTTAAGTATGATTTAAGCTGGCGCACTAATTTCAATTTATAATACAGATTGAATTAAGAACATAAGAAATGCCATACTGGGTCAAGTCCAAAGTACATCGAGCCCAGTATCCTGTTTTCAACAATGGCCAATCCAGGTCATAAATACCTAGCAGGTTCCCAAAAAGATATACAGGTACAATGCTTGTCCCAGGGTAATATGGTTTATGGAGCTTTCCTTCAGGAACTTATCCAAACCTTTTTTAAACCCAGTTACACTATTTTTATTTATTTATTTGGAAACTTTTATATACCGCCCCTTCCAGAGATCAGGGGTGGTTTACATAAAACAAAGGAACCATACATTGAACATTTTGAAACATTACAACTATTTACAATAGAACAGTTGAACGAAGTAACTATTTACAACTTGCATCATAACCTTGGGGCTCAGGTTGGACAGAGGTATATATTTTTGTCTGAGGTGAAACAATGATTGTCAGTGATTCAGTGGGGTTAAGACTGATTGTGTAAGTAGGATATTAGGTAGGATGGTCAGTTTGTGCTAGAGGGGCTTGATCCGAACAATGGTCTAAGTTATAATAATACTGAGTGAATAAGTATGTTTTTAGTTCCTTTCGGAACGTTTGGAGGTCTTTAATCTCCCTTAACTGAACTGGAAGATTATTCCATTGAATAGGTGCAACATAGGAAGAAGCACTAACAGCTTTTACTATATCCTCTGGTAACAAATTTGAGTTTGATTACCTCTGAGATCTGTGTAACTCTAATGCCATCTTTCTCAAACATTATCCCCAGGAGCAACGTTCCTCACTCTAGGAATTGAATTTCCATCAATCCAGGAAGAAAACAACAACATATTCTTCCCCATCTCCGATGTTCCCAAACAGTTTTACCTATATTCAGAACCAAAGCACTCTGCTCCAAATGATGTCTAATCTCTTCAAAACAGAAATTAATATTCTGCAACGACGGTATCCTACCTCCATCTAGCGATGCTAACAACTTTATAAGCTGTCATTTTCTAGGTGTTTCTACTGTAGGTAGAAAATGTACTAAGGAAAGTAACCAAAATGATAAAGGAGATGGAATGACTCCCATATAAAAGGAAGGCTAAACAGATTAGGGCAGCCCTCAACAAATTTTCTTGGAATATAGAAGCCAGCTTAAAAATTTAGGAGCCAGCTGCTGACACCTCTGTCACAGTGCCCGCCCCCCACCCCCACCCCCCAGCAAGGTATACTGCAGCTCCTCTTTTAAGGGCCTGATTTGCTGTTTTTCCATTTTCTATGGGAAAAGAGAGCTTAATAAATCAGGCCCTTAATGTGCCATTGCACAGTGCCAATAGGAGGCAGCAGGTCTTCTCCTATTCCTCCACCCCTAAACAAACCCAAGTGAGTACGCTGTCAGCAGCATATTGGTGACCATTTATAGCTGCACCCGAGGCAACTTCCTTTTTTGCTTCACATATCACTCATAGCCTGCAAATATATGAAGCAAAAAAATCAATCATAACTCCTGCGGCCCTCATCCACTCACAGCTCCCCCCGCCATCACCCAGTCTCTCTCACAACACCCCCTAGTCATCATACAGTGTCTCTCTTCTCTCTCAAAGCCCTCCCGACAGCCTTTACAGGGTTTCTCTTTCTCATATTTAATGGGACAAAATACATTTTTTTTACCTGGGCTGTCGTAATTTTGTAAGCGCTCAGAGAGCCTCCAGGGAGTAGGTCTACTCTGTGTGGGGATTGTTTTGTGTTTTTTTAAGCAAATGTTCTGGCAAGACAGTGTTGCTAAACACAGGTGGGAAGAGTGACTGCCAGGACTTTGCGATTGCCACGATCGGGCCATTGGGGAGATGTTTCTGGTGGGTATGGCTTAGGAAGCATCAGGCAATGCCCCACAGCTGGGCCGAACTTTACAACTGAAGCTAGTTTCGCAATGCTGCAAATCTGGAAGTAATTGCACGTGCACGATTAACATGCATGTGCGTGAGTCATACTCCGGGGAAAGGGGGCAAGCATGGCTGATTCAGGGCCGAGCTGTAAACACTGCCAATAGCTGTTGCTGTGAGTGCTGCAGTGCTCTGCTTTTCTTGCTCGTTGAGGAAAGAAATCCTGGACGCCGGGTTGCAATTTTTAAGCGCCATGGAGACCTGGTGCCTGGGATTTGTCGAGCCCTAGTTTAAGGGCCTTCAGTTTGAAGAATCCGATGAGAGGAGATATAATAAAGATTTATAACATTATGAGTGGGATGGAATAGGTAAATAAGTACTAAGACTAGAAACTAATAGGTATCAAATTTAAAACAAATTGGAGAAAAGTATTTTTTCGCTCAGTGCACAATTAAGCTATGGAGTTTTTCACCAGAGGATGCAGTTAAGGTAATTAGCATAGCTGGGTTTGAAAAGGGTTCAGCCAAACTCCTGGAGGACATGTCCATGAATCATCATTAATCATGCACAGTAGATTTGGGTAAGTCACTGCTTAAGCCTTGGGAGAGAGTAACGAGGAATAAATCTACTCTATGGGATACTGCTGGAACTGACCGCTATCAGAGACAGGATGCTGGTCTCAGTGGGACTTTTATCTGACTTAGTACTGCACATCTTAAATTCTTACGTTCTTGACCACTATGGAAAATAAGAACGGTGCTACAGCGGGAGCAATATCCCACAAGCAAATGAGGCTTTATAGCTTGCAGGTGAGATAGGCCAGAACAATTGGACAGACTGGCTGAGAACTGGTTCTTAATTGCAGTCATCTAGTATATTACTTTTATCAGGCTCTGGGGCCCTTTGATGAAAGTTCCATAAAATGTTGCACTTACTGCACATTATATGCAAAAATGAATGCATGGTAACAGCAAAGTCTGAGTGGTAACTTAAGAGGGTGGGGGAGTTCCCAGCATATCCCATATACTTACAGAACAGAAACGTTCTTTACCGCTTGTGTACTGATAACACGGAGGGCGCTTAAGTGCACCCCTGCTAACTGCAAGAGTGAGAGCACATGGTAAGGTGCTATGCGTAAGGTGCAGTCCACACCCATCCCCGTCCCATAAAAAGGTATGCAGTCATTGCATGAATTAGGGCACGGTAACTGTCATGTCAGCACAGGAATGGCTCCCATACGCGTGCTCTGTTACCGCATGCTAATTCACATGTTACCGCTTTTTACTACTACTACTAATCATCTGTATAGCGCTACAAGGTGTACACAGCGCCATACATATAGACGTAACACACACTCCCTGCTCATCAGAGCTTACAATCTAATCGAGACAAAACACATAGCAAAACTGGGGACTAGAGTATGGCAAGATACACATAAGTAGTGGACAAGAGAACGAGGAGCATCAGGATCCAAAAACAGCCTTTAGTGAAAGGCCCTTCTGGTCCTCTTAAATTTTCACTGTGAAAGTAATGAGATTCAGAGGAAATACTTCTTTACCGAAAGGAAGCAACTTGGCACGCTCCCTAATTAACCACATTTTTCCCTACTGTAAGTGAAGTCGATATGGCTGACAACTAGGAGGCCTCCTTTAGTGTGGAAGGCAGAGGGGAGACTAAAGAAGCATGACCAGAACTAGACTAGTTTAGGCAGGGACAAGTGGCTTCAATAGACTTTTATCTGCCAACATCTGCTGCTACTACGAAGAAAACTGAATCTGAGGACAATATGGCAGCATAAAACAAGTCAAACAACCTGGGCAAAAGGGAGGCATCCATGACAGTAAACTGTGCTATCCAGCAGTATTTCACTCAAACAAGCAGTCTGCTTTAGTAGCATTCATTAGGAAGTTATTATACCAAAGTTGGCTATATTCAAACAAAATGAACATACACCATGAAAATATTTAACAGAAATGTAACTCAGTAATACATCAAGTTATTAGATGGAAACCTATTTGATCAAGGACTATACAGATAAAGAGGAGTTTATCATTTTTATACCAATATAAGTGTCTTCTACAGTACAATGTCTTAAAAAAATGTATATTATAGTTCCTGACACTGTACTTGCCAGGAAACTCAAAGTACTGTACAACAGTTTACGTTCCATGAATGCTTGCTAATGGCCAGAATTCTTCACAGTGGAGGGAAAACAAAAGCTTTCTGCTAAGTTTTTCTACAACAAATTCTCCTCCTTTCTGACATGCATTGTGTGTATACCTGAAAGAACCCGGGCGGGACAGGACCCACTGGCATTCCATCTCCTGGGGCAATGTTTGCTAGCACCGGGCTGGGAGCTGCTGCTGCTGCACTCTGAAAACAAAACAAAATACAACAGGCCAATGTCATTAATCGTGGAGCACAACGCCACTCCCCCACCTCTTTCCCAAAGATGCTGCACATTAGATTCATCCTTTTATTGCTATATGGTGAAAGGGATGCCAAAGTTCCAAATGGATAGAATTTTAACTTTTTAAATCAAGGTTTACACTTTGGTATAGGTATTTGTAAAAACAAAAAAGCACTTTCACTTCCTTTATCCCTCAGTTGGATTTTCTGTAATATTTTAAGTATCGCATAAGAGCTTAGGACAGAGTTTCTCAAACCTTTGGTTGTGTGGACCCCTTATTAACCTCCAGGAACCCCTAGTTCATCTTCATCAGTCTTCCTGGACTCTCCTCCCCTCAGCACCAAGACTGGCCACTAGCCCACTATCTCCCTTCCTCTTCCTGTTTCAGCCTCCCTCCCCCTAGCAAATTCCCTTCAGTATCTCCCTCCCCCTCCACCCAGTCAGGCCCTCTAAAGTCTCTTCTTCTCTCCTTCCTCCACAGTCAACCACTCCAGCCAATTTCTTTTTTTATTTAGTGTCCTGAGGACTCCCCAAAATGGTCTTATGGATCACCAGGAGTCCAGAGACCACAGGTTTGGAATCACAGGCTTAGGATTTCCCGACATTTGTCTCACCCCTACCTCACTGCCTCCAACATCAATCAACCCTTAAACAAATAACAAAAATAACCATGATTTTCCCTTAAGTAGAAAATGAAATATGCTTAGAAGATACTACTTTCCTAGTCAGAAAGGGAAACTAGTTGATAGTATTTTTTGGATGCCACACAGAGATTTTTTTTTAAATGAATATCAAATTGGTAATTTTTCATATACCTGCTCTCCATGATTCTTAGTCTATCTCATGCCTTCCCACTCTTAGGGTGTTGTGACCCAGGCACAAGAACCGGATCAAAACGTTTGCCTGTTCAAACGTTCCTGCGAAGCTGCGCCGGAGTCCTCTGCCCAAGCTGCTGCCAGTGGGGAGAGGTGCTGTCATACTGGGCTTTCATTTGCATTTAAGTCACGAGGTATTGCCTGCTCCTCGCAACTGAAAATGTACTACTGCAGCACTCCCCCCGCTGGCGGCAGCGCAGACAGAGGCTCACGCATAGCTTTGCGGAAACGTTGGTCTGTTCCTGTAATTTCCTTTAATAGCATTGAAAATAATAAGCAGTTAAGGAGCAAAGGTAATGGCATCTTACAGAAAATACACAGTTCTTTTTTAAATCTCATTTCTCTATCAAGCTGCTAAAACTGTGCTCGCAACTTCTCTGGGAAACGATAGTCGTGTATTGATCTATAAGATGCTTGCCCACAACAGGTACACGCCTGACACTTCTGCTCTGTATTTTAGTGAGTTTTCAAAACCGAATCTTGGTTTGTGTGTCCTTAAATCATGTCATGTTACAAGTGCTTGACCAATTATGGGAAGAGCATTTGTATAAAAAAGAAGAAATGTCCATAACTCACAGTCTAGCGTCAGGAATTAGGTTAAGGAGAGATCATAATATCTCCTGACTAGGAAAAATTGTTATGGTGGTTCTGGTATTTGACTACTGATTGGAAGGTACAGTGACTATTACAGATTTTCCCTTGAATATCAACATATGAGTTTTCACTAGCAAACCTTGGCTCTAGTGTGCAAGGCAAGGTACCGCAAAGCTTTAAGCAGATTTGCTATATCTCTTTCTCTCCGTCTCTTAAAGAACAGCAGCTCTGGAGGAGAGGCTATGCTGCATTTCTTCCATGCTTATGACCAAGCATAAGCAAGAGTGGAAATGAATGTTATTGAAGAGGAGGGTGGCCTTGACATGACCTACGACAACCTTCACAGTATTAAAAAAATGTTGCCCCAAGCAGATGCATCCCATAGGTGCTGACTATGTGGGAGCATAATAGGAACACAATAAAGTCTATTGGCAACCACACCATCAAGCTATCTTCATCTTAGAACATAAATGATCAATTGTTTAATATATCTTTTTATAAAAACAGTATTTTTATTTAATCCGTCTTTAATATATTTATCATTATAACACACACAACACGTAGTAACACGGTAACCTGGTAAATGACAGCAGATAAAGACCAACATGTTTCATCTAGTCTGCCCAGTAAGGAGGCTAAGTTATTACCCACTACCTCCATGCAGGTTATCCTCTCTATGCCTTTGTTTAGGGTTCTATCGCTCCCTGCAAGATAGACCCCTCTATTTATTGAAGTGTAAAAGCTAGTTAAGTTTGTTTTGATTCCACCCTTTCGCTATATAGGGATCTTCTGTGTCTGTCCCATGCTTTTTTGAATTCCATCATTATTTTTGACTTCATCACCTCCATCAGGAGGACATTCCAGGCATCCACAACTCTTTCCATGATAAAGTTATTTCCTGCCTTTGATTTTAAGTTTACCTCCTTACAGCTTCATTTCATGCCCTTGAGTTCTATACAGCCTGATTCCATCCAGGACGTACATGCCCTCTATACGCCTGGTCTGAACTGGACATACAAAGGGCGTTGCAATTCTGATCCCGCAGGGCACGTCTAGCCCCACGTGATCAGAATCGTGATCAGCCCTGTACGTGCAGGCCAGGACTGCGATTCAGGTGACCTGCATGTACAGGCCCTACCTGACTAACTTAGGGCAGTTCAATGGAGCCTCGGCACCATGGTGTCCGGTTGCCATGGCACCATGGCTCCATTGAAGAGCCGTGATCCCCAACCACCGGCATAGGCATCGATTTCCCCACAGCCCGACCCCCGATCTGGCATCCTAAGGCCAGGGTCGGGCTGCAGGGAATGTCCTCAGCACCCCCCCCCCCCCCCGCCTCATCCACACCCTGGGCCACTGATCCTTGATGTCTAGGAAAGTTATTCCACCTTGGAGATGTAATAACTTCCCTGTACAAGTTGCCGGCTCCAGACGTACAGGGCCGACAATAGAATCGGCCCTGTACGTCAAGGGCCAGCAACCTCCCACCACCCGCCCTAACTCTGCTCCTGATCCGCCCCCTCCCTGCCCCGTCTAACTTCCCCGTACAACCAGCGGGGAAGTCAGACGCTGGTGGGGAGGGCCACGAATAGCAGGGATGGACGTCCTGTTGGGACATCCATCCCTGCTATTCGTGGGTCAGAATGACCCTGATAGCTTCTCTATCTTTGAAAATGGTTAGCTTGCTCATCAATACTCTTTTAGTATGTAAACATCTGTATCATGTCTCCCTTCTTACTTCTTTCCTCTAGGGTATACATATTTAGATCTTCAAACTCCTTCTCAAAAGTTGTCTGGTGCAAGCCCCATATCATTTTAGTCACCTTCCTCTGAACTGTATCAAGACTTTTTATATCTTTAACTAGGTACAGTCTCCAAAACTGAACACAAAACTCCAAGTGAAGCCTCAACAAGGACCTGAACAGGGGCATTAATTCTTTCTTCTTTCTTTTGGCTATTCCTCTCTGTATGAAGGCCAATATCCTTCTGGCTTTGGCCACCAAACTGTCATGTTTGTTCATCATCTGGAGATCCTCAGGCACTATCACCCTGAGATCTCTCTCCTGGTCCATGCACACCAGCAGCTTATTACATTTCTTGAATTAATATTTAGCACAATTTTCTAGGAGTAGAGAATTCCAAAGCATTGGTGGGCTTGACAGGAGAAAGCAGAGTCTCTGGTCCAAACTAGTTTGAATCTACGTGCTGAAGGGACAGCTGTTGCCAGCAGGGAAGTATGGGATAAAATGGGGGAACAGATAATATGGAAGACTGGCGTAAAAGGTGTACTGGGATAGCATAAGAATCTAACATTATCCTGCTTAGGACAGGGAACCAATGTTACTCAATGAAAAGAGGTATTACATGGTTGGAGTGCTTGGCATCATAGATTAATTTCATGGCAGCATTTTGAATTAACTGTAAATGCTTGAGCTGATGCTGCAGGAGAGCTATGAACAAAGAATTACAGTAATCTAACTGGTTTAATATGACAGTATGAATAATAGTCTTAAGGGCCTTTAAATTCAGGAAGTGTTTAATGGATCTGATGAGTCTGAGGTGGAAAAAGAGGCATATTTTAATCATGGTTGATATGTGTGATGGGAGGGGCAAAAGATAAGTGACTATCCAAAAACACTCTTAAAGAAGTAATAGTATCGCAAATTGAAAATGGGTTACCAGCAATTATATTATGTATGTGACCTTGTTTGCTTTTTCAGTTGTGGTGGGAGAGATTTCAATGTAGAGGCATTTTTACCTGAGGCTGTTTTTTTGGGGAAGCAAAATAGCATACTTATGTCATTAGTGTTTGCACATATTGACCAATAACACTGAATAATCTTAGGTCTGGCCCAGCATGGAAGTTCTTATTTGGATAGTGTGCAATTCTGGAGACCGCACCTTCAAAAGGATGTGAACAGGATGGAGTCGGTGCAGAGGGTGGCTACTAAAATGATTAGTGGGCTTCATTATAAAGCATATGAGGACAGACTTAAGGATCTTAATATGTACACCTTAGAGGAAAGGCGGGATAGAGGTGATATGATTGAGATGTTTAAATACCTCTGTGGCATAAATGTTCAGGGAGAGAGCCTCTTTCAATTGAAAGCAAGTTCTGCTACGAGGGGACATGGGATGAGGATGAAGGGAGATAGATTCAGGAGTGATATGTGGAAATATTTCTTTATGGAAAGAGTAGTGGATCCATGGAATAGTCTCCCAGTGGAGGTGGTAGAGATGAGGACAGTAACTAAATTCAAAAAAGCATGGGACCAACACAGAGGATCTCTAAAGGTAAAAAGTGGACTGTTGTAGTTGTTGATATGAAAGGACAGACTAGATAGGCCATGTGGTCTTTTTCTGTCATCATGTTTCTATGTTTCTCTGTTTATGTTCTTAATATTTCGCTGTCCTGCTGCATTTAAAAAGTCCATTCCAGAAAAAACATCAACTCTGCTCTTTTCTTACCCAGCTAAATTTATGCAGGTAGCGATTCTACCCACACAAATTTATCCTGGGAAGGGGTATTCGTGTACTGCAAGTTAAAGACTCCAGAGGTAAATATAAACTTACATTGCTGCGGTACGGTAAGCAAAATAAAGGGTATCTGTTTCTAAAGTGCTTTAGGTTTTTGCATCTCACTCTTTTAGTGCAAAACTAATGTGCATTAAGTGCAAAGCTTCTGCGGTAACTGTTGGAGGCATGACCAGCATGTTCTAGACAACTGACGCATGAATGAGTATCCTTACATAGCACTATTACCGCAGGTGCACTTTCCTCACCTACTGAGATGGCATCAGGTGCACCTGCAATAATGGCAGCATTGATAGTGAGCATGCAATCAGTCCCTATGTGATAACTGCAGTGTGCTCAGCACGCCCATTGTCCACCTCTATGCTGCCCATTCCGTATTGCAACATGCGAGGAGCAGCGCATGAATCAGCATGTGGTAACTGCGGGCCCAAGCAAACTGTCACCACTCAATTTCACGTATCCAGACCAGTGTTCAGGAGCGGTAGATACCAGTTAAATTTAAGCACCAGTGATTAGCTGAGGCACAGTCCAGGGCCTTTAGTGTGGTAGGCTCTTAATTATGCAATAATTTATCCATCTGATTTGGTTTTAAGCAAAATTATTTGACAGTTAGGAAGAAGCTTAAAATTCATTTCTTCTCCAATGCCTCTTGGATATTATCTGAAAATGTTGAGGCTTCTTCTTAACCTTTACAGCTAAGGTATTTTGATGATTTTTGTTTCAGTTTCTTCATTTTGTTGGTATTCTTTGAAATTTATTTAACTCCTTCTTGTTTTATGTTACATGTGGTTTTTTATGTTTTGTTTTCTGACTATGCTTTGTAAACCATCAAGAACTAGCCGGATTATTGGTGATATATAAATGATATTAAATGAAATGAAATATAATAGGTACATTCAGATCGCTACATGCATGGTCCGCAGCACTGAATATACTTATAGTGCAATGACCAATGCCAACTGTATCCGTTTAGTTTAGATCTGCCTAGCATTAGTAGTGGCTGAATATACTGGATGCTGTCTGCATATTTCTTGTTATCCTCATTCCACCCCTTCACTGTGCTGATAGCATTGTGGTAATTAGAGGGATTTTCGGCCTGAATGCTTCTTTATCTTTATCGTGGCACTTGATATACTGCTCAATGCCAAGGCATCAGAGCAGTTTAAAATATAAAACAAGTTGCTACAGGAAAGAAGGAAAAGGAAACGGAACCCCATTTTAAAGACAGGAAAGAGAAGAGCAGATAGAGGAGGTAATAGAGTGCTAGACTAGAGGGGGCAAGGGCAGCAAGGCAGGAAATTAGGAAAGAGAGGGGGGAAGGTCAAAGGCAAGGGAGAAGATGTGAGTTTTTACCATCGCCTTGAAGCGGGGAAAGGAGAGTTTGAGACGGAGGTCTAATGGGAGTGAGTTCCATAGGAGGGGGCCCAAGAAAAAGAAGGCAGAGGATTGGGTGGATTCCAGATGAGCAAGAGAGGCGATTGGAATGAATCTGACGGAGAGGGTGGGAGGAGGTGTGAAGGAGAACGAGGTCAGACAAGTATTGAGGGGTATGAGTGCGGATATGATGATGAACTAGAGTAAGAACCTTATATCAGATACGAAACTTAATGGGTAACCAGAGCAGGTGAATGAGCAGGGGGGTAATACGATCTGAGCGAAAGGTGTGGGTGAGAATCCCATCTACCTTTCCAAGTTCCTGCTAACACAGGAAATGATTAAATATATATGAAAACCTCAACATTGACCACAGACTTAAAAACAGTATTGAATAAATAAATAAATCAAAACATGGCAAAGAACATGGCTGAAAATCCACAGCTTAGGAAGTTATAGATTCACTGATCACTGATGAATGTAGAACTTCCTTTCTCTACTGAAACCATTGTTCTTTTCACCTTAGGGTTCTTGAAACAAACTTTACGTCACTCGCAGTTTGGTAGATCATCAGTACTTCTGTAGCTGCGTGATGGAATCCCGCTTATCAACCTGATGCAGGGTCGTAATGCAAAGACCCGAAACGTGACTCGTCGTTGACAGCGCTATTCTGGGAGCGGCAGTGAAGTAACCATTTAATTCAGATAAGTGCTGATAGTCCAGCTTTCTGTAAAATTTGATTAAAAGGAGTGGCTGTTTTTGAGAAGGGATGGATGTCCTGCCCCCTCCTATTTAGCGCTCCGACAAAAAAAGATGTATAAATTGAAAGTTTTTTGACACTTGTTGGAGAAATTTAATACCATATTTTTGATACAGCAGTCTTTTGGTACAGGATCTTACTCTATTGCTTTATTCACTGGTCCTGATTTTGGGGGTTCTTCTGGGAATGTAAGGTGTTGACATTTCTAAATTTGTAGTTTAATGTCTATGAAATACACATTCCAGAAGACAATCACATCTGTGAAATACGCTAACTTTAAAACTCAGGGGGGAGAGGAGACATTTGGAAAGAAAAAAAAAGATGATCTTCTCTTTATTTGCACAAATAAGGGTCAATATTTAAAAGATTTACTGGGACAGGTACTAATCTGTGTTAAGAGGATAATGCAGGATGTTTTCCATTTAACACATGTGAGTTTACTGCAAAATGAGCTAAATAATGATGAGATGCAAACCATGTCAAATGCATGCAGAGCACCTCATTATTATGCAAATCGAATAATGCAGCTTATGTTTTTCTTAGCAAGCTGTGTTAGTCTTAGAAAACTAAAACAAACTCAAAGGGTCCCTCATTTCACAGTGTGCAGTACAGAAATGCAAGTAAGTAAATAAATGAATAAATAAATAAATAAAATAAAATAATAACTTTGACTCCTAGTTGTGGTACCGCAGGACTACTGCTAGGTGTCGACCGGTGACTTTTTGATGCTGGCATTTCTTATATTCTTATGGAACCCTAAGGGGTAGGAACAACTGGGAACTGTTCTGGACTCCCTCTGCTAGACGTCAGGAATAGCCGTAGTAGGTTCCAGGGGAGGAGGTTGGAGCAGTAACAGATCTGTTTAGAGGGGTGGGGGATCTGTTTTGGGAGGACTAGATTCAGGGTTCGAGGGCTTAGATTGGTGGGCCGATTCTATCCGGGGGAGTGGGTGTTGGTTGGGATAAGGGGGAAATGTGACCGGGGGTATGGTATTGGTTGAAGAGGGATTACAACAGGGGGGGAGAGGGGGGAAGGTGCACTCCTTGTGATCTTGGCAAGTCACTTAAACTTCCATTGCCTCAGATACAAGCTTAGATTGTAGGCCCTCAGGGGACAGGAAACTACCTACAGTACTAGAATGTAACTCACTTTGCATGTCTGAGAAAAGGCATACGTTAAATCCAATTTTGCTTTCCCATTTCATTGGGAAATTACCAGTCTCTTGAAACAGTAGCGGGTCCAACTTGGGGACTGTTTTCTGCATTCCTGCAGCCAGGAAAGTGCTTAACCTGGATTAGAGCTCTCCTTATCATGAAGGTAAATCATATTTTTTAAATCCTATAGCAACACCTGAAAGATTTCCTGGTGCTGTGAATGAACTTTAAAGAAGAAAACAAGGAACCCTGGCTTCACTTCACCCCCCAAACTACACCTTAGTGAGGTTGATCTATCAGTAAAAAAACAAAGTAAAATACCTTCGTGTCACCCTAGATCAGACCCTCAGTATGGCCACACACACAAAATTTACTATCAGAACAATCTATTATAAGCTCAGAATGGTACAGTAACTAAGACCCCTACTCTGAAGCCACGATTTCATAGATCAGTTCTCCAAGCACTGATCATTTCACACTTTGACCATTGCAATAATAGCATTCTGCAAGATTTATCTAAGCAAGCATTAAACCAGCTACAGATGGCCCAATAAGTTGCTGCATGCATTGTATGGAAGGCCCCTATATCAGACCACATCGTTCTTAAACTATATAATTTACACTTGCTTCCAATTCAAAGTTGTATTAATTACAAATCACTAATGATGGCATTCAAACTTTTCTGAGACATAGCCCCCTCCCACTTCCCTTCCCTAATTACTAAACCAACAGATGCACAACTTAGACGAGGATGCACCCAGAATACAGTGGCAGTTCCCCTGATTTTCACAAAATTAACCGGAGCACTAGCAATAGAGCATTCTCGTACTTTACACCCATACTCTGGAACACCCTACCTGAAAAATTGAGAGCTATCAAGGATTTCACCATGTTCCATAAGGAACTTAACACACATCTTTTCATGCTTCATTTCGGGAATAAATTAGAGCCAGTCAACATTGACCCAACTTAACATCCCATCTAATGCCCCCTCCTTCACCAAGTAGATCATCCTCCATTCTCTATAGAACTCTGATTATACATCCTAAATTGTGAATATGTTCTGTAAATAGCGCACACACTTTAAATAACAGAAAAACACCTTACATCTCCATGTTAAAGTCACGAAGACGCACTTATTGTAAACGGTTCCCATGTTTAATGATGAAATGTTCCATGTAACTGGTTTGGTTTTGTATTAGTTCTCTGTAAACTGCATTTGATCTGTGGAAAAGGTGGTATATAAATACCAACAAATAAATTGTTGTATATGTTGTTCAAATGTAAACCGCACTGATTGAAATAGCGCGGTATATAAGAAATGCAAATAAATAAAATAAATAAATAAATAAAACTAAAATAAAATTTGAAGTGACTAGTGAATTATAACTGACTTAGCCCTCCCACTTGAGAATCTAGCTTCATACTGGCCAAGGAACAATGGGGAAAACAACCAAAGCCTCTCACATACTGAGGATCATTTCATAAACTTCTGCAAAGCTTATGTGTGTGAGGACGTACTTGTTTAGTGCTTATTTTATAAAGTGACATTTACAAAATGGGGTGCAAGTGTTGTAAAGATGCATGCAATCTAGTTGCAAGCAAATACACCTGCTCTACGCCTAGATTCTTCAAGCACACACCTAAGTTATTATATTTTATAACTAACACATGCAGATTTGCACACCCCTATGCCCCACCCAAACTCCACTCATGTGCATGACCGCACTGAAAGTATGCATGATAGAAACATGATGGCAGAAAAAGACCACATGGCCTATCTAGTCTGCCCTTCCATATCAACAACTACAACAGTCCCCTTTTTTCCCTTTAGAGATCCTCTGTGTTTGTCCCATGCTTTTTTGAATTCAGATACTGTCCTCATCTCTACCTCCCACACATCTACCACTAAAGAAATATTTCCGCATATTACTCCTGAGTCTATCCCCTTTCACCCTCATCCTATATCCCCTCATAGCAGAGCTTGTTTTCAATCGAAAGAAGCTCTCCACCTGTGCACTTATGCTACAGAGGTATTTAAATATCTCAGTCATATCATCTCTCTCCCACCTTTCCTCTAAAGTATACATATTATGATCTTTAAGTCTGTCTTCATATGCTTTATAACGAAGACCACTAATCATTTTAGTAGCAACCCTCTGCACCAACTCCAATCTGTTTATATACTTTTGAAGGTGCGGTCTCCAGAATTGCACACAATACTCCAAATGAGGTTGCACCAAAGACTTATTCAGATGCACTCTCACCTTCTTGAATTTATGCACATGCTTACAGAACAGCATCTGCCTAAAGTACCCATTCACGCACTAAGTCCTTGAAAATAGGTGACTTACACACATAAATGGCAGGTATCTATATGTGGCCTCTCATAAAATCAGCCCCAACAGGGCAAATCCACAGGGACAAATTCAATTATTTATTTTTGGATATTATGGGACCATGTTTCTATTGAAGAATGGTCTAGAATTTGGCAGCTGGGATTTAATGTTAAAAAATGTAAGGTCATGCATTTGGGCTGCAGCAATCCAAGGGAGCAATATAGTATAGGGAGTGAAGTACTTTTGTCCACTAAAGAAGAGCGGGACCTAGGCGTGGTTGTGTCTGATGATCTTAAAGTAGCTAAACAGGTGGAAAAGTCGACGGCAAAAGCTAGAAGGATGCTTGGGTGCATACGGAGAGGAATGGCTAGCAGAAAAAAGGAGGTGATAATGCCTCTGTATAAGTCTTTGGTGCGACCTCATTTGGAGTATAGTGTACAATTCTGGAGACCGTACCTTCAAAAGGATGTGAACAGGATGGAGTCGGTGCAGAGGGTGGCTACTGAAATGATTAGTGGTCTTCATTATAAAGCATATGAGGACAGACTTAAGGATCTTAATATGTACACCTTAGAGGAAAGGCGGGATAGAGGTGACATGATTGAGATGTTTAAATACCTCCATGGCATAAATGTTCAGGGAGAGAGCCTCTTTCAATTGAAAGCAAGTTCTGCTACGAGGGGACATAGGATGAGGGTGAAGGGAGATAGATTCAGGAGTGATATGCGGAAATATTTTACGGAAAGAGTAGTGGATCCATGGAATAATCTCCCAGTGGAGGTGGTAGAGATGAGGACAGTAACTGAATTAAAAAAAGGCATGTGACAAACACAGAGGATCTCTAAAGGTAAAAAGGGGACTGTTGTAGTTGTTATGGAAGGACAGACTAGATAGGCCATGTGGTCTTTTTCTGTCGTCATTTTCTATGTTTCTATTGAATATTTAGTGGTGGCAGCTAGCGTGATTACAGCGGCTAGCCATCGCCACTGAACTCTAGACCCAGATATTCAATATGCCGGGGTCATATCTGCTCACCGGCACTGAATATCTGGGTCAACTGGATAACCCGGCGGATAACCGGACATCAGCAATATTCAACTGATGCCCGGTTATCTCTCAGTAGCAAAAGTCAGATGCAGTAACAGCTGGCCTTTCGCCGCCAAAGCTAATCAGGCAGCGGCTCAATATTGTTGCTGCCCAGTTAGCTCGCTGGCTGTCCAGCTGACCCAGATATTCACTGCTGGTAGACGGATATGGCCCCAGCATTGAAAATCTGGTCTAGAGTTCAGCGGCGATGGCTAGATGCTGTAATCATGCTAGCCGCCGCCACTGAATATTGGGCCCTACGCCTTTAAGTTAATTTTGTTTATTTTATTATTTCATATCTTTTGTAAAAAGAAAGACTATGATGACAGATACCAGCAATACAGGAAGCTTTTAAAGAAATCCACTTTTTGAGCAGGCCCTGTACGTCAGCAGCAGTGCTGCCCTCTGGCATGTGGAGGACCCAGATTCAATTCCTAGGTCGGGTCTTCTGTTCTCTGGCCTGGACAGCAGAAGGGTAAAATATAGGTAGCTGAAAATGAAAACTCATAGCACTATAATCTATAAAAATGGGCTCTAAATGAGCTAGATGCCCAGGGAAGGAGGAAGAAATTACCAGGACAACAAAAGAAACAAACACATCTCTCAATGTCATCATAAGCAGCTGAATCAGGACAAGCAGACTTTTTCCCCCACTAAAAATTCCAATGCTTTCAATTTCATGTATGCATATAGAAAACAATAACCTTTTTAAGGGAGGATTTAAATGAAAAATAAGGTTGAAACATAAACGTAAAAAGGAAAACAATAAAAGGAAGGTTTTTAGATTAATGATTAAATATTTTGGAAAAACAGTAACGCTTGTTTGAAAAAAATCTCAGTTCCTTTCCCTCCCCTAAGGGCATTGATTTGTATGTGCCTGTATGAGATTGAAAGCATTTCTATTTCTAGTGGAGGAGAAGTGTAAATTGTTCATTATAAGAAAGTCTTTTTTTTTAAAGGATATGAGACCTAAATGATTAAGATATCTAGTACAGCAAAAATATAAAGCAGAGCTGACGAAGCAGCCACTGCTGAGGATCGTCTTCCCAGAAACAGTACCAATGAAAATGTATAATAAGCATCATTAAAACATACCAAAGTATTTCCCAAGGCAAAGCCCAAACCACAAGCGTGATATGCATGTCTGTCTTCACCATTTTCTGCTTCAGGGATAATGTGTGTTTCCTAGTAAACATTTTTTCATTGCATGACAGAATTCATCAATGAACATACCCTGTTTAAATAAATTTGTAATTTCACTGGCAGCAGAATTACATTTCTCACCTCCTCTTCTTCTATCAAGCATAAACAAAACCAGTTCTTAGCTATACGGTCTTTAGTAATTTATCTGCCAGTTGGTTCCACAGTTTCCAACATTCATGAAAAGCAATTGCTGCATTGCTGTAAAATATCAGGGACCCTTTTCCTAAAATGCGTTAAGCAGTTAATGTGGGAATTAGCACATGCTACCATGCTGGAATGACAGCACACACTAATTCGTTTGTTCACGGCTTACCACACGAAGGGGTGGGGAATAGCTGGCCAATTATAGGCAGATATTAAAGAAAGCATAGTTACTCACCTGTAACAGGTGATCTCCAGGAACAGCAGGAATTTAGTCTTCACATATGGGTATCGTCGGTACCGATGGAGCCTGCACGGGAACGCTCCCCAGCGTCCAATAGGAAAGCTTTTAGGAGCATCCCACAGCGCCTGCATGCTGCCTTCCCGCCTTTCCCAACTGCCTCTCTCCAGTTGAGTTTAAAGCTGAGACAAAAAGAGAGAGAGAGAGAGAAAGAGAGAGACAGAGAGATACAACTCCTAGGGGAGGTGGGTGGGTTGTGAAGATTAAATTCCTGCTGTTCCCGGAGATCACCTGTGACAGGTGAGTAACTAAGCTATCTCCAGGAACGAGCAGGAATGTAGTCTTCACATATGGGGACTCCCTAGCCGCAGCTGCCAGGGAGAAACCCCAGAAGCTGTATGCCCTTGAGAAAGGACTCCACTTCCACCCATGGATCTCTGGCATCCTACCAGGGATGGTGGGTAGGAGTTGATTAAGAATGGAACAGGGGTTGAAGAACAGCCTGACCAAACAAGGCATCCCGGAAGGAGTCCTTGTCTAAGTAGTAATGGGCTGTGAAGGTATGAACCGAGGCCCAAGTAGCTGCTCGACAGATGTCGTTGATAGACACAGAGTAAAGATGAGCCATAGAGGCTGCCATGGCTCTCACATTGTGAGCTGTGACATGGCCTTCAAGAGGAAGGTTCTTACTCTCATAGGGAAAAGAAATACACTGTGCAATCCAGCTGGACAGTGTTCTTTTGGAGACTGGAAGTCCCAAACGAGAAGGATCAAAAGCAACAAAGATTTGAGAGGACTTTCTATGTTGCTGTGTCCTTTGCAAGTAAAACGCCAAAGCCCTTTTACAGTCCAAAGTATGAAGATTCCTTTCTGCATTTGAGGCGTGAGGCCTTGGGAAAAATACAAGAAGGTAAACCGCTTGGTTTAAATGAAAAGGTGATACCACCTTTGGCATAAAGTGTGGATGAGTCCTAAGGACTACCTTATCATGATGGAACCTTGTATAACGAGGATCAGCCACCAACGCTTGCAATTCACTGATGCGACGTGCTGATGTGATTTCAATAAGAAAGATGACTTTCCAAGAAAGGAATTTCAAAGAAGTAGCTAATGGTTCAAAAGGCGGCTTCATGAGCTGCCCAAGAACCAGATTTAAGTCCCATGCCACCGGTGGTGGCTTAATGGGAGGCTTAGTTAAAAGAAGGCCTCTCATAAATCTTGCTATGAGAGGATGAGAGGAAATAGGTTGTCCATTTAGAGGCTTGAAAGAAGCTGCAATAGCACTCAAATGAACTCTCACTGAATTGGTCTTAAGCCCTGTATTAAACAAATGAAGGAGATACTCCAGTAATGATTCCAGAGGTATCGCAAGAGGGTCAAGACCCTTCTGCGAGCACCATATGGTAAACCTTTCCACTTGAAAGCATAAGAGCATCTAGTGGAAGGTTTCCTGGAAGCATAAAGGATATCCTTTACCTGCTGAGAGAGGTTAAGACCATGAAGTTCTAGGCTTTCAGTAACCAGGTCCTGAGATGGAGAGACTGGGGATTGGGATGCCATAGCATCCTGTCCTCCTGGGTAAGGAGATATGGAGCAGATCCTAACTCCAGAGGCGGAGCTTGAGAGAGATGCAGGAGCAGAGGGTACCACATTTGCCGTGGCCAATGTGGAGCTATGAGACTCATATGACCTCTGTCTCTCTGAAGCTTGAACAGGGTTTTGGGAATTAGGGGAATGGGTGGAAAGGCATACAGGAAGTCTTGGCACCAATGGAGGAGGAAAGCATCCCTGGCCTGACAACCCTGAGCCGGAATTCTGGAACAGAACCGGGGAAGTTTGGCATTCAGCGGACTTGCAAAGAGGTCTATGTCCGGGGTTCCCCAAATTTGAAAAATCTTGGCCACCTGGTCTGCACTGGGAAAAACCATTCGTGTGGAAGCAGAACTCGACTGAGTCTGTCTGCCCAAGAGTTTTGAATGCCTGGAAGATACACCGCAAGGAGATGAATCTGATGCTCTCTGGCGAGGGCCCATAGTCGCAAAGCTTTGTTGCAGAGTGACAGAGAGCCTGTTCCGCCCTGCTTGTTCACATAGAACATGGCTACCTGATTGTCCGTTTGAACTAGGACTGTCTTGTAGCTGAGCTGGGAGTGGAATACTCGAAGAGCAAGGAAGATTGCTCTGAGTTCCAGGAGATTGATGTGTAGATAGGTCTCCTGTGGAGTCCAGGTACCCTGGGTAGAGGCCTTGCAGGTGGGCTCCCCAACCCACCTGTGAGGCATCTGTTGTCAGAGTGGCTTGGGGTGGGGGTTGTTGGAAAGGGGACCCCACCAAAAGGTTTTGGAGTGATTGCCACCATTGGAGAGAAAAAATAAGACTTTCTGAGTTTGTTATTTTGTCTGACAAGCAACCTGATGCCTGAGTCCATTGAGTGGATAAAGTCCACTGAGCTGCCCTCATATGGAGGCGAGCATAGGGAACCACATGCACGGTGGATGCCATGTGGCCTAGCAATTGTAACATTTCCCGAGCAGTGAGGTGAAGCTTTAGTACTGCTTGAGAAGCTAACTGCACAATGCGAAGGCAGCGGGGCTGTGGAAGATAGGCCCTTGTCTATCTGGTATCCAGCAGAGCTCCTATAAACTCTAGAGACTGAGTGGGAGCAAGGTTGGATTTTGGGAAGTTTATGACAAGTCCCAGATACTGAAGGACGCGCATTGTGCAAGAGAGAGAAATCCTGGCCTCTGGCTCTGAAGGGGCTCGAATGAGCCAGTCGTCTAAGTAAGGGAAGATGAATATTCCTAGGGTGCAAAGAAATGCTGCCACCACAGCCATGCATTTTGTGAACACCCTTGGTGCCGAGGCCAGGCCAAAAGGAAGAACCCTGTATTGGTAGTGCTTCCCTTGAAATAGAAAGCGAAGGAACTTTCGATGAGTTGGATGGATGAGAACATGAGTGTACGCATCCTTGAGATCTAGAGAACAAAGCCAATCCTGACTCTGAAGGTATGGCAGCAGAGTTCCTAGAGAAATCATTTTGAACTTCTCTTTGAACAGGAATTTGTTCATTTCCCTGAGGTCCAAAATGGGTCTGTGTCCTCCTGTTTTCTTTGGAATAAGAAATAGGGGGAGTAGAACCCTGTACCCTGTTGGAGAATGGGTACCTCTTCTATTGCCCCCTGGGCAAGAAGCAGAGTGACCTCTTGACCAAACTGGGAGTTGAGAGAGGTCTGAGAATTGAACTGTCTTACCATTGTAGGAGGGGGCAAGCTGAGGAAATGAAGAGTCCAATTTTCTGCTGTTATCTGCCCCCATCTGGGGGCAAAATGACATAACCTTCCTGGAATGGTGGAAGGTTCTGGGCTGTTCAGGGCCAGGAAGGCAACGTTCTCTAGATAGGAGTCAAAGCCCCTGTGGAGGCTGAGTCTGCTGAGCCGGTGGAGGCTGAGTCTGCTGAGCCGGTTGAGGCTTAGCAGCTTTTGTTTTTTTTTGCCTAGGTTATTGCTGCTGTCCCTTTTGGGCAGACTGACCTAAACAATGCACCTGCTGAGTATAGGAGGGCTAAAACTTCTTCTTCTTACTGAAGAATGGTTTCTTGTAGGATTTTTTCCTTGCAGGATCAGCTGTAGATTTAGACAATCTATCCAAGGTGATATT
The DNA here is from genome assembly GCA_033557465.1 of Ichthyophis bannanicus. Lineage (NCBI taxonomy): Eukaryota > Metazoa > Chordata > Amphibia > Gymnophiona > Ichthyophiidae > Ichthyophis > Ichthyophis bannanicus. Next base: position 791,554 of record JAWIIG010000038.1, on the reverse strand, counting down.
GTCAGCATCTATCTCATTAGATTTTTCCTGCCAATTCTTGCCAAAGAGATTCTCTCCTGTGCAAGGAATATTCCCCAATTTATCCTGTACCCAAAGTTCCAAGTCAGATGCCTGGAGCCAGGCAATCCTACGTGCACCTATGGCAATAGCAGAGGTTCTGCTTATGCATTCAAAGTAGTCAAAGGACAATTTACAAACTTGGAAACATCCTGAGCATGTTTGACAAGGGCAAGGTAATCCTGCCTCTTATCATCAGGAAGGAGAGGGCTCATAAGCTCTAAATCTCTCGTGACCTCCTTAAGGAACATTCCCATATATAATATATAGGAACTGATCCTAGCAGAAAGCATGGAAGTCTGGAAGGTTCGACGTCCAAAGGCGTCAAGAGTCCTACACTCACGTCCTGGAGGATTAGATGCATGTCTTTTTGCACTTTTGATCCTTCTCATAGCTGATTCCACCACCATGGAATAGTGTGGTAGCTGAGTCTTCTGAAACCCAGGACAAGGAGGAACTCGATACATGGTGTCGAGCCTTCAAGAGTGAGGAGAAGTGGTTAGAAGTGTTTCCCACATCCTTAACATGAGATCATGCAAGATCTCATGAATAGGTAAGGTAGCTGCCTCCTTGGGAGCTTTAGGGTATTGCAGGATTTCCAATTCCTTTGCCCTAGGCTCTTTTTCAGGAGCCACTGTGATGGAAAGACCTCGAGCCACATCTCGGATAAAATCCTGAAAGGACATATTTATTTATTTATTTAAAAGCTTTTCTATACCGCGCTCTTTGTTATCAGTGCGGTTTACAAATTAACAATTTGATTCCAGGGCAATACAGAACTGTCCTGTGTTTACATATAATAAGGAAAGTAACATGGAATTGAAATTATAATTGGGGAAACTATGTACATTTTAAGCAATTAGGGATGACATTGGAGGAGACATCCTACGCTGAGGAGAAGAAGAATCCTCAGGAAGAAGTACTCTGGTGTCGGCAGAGCTTTCAGAGTCTTCAGACTCATCCGAGGATTCAAAGTATCTCCGATCCGGGTGATCGTGCAAGGCACAGTACCGGTACCAATCGAAGTCGGCATCGGAGGGGTCCGGTACCGACTTGTCGATACCGGATGAATAAGCATGACTCATTCTGGTAGAATACCTGCCCATGTTGATGCAGTTGGTACTGGTACCGAGGTCGGTGCCGGTACCAGTTGAATTGTCTGAAGCAGTTTCAAGGGCATCGAGGCCGTGAGAAGAGCCATCAGACTGTGTTCAATAGCCAAAACCCTCTGGTCTATCGACGCTGTCGATGCTTGGGTATCAGTACCGGATGAAGCAGCCGGTACCCCAGAGCATGGCACCAGTAGTTCTGCCGAGGTTAGGGCCTCGAGAACATCCTGGAGCCCCGTTAATGCTTTGGAAGCCGAAGCCTCCCACCGGGGCAATTTTGCCAGTACAAGTCCCTCAAGGGCAACGCCAGAGGCATCTCGATGCTTAGAAGGAGATCTACCCTTTGAGGACTGGCTAGATTTACGTTTAGCTACCTGAGATCCATGGGAGGAAGACGAAGCCCTGGAAGACGTTGATGCAACAGAGGCTGCATCGGAGGGAAAAAGGGTGCTAAGTTTAGCAGCTCGGTTCTGCTGGCCCCTCTTTGACATCATCCCACAGGCAACACACTCCAAAACAGAGTGATCAGGACCTAAACATTTGAGGCAACACTCATGGGTGTCGGTGACGGAGATGGTACCGCCACACTTGGAACACTTTTTAAAACCCGAAGCGGGTTTTTCCATTTTAAAGGAAAAGTTGGGCCTAGTGCCCAAAACGGCGTGTGGCACCTGAAGGAGAAAATAGCTGGAAAAGACCCCAGAAGAAAGTTTTTTTGTTTGTTTTTTTAGAAAAAGGAAAGAAGAACTGGTGGTACCGGTATAGCGTCGAGGGAAGGCAGACGCAACCACAAAAAAGAAGAATAAAGGAATATTTTCTGCGGTGACAGGATGTGCAACCTGTCAGCTCCGCGGAAAATGAAGAACTGGAGAGGGACAGTTGGGAAAGGCAGGAAGGCAGCACGCAGGCGCTGTGGGATGCTCCCAAAAGCTTTCCTATTGGATGCTGGGGAGCATTCCCGCGCAGGCTCTGTCGGTACCCATATGTGAAGACTACATTCCTGCTTGTTCCTGGAGATAACATGTATACAATGCTACTATATGAATAGCATGCGGTGCTGAATATATGTGAATAACTGTAACTGTCAAAGATATTTAGATAGTGGCAATATTCAGTCTGCTCTCTGGCTAACTAGTCAGATAAATTTAGGGCAAAACTTATCAGTGGTCTAGAAAAATGACTTCTAGGAAAAGGTTGAAAACATTGGCTTAGCAGCGGGGTGTGTTGTGGCGTCACCTGGGAATGTTCAGATACACTAACTCTGAATATCCCACAGAGCTGCTATTCTGCAAACATGTAAATGCCTTTGGAAATGCCCCATATAAGTTATTCCATACTAGGTCAGATGAAAAGTCCATCAAGGCCAGAATCCTGTTTCAAGCAATCTAAGTAACAAGCAGCTGTCAGGATCACAAAAGGTAGAGAAATTCCATGCTGCTTATCCCAGGGCTAAGCAGTGGATTTCACCAGCCCTGTTTAATAATGTTTAAAGCGTAGTTACTCACCTGTAACAGGTGTTCTCCAGGAGCAGCAGGAATCAGTCCTCACTTATGGGTGACGTCGGCGCCGACGGAGCCCTCGCGGAGCAATTTTCCCCAGCTTTCAAAGAAAGCCTTTGGGAATTGCAGCGCGCATGCGCGGTCGTCTTCCCGCCCGAGGGTGCCATCTTAGCCAGTCAGATGACATAGCTAAAAAAGACAGCATAAAAATTTGCAAAAAGAACATAAGCAGACGATTGCAACTCCAAGGGGAGGAGGGAGGGTAGTGAGGACTGATTCCTGCTGCTCCTGGAGAACACCTGTTACAGGTGAGTAACTACGCTTTTTCCAGGACCAAGCAGGAAGTCAGTCCTCACTTATGGGACTCCCAAGCTCAAGGCTACCGGAGACCCTAAGCACAAAAATGAGCTCCCTCTAGCTCAGCAGCACAGAAGGATAGAATCTTCGCTGAATTATCACCCACCGGTAGCCCACATCCGGGATGGAGGGTAGGAGTTGCTCAGACCTCAAAGAGATTACGGAGGACTGCCTGTCCGAAAGCACTGTCCCTACGGGACTCCCTCTCGAGACAGTAATGGACCGCAAAAGTCTGGCTCGAAGACCAAGTAGCGGCCCGGCAGATGTCTGCCAGCGGAACAGAGCGGAGGTAAGCCACTGACGTGGCCTTTGCCCGAACGCAATGAGCCGTGACTCGACTTTCTAAGGAGAGTCCGGCTGCCCCATAAGCCCAAGAGATACAGTCCGCAACCCAGATGGACAGAGTACGCTTGGAGACCGGGAGCCCCAATTTATTGGGGTCAAAAGACACAAAAAGCTGAGCAGCTTTACGGTGCTCCCGCGTACGGTCAAGGTAGAAGTTCAATGCCCTTCTACAGTCCAGGGTATGGAGGACCGTTTCAGCTCGGCTGGAGTGTGGTCTGGGAAAGAAGGTTGGAAGTACCACCTCCTGATTGATGTGAAAAGGGGAGACCACTTTAGGCAGAAATTTTGGGTGAGTCCGTAGGACTACCCTATTCTTGTAGAACCTAGTGTAAGGGGGATCAGACACGAGGGCCTGCAATTCACTTACGCGCCTAGCGGAAGTGAGGGCTATCAAGAACAGTGTTTTCCAAGACAGAAAACGTAGAGAACAGGTAGCCATAGGTTCAAAAGGCGGACAGGTGATCCGCTGCAAAACCACATTCAGGTCCCAGTCAGGCGCTGGCGGGCGCAGAGGTGGTTTAAGTAGAAGGAGACCTCGGAGAAACCTCGCTACGAGAGGGTCATTGGAGAGAGGTCTGCCGTCCACTGGCACATGATGTGCTGAAAGAGCACTGAGGTGAACTTTGACGGAGTTGGACTTAAGTCCCAGATTAGAGAGGTGCAGCAAGTACTGCAAGATCACCGACACCGGGCAGGAGAAGGGATCCTGAGACTGTTGGGTACACCAGACTGCAAAGCGACGCCATTTAAGGGCGTAGCATTTGCGGGTAGAAGGCCGTCGCGAAGCTAAGACGACCTCCTCCACCTCCGCCGGCAGGAGAAGGGGAGCAAGGACTACCCTCTCAGCAGCCAGGCCATAAGGTTGAGAGACCTGAGGTTGGGGTGCAGAAGGGACCCCTGATCCTGAGTGAGGAGATCCGGTTGTATCCCCAGAGGGATTGGGCCCTCCACCGCCAGTTGCAGCAGGAGTGGAAACCACGGCTGCCTGGGCCAGCGAGGGGCCACCAGGATCATGAAGGCTTTGTCTCGGAGAACCTTGAAAAGAGTCCGAGAGACCAGCGGGATGGGAGGGAAAGCGTACAGAAGGCTCCCCGACCACGAGATCAGAAAGGCGTCCGCCGCAACCCGAAGGGGGTGTGGCTGACGAGAGCAGAAGCGAGGAAGTTGCGGTTGTGAGGACTGGCAAAGAGATCCACCGTGGGGAGACCCCACTTGAGGAAGAGCTTCTGAACTACCAAGGGATCCAGACGCCACTCGTGCGGCTGGAGGACCCTGCTGAGTTTGTCTGCAAGGCAATTTTCTTGGCCCGGGAGATAAACTGCCTTGAGGAGAATGCCGTGACTGACGGCCCAAGAGCAGAGCTTCTGTGCCTCCCGGCAGAGGAGGAAGGAGCCCGTGCCCCCCTGCTTGTTCACGTAGAACATGGCAACCTGATTGTCCGTCTGGACAAGGACGGACTGTTGGGAAGTCAGGTGGGAGAAGGCCTTGAGAGCTAGGCGGATCGCCCTGAGCTCCAGGAAGTTGATCTGCTGAGCAGACTCCCACGTGGTCCAGAGGCCCTGAGTACGTGCCTCTTGGCAATGTGCTCCCCAGCCCAGGAGGGATGCATCGGTGGTCAGCACCCGGGTCGGCTGAGGTGACTGGAAAGGCATTCCGAATATCAGGTTCGGCTGCCGGAGCCACCACCGGAGAGACGAGAGCAGGGGCTCGGAGACGCGCACTAGGTCTGCCAGGCCGCCCGTGGCTTGTCGCCACTGCTGGCGGAGACACCATTGAGCAGACCGCATGTTCAGGCGGGCATTGGGGGTCACATGGACAGTGGAAGCCATATGGCCGAGCAGTCTCAGGAAGCGCCTGGCGGAGACCAGGGGCTGGCTGCGAAAGCGGTCGGCTAGGTCCATGAGCCGTTGAGCCCTGTCGAGCGGTAGGTACGCTCGTGCCCGAGGAGTGTGCAGCCTTGCGCCGATGAACTCGAGATCCTGTGAGGGGAGCAAAGTGGACTTTGCGAAGTTTATGACAAAGCCCAAGTGCTGCAGCAGAGTCACCGTGCGGCACGTGGCGTTGGTGACCTCCTGAGCGGACGCTGCTCTGATGAGCCAGTCGTCGAGGTACGGAAAGACATAGAGGCCGTGAAGCCGGAGATGGGCCGCCACGACCGCGAGACATTTTGTGAAGACTCGCGGTGCGGAGGATAGGCCAAAGGGCAGTACTCTGTACTGGTAATGATTTCCTGCCACCACAAACCTTAGGTATTGGCGGTGGCTTGGGTGGATGAGGATGTGCGTGTAGGCATCCTTTAGATCCAAGGAGCATAGCCAAGGATTCCAAGGGTAAGCATTTTGAACTTCTCCCGCACAAGGAACTTGTTGAGGTTGCGCAAGTCCAGGATGGGTCTGAGGCCCCCTGTTCTCTTTGGTATCAGAAAATACCTTGAATAAAAGCCTTGACCTCTCAGGTGGTGGGGCACCGGTTCCACCGCCTGTTCCTGCAGAAGACCTGCTAACTCCTGAAGGAGCAACTCCCTGTGCAGAGGGGGGCGCGAAGGTTCTCCCGGAAAATAGGAGGGAGGGACCTGATGGAAGTGGAGAAGGTAGCCCTCTCGCACGACCTGAAGCACCCAGGCATCTGCGGTGATGCTGGACCACCTGTGGGCGAAGTGAACCAGCCGGCCTCCGGTGCTGGGAGGGACCAGCGGGGGGGGAGAGGCTATGCTGAGCGAGTCAAAAACCCCCTCCCTGCTGAGCAGGGGCTGGTGGTGCAGGCTTGGGGGCTTGCTGCCTACGGGACCCGTTACCCCGTCCCTTGGCCTGCTGGCCCTGTTGGGGAGCTGCAGGGGCCTGATAATGGGGGTACTGTTTGTAGGCAGCCGCCTTCCTCGGGTAAAAGGACTTTTTTCCCGAGCCCTTCTTTTTCTGGGAAGGGGCGGAGGTCTTCCTAGAAAGCCTGGTCCTGGTGAGAGTCTCAGTCTCAATTTGTGCAGCCTTTTCCGCCATGGGCTTGCCAAAGAGGTTTTCGCCTCGGCAGGGGACATCGACCAACTTGTCCTGTACCCAGGGCTCAAGGTCCGACGACTGAAGCCAAGCCTGTCGGCGGGCACCGATGCCGGCTGCGGCCACTCTAGCCGAGGCCTCAAAGCCATCATAGGCTGCTCGGGACATGAACTTTGAGCATTCCCGAATGCCCGTGGACAAGGCTAGGAACCTCCGCAAGGGCTCCTCGGAGAGACCAGCGGAGAATCCGGCTAGCTCTTTAGCCAGATCCCGGAGATACATGCCCATGTAGAGCTGGTAAGTCTGGACACGACATGCGAGCATAGAGCCCTGGAAGCACTTCTTGCCAAGGCCATCCAGGTTACGGGCCTCCCTTCCAGGAGGCACCGAGGAGTGCATCTTCTGGCTCTTAAGACGATGCATGGCCGATTCCACTACCATGGAATGGTGTGGCAGCTGTGCCTTCTGAAAGCCAGGGCTCTTGCGGACCCGATAGATAGAATCGACCCGCTTGCTCAGGACCGGCGCGGAGGCCGGACTCTCCCACATGCGGAAGAGTAGTCGTTCCAGCATAGGAGGAACCGGCACAGTAAAGTGCTCCCTCGCGGGAGAGTCATACTGGAGGGCGTCGAGCTCTTCGGCTCGAGGCTCCTCCTCGGGATCCGCAGGGAAGGCCAAAGCCTTGGCCATATCCCTAACGAAGTCCGAGAACCGGGCATCCTCCGGGGGGGACTGCTTCCGAGGTTCGGACCCCGGTGAGTCCGATGGGACACACCGAGTCCGGAAAGAATCAGGTGACTCTTCCTCCTCAGACTCCCAGACCGACTCCGACGAGGACTCGGTGGGGTCGGCCCGGGCAGGGTGCGGCGCCAGCCGCCCCGACGTCGAGGGAGTCGGCGTCGGCGACCTCGGTCCCGAACGGGAGGCCGAGGGTGACCTCGACCGAGGATCGACTCGAGTTCTCATTGACTCGAGGATCGGCTCGGTCTCCGGGGTCGACTTGGACGTCGACGTCCCGGCGGTCGGGGCAGCGGCGCCAGCGAGGCCAGCGAGCAGTGCCCGCTGCTGGTCCATGAAGGCAGACAGTCTGCTCTCCAAGGCCGTCAACCTGAGTCCGAGCTCAGGTGACCCAGCAGCCCCCGACTCGGGCCCCGACGGCGTCGGGCCCGACGTCGGCTGTCGCGGAGGCGAGTCCAGAAGGACTACAGGACTTACCCGGGCAGGCATCTCCGACTCCAGGCGAGGTCGCTTCGGGAGATGTTCCTTCTCCAAGGACCCGGGGCGGCTGTCGGGGCTATGCGACCTGGCCCTCGCGGAGCCAGGAGCGTCCACCGACGCCGCCCTCGCGGGTTTTTCCTTCCGACGATGGTCCCCGGAGGGAGAACCCCGGTCGGAGGAGCTCCGGCGACGGTCCGAGCTGGAGCCCTTTGACACGGAGGCCTCCGACGAGGTCCGGGTACGGCTGGGGTCAGCGAAGATTCTCTCGCGCTGATGCCGCCGACTTCTCAACGCCTTCGAGGACAGTTTGCTGCAGGGCCCACAGATCAGTTCCTCATGATCCGGGCCCAAGCAGCGGAGGCAAAAGTCGTGTGTGTCGGTTAGTGACATATTTCGGTCACACCGACCACACCGCTTAAAGCCACTGGCAGCCATCGGGGGAAAAAGGGCCCCTGCGAGGTCAAAGGACCGGGCTGCCAGGGAAAACGAAAATGAAAGCTGACTAAGTCAGAAAAACCGAAAAACGCTAGAGGACTCGAGACCGGCGTCGCGAGTCCGGGCGGGAAAACGATCGGCGTCGAACCGAAAGAAAAAAGTATAAAATAAAGAGGAAAATCAACTTTTTCGCGGGGACAAGACGGGGACGTCTGCAGGGCTCCGCGGAAAAAAGAAGACTGGCTAAGATGGCACCCTCGGGCGGGAAGACGACCGCGCATGCGCGCTGCAATTCCCAAAGGCTTTCTTTGAAAGCTGGGGAAAATTGCTCCGCGAGGGCTCCGTCGGCGCCGACGTCACCCATAAGTGAGGACTGACTTCCTGCTTGGTCCTGGAGAATGGACTTATCCTCCAGGAACTTGTCCAAATCTCTTTTAAATCCAGCTACACTAGCAGCTTTTACTACATCCTCCAGCAAGAAATTCTAGAATTCAATAACACGTTGAGTAAAAATATATTTTCACCGATTAATCTTAAATGTGCTACACTGACACTTTGTTCCATGTCCCATAGTCTTTCTACTTTTTGAAGATGTAAACAATAGATCTAGATTTATCTGTTCCACACCACTCATTATTTATAGTGTGTCTGTGTGTGCCACTGAGGTAATGCTGACTCCTGGTGACCCAGCAGCCCCTGGGTTTTCTTGGCAAGGTGTGACTAGAAGTAGATTGCCAGGACTTTCTTCCGAGGAAATGGAGGGTAACATGACTTGCCCAAGGCCACAAGGACTGCCAGTATGAATAGAGTCCTGGTCTCTTGGGTCACCAGGCCACTGCTCTAACCACTAGGCTACTCATTATAAAATAAAATAAAATAAATCTCTATCATATCTTTCCTCGGACATCTCTTTTCCATGCTTAAGAGCTCTAGCCTTTTAAACCTTTCCTTGTAGGGGTATCCTTCCAACCCCTTTATCATTTTGGTCACTCTTTTCCGTACCTTTTATAATGCCACTATATCCTTTTTAAGATATGGCAACCAACTTACATACTGTGCAATATTTGAGGTGCAGTTGCATCATGAAGTGGTATAGAGGCATTATATTCGGTGGTGGGATTCGGCCAGGGTGCGTTCGGCAAACCAGGCCGAAAACGGCATCCCGATGCTGGTGCTGCCTGGCAGGAATCCTCCCACCTGCCAGTGGTTTGACGGCATCGGGGGATCGTGGCATCGTGGGAAGCCCCAGATGCCGACAAGCCACTGGCGAGTGGGGGATCGGGCCGCTGGGCCACCAGCGGCCCAAGCATGCAGCACCAGCAACACAAACATGTGCCACGCTGCCACCTGCTTGGTTCTGGCAGTGGCAGGGTCGATCCGGACCAGTTCCTGTTTGGACTGAATCCCACCACAGACTACAGTCTTTCCATCCCTTAGTCCCCCTTTTTCCCTCTATCATCTAATGATCCATCTAAGTCTCTCATATGTTTTTTTTGCTAAAATGTACTTGAAAAAGATTTTATTGTGAGTTTTTCTTTCCACGGCAAGCTTCTTTTCAAATTCTCTCTTTGCCTGCCTGCCTTATCAATGTCTTGCATCTAACCTGCCAGTGCTTTTGTTTACTGTTGCATCATTTGGTTCCTTTTTCCATTTTCTGAAAGATGCATTTTTGGCTAAAACAGCATCTCTGACCTTACCTTTAAACCATGGTGGCAGTTGTTTGGCCTTCCTTTCACCTTCTGTTGGGATTCAAGCTTTCAAAAAGGGAGCACCCTCCTTGTTTGAAAGCTTGAACCTAGCAGTAGCATCGCTAGGCTTCTGCTAAAGGTAAGAACCGCCATTTTGAATCTAGGCAGCTGACAAAGCAGAAATCCACTGGGATCACTACTTCTGCACTAGACATCAGGAGTCCCAGTAAGAGATGGGAGAGAGGAGCATTGGAGGAGTATACATTTGATCATTTGCAAGAGGACCTTAAGAAATCATGAGACTGGGCGTCCAAATGGCAAATGACATTTAATGTCGACAAGTGCAAAGTTATGTACTTAGGGAATAAAAATCCAGATTAAAGTTACGCAATGTAAGGTTCCACAGTAGAAATCACCACCCAGGAAAAGGATCTAGGCATCATCGTAGATGCCAAATCTACAAAAAGGATATAGCGGAATTAGAAAAGGTACAGAGAAGAGCGATCAAAATTTTAAAGGGGATGGAAGGATATACCCCTATGAGGAAAGGCTTAAAAGGTTAGGGCTCTTCATCTTGAAAAAAAAAGGTTGCTGAGGGAGATATGATAGAAGTCTATAAAATGATGAGTGGAGTGGAAAGGGTAAATGTAGACTGGTTGTTTTACTTCTTCAAAAAGTAGAAAGGCAAGGGGGACACGCAGGAAGCTATAATGTAGCACCATTTAAGTATAATTGGAGAAAATATTTTTCACTCAACATGTAATCAAATTCTGGAATTTGTTGCTGGAGGATGTAATAAAAATTGTTAGTGGCTGTGTTTAAAAGAGGTTTGGACAAGCTCCTAAAGGAAAAGTCCATAAATCATTATTAAAGTGGACTGCGAAAATCCGCTGCTTACCTCTGGCTTAAACAGCATAAAATTTTTCTACCTTTAGGGAACTTGACAGGTACTTGTGACATGCATTGGCCACTGCTGGAAACGGAATACTGGGCTTGATGGACCTTTGGCCTGACCCAATATGGCATTTCTTATGTTCGGTGGTTCAAGGACATTCGGATTTAATTATTTGCAGTTTAGAAAGGGAGGTGTGGGGGTCGAGTTTAATGACTTAAGAGAGTTTGTCGGGTGTCAGTGGGTTGGGTCTGATGCTTTGGATGCAGGGGTGCTGAGGCATTTTTCTGATGTACTCAGCATGTGGTAGGTTCATTAGCAACAGGTGATGTTACTTACCAGTACCAGTTAATGTGTGGTTAAGTACCTTGCTCTAACTGCTATGCTCAGTACACTCACACTTTCCTTCCAGTTCCCACCGCCCAACACAGCATGCACATAACATGTGCTAACTACAATGCTAACATTTTCAGAGTTATTGTATTTGTGCGCTAATAGCACACACTAATTCATACACGAACTGCTTAGCACAGTTCAGTAAACAAGCTCCTATATCCGGCTGAAGAAACATGAAGACAAATTGCAGTGCTTCCTATCACAACAATATAGTAAGGGAGGGTACCATTCAAGAGTCTCCACTTACTTTGCTCTCTTTCAGGTACTGATCTATACTGTATTTGTTTCCTAGCTTTAGTAACAGATTTTAAGTATATGTTTGAGTACAATAAAATCCCAGAAGTGTATATGCAATCCAGAGAGAAATAAATAATATTTCTAAAAGATATAATGGTATATAACATATTATCTTTCAACAACCCTTCATAGTACTTTGAACTTCAGAGTATTTTCATGCATTATTAGCCTTGAGAGGAATAAAGCAACTTTCTGTTCATGAACCAAATGCTAAGTGCCACTTTCTGTACCACTACATATTCCCAGTTAAAGATAAACGTTAACTGTATATTTACTAGGTTTGTGTATTACAGGCTTGTTTGGACATTTATTTGCATGCCTAAAAATTAAGCATACATACAAATTGCTTGTGTGCACATGTATCTATTGTGCATGTGTAAATCTGGAAGTATACATAGTCACAAGCAACATGGGCGAACAGTGGGCATGCAATTATGACAAAAAACCCTCAAACTTTGGTTTGTTTGCAATAAAATGTTTATTCTGAATAGCAGATCACATGTGATTTTACCCACGGGGGGAGGGCATTCCTGGGAAAGGGTTTGGAAAATAAAAGAACTACAGTTATTTTTCAGAATGTCCCAGGGGCTTCAAGCTACAACACCCCTCCACAAAAACACTGCCCTTCAGGCCCCACCTTTAAATAAAATTAATTAGCGGCTGGCCCCACCCACTCCCCTCTGGATCTTAATTCACCTAAAGTGTCCAGGAGGCGACAGGGCACGAGTAATCTCTACCTGCTCCTGTCCTGGCAAAAAAATGCAGCCACATGACAGTCACTGTTCCTTAGCAGCTATCTCCATTGTTCTCAACACCTTTTCAGTGAATTAGGATTCTGGGGGAGGGGAGAGAGTTGGCCCTCAGTCAAGTTGTATCTAAGTTCTAGCCAGGAGTTGGCATTGACTTAATGGCACTTAACAACAGAACTTACAGGGGAAAGGTTTTTGTTGGAGTAGGGGGGATAACCTGAACGTTTTAGCTTTCGGTCATATCTGGAATAGGTAATTAGAGGGCCACACTGACCCACAAGAGCATTATAATCCCCTCAGGGGGAATCCTGGGAGGTACTAATCACTGAGGACTGGAGGGCTCCAGAGGGGGTCTAAGGGGTCTCCATTTCAGGCCAATGGGCCCTTTAATTGTAAGTCACCAAAGTGCAAAGAGGAAAGGCATTTAAAAAAAATTATCATAGATTGTCACAGCTAGGAATGTGCAATTCTCTAGTTATTGCAATATATGAGAAATTTCTCATGAAGTTTCGCTAAGGGATGCAAATAAGGCAAGAGCTCATTTGTATCTTGTAGCTATATTTTGCACAAATGGGTACTAACCCACAAACATTTTCAAAGGTTAGTACATCAGCCCCAATGAGCCACATCACATTGAGCTTTCTATGTATAAGCAGCAGCACTTAGACATGTAAATGGCAGATTTTGCTAATTATACTTGTAAGTCGTGGGTTTTATAAAATTGCACATATAGCGGGTAATTTATAAGGAGATGTCTAGTTAAAGTGAATTTTTAAGATGCCTATGTGAAGCCTATTTTATAAAAAAAAAGTACATAAGTCGTCAAATATGTGTGTTAACTTAAGGTGCAAACCAGGGCTATACAAAGGGCTGTGAGAGCGGTGCAGTCACACAAGGCGCTGATATCACTGGGACTCCAGGAAGCTCAAAAAGAGTGAGTTACTGCACCTGGATGATGCGAAGAGGGACACCATATTTATTAGTTGCACAGGGCACATTTGTGCTCTAGAAAGAGAAATTTTCCATTCCTGCCAATTTGCTTTCCTTAAATCCTGCTAGATCAGTCAAGATGAGTAGGTTATGCTCCCCAGCCAACAGATGGAGGAAAACCAGAGCAACTTTCGCTGATGTCACTAATCATATATATGCTGATGCAGCCATTATAACATCTCTCAAGCAGAAAGCAAGACTCAAAGGGATGTCTACCAAAGGACATTAGCTGCTCCTGCAGGGCTAATGCAGGTACTTGTGACCTGCATTGGCCACTGTTGGAAACAGGGTTCTGGGTTTGATGGATCCTTGGTCTGACCCAATATGGTGTATTTTATGTTTTTAATGCCCCACTGTAGCAACTAACATGTGAAAAAAAATCAGATATTGCAGGCATTTTTCTGTGATATCTGATTTTTACATGGTGCAGGTGGCTAGGAGTGGGATCGGGGAGGATCAAAGAGGGGAGTGGGATTGGCAATGATTGGCAGTGGCTGTGAAAATTGGGCCCGATTATGGCATTACCTGCCTGAAGGCCCGATAATGCGGCAGTGTGGCCATCTGCCATTGAGGTGATTGAGCCAACAACAGCTGCAATCGGGCCTCCCCCCCTCCATAACCATAATATTGTCTGTGCTGCAATGCTGTGATCCATGCACAGACAAAATTAGAAATAAAAATGATGGCTACCTGCAGCACTGATTTTTCCTGGACAGTTCCTGATCCCCATCAGAAACTGCCCATGGGGGATCAGTACACCCCTCCCCACCAAGATTAAACACATCCCAGCTAGCCAGTTGGGCTAAGCCCCTCTCCCCTCCCCCAACCACTACTCGAAAGGGGAGGGCCCATGGCCCCCTCCCTCCCCCTTGCAACTCGCCAGTAGAAAAATAAAAATAAGTCACCCAGCTAGCCTGCTGGCAAAGCCCCCCCCCCCAGAACCCCCCCAAAAGCCTGCCTTAGGTGGCCCTGGTGGTTAAATGGGACAGAAACAGTCATCTCCACCCCTGCCCCATCATGTGGTCATCTCAAAATGGCCACAATCATGGGGTGCTGCCTTCTAGTCTCACACTAGGGGTCCGCACCACAAGATCTTTGTTAGGGCCACTGAGAAGGGCAGAAACTCCAGATACTTCAGGAATGCCCTCCTTACATCCAACAAATGCAGTGAGGGGTCCATCCAAAGGTCCTCCTTTAAGGAGGAGGATAGGGCTCCAGAATGATTAACATGAAGGAAGACCACACCTTTGCAAGAAAGGACGGTACCATCCTCAGAATGTCAGACGCTGTTGAGATTACCAGAAAAGCCTCTCTTCAGGTCAACGCTTGTAGCACTGACATCTGTCTGGCCGAAGCAACAGGAATACCACTTTCATGGTCATATTCTAGAAAAAGACCACCCAAAGGGGATCAAAGGGGGGACCTTTCAGCACATCTAACACCAGAGAAAGACTCTATTGAAGTACAATCAGACGCAGGGCTGTTCCGAGCCAGAATCGCACCCTGTGCGACTTGCACATTGAGCGTGTACTCCCCTCCTCCCCATACCTCCGTCTAGCCGCTGCCTGCTCATGCCCTGCTGCTGCTGCCCTCTGTTTTCTCCACAGCAGCGCCAAGAGCAGGCAGCGGCTAGATGGAGGTATGGGGGGGGGGGGGGGGCGCACCTGATGTGCAAGTCACTGGCAGCAGCAAAGCAAAGCAGAGCAGACCTAACTTTAAGCAAATCTGGTCCCTCCCTGCTCTAACATCGCATCAGAGGAAGGAGGGACCAGACCTGCAGAAAGACCCGCACGAAGGCTTAGGGGGCACATTTCGGCTGCCTGCTGTTGCCCTGACGCCACTGAGAACAAAGATTGGTGGCAGCAGGGCAACAACAAGCAGCTGAAATGCGCCCCCTAAGCCTTTGTGCCCTGTGTGGATGCACTGCTTGCACAGGGCTAGATACGGTACTGATCAGATGCAAGGGTGGATAGATCCGGTTCACCCTTTTGAGGAAGTGGAACACATCAGGGTGCGCTACTGAGAACACTCCCTGAACACGCCCTTGGTAGCATGAAAGGGCCACCTAGTAATAGAGGAGACCCTACCAATAGGCTCAATAGATCCATGTACAATGGCCTATGCAGCCAATTTGGTGCTACTAGAATGAACAAGCCAGGATGAGACCAAATTCTCGCTGCCTCTGGGCTGCTGGCAATTGCTGGATCCAGCATAAAAGTACTCGGGCTACCATGCCTCTTCAATGCTGCTTTTGGATCCTGATCCCCTTCGTCTACTGTTCACCTCCTATGTGTGTTTACAATTCTCCTAGATATACAGTATTCCCCCAGTTGTTATGTTGCCTGTCTTGGTTAGACTGTAAGCTCTGATAAGTAAGGACTGTCTCTTGTATGTCTCTGTACAACGCTGTGTATGCCTTGTAGCACTATAGAAATGATAAGCAGTAGTAGAAGTAGAGAGCAGCTGCCATGGGAAATGCAATTCTGCAGACTGCATTATCTAACAATGTGAAATGCCTTTTGCATTAATTTCCCATGACATGTACAAAATAGTTCATGATGTGGACATGATGTGGGTCGTCAATTTGAAACACCAGTTAGCTAAATATTTCGTTGCAACTTACACTGTAATAATTAAGCAACATTAAACACATTCAAGGAAAATATTGTTTCTGAAAAATAAGAAGCTCCTAAACATTTACAGTTAGTTAAACGAGTCAAGATGTGCTATGGATTGTTTAGGTTGCTGCGGAATTTTTTCTTTTTAATTTGAATCCTAGTGGTTGGAACAATGGGCTAGAAGCCAGACACCATGGTTCAAATCTCATTTCTCCCACCGATGCCCTCTGTGACCCTGGGCAAATCACTTTATCCTACATTTTTTCAACTATTCACGTGGGGGAAGGGGGGGGGGGAATTTTATAACCATTATCTGCATGGAAAGCATATTGTACGCGTGAGAAATGGCTGTTATAAACGTCTGCATGTATATACAAGTATAGATATATTCAAGTATACCTGCTGAGAAAAGCAATGTGTAGATTTTTGCAGACTCCAGAAGGCGGTTTTTAAATGGAGCTGGAACAGAGGTCCCAGGTACATCTCTACCTGCACAGAGTAGAAGTAGGGGGAAGGGAAGGAATTTTTGGATTTAGCCTATGCTTTTCTCAGGAGCAGCTCAAGACGAGTTAATTCAGGTACAATAGGTATATTCCTATCCTGTGGAGGGCTTACAGTTTAAGCTCGTACCCAAGGCAATCCAGGATTAGGTGATTTGTCCAAGATCATAAGGAGTAGCAGCAGGATTTGAACTGGACTTCCCTGGTCCATAGCCTGCTGTTCTAACCATTAAACTACTATTTGGAGCAGGTATAACTATGTGCAAGAGCACTCATGTGCTACTGAGGGCTACTGTAGGAGCCTATTTTATAAAGACACATAGAGGCACATTCCATAGTTTGATGGCCAACTTGATAGCAGTTCGATGATGTTGTCCACGAACCATTTTTTGACTGTTTTTGCAGTGTGGCATGGTGCCGAGTCCTGCTGAAATATAGCTGTGTCAGAAACATTCATGTGTATTTTAACTTTACTATTCAGCACAGATATGTATTTTGCAGCATTTACTCTTTCACCTTTCTCAAAAATGTGCAGGCCACATCGTCCATTTGTCGAGATACCACCCCATACCATGACCGATGGTGGGTGTTTAACAGTCTTGATCGTGTACTTCGGATTTAGTCTCTCGCCTGCTGGTCAACGGACGTAGTTGTAATCACTCCCACATACTTGTTGAAATGTACTTTCATCTGTGAATATTACCTTCTCCCACCATTCAGCAGATTTGTCTTCCATCTTGCTACAAAACTGTATGCGGGCAGCAATTTGTTTCCTGGTCATCATAGGCTTCTTGGCAGGTCTTCTGGCCACGAGTCTGAATTCATCCACAAGCCGTCGTCGGACAGATCTGGCAATTATCTTTATTCCTCGATCATTAGCTAACTGAGCCACATGTTGAGATGAAGTATGTGGACTAGATGTAATAATGCTTTTGAGGAATCGGTCATCTCGTCCAGTAGTTATCGTCTGCGCCCACATTTCAAATGACGTGTACGGCCACCTGATTTCAGAACATTCTGAACTGCACACCTTGATATATGCAAATGTTTTGCAATAGCACATTGCGAATATCCTTCAGCATGGAATGTGACAACTTGTCCCTTTACAAAGTCATTAATATCGCACTTTCTACCCATCTTGATTGTATATTTTACATGTAACTTTCAATCTTTTCCTAGTTGTAAAAATTCAAAACTTCATCCAAGAAACCTACTACAGAGTGTAAGTTAACTAAAATGGACGCTAGACGCATGGTGTGACTAATCGCCATGCTGATTAAATAAGTAAGCACGTGTGACATCTCCACAGTACATTATTTAACAATAAATTGTAGAAAAAGATACCTGCCTTAATTTTTTGGCCACTACTGTATATGCCTGGGCCACGGGCACAACCAAAGCAAAGACGAGTTGGACCCAATTCTGCCACCGCGGGGTCTAGATGTACCCGCAATAGCAGAATTGGGGAGATAGATGGGCTGGCGGACACCATATTCCATACGGGTATACACAGCCAAACCTGCCTGTCCTCACGTGACCATGCAACCAGTGGTGAAAGTGTGCCATGGCATCCCGTAGCCATGTCAGCAACCCATCCGATGCAGAATCGGATGTCACCAAGTGGCTCCTGCACTCCAGTGTCCACTCGCAGCTGGTGGCCAGAATTTGCTGGATCAGGTCCGCAAGAGCCACAGCTGGCCATATCCATAGGAGGCAGGGGGGTTCCTTGCTCCGCCCAGCCCTTATTCTACTGTCAGGCAGGAATAAGTGGTGCATCCATCGGGGTGCTGGGGAATGTACCCAGGCCATTCCAGGATATGCTATATATGTCCCAGCACCTAGCCACATCCTCGCTCTAACCACTCCTGCCCATGTACAGCGATCCCTGTCCCAGAGCTGCGGACGTGCAGGCCGCATAAGGTGCAGCATTCACCCAGGGGGATATTAGTCAGCCTCGCACATACACCTGAACTATTTGCCATATGGAATGTCCCCCATACTACATACATGTCAGTCAGCATTGCCTCAACAACATAAAATACCACCAGGTATGCTTCCTTTACAAAATAGGCACCTTTTATGATTTCTTAGAGACACCCTGTTATAAAATTGCCCTCTTAAATAGTAACATAGTATATGGTGGCAGATAAAAAACAGAATGGTCCATATCGTCTGTCCCTTAAGGTGTCACTCTGTACATATCACCCTCCTCAAGTTTGTTTTGATTCCATCCTGTTGCTATCTATGATCCTCTGTGTCTGTCCTATGCCTTTCTGAAGTCTGTTACTGTTTCTAACCCACCACCTCCATCGGGAGGGCATTCCAGGCATCCAACACTATTTCAGTGAAAAAGTATACACAGAGTACCTAAATGTAACTTCCTTAATTGCCTAGCTGCTATCTGTTTATATGCGGTATATCAAGTAAATATAACTCTAACTATAATTTCATTTTATGCCCTCTAGTTTTACAGCTTCCCCTTCTTTGAAAAAGGTTTGTTTGTCCATTAATACCCTTTAAGTATTTAAATGCCTGTATCATATATTCAGGGCCACCCAACCATCTGGCAAACTAAGTGGTCACCTAGCATGGCAACTTCTGGGAGGGAGAGAGGGAGGCAGCAAAGAGCAGGCATTCAAAGCTAAACAATAGATTTTGACATCTGGGGGGAGAGTGTTTGTAAATCTTAAACTTTGCTTAGGGCGCCAATACCTTGAATCAACTTTGGGGCTGGCCCTGATCATATCTCTTCTGTCCCTCCTGTCCTCTAGCCTATACATATTTAGGTCTTCTTCTCATACATCTTCTGGCAGAGGCTCCAAATCATTTTGGTAGCCTTCCTCTGAATTGCTTCAAGTCTTTTTATATCTTTTGTGAGATATGGTCTCCAAAACTGAATACAATAATCTAAGTGCGGACTCACCAACAACTTTGTACCAACAACTTTGTACAGGGGCATTAACATCTCCTCCTTTCTGCTGGTTATTCCTCTCTGTATGCAATCTAGCATCCTTTTAGCTTTGGCTACCATCTTGCCACATTGTTTCGTCACCTTGAGATCCTCAGACATTATCACTACGAGGTCCCTTTCCTGGTCCATGCACACCAAGTTCTTGCCCCCTAATGCATTCAACACCTTTGGATTTCTGCACCCCAAGTGCATGACTCTGCACTTCTCATTAATTCTTAACTGCCAAGAATTAGACCATTCTTCTAATTTTTGTAGATCTTTTCTCATGTTGTCCACTCTCTTGTAAATGTTCATGTAATCTCCAAAAGGCAAAACTTTTCCTTTCAGTCCTTCAGCGATATCACTCACAAAGCAAAGACAATGAACAGCACCGGTCCCAGGACTGATCCCTGAGGCACTCCACTACTCACGTCTTTTCATCTGAATGAATTCCGTTTACCACCAGAACTGATCCCCGAGGCACTCCACTACTCACGTCTTTTCATCTGAGTGAATTCCATTTACCACCACCCTCTGTTCCCTTTCAGTCAACCAATTTCTCATTCAGTTCACTACCTTAGGCTGCTCAGTTTATTGATAAGCCTACAATCTAGGTAGATCATGTCTATTGCATACCACTAATCTAGTTCTCTGGCCACCCAGTCAAAGAACTCAATCAAATTCATTTGGCATGATCATCCTTTGGTAAAACCTTGTTGCCTCAGATCATGCAACCCAGTGGATTCTAGAAAATCAGCTATTCTTTCCCTCTATTACTTTTCCCACCACAGAGATAAGGCTTACCCGCCTAGTTTGCGACCTCTTCCCTATTACCACCTATTAAACACATCTTTCAAAGGTCCTGCCAGAACATCTCTCTCAGTATCTTGTGATGTATCTCATCTAATCTGCAGGACTACGAAGAAAAGCTACTTTTGCTGGGAAGGATTCTGAAATTGTAAGTATTTACCTGCTGGTAATTTCTAAGACTCAGGTTAAAGGGTTTAAACTGCTAAAATCTCTCTGTTTTAAAGTTTTGTGTTTTTTAAAGTCATACAGGGCACTGTTTTAGCAAGTTAGCTTTTTACTTAAAACAATCTCTAAGACACAGTCTGGGCTCTATGTATAAAGGCATAGAATCTTTATCAACATAGTATCTAAGAGCAGATATTTTTTGAGTATACAGAGAAAAATTGTTTTCTAGAGAAAACCTTTACAAAGAAGTCTTCCAGTTAGGAGGCAACAAACCTGTGAACTTGTTTAAATAGGTGTTATAGCCAAGTGACAGATTCAAAAGGTCAATCTGAAAGGCTCCGTCTATCAAAACAAAAGCTGTGTGAATCACCATGGAAATTGAAGAGAGACTGCCCTGGAAGCACAGATATAAATAAGTTAACCCTTGAGCTCACTGACTTTCAGTCTGCAGGACTATGGAGAAAAGCTGCTCTTGCTGGGAAGGATTCTGAAATTGTAAGTATTTACCTGCTGGTAATTTCTCAGACTCAGGTTAAAGGGAACTCTTTGGGTTTAAACTGATAAAATCTCTGTCTATTTTAAAGTTATGTGTTTTTTAAAGCCATACAGGGCACTGTTTTAGCAAGTTAGCTCTTCACTTATAACAAACGCTAAGACTCAGTCAGGGCTCTGTGTTAGCAAGAGCTTCTATTACAGTGGTTCTCAACCTGTGGGTTGCCACAGGATTTAGCAGGGATCGCCTCACTCCGCTGTTAAAGAAAATAAAAATAAAAAAATCACACAAGTTGCTGCCGCTGCCGAGTCCGCTTCTTGACAGCAGCAAACTCACCACCTCTAATCTTCTGCAGCCGCAGCTCCCTGCCTCTTAGGGAACCACGGCTGTGCCTGTGAAAACGTTGTGGAGCCTTCCCGTTTCTTGACGGGCTCTGTACAGCATTGTCCCGCCTCCAAAGGAAGTGGTAAACAACTTCCTTTGCAGGCAGGACAATGCTGCACAAAGCCCATCGAGAGACAGGAAGGCTTCGCAACAGCTTCACAGGCACAGCCACGGTTCCCTAAGAGACAGGGAACCGTGGCTGCAGAAGAACAGGGCAGTAGCAGGCAGACATAGGGAGAGGGGAGGAGGAGGAAGGGAACCTGCAATGGGGCTGACATGGGGGAGGGAGGGAGCTGACATGGAGGGAGGGATGGATGGAGGAAGGGAGGGCTGACATGGACAGAGGGGGGCTGACATTGAGGGAGGGAGGGGGCTGACATGGATGGAGGGGGGGGCTGACATGGACAAAGGGGAGAGACAGGGGGACATACTGGACAGACGGGATAAATGCTGGACAGAGGGGAGAGACAGTGCGGGTTAGGATTATAATGGGCTGATGGGGGGGCTAGCACTGGTAATGGGCAGATCGGGGGGGCTAGGACTGGTAATGGGTTGATTAGGGAAGGCTAGGACTGGGAATGGACTGATCAATGGGGGGGTTGGGACAGGTAATGGGCTGATAGGGGCATAGGACTGGTAATGGACTGATGGGGGGCTAGCATTGTAAATGACTGATCGGGGCGGTTAGGACTGGAAATGGGCTGGTACCGGTATCTGTGCTGGTGCGAAAACTGGCTTACTTATTTTGAGACACTCACACACACTCCCTTCCAATATGGTCAACAACGTTTGTTGTGAGTTAGATCGCTACAATTCATTGGGTACTTTTCAAGAACCTTTTCTCTTTAAAAAGTTTTCATCGTTACTTGTTTTTGAATCTAGACTTTATAATGTTATCTTTGGATGTATGCTCTTGTATAAGATGACTTTCCGTCTTTTAGATTTTTTAAACTCTTCACAGCTGTTCTGTACCACCACGCTATCCACGGAAAGTTTTCTCCGTTTTTTTTATCACACTGTAATAATTTATCTAATGTATGGGTATTATGCTGCTTAGACTTTTGTCGTTCAATGTTTTCCCATTTATCGGGTTTTGCAAACGCTTGATAGTTGCTCTGTCTTTTAAGCATGCTGTTTGATCTGTCGGTAATATATAGCACTTTGATAGTTGAGCTTCTGACAATTCCGTTATGGTCTCCGCACTGTTTTGAGTTTAAGGTTTAAATGTACTGGCTGACTATTGATGTCATCCTGTAATTCTGTTTCGTCTCTATGCATAACAGCATTTTGAGCCCTCCTCTACTTCACAGACGACAGGATGATGCCCTGTGTATTTGTTTAACAGTATTCTATCTTGCAACTCTGTCTCGTCTCTATGCATAATAGCATTTTGAGCCCTCTTCTGTTTTACAGATGATGGGATAATGCCCATGCATTTGTTTAAATATGATATCTGAGTATCAATTTGGTTAATATACACAGTTTTTAGATGTATCCCCTCTACTTATTTATTTAATTAATTAACACCATACTTATTTTTATGTACTGTCCTTTGGCTAGTCGCCAATTCTAACAGATTTTACTGCTCCAAGCGCAAACTGGTACCCATTCGGGGACTTCACAAATCATTCATTTTTAAGCAATTTTTCCCTCCTTTTGGTTAGTACCAAGTACATGGATCTGATTTTCTCCTCTCTGTTCTGGCTCTGTGTGTTCCCCCCTTTTTTGTTCTTAGTATTTTAAGTGTTCTTTTATTTGTTTTTTTATATATATATAATTTTCTTATCTTTTCTAGCCTTGGAATATTTATGAGAAAGGTCTTTTTTAAGACCACAAATTAATTTTACACAGTGCAACATGTAAGTACCCTCTCTGTTTGATTCAAGGTGTCATTTGCTTTGATTTTATTTTAGTGTTTTCTGATCACTTTTACTATGATATAATTTTATTATACATTTTAGTTTTTGTATTCATTTTATTTAATTTTAGTTTACATAACTAAACACTTACACATTGTTTGTATGATATATAACGATTTTTATGCATATTAATAGTTTTTATGCATATTTATTTATGTCGCATATCTTCACGTTTACAGTTATTAAGTGGTTTGTTGTTATTTATTTTTATTTATTTTTAGATGCGTACCCCCTGATGAAGGCTGCACTCCGAAACGCGTAGGGGTTTGTTGTTAAATAAGGTTTAGCACCCGTGACCTCCATTGGTCTTTGCTTTTTGTGTTGGTATGGTATCTACTCCATTCCTATTTCATTATGTTCATTCATGAATACAGAAGTATATGTTAGCAGTCCCACTTTTTCCATGTCCCTTTCCACTAATCTGTCCTCTGCACTTTTGTGTCCTGTATTTCCACCTCTGTTCTTCCTCTTCTCACGAATACCTGATATAAGTTTTGTCTCCTCTCGTCACATCCTTAGTCATCTGTTCTTCCACCTTTGCTTTTGCCGTTCTTATTCTCTTTCTCTTTCAGCTTAATCCTGTATTTTTTTCTGTGCTACTCTTTCTGTAATCTGAATTTTTTGAAAGGAGTGTTTTTTGCCTTTATTTATGAAACCACTTCTTTGAAGAAGCATATAGAGATTCCTTTTCCTCTCATTTTTACTTACTACCTTCTTAAAAGTCAGTATAAAAAAAAGCTGAGCAGGTAAAATAACTGAGTAAATTAATCCAGTTATCTTGACATGGATAGTCAGCAACACTTGGTTAAATTGTGCAGATGAATTAAAAACTAAATCTACCCATTCTGTCTGTCATTTGTTTAGCTGGGATTATTCAGCTAAATGTATCTATGTAGCATTGAGTATCACACCGACTGGCTAAATTTGAAAGCCCACCTTAGGAACACCCCTGACTGAACTTGTTTAATTTAGTTTAATTTCTGCAACTTCTGATTTTAACTGCACAGATTTAGCTTACTAGAGGGATTTTTTTAAATGACTAGATTTGCTTAAATAAAATTTGATTGCAGTCAGATAGACCTTAATAGTATTGATTCTTTAGACTATAAGCTCTTTTGATTAGAGATTTGTTTTACAGTTCTCTGAGATTTTGGGGCATGTTTATTAAAGTGCGCTAAGGGAGCACGCATTAAGAGGCAAACAGAACAGGAAGGAAAACAGGCCCACGCTGTCAAGATGTGTCCATCATGTTCTCCAGCAGTTAGCATGCTAAGTACCTCAGCGTGAAAAACTGGCAATTACAATTAACCAGGGTACGTTTACTACTAAGGTGGCTTTAAGTGCACCCATGCTAACTGCAGCCATGACAATTAGCGCAGATTAATTACCCCAATGCTAACAGTAATGTGCAATCAATGCTCACCTCTCTGCCCCATAACATACTAAGCAATTAGCTTGGGATTTTTACTACACTAGCTGTTTTAGCACATGGTAACACTTACCGCAGTCCACTTAGCATGTGGTAAACCCCACAGCACACTTTAGTAGATATGCCACTTAGGATGTTATATTAATTAAATTATTTTGGCATTTTTATATTTATTCACCCACAGCAGGATATAAGTATTTAAAATACTGCAAATGTTTCTAATTTTTGGAAAAGAATGTATGTTATAGATTTGGAAAACTCAAGAAAAATGGAAAATGGAAAACAATGCAAATACACTGAAATGACCACATCAAATATTACATAAGAGAGTCCAGTTTACTTATGAACAACATTTAACCTGTAATAGGTTGGAGATCCCTAGATAATCCCAATATTCCCCTGTCCCTCTCTACTCCACCTCCTTCCTTTTCCCACATAAAATGGTTACATACTTCTTTTTATTTCAACATGTTTTCCATTATGCCACTAGATTATTTGCCCCAAGCAGTTTTGTGATTAAATAAATACAAATAAAATATTTTTTAGAAATTGTAGAATCAGCGGGGAGCAAAGGCTAATTCTTTTTGGCAGTATCAGAGTTTCTGTGCAAGAACAGCTTGGCACTTTTGTGATTGCAGAGATTTCTGCTGCTGGCAGAAATAAACCTGAAACTGTTTGCAAGATAGATGATACATATCTAGTCCCCGAGAGGGTACAGAAGCACAAGAGAATGAGCTCTGAGTCACCTAATGTACTCTGTTTAAACAGTCTACCAGGTTACCAAATAATATTTAACATGAACCCAGCCATTTAGTTAGTTGTTTCTAGAGAACAGTATTGTCTCAATAATTTGTTGTATAAGAAGACAGAGGAATGTTATGTGGTCATATGAAAACATTCGGTAATGCAAGAGCTACAGATCTATCTAAAATTAGAACAGGGTTCCGAATTTATACAAAAAATCTCTCTATATAATGGCTTCAAAGTGATGTCTGTCTGTCGGCAAAGCCGCAGGGTGCACATGTGTACACTTGGTGGAACCAGAATGGTTCGGGATAAGAAGCCGGTGCAGGGTCATCGAGATCAGCAGAAAGAGGAGAATCAAGTAGGAGGGAGAAGGAGAAGTCTGCTCGAGAAGGTCAGATGGAAAGAAATTAGACTGAAGAATAAGAGAGGAGCATGGAGAGTGGCAGGAATGCCCGGTCACTGATCTTCAGAGATCACGCTTAAGAGAAGAGGTCTTGTAAAGGATAATTTTATAAGGGGACTCATACTTTGTGCTTGCAAGTAGGCCCTCCATAGGCACTATTTTATAAACAAAAGTAGACACCTACTCTTCTTTATAATATACTAGTGCTAGTGGTGGAAAACATGTGTTATTTTCAGGCACCATCACTTACATTAGCTCTACTCTCAACTACCTTCTTAAGGCACCACCCTCTCCAATCCCTCTTTCTTTTCTGCCCAAACCTTAGCTGACTATTTCCACAAGAAAGTCCATAAGATTACTCTTCAATTCCCTATTAATTAGTCTTCTCTTTCTCTTCCACCTCTCCAATACCAACTTTACACCTCAACTTCTACCATCCTTTCATCCTTTTCTAAAATCTCTGAAGAGGAAACCTCTCTTCTTCTTTCCTCCTCTAAACTCACTACTTGTTCTTCTGATCCTATCCCCACCCATCTCCTCAACTCCATTTCCTCCTCCATCATCCCTTCCATCCCATATATTCTCAACCTTTCACTCTCCACTGCAACTTTCTGTGCAGCCTTCAAGCATGCTATCATCATTCCTCTCCTCAAAAAACCCTACTTGTCCTTCTAATTACCCACCAATCTCCCTTCTCCCATTCATTTCCAAACTTTTTGAACTTGCAGTTCTCCGCTGCTGCCCCAAATTTCTCTCCTCTCATATCCTCCTTGATCATCCACTCCAGTTTGGTTTTCTTTCCTTTCATTCTACTGAAATGGCTCTTGCTAAAGCCTCTAGTGACTTGGTTCCTGACTAAGTCCAAAGGTCTTTACTCAATTCTCATTCTTCTTGACCTTTCTGCTGCTTATGATACTGTTGACCACCTCCTCCTCTTGACACACTATCCTCTCTTTGTTTTAGCGGCTCTGTGCTGTTTTGTTCTGTTCTAGGCCCTCTCCTTTTCTCTCTCTATTCTCAGTCCCTTGGTGCCCTCATCTCTTCCCATGGCTTTCAGTATCACTTTTATGCTGATGACTCTCAAATCTATCTATCTTCACCTGACATTTCTCTTACACTCCAAACTCGTATGTCTGCCTGCTTATCTGATATTGCTTTCTGGATGTCTCACCAACATCTGAAATTGAATATGGCTAAAACAAAACTTCTTATCTTTCCCCCTAAACCCTCTTCCCCCCTTCCTCCTTTCTCTATTACTGTTGACTATACTCTTCTTCTTCCTGTTTCCTCAGCCTGCATCCTTGGCATCATCTTTGACTCCTTCCTTTCCTTCTCCACACATATTCAACAGATTGCAAAAACCTGTTGTTTCTTTCTCTATAATATTAACAAAATTTGCCCCTTCCTCTCTGAACACACTACTAAAACTCTTTGGTCTTCCTCAGAGTCATCTCTCTCCAATTCATTTAGAACTCTGCTGCATGACTAATCTTCTGCCAGCCCTGATACACTCATATAACCCCTCTTCTGAAATCACTTCATTGGCTCCCCTTCCATATCCATTTCAAACTTCTCCTTCTAATGCATTCACTCTACTGCCCCTCATTACCTCTCCTCTCTCACTATACCCATCCTCGTGAACTCCGCTCCTCCTCTGGCTTTCTTCTCTCTATGCCCTTTTCTTCCGCTGCCAACTCCAGACTTCGATCTTTTCACCTAGCTGCTCTTCATGCCTCAAACACACTTCCTGTATCTTTACGTCAAGTCTCATCTCTCTCCTTCTTTAAATCTATGCTAAAGGTTTACCTCTTTGAGGCCGCTTTTGGATCCTAATCTCTTGTTCCCCTCGTGTCTCCTCTCTCTTTTGAACCCCTTATTTCTCTTACATTGTGCTGTCTGTCTTAACTAGATTGTAAGCCCTATGATCAGGGACTGTCTTCTACATATGTTCGTACAGCGCTATATAAACTATTAATAGTAATAGTAGAGCTGGTGTAAATGCCTATGCCTAGATTTGCAAAGAACATGCATAAATTAAATGATTATATAATTTATGTGTGTACTTGTACACTCCTCCCACGTTATACCCAACCCTCCCTCCCCATGAACATGCCCATAGTGAAACTATTCACCATTGGGTCGAAGTGCGTACTTATAAAATCAGGATCGCATGAGCATTTACAGGTACTAAAATACCATGATTTACATGCATGATGTGTAACTTAAGCGGCCCCTTATAAAATAACCCCCATAGAGCCTCTGGGGAATTAGCACTTGTGACAGTTAGTACATACAGTATATAATTTATTAAAGAGATAACATGCTAGAAACCCTTGTAATCAATGACTGTCCTCAAAGGCCACAAATAGATTGAGTTTCCAGGATATCCCTAATAAATAGGCATGAGGTGGCTTTGCATACATACTACTTCCATTGTATGCAAATTTATCTCATGAATATTCATTAGGTTTAGCTTGAAAATCCAAACTGTTTGGGACCCAATGGTGAATGTCACTGTGCTACTACTACTAAGCTGTTTGGGTTTTCATTGGATGCAAAACTTTGCTAGGAATCTCTTTTTAACATTTTCATAAGAAAAATATCACAATGCTTCACAATTTAGTGGCAGATTCACTAAAGCAGATGGTAAACCACAGTGTCCAAAAGTATGCTAAGGATAATGAAAGGCAAATGGCGGTATAGGCATCATTTCAGAGGAAGGTATCTATAAGAGATGCAGCCAAAATGCAGAAGTTACTGATAGAGGGGTTATGATTTATTTATATCTCTTATATACCGCGCTATTATAATCAGTGCGGTTTACAATTGAACAAAAACATACCACAATGCAGCAGGTCACATTGAGTTTACATTGAACAGGGGTAGTAAACTTGGAAGAACCGGGAAAACTTTATACAAATTAAGGACATTCTTACTGGACATATAAGGATAGTAGACAGATGCATAAGCTCCGGGGTAAGGGAGGGAAGGGAGGTGAAAAGAGATTAACCATTCTCTAAGGGAGGCTGATCAATGGGGAAGGCTAGGTAGGAGGGTAAGGTGATGGCTGTGTGCTTTCCAGAATTATTATCCGGGTAATGTAGCAGGAACAGATGGTGTTTGAGAGCTTTTCTGAATAACGGTAGATTGGTGATATCTTGGATTTCTGCTGGGAGGGCGTTCCAGGCCATAGGTGCGAAAATGGAGAAGGCTCTACTGGCTGTTGTCTTTGTACATTTTGTCACTGACTTAGGGACTTCAAGGGTATTCATCAATGTAGATCTCCTTAATCTATTGGCTGGAGTGATGTGGAGAAGTTTACTGATGGGCGTGGGTGGCTGGTTCTTGAGGGCTTTGAATGTCAAGACTAGAGTCTTGTAGTTGATTCTAGCCTGCAGAGGTAACCAGTGTAGGTTCTTCAGGACTGGTGTTATATGGTCTGACCTTGATAGACCTACCAGAACCCTCGCAGCAGAGTTCATGGCAAGTCGGAGTGGGCTTAGAGTCGACTGTGGAAGTCCCTGAAGGATGATGTTAGCAAAGTCGAGGTGAGGAATTATTCCTCACCTTGACTTTGCTAACATCATCCTCACCTCGACTTTGCTAACATCATCCTTCAGGGACTTCCACAGTCGACTCTAAGCCCATTCCGACTTGCCATGAACTCTGCTGCGAGGGTTCTGGTAGGTCTATCAAGGTCAGACCATATAACACCAGTCCTGAAGAACCTACACTGGCTACCTCTGCAGGCTAGAATCAACTACAAGACTCTAGTCTTGACATTCAAAGCTGAATGTCAAGACTAGAATGATAAAATGAATGATAAAAGCTGAAGTCACCCAGTAGTACTCAAATAAAGAATAGACAGAGATAAATAATTCTGAGTTATCCCCATCAATTGTTGGGCAGATTGCAAATACAAATAAAAAGCATTCTTTAAATCAGTGGTTCCAAAATGAAGTCACATCATCAGTGGAGGGATCACAGAAACATGGCCATTTCTCAATCTCTCTGGATTTTCACTGTGACCTATGTCACCAGTCAGCATGTGGCCTGCGAGCCAGTGAACATTCATAGGCCCGTGCTCCTCCTGGGTAAGCTTCCTGTTAGGCTAGAAACCCAAGCTGAGTACTGGGGTCTGTAAGCACATACTGCACACAGACACAGGGGACTCTGTGCTGACTGCTGCTGCTTCTGCCTTCCTGCTTTAGATGAGTGGAGGGAGGAGAAGGAGGCTAGAGATCTGTCTGTTTGATTTCATCGTCAACTGGGGGTCACGTGAATTTTCAGTTGTTAAAATGGATCATATGTGATAGAAGTTTGAAAAGCACTGCTTTAAATTGTCTTTATGCAAATGCCAGAAGACTAAAAAATAAGATAAAGAATTAGTCATAACAAGCATCTCTGAGACTTGGTGGAAGGAGGAGAACCAATGGGATACCATGATATCACGATACAAATTATACTGAAATGGCAGGGTGGATCAAGTAGGTGGAGGAGTGGCACCATATGTTAAGGATGGCATAGAGTCAAACAGGATAAAAGTTCTGCTGGAAACAAAATGCAATGTAGAATCTTTATGAATACAATTTCCAGCCCTGATAGTCAAAAGGGTTTATCTGGTTAGCAGGCATTGATCAGATAGTGCTGCTGAACACACCTTCTAGCCACTGCACCACTGTCTTCGGGGTTGAACTGGTAGGTAACCCATCTCTGGTCACCCTACTGATGCTTGTTTCTGAGTGAGCTCTACTACTACTACTAGTAAACATTCCTATAGCGCTACAAGACATACTCAGCACTGTAGATTTATATCCATAAGAGACAGTCCCTGCTTAAAACCTATTCAAGACAAACACAACAGAGGACCAGGTTAAGCTAAGAGGAAATGGTTGTGACACACAAGGGGGTAAACAGAAGAATAAGGGGGTCAGGATCCAAAGGCAGGATCCTTGAGCACTCCCCGATGAATCACCAGCGTCTGATGCAGCTCCTTGGCCCATGGTGATCCATGCCACTGATACTGATGGGCCGGTCTTCTGTGACATCAGAGTAAACAAATTGAGATATTATGGTTTGGCCCCAGACACTTAGAGGCATGTTTACTAAAGGATTTAATGCATTGTAATGAAGTGGAGGAGTAGTCTAGTTGTTAGAGCAACTGCCTAAGTACCCAGAAGATCAAGGGTTTGATGCCCACTGGCATTCCTTGTGACCTTGGGCAAGTCACTTTACCCGCCATTGCCTCAGAAGAAAAGCCTGGCAATCTACTTCTGGTGATACATTGCCAAGAAAACCCAGAGGTAGCTGGGTCACCAGGAGTCAGCACTGATTTGACAGCATTAAAAAAAAAAGAAGTTAACATGTGTTACTGCATCCCTAGAAATAAAAGGGCTATAAGCACTTACTGAGGAGTAGCCTAAAGGTTACAGCAACTGCCTAGTACCCAAAAGATCAAGGATTTGATTCCCATTGGTGCTCCTTGTGACCTCAGGCAAGTCACTTAACCCTCCACTGTCTCAATTATACACTGCCAAGAAAACCCAGAGGCTGCAGGGTCAGCACTGACTTGACGTCACTTTAAAAGAAAGGGACTTAATATATATTAACTTTATTAATGTGCGTTAACTTTTGGTAAACATGCCCCTTAGGGCATGAGCCAATAGCACTGAGCGCACTAGTTGAAATCGCTGGTGTGTTTCTGAGACATAGCAAATGAAAAAAATAGCTGCAGCGAAAACAAACAACTCAACACTGGAAAAATAAAATGAAAGTTAAATTGGATGCGTCTGAGACCTAAGGGAGCCTTAGCAACGCTGAAGGAAAAGAAAGGAAGCTTTAAGGATGTTACCAGTAGTGTGCCGCAGGGAAGGATCATACCAGTGGTGTGCCACAGAGATCTGTCCTTGGTTCAGTTCTTTCTAACAGTTTTGTTAGTGATATTGCGGAAGGGTTGTCAGGTAAGGTTTGCCTCTTTGTAGATGATACCAAAATCTGCACTAGAGTAGACGTCCAGGAAGGAGCAGATAACATGAGGAGGGATCTAGCTAAGCTTGAAGAATGGTCTAGAATTTGGCAGCTGAGATTTAACACTAAAAAATGCAGGATCATGTATTTTGGCTGCAAAAATTCAAGGGAGCAGTACAGTATAGGGCTGTGGTTCTCAACCCAGTCCTCTGGGACCCCCAGGTCAGTCAGGTTTTCAGGATATCCACAATGAATATAATGCATAAAATGGAAGTAGTGCATGCAGATCTATCTCATGCATATTCATTGTGGATATCTTGAAAACCTGACTGGCCTGGGGGTCCCAGAGGACTGGGTTGAGAACCTCTGGTATAGGGGATGAAGTACTTCTGTCCTCAAAAAAAGAGCGGGACCTGGGTATGGTTGTTTCTGATGATCTTAGAGTGGCTAAACAGGTAGAAAAGACAATGGCGAAAGCCAGAAGGATGCTTGGGTGCATAGGGAGAGGAATGGCCAGCAGAAAAATGGAGGTGATAGTGTCCCTGTATAAGTCTCTGGTGCTACCTCATTTGGAGTATTGTGCACAGTTGTGGAGACTGCACCTTCAAAAGGATATAAAGAGGATGGAGTCACTGCAGAGGATGGCTACTAAAATGGTTAGTGGTCTTCGTAATAAACTATATGGGGACAGACATAAAGATCTCAATATGTATATATTAGAGGAAAGGCGGAAGAAAGGAGATATGATAGAGATGTTTAAATTCCTCCATGGCATAAATGCACAGGGGCAGAGACTCTTTCAACTGAAAATCTCTGCAACGAGGGGGCATAGGATGAAAGTGAAAGGGGATAGACTCAGGAGTAATATGCAGAAATATTTTGTTACGGAAAGAGTGGTAGATGCATGGAATAGTCTCCCAGTGGAAGTAGTAGAGACCAGAACAGTATCTGAATTCAAGAAAGCATAGGACCATTGCAGAAGACCTCTAAAGCAAAAAAATGAACTATTGTAGTTGATATGGAAGGTTAGACTGGATGGGCCTTGTGATCCTTTTCTGACATCATGTTTCCATATTTCTATGTAAAATGACCCAAAAAAAACCAACTAAGGGAATATTAAAGGGAGAAGAATCCTAGTTATCAATGTCCCTGTTTAATGTACATTACCATGTTTAAGTTACAATGTAAACCGCTTTGACTAAAATAATAAAGTGGTAAAAAAAAAGTTAAATAAAATAAATAAAGGGAAGAAGCAGCGGTGACAGAACCTATCAAGTTTACCAAATTGTGGCCATTCAATAGAAAAGCACCAAGCATTTCTGAAAAAGATCTCCAATGGCACAATGAATATCTGTTGAGCTCCACGGAAGAACGAGACTGAGCTCCTCAGGCACAGCAGCGGCGGATGGGAAGAGGCGCGAATTCACAGTTGAGCTTTCTAAAAGCTCCTAGAATGGTACCTGAGAGAGTTACTGAGCAGGCACTATCGGTGACATTACCCAAATGTGAGGACTTATTCTGTTTGCCCATAGGAGAACAAACATAAACGAGCGTGCATAGACACATACATACATACAAGTATTCATACACACATGTAAGAATGCACAGACATACAAACAAGCATATATACAGTGACACACAAACACACACATGTTCATAGAAACACAGACATACCAAACCACCAAGATACATATGCACACATACAAAGATAATAAACATACAAAACAAAGATATGCACGTACGCACACACACACTCACATTTGTACAGACACCACATTCAGAAATCACACACTTGTGCAGGCAATGCAGATAAAAATGGATGTATGCATGCACGCATACACATACATACAAACACACATAGTGTTGGAAAGAATTCCATAAGGGATGTTCTGCATGCTTTCCTCACTTGTTATCACTTATTTTGTTTCTTCCCTCACGGATATAGATAGTTCTAGTCCTCACTCCAAAACTTCTCAGTCTTTCCTTTCCTCCCCACGCTTCCATCTACTTCTCTACTCCCTCCTTTACCCCCTCTCCTCCCATAAGAATATTCCTCTCTTTCATCTTCTCTTTTTTCATTCTCTCTCCTACTATTCTCCCATCTTCTTTTACGTCCCTTTTATCTTTCCATATGTTCTCTACCTTTATTCTCTCTCGCACTCTTGTCTTCCCCTGGCTCCATTCCTCTGTTCTCTTTTCTTCCGTCCTCTCTTCTTTCCTCCTTCCCTCCTCCCTCCCACAACCCTACCCCACTACCTTCCATCTGAGCAAACAGGCCAAATACAAATTGCTACGACCCCCTTTATCTTTAAATCTGTCACTGCATCTAGAATCTCTCAGTATATTTAATTTAAACTGAAAACCAAATCAAGACTGAAAAACAAATTAAGGTTTCAGGATCTGCTGGAGAGAGTTACAGGTAATAAGAAATACCACCATCATCTTAATCCCCCCACCCCAAACCAGACAACTGAAGATGCTGTTATAGAACAAATACACTTAAGTTTAAATGTTGCTATGAGTCACATACCAAATAGACTCATCCATAATTTAACTTCTCTCATTTGTCATGTTTTTCAATAGTCTTTTATTTATACTTTAACAGATGAGAAAAAGTTATTCTGTTTTCCTGTATGAATCACTGTACTATATTTGCCATTTCATATATGCCCTACATAAACATTTTCCTGTGGTGTAAAATTCACCTTGAATTGCAGTACCATGACTCAACATCAGACAGAGAGACTCTTGGGTTTCCAGAACATCCATGACCCTCTCATTCACTAGGGCAGCCCATGGTGCACAGACAGCTTTCATGGGAGTTAGCAGCAATGAAGAAAGTTTTACCAGATAGTGTAGTTACTCACCTGGTTTTGAGTTCAGATGAAAGAAAGGTGGAGGAGATACTGGAGCAGTGCCTCCACCAGAGCTGAGAAGGGATTAAGATTCTTCTGAGAACACCACAGAGAAAACGTATGCCACTTAAAGGCATAGGACTGTTTGGTGGATAGCTTTCTAAAAGCTAAGAGGATGTCCTTAACCTCCTGAGGAAGGTTAATAGTTTGAAGGGCTATGCCTTCAACAGCCATGTTCTGAGATGGAGAGACCGTGGACTGGGATGGAGCAGCATCCCCTCCTCTTGAGAGAGTAGATCTGCAGC
Source organism: Ichthyophis bannanicus (assembly GCA_033557465.1). Classification (NCBI taxonomy): domain Eukaryota; kingdom Metazoa; phylum Chordata; class Amphibia; order Gymnophiona; family Ichthyophiidae; genus Ichthyophis; species Ichthyophis bannanicus. The sequence goes on along the minus strand of JAWIIG010000038.1, from coordinate 756,987 downwards.
AGATCCCAGATCTATGGGTTGAGTCTGAGACAGACATAGCAGGAGAGGGTACCACAGTTGACATGGCCAGCATGGGGCTATGAGTATCATGAAGCCCCTGTCAACCTGGAGTTTGAAAAGAGTATTGGGAATTAGGGGAATGGGAGGGAAAGCATAAAGGAAGCAGTGTCCTCAATGGAGGTGAAAAACATCCACTTGTTGGCTGTCCGATGGAGGAGTCCTGGTAGAGAAGCAAGGGAACTTGGCATTCTGAGGAGTGGCGAAGAGGTCTATCTCTGGAGTCCCCAGGTCTGAAAGATGTAGGACACTGTGTCTATATAAAGGGACCATTTGTGGGGAAGAAGGATCTGGCTTAATCTGTCCGCTAAGATATTGTGTTTGCCTGGAAGATACACCACTTGGAAGTGAATGTGATGATGTATGGCAAAAGACCAGAGATGTAGAGCTTCTTTGCAGAGGGACCAAGAACTTGTTCCACCTTATTTGTTCCGTAGAACATGGCTACTTGGTTGTCGATTTGGACTAGGATTCTGTGGTAATGTAAGTGGTCCGGGAACACCTTGAGAGCATTGAAAATAGCTCGGTGCTCCAGTAGATTTATCTGGAGTTGTGACTCCTGCTGTGACTAGAGGCCCTGAGAGGAGAGAGATCCCAGATGGGCTCCCCAGTCCAGTCTGGATGCGTCCATCATCCGTGTGCATTGATGTGCAGGCATCTGAAAAGGTGACCCTACAAGGAGATTTTCTGGGGAACACCACCACTGGAGAGATGTGACCAGAGGTATAGCGACTTTTATCTTGTCCCCAAGGCGACCTGAGGCTTGAGTCCACTGGGAGGCCAGGGTCCACTGGGCTGTGAGCATCTGCAGATGGGCATCAGGAACTACATGTACCGTTGATGCCATATGACCCAGATGTTGTAGCATTTCTAGGGCAGTGAGATAGTCCTTGAGACATGCCTGAGATGCTAGCTGATTGAAATGAGTGCAGCAGAGTTGGGGCAGAAATGCCCTAGATTTATGACAAATCCCAAGTGTTGTAACACCTGCATGGTGCATGAGAGAGATAGGCTGGTGTCCTGCGAGGTGCTTGCTCTTATGAGCCAGTCATCTAAGTAAGGGAAGACAAATATCCCTAGAGTCCTTACAAATGCGGCTACTACCACCATGCACTTTGTGAAGACTCTTGGGGCAGAGGCAAGGCCAAAAGGTACGACTCTTTATTGATAGTGTCATCCCTGAAACATGAAGTGCAGGAACTTTCTGTGTTCTGGATGAGTAAGAATATGAATGTACACTTCCTTTAGATCTAGAAAACAGACTAGTCCCGACTCTGGAGATAGGGGAAAAGGGTCCCTAGGGAGATCATCTTGAACTTCTCACATACGAGACACTTATTTAGGTCTCTGAGGTCCAGAATGGGCCCGTATTCCCCTATTTTCTTTGGAATAAGAAAGTAGGGAGAATAGAAGCCCATTCCCTGCTGGGATGTTGGAACCTCTTCTATGGCACCCTGCAGTAGAAAAGAGTTGATTTTTTGCAGTAGCAGAGCAGTGAGAGAGGGCTGAGAATGGAACTCTCTTAGTGAGGTCGAGGGGGGGGGGGGGGTAGGCTTTGCAGATGAAGTCTGTAGCCCTCTCGTATTATTGTTAATGTCCACTGCTCCAAGGTGATGAGATGCCATCTGTGGGCATAATGGCAGAGTCTGCCGGGAATGTAGAGAAAGTCGGGATTCTTCAGAGGCAAGATAGCTATGTTCTCTAGAAAGGAGTCAAAAACCCAGAGCAGCCTGAGCCTGCTGAGATGACAGAGTCTTGGGAGTCTGAGCCTTCCTTTGATGTTTTGGAGGCTGTTGTCCCTTTTGAGGAGCATGGTGCTGACACTGAGCAGCAGGAGTATAAGAAGAAGAATACTTCTTCTTTTTATTAAAGAAGGCCTTCTTTGCTGTTGCCTTTTTTTTCAGCTGGTCTGACAGCAGATCTAGAGAGCCTATTCAGGGTAGTGTTTTCAGATTCTAACTGAGAGGCCTTGTCCTGCCAATCTTTGCCAAAAAGGTTTTCATTGGTGCAAGGGATATTACCCAGATTATCTTGAACCCACTGTTCAAGATCTGATGCTTGGAGCCATGCAATCCTGCGTGCACCGATGAAGATTGATGTAGCTCTGCTGGTGAACTCAAAGCAATCAAAAGTTGCCCTGTTGACAAACTTTGAGACGTTCTGAGCAGGCTTTACAAAGGTAAGATAATCTGCCCTCTTGTCATCTAGGAGAAGAGGAGCCATTGACTCCAAATCCTTAGTTACCTCCTTGAGGAACATACCCATGTAGAGTATGTAAGAACTGATTCTCACTAAAAGCATGGAAGCCTGGAAGCAACATTGACCAAAAACAATGAGAGTTCTCGATTCCCTACCCAGAGGGTTAGAGGAATGTGTCTTTGTGCTTTTGATTCGACGCATTGCTGATTCTACTACCATGGAATGGTGCGGCAACTGTGTCTTTTGAAAACCAGGATATTCCGGTACCCGGTACATGGTTATCAAGCTGGCGGGTATGGGGAAAAATAGTAAGAGGTATTTTTCACATATGAAGCATGAGGTTGTGGAGTATACGGTGAATAGGAAGCATAGCCGCTTCTTTTGGAGCTGCTGGGTTTGGAAGAATTCCCAATTCTTCAGCCCTAGGCTCTTTCTCCGATGTTACTGTTATGGACAGGCCTCTGGCAACATCGCGAATAAAGTCTTAAAAAGGCATCATTAACGCAGGCTCACCATCACTGCTGCAGTTAGTGAGGGTGCATTTACTACCACCTCGATGGTGATCACGACAAATGGACGTGTGCACACTACTAAGTTTCGGGGCTGAAAGGTAAACTACTGTGTTTTAATAAATGTGGGGTGCACCCACCACATGTAAATAGCCCCTTTTCTAAAATGGCTTTTATGTATGTATACCAATCTACACGTGAAAATGCTGCTATTTACATATGGAATGTTTCTACAATAATCAACAAAGTGTGCTAGAAGCCAGGTGATAATGTTTGAAAGGCTGTAAAACTTTAACAATTATTATGGGGAATGTTTACTAAATGATACCATGTGTTTAGCTATTTTATCCCTATATCCATGGCATAATTGTGAACACTGTGACCTCGATGTCTCAATCCTGATCTCCATATCTTTTCTAAAATATGCCTTCATACATTACTTAGAGAACAGTGAGGTATGAAGGCACATTTTAGAAAAGAGGTAGAGATCAGAATTGAAACACTGAGGTCACAACATTCACAATTCTGGCAATATTTTAGAAAAGGTTCTGCTAAATGTGGAATCTTAAGAACAGAAGAAATGCCATACTGGGTCAGACCAAAGTCCATCAAGCCCAGTATCCTGTTTCCAACAGTGGCCAATCCAGGTCACAAGTACCTAGCAGGTTCCCAAAAAGGCACACAGGTTCCCCAATGCTCATCTCGGGGTAAGAAGTTGATTTCCCGGGTCCTCTTTAATAATGGTTTATGGACCTTTTCTCCAGGAACTTGTCCAAACCTTTTTTAAACCCAGCTACAATAAGAGCTTTTACTACATCTCCGGTAATGAGTCACAGACTTTGATTATGAGTTGAGTGAAAAAATATTTTCTCTTATTAGTCTTATGCTGTAGCTTCACTGCGTGTCCTCTGGTCTTTCTACTTTTTGATGGCGTAAACAACTGATATACGTTTACCCGTTCCACTCCATTCATTAATTTATAGACCTCTATCATATCTCCTCTCAGTCATCTCTTTTCCAGGTTGAAGAGCCCTAACCTTTTAAGCCTCTCCTTATAGGGGTATCCTTCCATCCCTTTTACCATTTGTGTTGCTTTTCTCTGTACTTTTTCTCATTCTGCAATGTCCTTTTTAAGATATGGTGACCAGAACTGCAGACAATATTCAAGGTGTGGTCGCATCATGGAACGATACAGAGGTATTATAATATCCTTGGTTTTATTCTCCATTCCTTTCCTTTTGATTCTTTGCATTCTATTTGCTTTCTTGGCTGCGGCTGCAGACTGGGTGGAGGGTTTCAATGTATCCATGATGATGCTTAAATCTTTTTCTGGGTGGTGGTTTCTACTACTACTGAACATTTGTATAGCGCTACAAGATGTACACAGCACTGCAAAGACACATGTAAAAGACGGTCCCTACTCATCAGAGCTTACAATCGAATCAAAAGAGACAATACAGTAGCTGTAGACTTGGGATACAGTTAGGGGGAATGGTAAGGAAACACAAAGAAGGTCAGGTGAGTCAAGATCCAAAAGCGGCAGCAAAGAGGTGAGTTTTCATCCTAGATTTGAAAAGGGTCAGAGAAGGTGCCTAATGTACAGACTCAGGGAGTTTGTTCCAGGCATAAGGAGCAGAAATATGAAAGGAACGAAGTATGGAGTTAGCAAAAGAAAGAAAGGGCAGAGATAGAAATGATTTACCAGAAGAACCGAGTTCCCAAGGAAGGGGTGTAGGGAGAGATGAGAGGAAAGGTAGTGAGGAGCTGCAGAGTAAATGCACTGACAGGTCAGCAGGAGAAGTTTGAACTGGATGCGGAAACGGATAGGGAGCCAATGAAGTGACCTGAGGAGTAATATGAGCATGACAAGGCTGGCGGAAAATTCGCTGTGCAGCAGAGTGTTGAACAATTTGAAGGGGAGAGAGATGATTCAGAGGGAGACAAGGAGTAGGTTACAATAGTCTAGATGGGAGGTGACTAAGGAGTAGAGAAGTGTTTTAGTAGTGTGTTCAGAAAGGGATGGGCGAATTTTGTGGTTGATGTAGAGAAAGAAATGGCAGATTTTAGCTATCAGTTGGATGTGTGTGGAGAACGAGGGAAAGAGTCAAAGATGACCCCAAGGTTGCGAGCTGAGGAGACAGGGAGGAGTAGAGAGTTATCCACAGAGACTGAGAAAGGAGATTTCCAAAGTGAAACCTTGATTCATGTTACCAATGTTTGGGTTGTTCTTTCCTACGTGCATAACTTTGCTTTTGTCCACATTAAATTTCATCTGCCATTTGAACATCCAGTCTTCCAATTCATCAAGGTCTTCTTGCAATTTTTCACAATCCTCTTGTGTTTTAACAACTTTGAATAATTTTGTCTCATTTGCATATTTGATCACCTCACTCATTATTCCCATTTCCAGGTCATTTAAGAATATGTTAAAAAGCAGCGGGCCCAGAACAGACCACTGAGGTACTCCACTATTCATTTTTCTCCATAGAGAAAATAAGCCATTTAGCTCTTCTCTCTGCTTTCTATGTTTTAACTAGTTCCCGATCCACAATACTATACTGCCTCTAATTCCTATGACTTCTTAATTTCACCAAGAGTCTCTCATGAGGGACCTTGTCAAAGGCTTTCTGAAAATCCAGATACACTATTATCAACTAGTTCACCTTTGTCTACCTGTTTATTCATACCTTCAATGAACCATAATACATTAGTAAGACAAGACTTTCCTTGGCTAAATCCATGTTGACTTTCTCCCATTAAATCATGATTATCCACATGTTTAGTAACTTTTTTCTATATAATGGTTTCTACCATTTTGCCCGGTTTTGATGTCAGGCTCACTGGTCTTTAGTTTCCTGGATCACCCCGGAACACTTTTTTTTTTTTTTTGTATTTATAGATTTTGCAATAAATCCAAGCAAAAAATTGCCGTTACATTGGCCATTCTCCAATCTTCCGGTGCTACAAATGATTTTGATGATAAGTCAATGATTATTAATAGTAGGTCTGCAATCTCATATTTTAGTTCTTTCAACACCCTCTGATGTTTACCATCCAGTCCAGGTGATTAGCTACTCTTCAGTTTATCAAATAGCTGTAATACATCTTCCAGGTTTATCAACATTTCTTTCAATTCTTTCGATACATCACTTACATCTTTTTTCAGTAAAGAATTCATTCAGTCTCTCCACTTTGGCCTCACTTAGCGCCCCTTTTACCTATCATCCAAATGGTCCATTGGACTCTCTCACAGATTTTTTGCTATGAAAGTTTTTATTATGCATTTTTGCTTCCACGGCAAGCTTTTTTTCAAATTCTCTTTTTGCCTGCCTTATCAATGCCTTGCATCCAACTTGCCAATGCATACGTTGTTTCCTGTTTTCAACATCTGGCTCCTTTTTCCATTTCCTGAAAGATGCTTTTTTTGGCCACAACAGCCTCTGACTTCACCTTTAAGCCATGCTAACAGTTTTTTGGCCTTCCTTCCACTTTTCTTAAAGCGTGGAATACATCTGTTCTGGGCTTCCAATAGTATTTTTAAATGCATCCATGCTTGATGTAAATCTTTAACCTTTGCAGCTGCTCCTTTTAGTTTTTTATTTTTAACTATTTTCCTCATTTTAACTTTTGAAAGTTAAAAGATAGTACTGTGAATTTCCTTGCCGTCTTTCCATTTATTAAATCAAATGGATCATGCTATGATCACTATTGCCAAGTGGCCTCAAAACCTTTATCACTTTTCTAAAATACAGCATAAGGAGATGCAGGAGTACACATATTCATGCTGATATGTGGAGTTGGAAGAGCCATTTTGCAAAAGCGCATATAGCAAAAATCAACAGGGTAAACATGGTCACCATACATGTGTAAGTGCCGGGATTCACAATTACATGTGCAACTGCGGCACTTCCATATGTTTGGCAGCTATTTTGCAAGCCTACAAGTATAAATACTGACAATTAACAACGGATGCCGCTACATCTATCTAATTTAACTTTTGAGTGGAAAATACATGAGGGAAGATTAAGAAGGATAACCCCCTTATACCTTCTGTAAAAGGCTTGCCAAACTGAGCACTTCCGTATAACCTAAATGTTCCAGCGCACAGGTGTAAATCCTATTGTTTACAATTTTGGTCATATATGTATATTTCCTGTATGAAATGGGGGAACATGTAGATTTCTGATTCATCCAGGTCATGTCTTAATCATACCCCCAATACTCCTCCTTGCAACTTCTACAAAGTATACACATCCACGTGTAAATTCAGCCCTTTCTAAAATGGCTACATACACGTGAATGTCTGACTTTTACACCTGGAAATAACCCCCTTATTAACATCTACATGTATTATTTGAATCACAATATTGGGATTTCAACCAATAAAGTTAGCATCCACATTTCACTTAATATTTACTATAACAAAACAAACCTGATCGAACCATCAAGCATACTTTCAGTGTGAGTATGCACAAGAGCGTAGGCGGAGTACAAATTTACACATGTAAGTTACAGAATATTATGACTTTACACACATGCTTGAAAAATCTAGACATAAGCATTTCCTAAGTACTCATGCCTAGTTTGCTTCCAGCTTTACACCACTTATGTCCTATCTATAAAGTAAATTACGCACATACTTATAAAATAGGACAAACACAAAGGTGCTAATGTGTGGTAATTCTGCGGGAATTTTAGAAATTATCATCTCTGTTTCAAATCATCTAAAATGTCATGAGTATTCATTATAGGCTATCATGGAGTCAATTATAAACCATCAACAACTTACAGTAAAACCATGGAGTGTCTATGAGCAAAATGTTCTGTAAACTCAAATTCAAATGGTCTTTAAAAAGTGGTAGTGTCCAATATCACAGCAGGTGAGCACCCGAGGGCCAGTGATCCCCAGACATTGTGATTTAACAATATAAGAATGAAGGCAGAGGGTCACACAAAGGTCAGGGTCTTGAACCTCCGAGTACCAGCTTTGTTTGAATAAGTGAATACCTCAAGATGGTGGGAAGAACCTAGGTGAAGTAGCAGAACTGTGGAGTAATTTATTTTATTTATTTAACTTTCTTCTATACCGCGCTCTTTAATATCAGTGTGGTTTACATAAAACATATTTTGTGCAGTGTAGGAGACCTACACTGGACGTACAGTAAACAGGGGATTATGTACAGGTTTTAAACAGGGTAAACTAAACAAAATCACTCTGAAATATGATATGGAACATCTCTAATATTTACATACTGGCACTGCTATTTACACACTGGGTCTGCTATGCTTATGGTGTCAATCGGGTGAGAGTATTCCTACTTGTGGGCTGGGCTGGGTTCAGTATCTACGGGGTGGCTGCTTGGAGGAAGCAATTGTAAAGGGAGCAAATGTCTGCATTAGGAATGTAAATAAAAAACAGAAAAAAACAAGACAGATACAGCTTCCAAAAGAGATGGCTGATCTCAGAAAGAGAAGGACAGGGAAAATTATCTGGAAAGACAAGGGGAAGCAGGGAAGGAAGTCATGAAATAACTGAACGAAATTACGACCTAAAGCAAAGCAACATGTTTAGCTGAAGTACACATATAGCTGCATTTTTAGGTGCAGTTTCCATAAACGATAGTGCCCCTTGGGAAGGCTTCATTCATTCATTTTTTTTGTTTTCAATTTTGTTTGCCCATACGCTTCTGTTTGTCTGCGCATGCACAAACAAATACCTACACCTACCAATGTGGCAGATTTGCAAGCCATGGTCCCTCCTGGTTCTGCCCACTGCTGCTGGATACCACCACTACTGCCTGCTGCCACCGCCTCTTGATATTCCTCCCACCCCCTTTTCAAGTGTCTTCCCCTCTTCTCACCCCTATTCCCCTCTTGGCCTAAACTTAAACCTGTTTTTTTCCTACAGCAACTGCTTATGCAAAATACACCTAAAAATGCAGCTACATGTACACTTCAGCTGAGCAGAAATTAAATGTATGCCACTGCATTTTTAGCCAAGATTTCTGTGAGTTTTGTGGAGCAAGTTTATAAAGACACAAAGGTATCTATGTCTTTACACGAGAATGCGAGGTGCTTAGTTTGACTCCCATTTTAGGCAATTTGTAATTGTGATAGAGTAATATGTGTTATTGCATTTACAGACAAGAGGGATTGCATAGACCTAGCAAAACTACAAGATGACAAAGCAATATAGCCAGAGGTAATTTATCATAAGAAAATGTTTCTCAAATGCAGCCAAGAATGTAATATTTTGTAGTCCTAATACAATGGAAGGCAACAGTAGGAAGTGGAAAGTAGCTCACAGGTTAGAAGCGGAAAGTAGCTTACAGCTGGCAGCTGGCTGGTGCAGGGCAGAGAGGCGAGCACGAATGCCAGTATAGGCTAAAGAGGGAAAGCCTTGCTGCTCTGAGCCCACTTAAACTGGGCAGAAGACAACCCACTGCCAGGAAACGCTGGCTGCTGTGGGCTGGAAAGAGGCAGAGCACACATGGAAAACTCCGTTCCCACACCCCTGTAAACGTGTGCCTCTACTCCGTATGTACTCACATATTTTATAAAATACATCTGTGGCGTTGCAACGCCACCCTTGCACCACTCAAGCTACATCTCTGGAAACATCTGCACTTTGTGCACATATAAATATGCGCCATCTTTATACATGCGCCTTTGGCTGCGCAATACAAGTTGCTTTCTGTGTGTGAAACATGCTTCATACATGGAAAAATTGCTCCCATAATGTCATTCAGACAGAAGAATCAGAACATGCTTTACAATCACAGAATAATAGGAACGATTTTCAAACTTCCCGCCTAGGTACAAAAATAGTAACCTTATACATAATTTTCAGTGTATTTGCCTTTGAAAATTGCCACAAGCAGAAAGTACTTGTGGATTTGCACCTGCTTTTTGTGTGGATAAAATTTCTGCTGTCTCTTCTCGAGTCTAACACTGAAAGATAGGTAGAGGACACAAAGAAAGAATAGACAGGGGAAAAGAGTAAGGGGATCAAAGAAGTGCGGGAAGAGGAGTGAAAGAGAACAGGAAGAAAAGAAAAACGGGGGAGTGAAGGAAATTAGAAGGGAATCAAGGGGATGAGGGAAACAGAGAGAAAAGAAGGGGGAGAACTGCAAGCAGGAAGAGAAGGATGAGTGAGAGAGAAGGGACAGGGGTTCAAGGGAGGAGGAATGAAAGGACAGGGGTTGGAGGGAGGGAAAGCAAGAGCAAAGGGGCAGGGGCAGGGAAAGCTAGAGAGATGGGGCAGAAGGACACTGAAAGCAAGAGAAGAAAGACAGGGGAGTAAGGTGAGGGGGAATGAGAGAGCAGGAGCAAGGGAGTGAGAGGCTGGAAGAAGTCAGAGAGCAAGAGAGGAGGGGAGGAAAACAAGGGAAAGGGGTGGGAGCAAGGGATAAGGAAGAATGGAGAGAGAAAAGAGGGAAAGATAAAGGGTGGGGGAGCAAAGGGAGGAAGAGAGAAGAACCATGAAAGGGAGCAAAGAGGGTGACGTGGGAGAGGTCAGAAAAAGGGAGCGACGGAGAAGTGGAGGCTGTAGGTTTGTACTGCCAGCCTGCAGATGGCACTGGCTGTGGGAATACTGCACGGATTCTGCTAATGTGGTTTCCCCTAACTGCTCAATGCCGGCTGCTCTTCATCCCGGGGTCTTTGTTACAAAATGAGACCATCACAGGGAAGGGAACAGAGAGAAGATGCTAGGAATAAAAATAGGAAGAGAAAAGCGAAAGGGCTGGGGAAAGAGAGAAAAGGACTAGGTCCTTGGTATTCACTAAGAGTCCATGAGGGTCACCAATAGGTCAGGTCTTCAGGATGTTGTTGCTGTTACTTGCTATTGAGTCAGAGATGACTCCTAACGACTCATCTCCTGGGTTTTCTTGGCAAGGTGCAACCAGAAGTAAATTCTCTAATAAATATGCCTATACAACACTACTCCATCCCCGCTCTACCCAGACTACCTTCCCAGCAATGCCTGCACATTGCATGTATAAGTTTGCACCATCTTGGCTTGTGTGTACTGTGGAGATAATTTTATAACATCATTCCTGCACGCATGTGGGCACAGACACGGGTAAATGACCCCTTATAAACCACTGATCAGCATAAAAGTATGTGCTTTGGCATCAAGGCACATATTCTACTAGTGAACATACACATGGTCGGAGCTTGGGTGGAGTACATACATATGTTTGCAGCTTATTGTAATTTATAAAATATTATAATTTACACTGTGTACTTGAAAAATATAAGTGCAGACATTTACGCCGGCTCTAAGGCAGGCGTAAATGTCCCCGCTTGCAGTGTAGGTGCACTTTAGCTTTATTACGCTGGTATTTTATAAAGACACGTAGACACTCATTTATCTTTATAAAATAGTTTTAACCGAGGCGCCCTAGAATATGCACTCCCTTATAAGATTACTCTTCACACGTGTATATTTGGCTGTGCCTCATTATACAGAAAAATCCCTTCTCTGCATGTAAAACATAATTTATATGTTGAAACATTACTCCTATAATGCAGCTCATACAGAAGTATCTCAACATGCTTTACAATCAAAACATAACAGGAGCAATTTTCAATCTTCCCACCTGGTTGCAAAGTCAGTCACCGCACACAATGTACCTAATTTTCCAAGAGAATGTATCTAGGCACTTTCTACTTGTGGCAATTTTTAAAGGGAAACTACTCATGTATCTGCACCTGCTTTCTGTTCAGATAAAATTTCCCCAAATATACGAATCCAGGCACAGAGTACACCCACACATTTACAACTCCTTTGGAGCAGGTATACCATACATTTTTGCAAGAGCACTTGTGCACTAGTGAAAGTCATTGAATGAGTCTGTTTTATGATGGCACATAGGCGCTTCTGCTGTCTTTATAAAATACACATAGAATAGGCGCCTTTTTGGACTTTACACATGGGCGTCCTGTTATAAAATTAGCCCCTCGGAAGCCACTATACTAAAGTGTGCAATACTTCACAGGAGTTTGCCTGCTATTTAGTAAATAGCGCATGCTATTTTGCTAGCAGATACGGTAGGCAAATAGTCCAAGTGGCAAAACAGAGTAGTTTTTCCATAGACTCTAATTGCAAACAAGTTGAACTACACCTTCCTGAGATGTAACCGCAGCTTTTTTTTTTTTTTTGAGAAACAGGACTCCCGAGCATTTATCACACATATAATAACATGCTCACAGCTAATGAGGTCCTTTGACTAATTCTGCACCTTGCGATTAAGCATGTACTTGTATGCGACTTTGGAGTACACATGTTCAGGAGAGAAGTTTGGAAGGAATGCGGGTGGAGTTCTGAATTACGCACGCACTTTATAAAATACACAAGATTGCACATATACTTACTCCTGGCTCACAAGCAGATATAAGTATACACAGGTGCACCTACCCATGATTTCTGCAGTATTTGTGCTAGTATATTATATATGACACATGGAGCCCGATTCTGAAAGGAGCACACCCGGGCCGTCTTAACAGCCCCGAGCAGGACAGGCCTGTTAGGACCCGATTCTGTACCGCGGGAGCAAATCGTTCCCGCAGTATACAGAATCAGGCCCTAGGAGGGCCTGGTGTGCAGACTCCCCTGGCTGCTGCAACACCAACCTCCCTCTTCCCGCTGCCCGACCCACGGCTAGCCAGCCAGGACCTTTATTGGATGGCGGGGACCTCCCTGCACCCGGTGCCAGCCCTGGGGGGGGGGAGGGGGAATGTCTGGCCCAGACTGCCCGGTTCATGCTGATTATTCCATCTTTGAGGTGGAATAATCAGCATATTCCCCCTGACCCCTCAGGACATACAGGGCTGTGACCTGAATTTGCCCTGTATGTCCTGCCGCCTCAGCCTGCCCCACTCCACCCAGACCCTGCTCCATCCTGCCCTCCCCATCCTGCTGCTCTAGCCGTGTGGGGAGAGTCATTTAGAGGGGGAATAGGGGCAGGAAGGCAAGCCGCATCTCAGAATCAGGCCATAGGCATGTGTCTATATAAAACAGGCGTCCACTTGTTCTGAAACATGATAATTTTATAAATAGTTCAATACTACATTGTACATATGTTAACATTTTGAGTTAAATACTTTAATAATTTATTCTATATCATCTCCTTTTACTGTATTCTTTAATCATGCTCTGATGCAATGTTTTTTGTTCCTTGTAAACCGCTTTGATTACAGGAAAAGGCGGTATACAAAACTCTTAAATACATAAATAAACTTTGCCCATCCGAAAAATCCCGTGTTTATGCATGTAAAGCACAGTTACTTACCTGTAACAGGTGATCTCTGGGAACAGCAGGAATAAGTCTTCACATATGGGTATCGTCGGTACCGACGGAGCCTGCGCGGGAACGCTCCCCAGCGTCCAGAAAGAAAGCTTTTGGGAGCATCCCACAGCGCCTGCGCGCTGCCTTCCCGCCTTTCCCAACCGCCTCTCTCCAGTTCGAGTTTTAAGCTGAGACAAAGAGAGAGAGAGGAAAGGAAAGATAGAGAGATACAACTCCGAGGGGAGGTGGGTGGGTTGTGAAGACTTATTCCTGCTGTTCCCAGAGATCATCTGTTACAGGTAAGTAACTGCTATCTCCAAGAACAAGCAGGAATGAGTCTTCACATATGGGGACTCCCCAGCTAGAGATGCCAGGGAGATCTCCAAGGTTGTGAGTCCCTGAGAAGGGCTCTACCTGCCCCCATAGATCTCGGGCATCCAACCAGGGATGGGGGGTAGGAGTTGATTAGGTATGGAACAGGTGTTTGAGAACAGCTGACCAAACAAGGCATCCCGGCGGGAGTCCTTGTCCAAGCAGTAATGGGCTGTAAAGGTATGAACCGAGGCCCAGGTGGCCGCTCAACAGATTTGGTCGATGGACACAGAGTTCAGATGAGCCATAGAGGCTGCCATGGCCCTCACATTGTGAGCTGTGAAATGGCCCTCCAGAGAAAGGTTCTTACTCTGGTAGGCGAAAGAAATACACTGAGCAATCCAATTGGACAGAGTTCTCTTAGAGACTGGAAGTCCCAAATGAGAGGGATCAAAAGCAACAAAGAGTTGAGAGGACTTTCTATGTTGCTGTGTCCTTTGTAAGTAAAAAGCGAGCGCTCTCTTACAATCCAGGGTATGGAGATTCCTCTCTGCACTTGATGCATGAGGTCCTGGAAAAAAGACTGGTTCAGATGAAAAGGTGAGACCACTTTAGGCATAAAGTGTGGATTAGTCCTGAGGACTACCTTGTCATGATGGAACCTTGTATAAGGAGGATTAGCCACCAAGGCTTGCAGCTCACTGATGCGGCGAGCAGAGGTGACTGCAATGAGAAATGTAACCTTCCAGGAAAGAAATTTCAAGGAGGTAGTGGCTAAGGGTTCAAAGGGTGGCTTCATAAGCTGGCCAAGAACCAAATTCAAGTCCCATGCCACTGGAAGTGGTCTAATGGGAGGTTTAGTTAAAAGAAGGCCTCTCATGAATCTTGCAATAAGAGGATGAGAGGAAATAGGCTGTCCATTGAGAGGCTTAAGGGATGCTGCAATAGCACTCAAATGGACTCTTACTGAATTCGTTTTAAGGCCTGCATGAGATAAATGCAGCAAATACTCTAGTAAAGAATTCAGAGCTATTGCAAGGGGGTTAAGACCCTTCTGTGCACACCAAATGGTAAACCTTTTCCATTTAAATGCATAGGAACGTCTAGTGGAAGGCTTTCTGGAAGCATGAAGGATATCCTTCACCTGCTGAGAAAGATGCAAATCTTGAAGGTCTAGGCCTTCAGCAACCAGGCTCTGAGATGAAGAGACTGGGGATTTGGGTGCCACAACGTTCCCTCCTCCTGGGACAGGAGGTCTGGAGCAGACCCCAAGTCCAGGGAGGGAGCTTGAGAGAGATGCAGAAGTAGAGGGTACCACACCTGGCGTGGCCAATGTGGTGCTATGAGGATCATAGACCCCTTGTCTCTCTGAAGTTTGAACAGTGTCTTGGGAATTAGGGGAATGGGTGGAAAGGCATAGAGGAAGTCTTGCCCCCAATAAAGGAGGAAGGCATCCCTGGCCTGAACTCCCTGACACGGAATCCTGGAACAGAACCGGGGAAGTTTGGCATTCTATGGACTTGCAAACAGGTCTATGTCCGGGGTTCCCCAAATTCGGAAGATCCTGGCTATCTGGTCCCCATGGAGGGACCATTCGTGTGGAAGCAGAACTCGACTGAGTCTGTCTGCCCAAGAGTTTTGACCCCCTGGAAGATACACTGCCACGAGATGAATTTGATGCTCTCTGGCGAAGGCCCACAATCTCAAAGCTTCGTTGCAAAGCGACAAAGAGCCAGTCCCACCCTGCTTGTTCACGTAGAACATGGCTACTTGGTTGTCCGTGTGGATGAGGACTGTCTTGTAGCTGAGCAGGGTGTGGAAGACTCTGAGAGCTAGAAGAATTGCTCTGAGCTCCAAGAGGTGGATATGTAGAGATGTCTCTTGTGGAGACCAGATGCCCTGGGTGGAGAGATCTTGTAGATGAGCTCCCCAACCCTTTGAAGAAGCATCTGCTGTAAGGGTTGCTTGGGGTAGGGACTGTTGAAAGGGGGACCCCAGCAACAGATTTTGAGTGGACCTCCACCACTGGAGAGACCAGAAGAGGCGACTGGAGGTTGCTATTTTGTCTGACAGGCACCCTGATGCCTGGGTCCATTGGGTGGCAGAGTCCACTGAGCTGCCCTCATGTGAAGGCGAGCGTAAGGAACCACATGCACGGTGGATGCCATGTGGCCTAACAGTTGTAACATTTCTCGAGCAGTTAAATGGGACTTTAACTGAATTTGTGAGGCTAACTGCACCAAGCGTAGGCAACGGGCCTGGGGAAAATAGGCCCTTGCAGTTGTGGTATCCAGCAAGGCCCCTATGAAATCTAGTGACTGAGTAGAGGTGAGATGGGATTTGGGGATGTTTATTACAAGTCCCAGATACTGAAGAACATGCCTTGTGCAGGCTAGGGAAGTCTGGGCCTCTGACTGGGACGGAGCTCGGATGAGCCAGTCGTCCAGATATGGGAATACAAATATTCCTAGAGTGCGTAGAAATGCAGCTACTACTGCCATGCATTTTGTGAACACTCGTGGAGCAGAGGCCAGACCGAAAGGAAGCACTCTGTATTGGTAGTGCTTTCCTTGATAAAGGAACCGAAGGAACCTTCTGTGTGTTGGATGGATAAGGATATGGGTGTAAGCATCCTTGAGATCTAGAGAACAAAGCCAATCCTGACTCTGAAGGTATGGAAGGAGAGCACCGAGAGAAATCATCTTGAATTTCTCCTTGCATAGAAACTTGTTCAATTCTCTGAGATCTAATATGGGTCTGTAGCCCCCTGTTTTCTTTGGAATAAGAAAATAGGGGGAGTAGAACCCTGAGCCCTGTTGAAGAAGGGGTACTTCTTCTATTGCCCTTTGGGCAAGAAGGGTAGCAATCTCCTGACCCAGAAGGTTGAGGAGAGATGTTGGAGAATTGAACTGTCTCACCATGGTGTGAGGAGGAAGGTTTAAGAAATGAAGCATGTACCCCTCCCTTATGATGGAGGGGGTCCATTGCTCTGCGGTGACTTGTTCCCATCTGGGAGCAAAGTGGGCTAACCTTCCTGGAATGGTGAGAGGCTCTGGTTCTTCTAGAGCCAGAAAGGCTAAGTTCTCTAGATGTACGTCAAAGGCCACGAGGAGGCTGAGGCTGTTGGGCCGTAGCAGTCCTTGCAGCCTTAGGCTTGGCTTGTTTAGGTTGTTGCTGACGCTTTGCAGCAAAACGACCTGCAGAAGATGCCTGCTGACCATAAACAGAATATTTCCCCTTTTTGGGAAAGAAAGCCTTTTTGAATAACCTTTTTCTAACAGGAGCAGAAGTAGACTTTGAAAGTCTATCTAAGGCAGAATTCTCAGCATCCATCTGAGTGGCCTTTGCTTGCCAATCCTTGCCGAAAAGGTTTTCACCTGTACAAGGAAGATTTCCTAATCCATCCTGGACCCAGGGTTCCAAATCAGAAGCTTGTAACCAAGCAACTCTGCGTGCACCTATGGCAATAGCCGAGGCTCTGCTGGCACACTCAAAAGAGTCAAAGGCTGCACGGTTGGAAAATTTGGAAACATCCTGGGCATGTTTAAGCCAGGTGAGAAACTCCTCCCTTTTATCTTCTGAGATAAAAGGAGATAAACTTTGCAGATGATCTGTAACTTCCTTTAGAAACATCCCCATATAGAGACTATAGGAGTTGATTCTGGCAGCAAGCATATTGGCCTGGAAAATTCTCCGTCCAAAAGCATCCAAGGTTCTGCATTCCTTTCCTGGAGGATTAGATGAGTGTCTTTTTGCACTCTTTATCTTCTTCATAGCAGACTCCACCACAATAGAGTGGTAAGGAAGCTGAGTCTTATGAAAGCCAGGACAAGGAGGAACACGGTACATGGTGTCCAACCTACGAGAATGAGGGGAGATAGTGAGAGGTGTCTCCCATATGCCCAACATGTGATCATAAAGGATCTCATGAATTAGTAAAGTAGCTGCCTCTTTAGGAGCCTTAGGATATTGTAAAATATCCAATTTCTTGGCTCTAGGCTCTGATTCAGGGGCCACTGAAATGGAGAGGCCCCTGGCCACTTCCCTAATGAAGTCTTGAAAAGACAAGTCTTCTGGAGGAGACATTCTTCTTTTTGGAGACGAGGGCTCCTGAGGAAGGAGTACCGATGCTTCGACAGAAGCCTCTGATTCATCAGAGTCTTCGGAGGAATCGAAGTGTCGCCTATCTGGATGCTCCTGCAGAGCCCAATACGCGTACCAAGTGGTATCGACATCGAGAGTGATCGGTACCGATTCGGTACCGATGGGCATCACAGAACAGGGTACCATTGCAGTCGACACCGAAGCCGATGTCGATGCAATCGGTACCGGCACCGGAACCAATATCAGTGCCGGTGCCAGAACCGGTACCAACAACGGAGTTTGTTGCGGTACCGGAGGCGTCGCAGCTTGTATGAATGCCGTAATGGCACGCTGCATGGTCAGAATATTCTGATCCATCGACGCAACCAATGTCTGGATGTCGGTACCAGTGGAAACCACCGGTACCCCAGAACATGGCAACAGGTGATCGGTCGAGGCCGTGCCATCGATGTCAACCTGTGACCCCATAGATGAAGTTTTGGAAGCCGGAGCTTCCCGCCGGGGTAATTTTGCCGGTGCGGGATCCTCGAGAGCAAGCCCGGAGGCATCTCGATACTTAGAGGGAGATCTACCCTTCGAGGAGCGGCTGGACTTAAGTTTGGTTACCTGAGATCCATGGGAGGAAGAAGCAGCCCTGGAAGATGTTGATGCCACCGAAGCTGCATCAGAGGGAAACAGGGTACTGAGCTTGGCCGCTCGATTCTGTCGACCTCTTTTAGACATCATGGAACAGGACTCACAATCGGTGATGGAGTGGTCAGGACCAAACATTTTAGACACCAGTCATGGGTGTCGGTGATAGAAAGAGTACCGCTGCACTTCGTGCACTTTTTAAACCCGGAAGCGGGCTTTTCCATGAGGAAAATTTTTCTAGGCCTAAGGCCCAAAAGGAAAAAATGCACAGAAGTGGGAAACGGTAGTTTTTTTTTTTTTTTAAAGAAGAAAGAAGAAAAGACCGGCGGTACCGGTCCGACGTCGAAGAAGGCAGACGCGCGACCAAAGAAATAAAAGAAAATAAAGAACTTCTTCAGCGGTGACAGGAACATGACCTGCTGGCTCCGCGGAAAAGAAGAACTGGAGAGAGGCGGTTGGGAAAGGCGGGAAGGCAGCGCACAGGTGCTGTGGGATGCTCCCAAAAGCTTTCTTTCTGGACGCTGGGGAGCGTTCCCGCGCAGGCTCCGTCGGTACCGACGATACCCATATGTGAAGACTCAATCCTGCTTGTTCCTGGAGATAAGGCTTTTTAGAAAACTCCGGGGTTACACGCGTAATATTATGCCTAATGACAAGGCAACATGTACTTTGACATGACCCGGCTGTAGACATATTCGGGGGTGGGGGGGAGGCAGAGTTTGAGAGAAGCATGAGCAGAGTTCTGATTTACGCATATATTTTATAAACTACACGTGGCCTAAACTTCCACAACTTCGATCTAGTTGCGATTTCTACCAATTTAACCCTACTATTCTATAAAGACACATAGGCATCTATATGTCTTTATAAAATAGGCTATAAATAGGCACCTACTTTCCCTCATGACCCGTTTGAAAATTACCCTCTCTATACTTCATTACAATATGCATGAGTCTCATTACTCCTTTTTGGACATTCAGTAATTGATCTGGCGGCATTAGAAATATCTAGAAAAGGGAAGAGGAAGCACATGAAACATGTTTACTGCATGAGGGCAGTGCAATCTACGTACAGGAAGCCAAAAATACTAGACCACACTTAATTTACAGTTCACATTGTTTTAAATATGCTTTGAAGCTCTTCTGCAGCCCTGTTCCATACAAAATAATAGGTAAAAAAGCAGCAGGCATAAATTCAACAAATTTCATGTTTAGCATGAAAAACAACATGTTTTTAATATGTAAGGAATGTATAAAGCATTAAGAATCGCTGTCAAGTAGAGGCAGAATGTCTGAAAATATAACTAAAGACGTTTTGCCATCTGTTTCTCCTTAGCCAAAGAACATCTGTCCTCCCCACTAAGGTATCACACTAGCACCTCCGCTGGATATAACACCGTTCCCTTACACAGATTAATCACTGCTCAATTTTTCAACGCCTGACAACTAGGTGATCAAGGTCAGCCCTACCACTTGGGGGATTAGGTATCCGCATAGGGCAACAGAATTCAGGGGGGAGCAGCATGGTGCCTGTGAGGAAGAAAGGTGAAGAGCATGCCTTTTTTTTTTTAATGTTGCAGGATGTTTTGGGCAGAACGAGACAGTGATCCAGAATCCTTCTCACAATTTTGCCCACCAGAGGCCAAGGTAATGAGAAATACAGAAATGCCCCTCCAACCATGGCTGAATGAGAGCATCTGTCCTACAGGATCCCATCTCCTTCCTGTGATTGAAGACGTTTCGAGCTTTGGTGTTAGCTCTGGCTGCCATCAGATCCCAAACAGGTAATCCCTATCTGTCTACAACTGATGTTCTCTTCACTGTAAACCGCTTTGACCTGGTGGAAAGCAGTATATAAGCCTAGCTAAATAAATAAATATGACAAACTGCTTCATCCTGAGTTCCCATTCGCCAAACTCAAGGGCATGCCAGCTAAGAAAGTCTACTGCTATATTGAGTTCCCCTGATATATGCAAGGCAGATAGAGCACTCAAATGCTGTTTGGCCCAACCCATGAGCAGAGTCGCCTGGTAACTTCTGATGTCACCTTGCCTTTTCACATATGCCACTTCTGTGGCATTGTCCAAAAAGAGTCTGACTGTCTGACCACCACCAGAACTGAAAGCTCCTTAGCACCAATTAAATTGCCCTTCTTTCCAACCTGTTTATGGTCCACGTTCCTTCTCATAGGGACCAGACCCCTGGGCAAAATATCTTTGGCAGTGGGTTCCTCAGCCCTGTAAAGCACAGTTACTTACCTGTAACAAGTGATCTCTGGGAACAGCAGGAATAAGTCTGGGAACAGCAGGAACGCTTCCCAGCGTCCAATCAAAGAGCTTTTGGAAGCATCCCACCACGCCTGCGTGCTGCCTTCCCGCCTTTCCCAACTGCCTCTCCTCAGTTAAGTTTTAAAGCTGAGACAAAGAGAGAGAGAGGAAAGGAAAGATAGATAGAGATACAACTCCTGGGGAGGTGGGTGGGTTGTGAAGACTTATTCCTGCTGTTCCCAGAGATCACCTGTTACAGGTAAGTAACTGTGCTATCTCCAGGAACAAGCAGGAATGAGTCTTCACATATGGGGACTCCCAAGCTGAGATGCCTGGAGTCCCAGCATGTCATAGGTTGGAACATGCTATCCCCCACAACACCAGGCATCCTGAGGATGGAGGGTAGGAGTTGAAGAGAGAAAGGTGCTGTGGAACAGTTAACCTAGCATAGGATTGCAGACAAGGAGTCCATGTGTGGATGATAATTGTCATTAATGATATTGCAAAGAAAAAATATTGCAATATGGACCTCCCCTAACAGGACTTCAGAGAAGTATGGAGGTTCATGGGATCTACTGGGGAACCCAGTAGCGGAACCTCGAGAAGGACCTCACTGTAAGTGGAGGTAGTAACCCTGTAGGAAAAGCAATGGAGGTCAGAATCCTGAAAGGTAAAAGGTAACCCCAGTAGGAAAAACTGGGGTAGTACAAAAACGGTGGGCCTTCAGCGTAAGACTTTATGATAAAAGCCGAACTCTTTTGCAGCAGAGTGGCTCACTCTTAGGAACAAAAAGAGAGAGGCTAACCGATTTGGACAAACAGGCCCAGTCCTTGTGGGGAGAAAGGGTATGGGAACCCCTTGTATCCCAAAAGAAAGGACAACGCCGGAGGCGCTAGAGCCTGTGATTAGCTGAAGATCCGCAATGTCTCTCCTAACTGAGGTCAGCTGGGAGAGATATTGGAACATGGAGAGCTTCAGGGGTACCTAACCTTAAGGTTATGGTAGGTGTTAACTACCACGAAAGTGGTTGTGAGTGTAGGAACCTAAAACATGCTGGATAGAATAAGTATGGGTAAAGCCCATCTGTCAGAATCATATAGCTATATGAGCCTCGACAGTCAGGTAGATAAAGCAGAATACAGATATATATATATATATATACAATCTATAGATATATGAGAATATATCTATAGTGAGATATGAAGGGCATAAAATACACACAAATGATAGACATAGACATCTGTAAGATGTGTGCTCTAGGTATGAATATATAGGCCTCTATATGGAAGTCTGCAAAGAAGCAGACAGAGATATGCCTACAAAAAGGTATTCACATAGGAAAATGTGGAGAGGAAAGATTCATCTAATAACAAGAAGGTGGAACCTACTTGAGAAGACATATAGAGAATCAATTCCCACTGGTTATGGCTACAGGGATGCTAGGTAGTAGAATAACCAGGATGGTTACGTGAAAAGCAGAGGATGATATCAGTCTGCAGCCAGCAAGTCCGGAGTATTCTAGAACTCTAGCATGGTAAGTGAACAGAAGACGCATAGGAATGAGATTTTATTTTATTTTTTTATTTTAATTTTATTTACATTCTCTTATATACCGCGCTATTCTGCATCAGTGCGGTTTACATTGAACAAACTGAAATTACATTGAACAGGGCATTATAACTTGGAGATAACTATTTTACAGGGAACATGGGCTATGGAGGGTTAAGTGGCTTGCCCAAGACCACAAGGAGCACCTGTGGGACTAGAAACCCCAGTCCTTCCGGCCCAAGGTTGCTGTCCTCTAGTGGGATTTGAACCCCCGACCTTCCGGCCTGAAGTACCTTGCCCCAACCACTAGGCCACTCCTCCACTCTCAGATACCATGCTGACCTGTTTAAGGGCAAAAAGGTATCATGCGTTCTTACCATGAGGACCAGCTGGAAGGAGAAAACATATTCCCTATTGGAAATACTATGGACCAAAGCAGGGAATTAGCAACTCCTTAAGCTTTCACGTAAGAGGAGGCCTATGTCCTTTATATTAAAAAGGAGAACTTTTCTAGTCATGGGAGACATGACTGAAAAAGCCTTTTTCAACCATCTAGTATAGCTGTTGGAGAAAAAGCCCCCCATGCTCTCTAGCAAGGGCCCATAGTGGAGAGCTTCTCTGTAGAGAGCATGATGCAGGAGAATGAGGAGATAGGTACTGGCTCTCCTGCAGCCAGTTCTATGTCAACTATGCTGCCAAACCCAGGGGAATGGAGATGGCAGAAAGAGAAGACAATCCAACAAGCTTGTAGTGAAAAAATTTCCAAGACAGATGACAGCACTGACTTGGAGCCACTACTAAGACCAGACAGAATGTTAGTGGAGGACAAATCTGGTTGCTGTTGGACAAGAACCAGTGGACCAAACATTAAGGCTCCTGCATTGGCAGGTGCTAGCCAGACAGCAGAAGAATGGTACTGTTTAAAAACAGAAAGAACAGACAAAACAAGAGTAGAAAACTCTGGACGTGTCTGATGAACTGCTTCAAGGTAAGATTGAAAAAGAGGAGCCAACTCAGAGAAGAGAACTCCGCACTGGAAAAGTAAGAAAACTAGAGAGGCTGAAGAAAAAGCCCTCCAGTGAAGCAATACCGTTCTTACAGAGGAAAAACCTGGTAAGAGGGTAAAGAGAATGGAGCTGAAGAAAACTTACAAAGTAGTAAGTTTATAGAAAGGAAAAAAGACATGCTGGCACAGGAAACTATCATTTGATAGTGGATAGACCTCTTTCCCTAGCAGGAAAAAGAGGAGAACCCTGTGACCTAGAAGCATGAACATCCTGACAGCTCATAGAACATAGAAAGAATGGATGTCTTTCGGGAAGAGATCCATGTTTAGGATTTAGAATGACAGCAGTGGATTGCCTCTATTGAGAAGAAGCAACTGCAGATTCTAATCCCAAGAGTCACAAGCATCTGATGGATTGATCAGAAACCCTGTGGTTGCTGGGTTTGCTGAGCCTGGTGAGAGGTTGAACTCTGCAGAGCAGGACGATGCTTCCCCTGTTTGGGAACATCTGTATGATGGGCAGATGATGCATAAAACCTTCTTCTCCTATGGGAAGAAAGTTTGGCAGGACATTTCCTACCTAATGGGACAGAAGAAGGTGCATAACAGCCCCTAGGAACAGGTAAGTCAGTGGAGAACTGAGTAACTTGACGTAAAGATTGAAAAGATTGTCTCCAGTGCAAGGACTATGTCCCAGTCTGTGCTGTGCCCATTTGTCCAAGTCTGAAGCTTGGAGCCAGGCTCTACGTCGTGCCCCTATAGTTATAGCAGAAGTCCTGCTAACAGACTCAAAAGAGTCTAGGGAAGCACGAGTAAGAAACCAAGAGATATTCTGGAGATGCTTGAGCAGTGAAGAATAGTGTGCACTTTTGGATTCTGGAAGGGAAGGAGTCAAAAGATGTAATTGCTTTGTGACCTTCTCAAGAGATAGACTCATATAGAAAATATATGAGAGAATTCTTGCAGAAAGCATAGATGTCTGGAAGGTTTGACGTCCAAAGGCATCAAGTGTCTTAGACTCACGACCCGGCGGATAAGAAGAGTGCTTTTTCTTGCTCTTTACCCGCCTCATTGCTGATTCCACAACTATGGAATGATGAGGAAGTTGAGTCTTTTGAAACCCTGGAGAGGGGGGCACCTGATATAAGAGATCAGTTGCTCTGGAAGGTGGGGGTACCCTTAAAGGTGTTTCCCACATTCCTAGAAGGAGATCCTGTAAGGAATGATGCAAAGGAAGCATTATGTTCTCCTTTGCTTTGGTAGAAAGAGAGTCCTGTGCAGGATCATGTCCTGGGATAGGAATGGCAAGAGATCTTGCTATATCCAGGAGGAAACTCTGAAAAGAGGGTTCCCCAACAGGAATTTCCCTTGGACAGGTTAGATCTGAAGAACTAGCCTGAGCAGCGACACAGCTATGCAGATATATAGGAATAGAAGATCCTGCACAGTGCAGTGTGGAAGGCTTAAAGGATGGCCGCCAGTACTGGCTGTCAGGAGCAGCGACCGTCATTACCACATTGTCCATGCCAGGTATCGACTCCAAGCTTGGGATAGAAGGGAGTGATCCTGTTGAAAAAAGCATGGTAGGAGTTGGCCACGATGCTACTGTGGATACCGGTAGCGATGCCAATACCGGTACCGATGTCGGAGTCGAGCCCGACAAAGACATCGGAGCAATCATCGGTGACAGTTCAATCGGTACCGAGGTAACCGAAAACCTCCGGGTGCTATGCTCGGTACCGAGCCACCGGTATCGATCGGTGTCGTTACCAAAGTGTATTGGTACCAAGTCTTCCAGACTAGAGAGCGATTCTAAACTCGGCATCGATAAGTGAAGCATGGAAGGCACCGACCGTAAGGGTAATGAGGACATCGGTACCGACTTCGGTACTGTGTCTGATACCGGTGAATGAAGGTCAGCTAGTGGCAACTCAATCAGCCTCGGGGGAACCGAGAGTTGCGGATCCGAATCATCGGAACCGAGCCTTCGGTACCGCCGGGAGCCGGTACCAAGGCGAGTCGGTACCCAGTCCTCCAGACTGGAGAGCGATTCCAGACTCGGCATCGAGGGAAGCGAGGCTATCGATGCATGTCTGGAGGGTAGACGTCGGTGGTAGTATCGGTGCTGGTACCGATAATGGAAAGTCAGTCTGGAGTGTATCCACCGGTCCCGAAGGCACCGAGGATGCCAGATGACCATCCCTGGTGAGGAGTGTTTCATCCAACACCAGTGCCGATGTCGGGGTATCGGTACCGCTCGAAGCGGATGCCACCACCGGACACGGCTCAGGTATGTTCTGTGAGGGGTGAACCCCAAGAACAACCTGAAACCCCTTATATGCTTTGGAGACCGAAGACTCCCGCCGGGGTTTTGAAGCCAGTGGGCCCTCGAGGGCAAGGCTGGAGCCGTCTACATGCTGTGCATGAGACCTACCACTCGAGGGCTGGCTAGTCTTAACAGACTGTTTGTGGGTTACCTGATTCTGTGTAGAAGAAGAAGGGGACGGTGCCCCGAAGCTGGAGGGAAACCGTGTATCGAGGGAACCTCGATATTGAAGACCTCTTCTCACCAAACTGTTGTCAGGACCTAAGCAGGTGAGACACCGACTTTGAGGGTCTAAAAATAAAGTTGTACCGCCACAGTTTGAACATTTCTTAGAGAAAGTGGCTGGCGGTTCCATGAAGGAAAAAGAAGAGGCCTAAAAGGCCTAAGACACCGTGAGACACTATGAAGAAAAAATATTCCTTGAACAAGGATATTAGCCAATTGCCTAGATGGGTGAACCAAGATAGCTTGCTTCCTCAGCCCTGCTGCCGTGATAACCATCACTTTCATAAAGGTGTGGGACGTTGTAGCCAACTCAAATGGCAAGGCCTGAAACTGAAAGTGCATACACAGGATTGTAAATCTGAGGTACCACCGAAAATCCCATCTCATGAGGATATGTAAGTATGCCTCTCAAAGATGCAGAAATGTCAGATATTCCCCCTCCTGTATGGCTGCCATGACTAAGCGCAGAGTTTTCATGTGAAACCCGGGAACCTGGATGGAAGCATTTACTCCCCACAGATCCAAAATTGGTTGAAACATGCCCCCTTTCTTGGGGACTACAAAGTGTATGTAATATCGTCCAGATCTATCCTCCCCATCACAATGGCCTCCAATGCCCATAAACAAGCCAGAGTCTCCCTGGCAGGTGTCATCTCCAGGGAAGAACAAAGGCTTGATTCCAGAAATCCCACTCGAATCAGTACCTTCAGCTTGGGGACATACCCATCCTGAACAATACTGAAGACCCATCTCTTAGAGGTAATTTGGACTCACTGCAGATAAAACCTCCTGATGATGGTGTATGGGCCCATGCAGGCATCCTCCGACTGGAACCATCGCATGGGCCCATGCACCATCACCAGGAGGAATGGGTCTTGCTCTGGGTTCTGGAGTCCCCTTAACACCTGATATCAAAGTAGTCTGAAAGGAGGTGCATTTGGTGGAACCTTTTCCCTTCTGTGTACCCTAATTGAGCCAGTGCCTGTCTCCCACTGTCCTTCTAATTCCAGAGCTGAGGTCCACAGCAGGTCCAGGCAAGAATCCAGCCAAAAGATAAACTGCATATCTGGAAAGCTACCCAAAACAGGCCAGTGCCTGCCCCTGCATCACGGGACATCTGAAACATTTCTAGCCTGGTAACCTCCCTTTCCTTCCATTCCACTCCTTTTCTTTCTTTCTTTCTTTTTTTGTTCCAGCTCCACTACATCGGTCCTGTAGGACTCTGTCAAGGTATATGACCACCATACTTATGGCTCTACCATTACAGAAACCAAAAGTCTTTCTCACACTTTTTCTGCTATGTAGGGGATACAGAATATCAAAAGAAATGTATTGATATTTGATTTTTCACATTCCCACAACCATAAAGCTGTGGAGCTAGAAGATCTTCCAATAATATTCCAGGCCTGAGTAGGAACAAACATGACCAGGTTTTTGGTTTCAGGTGGAGAATTAAAAGCTGCCTAACTGTATAAGTGAATAATCCCTTAAAGATCTGTTTCTGGGCAAAATGGAGGGCGGTAAGGGAGCACCTATGGTATCGCTTCCTTTTGCATGATTCAAACACCTTTGACTCGTACCCAGTATTTTCAGGACCATCCTTAATGTCTCCATACGATCCCTTTTTGCAGTAACTGTTATTCAAAAAAATCAAAACATGCCTAGATATTTGATTAGAGCTAAAAATAAAACTCTGAGGTAATTCTACCTCTCTCTTTATAAAGAAAGGTATTTCGGAAAACATTCATTGGGACCCTCTCACCCACAAGGATGTCTAAAACACATGTTTTTTTTGTAAACAGCTTTAGAAATCTTTGAGATTATAGGCAGTAGATCAAATTTAATAAATAAATAATAGCAAAAAGACAAAGATATTCTTAGAAATTTAATGCCCTATAGTCAAGTCAGACTTGGAATCAAGCCAAATATTCTATTTGTTGTACAATCCCTATAGGGCATTACACAGAAGAATCATGAGACTACGTCAGTCTGTACAATAGCAATCACCCTTAAAAAAAAACAGCAGCAGGATCTGTTATTCCTTTGTTCTCTGAAATAGTCTGGTATATGTGAAGATCACAGGTCTTACATAACATAAGAACATAAGATATGCCATACTGGGTCAGACCAAGGTCCATCAAGCCCAGTATCCTGTTTCCAACAGTGGCCAATCTAGGTCATACATACCTAGCAGTTTCCCCAAAAGACACAGGTTCCACAATGCTTGTACTGGGTCAAGCATCGATATCCTGGGTCCCTTCTTAATAATGGTTCATGGACCTTTCCTCCAGGAACTTGTCCAAACCTTTTTTAAACCCAGCTACACTAACAGCCTTTACTACATCCTTCGGTAACAAATTCCAGAGTTTGATTACACGTTGAGTGAAAAAATATTTTCTTTTATTAGTCTTAAATAGTTTACCTTGTAGCTTCATTGCATGTCCCCTAGTCTTTCTATATTCTGATAATGTAAACAATTGATCTACGTTTACCCGTTCCACTCCGTTCATTAATTTATAGACTTCTATCATATCTCCCCTCAGCCGTCTCTTTTCCAGGTTAAAGAGCCCTAACCTTTTTAGCCTTTCTTCATAGGAGTATCCTTCCACCCCAAACTTGTTCTGTGGAAGGCACGGCTAAAATAGTCTGCAACTGCAGGAAGTTCCGTAGAGTTTCTCTGACTGCCACCCACAGGGAGACTCTACAAGGCATCCCCCTTAGAGACTCTGCAAACTCCAGCATGTATCCCTGACTCAGAATCTCTAGGACCAGCTGGTCTGATATGATATGGGTCCATTCCGAGAAAAATAGCTGGAGCCACCTCCCGACCAGCTGTACCTTGGAAGGGCCCTGCCCGATCTCTTTGCAGGGGTTTACCGGCTCCAACAGGAGCTGCCAATGAATCCCAAGATTGTTGAGAGCTCTGAAAGGAATTTCCCTTCTTGAGCCTAGATCCATAGGAGGAATAAGCCCTACCTGGACAACTAGCAGTCTGAGGACAACTCCAAGCTCCACATGAGGCCCTCTGAAAGGGAGACCTAGTGCCTCTGGGCCTGTTTTTGAGGAACCTTTGAGGATGTGTCTACCTAACCTAAGGTCTTTCACCAACTTTGAGATTCTCCTCAAAGATCAACCTGCCCTTGAAGAGAAGTTTACTCAGTTGCAACTTAAAGGTAGCACCTGCTGATCAATTGTGAAGCCACATTCACCGCCTAGCCACTACAACTGCTGCCATGGACTTGGAAGAGATCCTGATTAAGTACTGGATGGTATAAGCCACATACAGCTCCAGACACCTATCTGGCAGTAACCAGGAACCTATCTGGTAGTCTCCAGGCTCTCCCTCAGCTGCTGAACCTAGCACAAGAGTCCTCTGGCAACTAGGTCAGCATACAAGGCTACCTGAGAGCCCAAGGCTGAGACCACAAAGGTGTTCTTAAGGAGAGTCTCTACCTTCCTATCATAAGACTCCTTGAGTGAAGTGCTCCCTTCCATTGAAACAGTCATGCACTTGTCACTGCCATGATGAGAGCATCTACCTGAGGGAACCCTAAACACTGATCCAACTTGTCCTGGGGCAGGGGATACAACAGAGAGAGGACCTTAGGGTCCTTAAGGCCCAACCCTGGATTTTTCCACTGAGATACCAAGAGCTGCCGCTTGGGCTCAGGCAAAGGAAAGAAACCAGAAGGACACCTGACATCTTCCAAGTTAGGGTCCACCTCTGACACTGTCACAGGGGTAGGCTCTTTGACATGTAAGGCCGCCACAGTGTCCTAAATCATGCCATGAATAAAATTACTGCCGTAAAAAATGGCACAGGCCGTGGCAAAGAGGGAAACTCGAAAAGGGAATCCTTGCATCTGACAGGCCGATAGGGGAAACCCTGCTTGGGTTTCCCCACTCACCCATTCAGGCCTAGAAAAACAAGACCTGACTTTTTAAAAAAAAAATTAAAACTGCTTTATTAAAAGCAGCACAGAGAGCCAAATA
Organism: Ichthyophis bannanicus; assembly: GCA_033557465.1. Classification (NCBI taxonomy): domain Eukaryota; kingdom Metazoa; phylum Chordata; class Amphibia; order Gymnophiona; family Ichthyophiidae; genus Ichthyophis; species Ichthyophis bannanicus. Next base: position 727,517 of record JAWIIG010000038.1, on the reverse strand, counting down.
CAACCTAAATAGAAATGAATGGGAAAAGAAAAAGAATTCAGAAAAAGCTCAGCAAGCAGACAGAAACAGGAAAGGGGGGCTCAGGCCCCTCTTACCATTCCCCACTCAGGGGCCCTGTCGGGCCCTCATGTCACTCTCTGGCTCACCAGTTCTGGAACCAATGAGTAACAGCACTAGACACAGGGCAGCTACTGGTTTAAGGAGAGAGGGGCATACTTGAGCTCCAAGCAAAATTGGGCCTACAGATCTCAATCACACAGGCCACAGGCCTGTGTTCCGGCCCAGAGGAGACAGGTCGATCTGCACTGCTACACCAGTCCAAACACTTTGCCACTTGCTGGAAGAAGAGACATGCTAGCTTCTCTCAGTGCTGCACCAGAAGATATATCAAGTGATAATATCACTGAAAGTTTCTCAAGTCTGCCTCCACCTGCTTGCAAGGGAGTATAACCCATTCCTCAGGACTGGTCTAGCAGGACGATAAGGGTATAGCCTTTTTTACCCAGGTAAATATCCATTTACATAAGTGAATAGCTTGTGAAAATTGCTCGCCCCATCTCAAATAATTTCACAAATGCCTTTCAACAAAGTGTAATGGTTTTATTTCATTGCTTTGAAATCTCAAAGACATACATAAAGCAAGCCAGACACAGAGAAATTCAGCTTTAATTGTGAATAATGCCAATAGATATTAAGCCCAGATGTGAATTTGAAAAGCTACAATCCCTTATTAGACCAACAGGTGTCTCTCAGCCCCTGTGCACTAATGTTGGGTACTGAACCCATCCCTAATACCTTGCTGTCTTTTGTGTGTGTGTGGATGTCACTGCAGTACAAGACAACTTATTTAGACTGAGAAAATAAATTTCAAAAAGAAAGAAAAAGGCAATAATAATGAAAAGTTTAAGAAGATAAGCAATATGCCTTAACTGATGCTAATGTACCACAAAAATAAATGAAAAAAATACAAAATGCACATGCATTTTCAGCATGCATGTAGACAGGGGAGTTAGGAGGGGCATTACATATACACCATTTATCACCAGAGAAAGATTTCTACCATAGCTTTTAAGTAATGAACTCAAGTAAAATGGAAGACTGAAAGGCGGATAAAGTAAAATGTGAAACTCAGAAATGAAAATAGTTGTACAACCATGTTTCAAGAAATATATATCTTCAACATAAATCCGTGTGTAAATCATGTTTAGAAGCAATTTCAGATCTTATTTGAATCCAGTATTGTATGACATCAGACATCATTGGCCTTTCTTCCATTCTTTTCACTCTATAAAAGCTAACATGCAAGAAAATGCCAAATACTTCATGCCCTGAAAAACTGCTCTCTTTCTTTAAAAAGCAGCTGTAATAAACATGAATGCCTAACGTATTAAAAGTGCAGTTTGGGGCATTGGAAAGTGATATGCAAATCTTCTACAACATCTCTATGATGGATGATTGTGTATAAGCAGGCATAGATCTAGTCACAGCTCAATGCTGGTGTTTTACTGCTGTTCAGCACCACCATCTGGACAGCTCCTGTGACGGACAGATGTACAAGTGCTGAAATCAAGACAAATACAGTAAATGTTACATACGTGACATTATTCTAAGCAAATAAAATGTTTCACACATGGTGGAGGATGAGATGACAACAGAGAAAGGAGGAAAGAATTGTATGATTTGCCTGGATAGCCCAGTAAAATCCAGTTCTTCCCATGGAATTCCCTGATCCCCATGGAATCACTGTCAGATATAGAGGACTAGTGTCAGTAATGACAGTGGTGGTAGCCCTGTATCTTGTTCCTGCCTCCCCCTCTGTGATCCTGGCTTCCTCTGAGCAAAGTATGGTCCTCTCCCTTTGCTTCCAGGCCTGGACTTTCATGTTTTTTAGTATTTGTTATGAAGTCTGTGTTTTACTATGTATGTATAATCATTATCCACTTAGCAAAGTAATGATAGGATGAGTATAAATAGAATGAATGAATAAGTGAAGGAACAAATGGATGATGAAATGCTCAAAGAAATCAAGGAAGCAAACAAAGGTTACAGCACAGTAATAATAATGGGCGATTTCAATTACCCCGGTATCGACTGGGTCAGTGTCACGGCAGGACATGCTAGGGAGATAAAGTTCTTAGATGAAATAAATGACAGCTTCTTGGAGCAGCTCATTCATGAACCGACCAGAGGGGAAGCTATATTGGACCTAGTCCTTAGTGGAACACAAGATCTAGTGCAAGAGATAAGGGTGTTGGGGCCACTTGGCAATAGTGATCATAGCATGATCGCGTTTGATTTAATTAGTGGAGGAGGGATAGTATGGAAATCCACGGTACTACCTTTTAACTTTCGAAAGGGAGACTATGATAAAATGCGGAAAATAGTTAAGAAAAAATTAAAAGGAGCAGATGCAAAGTTTAAAGATGTACATCAAGCTTGGGTGTTGTTGAAAAATACTATCTCGGAAGCCCAGACCAGTTGTATTCCACGCTTTAAGAAAAGTGGAAAGAAGTACAAAAAACTGCCAGCATGGTTTAAAGGTGAGGTCAGAGAGGCTGCTATTGCCAAAAATGCATCTTTCAGGAAATGGAAAAAAGAGCCAAATAACGAAACCTGGAAACAGCACAAGCACTGGCAAGTTAAATGCAAGGCATTGATAAGGCAGGCAAATGGAGAATTTGAGAAGAAGTTTGCTGCGGAAGCAAAAACGCGTAATAAAGACTTTTTCAAGTACATTCGTAGCAAAAAACCTGTGAGAGAGTCAGTTGGTCCATTAGATGATAAAGGGGCACTTAGAGGTGACAAAGCAATAGCGGAGAGACTGAATGAATTCTTTGCTTCGGTCTTTACTGAGGAAGATGTAGGGATGTTAACCATAACTGAAGTGGTATTAAATGGTGCGGAAGAATTGAAGGAAATATCGAAACATCTAGAAGATGTATTACAACTATTAGATAAACTGAAGAGTAGCAAATCACCTGGGCCGGATGATATACATTCAAGGGTGTTGAAAGAACTGAAATATGAGATTGCAGACCTGCTATTAGCAATCTGTGAACTATCATTAAAATCATCTGTAATACCTGAAGATTGGAGGATGGCGAACGTAACGCCAATTTTAAAAAAGGGTTCCAGGGGTGATCCGGGAAACTACAGACCGGTGAGCCTGACGTCAGTACTAGGAAAAATGGTAGAAAACATCATAAAGAACAAAATTACTCAACATGTAGATAGTCATGGCTTAATGGGAGATAGCCAACATGGCTTTAGACAAGGAAGATCTTGTCTTACTAATCTGTTATGTTTTTTTGAAGGTGTGAATAAACAAGTAGGCAAAGGTGAGTCGGTTGATATAGTGTATTTGGACTTTCAGAAAGCCTCTGACAAGGTCCCTCATCAGAGACTTTTGGCAAAACTAAAGAGTCATGGGATAGGAGGCAGTGTACTATTGTGGATCAGGAACTGGTTAAAAGATAGAAAGCAGAGGGCAAGGCTAAATGGCCAATTTTCCCAATGGAGAAAGGTGAATAGTGGTGTACCCCAAGGATCTGTGCTGGGTCCGCTGCTTTTTGACATATTCATAAATGACCTGGAAAAGGGAATAACGAGTGACGTTATCAAATTTGCAGATGGCACAAAACTATTTAAAGTTGTTAAAAACCAAAGAGGATTGTGGAAAATTGCAAGAGGATCTTGATAAATTGGAAGACTGGGCATCAAAATGGCAGATAAAATTTAATGTGGACAAGTGCAAAGTTATACACCTAGGGATGAACAACCCAAACCATGGTTACACGATGTAATGTTCCACATTAAGAACCACCACCAAGGAAAAGATTTAGGCGTCATTGTGGATAACATGTTAAAATCCTCGGCCCAGTGTGCAGCGGCAGCCAAGAGAGCAAATAGAATGCTAGGCATCATAAGGAAAGGAATGGAAAATAAAACAAAGGATATTATAATGCCTCTATATCATTCCATGGTGAGACTGCACCTTGAATACTGTGTGCAATTCTGGTCGCCGTATCTTAAAAAGGATAGCGTTATTAGAAATGTTTCAGAGAAGTGCCACCAAAATAGTAAAGGGGATGGAAGGATACCCCTATGAAGAAAGGCTAAAAAAGCTTAGGGCTCTTTAACCTGGAAAAGAGACGGCTGAGGGGAGATATAATAGAAGTCTATAAATTAATGAATGGAGTGGAATGGGTAAACGTAGATCGATTGTTTACATTATCAGAATATAGAAAGACTAGGGGACATGCAATGAAGCTACAGGGTAAACTATTTAAGACTAATAAGAGAAAATATTTTTTCACTCAACGTGTAATCAAACTCTGGAACTTGTTACAGGAGGATGTAGTAAAGGTGTTAGTGTAGCTGGGTTTAAAAAAGGTTTGGACAAGTTCCTGGAGGAAAGGTCCATAAACCATTATTAAGAAGGGACCAAGGATATCAATGCTTGAACCAATACAAGCATTGTGGAACCTGTGTCGTTTGGGGAAACTGCTACAGTAGGTATGTATGACCTAGATTGGTCACTGTTGGAAACAGGCTACTGGGCTTGATGGACCTTAAGAACATAAGAACATAAGACATACCATACTGGGTCAGACCGAGGTCCATCAAGCCCAGTATCCTGTTTCCAACAGTGGCCAATCTAGGTCATACGTACCTAGCAATATCCCCAAAAGACACAGGTTCCACAATGCTTGTACTGGGTCAAGCATTGATATCCTGGGTCCCTTTTTAATAGTGGTTTATGGACCTTTCCTCCAGGAACTTATCCAAACCTTTTTTAAACCCAGCTATACTAACAGCCCTTACTACATCCTCCGGTAACAGATTCCAGAGTTTGATTACACGTTGAGTGAAAAAATATTTTCTCTTATTTGTCTTAAATAGTTTACCCTGTAGCTTCATTACATGTCCCCTAGTCTTTCTATATGCTGATAGCGTAAACAATTGATCCACATTTATCCGTTCCACTCCATTCATTAATTTATAGACCTCTATCATATCTCCCCTCAGCCGTCTCTTTTCCAGGTTAAAGAGCCCTAACCTTTTTAGCCTCTCTTCATAGGAGTAGCCTTCCATCCCCTTCACCAATTTGGTGGCTCTTCTCTGTACTTTTTCTAATAACGCTATGTCCTTTTTAAGATACGGTGACCAGAATTACACACAATATTCAAGGTGCGGTCGTACCATGGAGCGATACAGAGGCATTATAATATCCTTTGTTTTATTCTCCATCCCTTTCCTTATGATACCTAGCATTCTATTCGCTTTCTTGGCCGCCGCTGCACACTGGGCGGAGGGTTTTAACATGTTATCCACGATGACTCCTAAATCTTTTTCCTGGGTGGTGGTTTCTAATGTGGAGCCTTGCATCGTGTAACTATAGTGTGGGTTTTTCTTTCCTAGGTGCATAACTTTGCACTTGTCCACATTAAATTTCATCTGCCATTTGGATGCCCAGTCTTCCAATTTATCCAGATCCTCCTGCAGTTTTCCACAATCCTCTTGGGTTTTAACAACTTTAAACAGTTTTGTGTCATCTGCAAATTTGATAACCTCACTAGTTATTCCCTTTTCCAGATCATTTATGAATATGTCAAAAAGTAGCGGAACCAGTACAGATCCCTGGGGTACTCCACTATTCACCTTTTTCCATTGGGAATATTGGCCATTTAGCCCTACCCTCTGCTTTCTATCTTTTAACCAGTTCCCGATCCACAATAGTACACTGCCTCCTATCCCATTACTTTTTAGCTTCGCCAAAAGTCTCTGATGGGGGACCTTGTCAAAAGCTTTCTGAAAGTCCAGATACACTATATCAACTGACTCAGCTTTGTCTACCTGTTTATGCACACCTTCAAAAAAACATATCAGATTAGTAAGACAAGATCTTCCTTGTCTAAAGTCATGTTGGCTGTCTCCCATTAGGCCATGACTATCTACATGCTGTGTAATTTTGTTCTTTATGATGGTTTCTACCATTTTCCCTGGTACTGACGTCAGGCTCACCGGTCTGTAATTTCCCGGGTCACCCCTGGAACCCTTTTTAAAAATTGGTGTTACGTTGGCGACCCTCCAATCTTCAGGTATTACAGATGATTTTAATGAAAGTTCACAGATTACCAATAGCAGGTCTGCAATCTCATATTTCAGTTCTTTCAACACTCTGGGATGTATACCATCCGGTCCAGGTGATTTGCTACTATTCAGTTTATCAAATAGTTGTAATATATCTTCCCGGTGTAGCGATATTTCTCTCAATTCCTCTGCAGTATCACCTTTAAATTCCACTTCAGTCTTGGGTAACATCCCTACATCTTCCTCAGTAAAGACCGGAGCAAAGAATTCATTCAGTCTCTCTGCTATAGCCTTGTCTCCTCTTACTGCCCCTTTTACCCCTCTATCATCTAATGGTCCAATTGACTCTCTCACAGGCCTTTTGCTACGAATGTACTTGAAAAAGTCTTTATTTCGTGTTTTTGCTTCCGTAGCAAGTTTCTTCTCAAATTCCTGCTTTGCCTGCCTTATCAATGCTTTGCATTTAACTTGCCAGTGCTTGTGCTGTTTCCAGTTTTCATCATTTGGCTCTTTTTTCCATTTCCTGAAGGTTGCTTTTTTGGCAGCAACAGCCTCTCTGACCTCACCTTTAAACCATGCTGGCAGTTTTTTGGACTTTCTTCCACCTTTCTTAATGCGTGGAATACAGCTGGTCTGGGCTTCGAGGATAGTATTTTTAAATAACACCCAAGCTTGCTGCAAGTCTTTAACCTTTGGAACCGCTCCTTTTAGTTTTTTCCTAACTATATTCCTCATTCTATCATAGTCTCCCTTTTGAAAGTTAAAAGGTAGTACTGTGGATTCCTTTACTATCTGTCCTCCACTAATTAAATCAAACATGATCATACTATGATCACTATTTCCAAGTGGTCCCAACACCCTTATTTCTTGCACCAGATCTGGCGTTCCACAAAGGACTAGGTCCAGTATGGCTTCCCCTCTGGTCGGTTCATGAACCAGCTGCTCCAAGAAGCAGTCATTTATTTCATCTAGAAACTTTATCTCTTTAGCTTGTCCTGCTGTGACACTGACCCAGTCGATACCGGGGTAATTGAAGTCAACCATTATTACTACTCTGTTGTGACTTTGTTAGCTTCCTTGATTTCTTTGAGCATTTCATTATCCATTTGTTCATTCTGGCCAGGCGGTCGATAGTATACTCCCACTGCCATCACCTTCCCCTTCATAAATGGAATTTCAATCCATAGAGATTCTACAGCAAATTTTGTTCCCTGCAAAACTTTAATCCTTTCTGACTCAATGCCCTCTCTAACATAGAGCGCAACCCCTCCACCAATTTGATCAGCTCTATCATTACGATATAGTTTGTATCCAGGTATCACAGTGTCCCACTGGTTATCCTCCTTCCACCATGTCTCTGAGAGTGCAATCATATCTAACCTCTCATTTAATGCTATATATTCTAACTCTCCCATCTTACTGTTTAGACTTCTAGCATTGGCATACAAGCATTTTAGAGACTGTATTTTATTAATATTAATCTGGCTATTGGTAGGCATGGGTAATTTGGAATCTTTATGCTCTGTCTGCTCCTTACTCAAGGGCATTTGGGCTACTATACTCCCTTTTGGAACCTCACTGCTTTTGGTAGTATTCTTCAAGGATACCTTCGTCCGAACCATGCGCTCCTGGGTGACTGTCGGCTTTCCCCTATTTTCTAGTTTAAAAGCTTCTCTATCTCTTTTTTAAAGGTTAATGCCAGCAGTCTGGTCCCATCCTGATTAAGGTGAAGCTCAACCCTTCAGAAGAGCCCCCCCTTTCCCCAGAATGTTCCCCAGTTCCTAACAAATCCAAAACCCTCATCCTTGCACCATCGTCTCATCCAAGCATTGAGACTCCGGAGCTCTGCCTGTCTTTTGGGTCCTGCACGTGGAACAGGAAGCATTTCGGAGAATGCTATCCTGGAAGTTCTGGATTTCAACTTCCTACCTAAAAGCTTAAATTTAGCCTCCAGAACTTCCCTACCACATTTTCCTATGTCATTGGTACCAACATGTACCAAGACAGCAGACTCCTCCCCAGCACTATCTATGATCCTATCTAGGCGGTGCGTGAGGTCTGCTACCTTCGCACCAGGCAGGCATGTTACCAGGCGATTCTCACGTCCACCAGCCACCCAGCTATCTACATTCCTAATGATTGAATCACCAACTATAACAGCTGTCCTGACCCTCCCCTCATGGGGACATGGCCCTGGAGAAACGTCCTCGGTGCGAGAGGGTTTTACATCACCTGGAGGACAGGTCCTAGTTACAGGATCACTTCCTGCCACACCAGGGTGATGCTTTCCTGTCACGTGACCTCTCTCCTCCATGGCAACAGGGATGCTGCCAGACTGGAGGTGGGACTTCAGGACTATATCCCTGTAGGTCTCGTCCATGTACTTCTCTGTCTTTCTTATGTCTTCCAGGTCTGCTACTCTAGCCTCTAGAGAACGGACTCGTTCCCTGAGAGCAAAGAGCTCCTTGCACTTAGTGCATACGTAAGACCTCTCACCAACTGGGAGAAAATCATACATGTGACACTCAATGCAAAAGACCGGAGAACCCCCATCTCGTTGCTGGACTTCTATCTGCATCTTAGTTTACAGCTTGTGTTTAGGTCTTTTAAATTCTGTATATAATAAGGATTGGTGTAGATGCTTATACTAATAAAAGTGTATCTAATACCCCTAATACACCTTGTGTACCTGAAGCTTAATTAATTAATCTCAGGTCCTCCGTGTATGACTGATTTGGATAAAGAGCTGCACCTGAGAGCAGCCCCTTTCCTCTAAGATGTGCAAGTACCTAAGATGTGCAAGTACCTTGGTCTGACCAAGTATGGCATATCTTATGTTCTTAAGGAATTGAAGGTGTTGTGGGGTGACTGTGCTAGTGACAGGATTGGGGAGAGGCAAGAATAAATGAAGAAATCAGAAGAGCAATGGGGAGAGGTTGGGAAGAGTAGAATAAGCGGAGAGAATGGTTAGGTTGAAGGGGCTGTGGACTATGAATGAGGGATCAGAAGGTGGTATATGAGGAGAACGTGAGTGAATGGATTGAACATGGTGTGCAGTATGAGTAACAGAAGGGATTCATTTTGGGAGGAAGGATCTGAGTAGACTGTATTTTTCCTGATCCCGGATCACCTCTTTCTCCACCCCCTGATTCTCCCTAGGTCTCCTCCTTCACTATCTCTCTTGCCCTCTTGCCAATGATTTTTCTATTCCTCCTCTGACATCCACCCTCCCTCTGCTGGGCATAATCATAGCCACAGGTGAGCCCCTGGGTGGGCTTTGATCTCCCCATTTTGGATTTAGGCCCACCTGGTCAGCAGTAGTGCCATGAGCCAATGAGAGGAGAGCTGGACAAAACAGAAATATCCACATTGCCTAAGGGCCACCCATGTTAAGCTTAGAACTCATAAAAATATCAGTCCTGGCCATGCCACTTCTGCTGAGATTGCCCTCCTACTCTATCTCCCAGATCTCTTTTCCTTTCCCTATTTATTATCTCCCTCCTCTTTTCCCAGTACCTATCATTAAGACGGCCTTTCTCCAAATAAACTGGGCACCAAAGCAATGCCTGATAGGTTTATAATAAGTTTGAAAATCACAATATAATTTAATGGGAAAATATAACCAAATTTATGAAAATATGCACCATATGCCACAGAATCTTGAAAAATCTACCAGGGGAGACTGGGGGTTGTGCGTATTGGCCACTTAAAGGGCCTTGAAGACAACCACTAAAGATTCTGTGAAGAGAACTGGTTGCTAATAAACAGATACTGCTCACCACACTACAACATCACTGTCCCTGAAATGCACCAGGATCATGACCCTAAGAGAATTACAGAGAATGAAGAGGTTATGACCACCTGGGACATTCCCATTTCGATGGATAAGAAACTAGATGTGAGGAAATCCGACATAGTGGTAAAGGAGAAACACCAGAACGGCACTGATAAGGATCTTAATATGTACACCTTAGAGGAAAGGTGGGATAGAGGTGATATGATTGAGATGTTTAAATACCTCCGTGGCATAAATGTTCAGGGAGAGAGCCTCTTTCAATTGAAAGCAAGTTCTGCTACGAGGGGACATGGGATGAGGGTGAAGGGAGATAGATTCAGGAGTGATATGCGGAAATATTTCTTTACGGAAAGAGTAGTGGATCCAGGGAATAGTCTCCCAGTGGAGGTGGTAGAGATGAGGACAGTAACTGAATTCAAAAAAGCATGGGACCAACACAGAGGATCTCTAAAGGTAAAAAGTGGACTGTTGTAGTTGTTGTTATGGAAGGACAGACTAGATAGGCCATGTGGTCTTTTTCTGTCATCATGTTTCTATGTTTCTATGATAATAGAGGCATCAGTTCCAAGTGATTATTCCATGAATTGCATGGAGAGGCAGAACATCCTGAAGTGCCAAGAAATGCCGTCAGAGACCAAGAAAATGTGGCACAAAGATACGGAAATGTTTCCCATCATATTGGGAGCACCAGGCTTGATAAAGAAGAACTTCCAGTCACATCTTGACAAACTACCCTTACATGTTTCGTCTTACGGACTCCAGAAGTAAGCTCTCTTTGGTACAATGAAAGTACTATGGTTGAGCATCAGCAGTAAATTTGAGAGACTGAGATACAATTTTTAAAAATAACCCCCCTAATTTTATCGTATCCTTTATACTCCAAGTAAACGCACCAAAATTCATAATACTAATGTAATATGATTGGGGGTGTGCAATATGTAATATGAATGTTATTTGTTATTTTCTTATATATGAGAAATGAGATATGAAGTAATTAAAAACCCATCAATATAGTATTATGAATTTTGGTACTGTGATGGCACAGCTGGGTTAAACACTAGTGAAAGGTGCAGAAATCACTCTTTTTCCCCTGCAGCTAAGAGCAGTGCAGGCAGAGAAAGGGTTAAACCTTCAACTAATGGAAAAAACCCTGTGCTCAGAAAGCAGGAGAGTGAGTCACACCTCAGCTCCATGACAACCAGGGGAGCTGACATAAGAGGAAGGGGGGCGGAGTCAAAGCCCATAGGTCAGCCCCAAACATTTAGCCACGAGGAAACAGTTAGAGAGAGAGTAGGAGCAAGAACAGGGAGCTCAGGAACAGGAAGAACGTCGGCAGCAAGGAGCTGTAAGAGTTCTGGAAGAGACCTTGAAAGGAGTTCTGAGGGGACCTGTGAGAGGAACCGAGATGGGAGTTTAAGCAGGAGCAAAGTTCCAAGGGAAAGGCTGCACAGACACTCTGATTGCAGGCAACGTGTGAGTAGCTCTAGTTCAGAGAGAAGCACAGCTGCATATGAGCAAGTGGCTGATTGGAAGCTCTGGAGACAGGAGTCAGAGTCAGACCCTGTTGAGCAGGAGAACAGCCGGGAGCAGAGGAAGCAGTCTGGGGACAAGAGGTTGCCTGTAAACTTGCCAGAAAGGGTACGGAAGGCCAGGAAAAAGGTGAGCCCTTTTGAATCTGTTAAGGCAGTACTCAAAGAGTCTGGTGTTCTAAGTTCCTCCCCCACAGTTCAGACTAAAGAAGAGTCCCGTTTGAAACAGTTATAAGGCTTTATTAGATCAGTGGAAGCCTGTTCAAGAGAAGCCTGTGTTTAAAGAAAGCATATCAGACTCAGAGGGAGAGCCCATGCAGTTTGAAGAAGCTGGTGGTGCTAGTGAGGATTCTGATATGGAAACTGATTGTGCATTTTGCCAGAGAGGGTAAAATCTATGAACTGTGATACTAATAGTAAGTGCTGGAAGAAGCCTGACATTGTGCCAGGAGGATTTTACACGGGAAGAGGCAGAGAGCTGCTGGAGTGTAAAAGCCAGGCCAATTAGGGTAAACCGGGAAGGAAAGAGCACTACTGCTTTTGGTGTTTTAAAGAAGCATTTTTATTGCTGAAGGAGAAAGCAGTAAATGTTTATATCAGGAAGAAGCTGGAAGACAGTGCTGTGAAAGGAACATGCCTGTATGTTTAGAAGCTGAATAATTCTGTTTCAGTTAAAGAGACTTTACTTTGGAGAAGTATCCTTTATTTCTGTTATTGGGATAGTAGGTGAACCATTGTGGGACAATAACAATAAAACTTATTGTTAAACCCTATTCCTTGCTGACTCGTCTATGCCACAACTACAAAGGAACAGAAACTGCAGTACTTAAAGGGGAGATAAATAAATATGTGGTCACGCCACTCCCACTAGGCAGCCGCCTATATAAGGGGTGGACGCGACAGCTGGCGTAGTTGGCAGGATAAAACTACTACCTCAGAGATACAAAGGTCTTATATACTACTATATCCAAAAGAAGTCTCTGGAAAAAGAAACCAAGCAGCGCAAGTACCTCTGAAGAGCTTACCAAGTTCTGCAGGAATTCGTGGTGTGAAGTATCAGCAGACAGCAGAAGCGGACCGGATCCAGTGTTCCAGTGATACTGCTATCCTGTGAAGCGAGACTCGCCACTTGTAGCAGGTAACCCGTAGATAGGAAGGGGTTATCTTGGATTCTGCTACAAGGGGGTGAGGGTGTGCAGAACCGGAGTGGAAGCGGAGAGAGGGGGCGTTTGTGTGTGAGCCACACTTGGGTTGTTTGCTTTCTGTTTATTACAGCTGAACCAAGATGGAGGCAGCAGACTTGATGAATTGGATGACGGACAGATTCCGGCAGCAACAGGAGATGTCAGCCCAAGCCCAGGAGAGAATGGCAGAGATGCTAAGGGCTCAGCAAAAGCCGCTGTTGGACATGCTAGGCACCTGGATCGGCGAGCAGAAACAGACAACGGATGCCCTTAAGACTGTCTCAGGTTCTCTGGGAACTGTATCTGGACTGGGAACCCTAGGGAAGGGGGCATTATCTCTTGGACAGTTATCAAAGGATGATGATTTAGATGATTATCTTGAAGTTTTTGAACGTATTGCTCTCATGAGTGGTTGGCCGAAAGACCAATGGGCCGTAAGATTAGCAACATCCCTCACGGGAGAGGCTCTCGCAGCCTACCGAGCTATGCCCAATGATCTTGCATCCAACTACGAGGAAGCGAAAAAGGCCATAAGAGACCGGATGGGCTTAACACCAGTGGTCTATCGCCGCCTTTTGCGGGCTTGTAAATTGAAGCCAGGCGAAACACCACAGGCCTTAGGCCACCGGATAAGAGCTCTTGTATATAAGTGGTTAATTCCAGAGGGTAAGAGTGTGGATGCAATTCTGGATAATATTGTTCTAGAGCAATTTGTCGATGCTGTACCAGGCGAATTACAGTCTTTCTTAATTCTGCAGGACTGCAGAAACACTAAGGATGCCATTTCCTTGGCCGAGCATTTCCTAGAGGCTGGAGCGGTAGGCCAGAGGAAGATGGGTGTTTCTGGTCCAGCAGTCCTGGGAATTACAAAAAGGAAAGAAAAGGTAATGCTGGGGGAATGTGTGAAAAAAAGACCCCTAGGCCAAGCTGGTTGGGAACAGCGTAAATGTTTTTCTTGTGGAGGAAAAGGCCACATAAAAAGAGAGTGTAGAGAAAAAGTAGTACTAGTGACCACCCAATCCAAGGAGGATGGGGAGGGATTTCTACTAGCAATCGAGGTGGACAATATCCCAGTCGACGCTCTTTTAGATTCAGGGGCCGACCAATCAATGATCTCTGAAAGGTTATGGAGGGATATTGAAGCTCAACGTAAAGGTTCTGTAGTTGAAGCTGAAGGGAAAATCAAGATAAGGTGTGTGCACGGCGCTGCTTCAGTGTATCCCTTGCACACAGTCACAGTAGCAGGCCTAGGTTTAAAAAAGAAAATTCCTGTGGCAGTAATACCCAGACTACCACATTCCTTAGTTTTGGGAAAGGATTGGCCACAGTTTAGGAAAGGCCTAGTTGAAGGGTTAACATCTACCATACCTGATGCTGAAGCTTTAAGCTCAGAAAAGACAGGAAAGGAACCCTTAGGAGGGGGAATAAAGGAAAAACAGGTGACATCCTCTCAGGGAGGAAAATCTAGGTTGAAGATAATGCCTGCCCCTTTATTTGAAACCCGACAGGGAAAGACAGGTAGGGAAACAGTCCCGAATCCTGGCCCTGCCACTAAGACAAAATTTGTATTAAAGTGTTGTCGTCTCACTCCAAATGCTCAGATTCCCAGGCGAGCCTCTGAGCAAGCGGCAGGCTATGATCTTTATAGTGCCGAGGATACTGTTATCCCGCGGCAGGGAAGAGCCTGGGTAGAGACAGGTATACAGATGGAAATACCGCCCAGATGCTATGGACGGATCGCTCCACGATCCAGTATAGCAGTAAAAGATTGGGTTGATGTAGGTGCCGGGGTGGTAGACCCTGATTTTAGAGGAGCCATAAAGGTTTTGTTATTGAACTTTTCTAAAAAGGATTTTAGGGTTACCACTGGGGACAGGATAGCACAGCTCATTCTGGAAAGGGTTGGGTTTCCACCAGTAGAAGAAGTTACAGAGCTGAACACTACGACAAGGGGGTCGAGTGGATTTGGATCCACAGGCCAAGACATAATGCCAGGTTTGACAGCCACTAGGGAAGAGGAAAAGGTGAACGTAGACCTTGATTCTCAGGTGGGTGAGTGCAAGACCAGGACATTGCCCAGGGAAAGGGGGAAACTCTCTTGGCATCAGCAGCAAGCCCTGCTGAAAATAATAGAGACGTTTCCGGATATCTTAACCCATAGGCCCGGAGACACTAAGTTTGTGGCTCAGGATAAAGCGAACCCTCAAGGAGGAATTCTCCGGCAAAAGTCGGCTGGATTACCAGTATCCAAATGGAAGGGGGTAGTCCGACAGGTGCGAGAGCAGTCGGATGGATTACCAGTATCCAAATGGAAGGGGGTAGTCCGACAGGTGCGGGAGCAGTGGGTGAAGCCCAACAGGGAGGAGGGTGAGAGACCCCTGTTTCGAGGAGATTGGAGGGAGCGTTGGCCATGAAAATCCAGGATAGTAGAAGGGGGTAAGATAGCTGGTCAAGCACACCAGGAAAGGTATTATAGTCGTGATACCAGACCTCACCACTGGGAGGTGGGTGAGATGGTCAGGGTAATGGTGCCCGGGAGCCCGAAATTTGAAAGGATATGGGAAGAACCCTACAAGATTGTCAAGCAGGTAGGCCCAGTCGCCTACAGGGTGAAATCTTGGAGAGGGAAGCGGAAAATTGTTCATAGGGAGATGCTACGGGCTTGGCACGAGCATGTAACCTTAACTCGTGGCGCTGCAGAAAGGGACATCACGGATAGGTACCAGGCCCAAGATAGGATTCCGTGCTGTGCTGGAAAGGGTCAGCCAGCCCGGAATATCTTAAGGGGGGTTTATGTGATGTCGCAGCTAGGTTAAACACTAGTGAAAGGTGCAGAAATCACTCTTTTTCCCCTGCAGCTAAGAGCAGTGCAGGCAGAGAAAGGGTTAAATCTTCAACTAATGGAAAAAACCCTGTGCTCAGAAAGCAGGAGAGTGAGCCACACCTCAGCTCCATGACAACCAGGGGAGCTGACGTAAGAGGAAGGGGAGCGGAGTCAAAGCCCATAGGACAGCCCCAAACATTTAGCCATGAGGAAACAGTTAGAGAGAGAGTAGGAGCAAGAACAGGGAGCTCAGGAACAGGAAGAACGTCGGCAGCAAGGAGCTGTAAGAGTTCTGGAAGAGACCTTGAAAGGAGTTCTGAGGGGACCTGTGAGAGGAACCGAGATGGGAGTTTAAGCAGGAGCAAAGTTCCAAGGGAAAGGCTGCACAGACACTCTGATTGCAGGCAACGTGTGAGTAGCTCTAGTTCAGAGAGAAGCACAGCTGCATATGAGCAAGTGGCTGATTGGAAGCTCTGGAGACAGGAGTCAGAGTCAGACCCTGTTGAGCAGGAGAACAGCCGGGAGCAGAGGAAGCAGTCTGGGGACAAGAGGTTGCCTGTAAACTTGCCAGAAAGGGTACGGAAGGCCAGGAAAAAGTTGAGCCCTTTTGAATCTTTTAAGGCAGTACTCAAAGAGTCTGGTGTTCTAAGTTCCTCCCCCACAGTTCAGACTAAAGAAGAGTCCCGTTTGAAACAGTTAAAGGCTTTATTAGATCAGTGGAAGCCTGTTCAAGAGAAGCCTGTGTTTAAAGAAAGCATATCAGACTCAGAGGGAGAGCCCATGCAGTTTGAAGAAGCTGGTGGTGCTAGTGAGGATTCTGATATGGAAACTGATTGTGCATTTTGCCAGAGAGGGTAAAATCTATGAACTGTGATACTAATAGTAAGTGCTGGAAGAAGCCTGACATTGTGCCAGGAGGATTTTACACAGGAAGAGGCAGAGAGCTGCTGGAGTGTAAAAGCCAGGCCAATTAGGGTAAACCGGGAAGGAAAGAGCACTACTGCTTTTGGTGTTTTAAAGAAGCATTTTTATTGCTGAAGGAGAAAGCAGTAAATGTTTATATCAGGAAGAAGCTGGAAGACAGTGCTGTGAAAGGAACATGCCTGTATGTTTAGAAGCTGAATAATTCTGTTTCAGTTAAAGAGACTTTACTTTGGAGAAGTATCCTTTATTTCTGTTATTGGGATAGTAGGTGAACCATTGTGGGACAATAACAATAAAACTTATTGTTAAACCCTATTCCTTGCTGACTCGTCTGTGCCACAACTACAAAGGAACAGAAACTGCAGCACTTAAAAGGGAGATAAATAAATATGTGGTCACGCCACTCCCACTAGGCAGCCGCCTATATAAGGGGTGGACGCGACAGTACGTTTACTTGGAGTAAAAAGGATAAGATAAAATTAGGGGGTTTATTTTTGAAAATTGTATTTAAGAGGTAGTTGTGAATATCAATGTATATTTGTTCCATTTTCTGGAGACTCCTATTTGTATTGATTCTTCATATTGTTGTTTAGCAAAGTAAAACTGTATATTGTTGTATAGCTATGAAGTTTAGTGTAAAACTGTTTTATATAAATATAATTAATAAACTATTTTAATAATCATTTTCTATTGGTTATTTTATAGAGTAAATTAATCACACACTGATAACTGGATTATTACATAGTCTGTAAATAATCAGTTTATGTATGAATATATCTGTGAATTTTATTTTATTTGTGTTTGCATTGTGTATTTGGGTATCCATAAAGTATTCTAAAAGAAATCTAACAAATGTGCTTAAAACAAATTAATAGACAAAAAATCAAAAATCTAAAAGTAATACATGAAAAATAATTGTCATAAATTACACAAGACCATATAGAATGTAAAATTAAAATATATACATAAAACGGGAAATGAGATAAAAAATAGGACTTGCCAAAAATTGTCTACATCAATAATATATGAAAATGATATAAAAATTATAAAGAACAAACATTCAAAGTAATAGTATCCTTGAGAGAACAACAAGAGACATGGAATGCACTTACACACTAATAGCTCAATATAGTCAGTGGATATGGAGTACCACTATAGCAGCTAATCAATCTAGATAAAAACTTGTACAGTGTATACAAATGAGAGGGAGAAGCCAGTAGAAAACAAAATGTTAAAATTTGACCAATATGAATGAAACTTAATGATGTAGAAGTTAAACAGACTTGTAGAGTGAAAGCCAGGGTAAATCAGATTAAAAGTGCATGCTTGTCTAAGACTCTGTACACTATCCCTATTTGCAGTTCTCTCATTGTGCAAATAGCTAAGCACTCAAGAAAGATGGTGCGACCATTATCCTGTAGGAAACATATTTAAAATAGTGTTATAGAAAGATGAAAAAAAACAAATTTACCTTAGCACGAAGATCATTGTTATAAAACAAAATTGCAGTATATATCACTAAACATGGTCAGCATACCAGCATAGTATTCAGAAGCCTTGAAAGAGCAGGTATGCTGAGCCTGCGCATTTAAATCTGGATTTGGTGCCAATGTAAAATAAAATGTCGTGGCAACGAGATAAACAAAAAAAAGCTGTGGTCTGAAATCGCAATGTATAGAGCTGAGTTATATGGGGGAAATAAATCGGATGTGAATCCCTTACACTGATATTATTAAATTAATAGATGAAATAAATAAATTAAAAGGCTAAAATAAGCATAAAAGTTCAATGTGAAAAATGACATGAGCATAACTGAAGCAATGGGGTGAAGCCAGAATAGCTGCATTGCACATTGCATTACCTCCTCCAAAACCACCACCTGTTCATCTGACCCTATCCCAACCCATCTCCTACAACCCATCTCCCCCACCATTGTACCCCCATCTCTCATATCCTCAACCTTTCACTCTCCACTGCAACTGTCCCCGTTGACTTCAAACATGCTGTTGTCACACCCCTCCTCAAGAAACCCTCACTCGATCGCACATGCCCTTCTAACTATCGACCCATCTCCCTCCTTCCCCTCATATCCAAACTACTAGAACTAGCAGTCCACTGAAACGGCTCTTGCAAGAGTCTCCAATGACCTGTTCCTGGCTAAATCTAAGGGCCTCTACTCTATCCTCATCCTTCTTGATCTCTCCGCTGCCTTTGACACCGTTGACCACAATCTTCTCCTCACCACCCTCTCCTCCCTTGGCTTCAAGGACCTGGTACTATCCCGGTTCTCCTCCTACCTCTCCCATCGCTCATTCAGTGTATGCTCTGGGGGCTCCTCCTCCTCCCCTACCCCGCTCCACGTAGGTGTACCCCAGGGATCCACTCCTTTTCTCTCTCTACACCCAAGCCCTTGGCGCGCTTATCTCCTCCCACGGCTTTCAGTACCATCTTTATGCTGATGACTCCCAAATCTACCTCTCTACACCTAATATTTCTCCAGCAACCCAGTCTAAGATCTATACCTGCCTCTCCGACATCGCTGTCTGGATGTCTCATCGCCAATTGAAATTGAACATGGCCAAGACTGAACTCCTTGTCTTTCCCCCCCAACTCCTCCCCTCCTCTTCCCCCTTTCTCAGTCTCTGTGGACGGAGCTACTATCCTTCCTGTTCCCTCGGCCCGCAACCTAGGGGTTATCTTTGACACCTCTCTCTCCTTCTTCGCACATATCCAGCTTGTAGCCAAGACCTGCCACTTCTTTTTCTACAACATTAGCAAAATCCACCCCTTCCTCTCTGAACACACCACCAAAACGCTTATCCACTCCTTAATCTCCTCTCGCCTCGATTATTGCAACCTACTCCTTACTGGTCTCCCCGTCAGCCACCTCCTTCCCCTTCAATCTATACCAAATCACGCTGCTCGACTAATCTTCCGCCTGTCTTGCCATGCCCACATTACTCCTCTTCTCAAGTCACTTCACTGGCTCCCTGTCCAATTCCGCATCAAATTCAAACGTCTCCTACTGATCTATAAATGCATAAAGACTAGGGGACATGCAATGAAGCTACAGGGTAAACTATTTAAGAGTAATAAAAGAAAATATTTTTTCACTCAACGTGTAATCAAACTCTGGAATTTGTTACTGGAGGATGTAGTAAAGGCTGTTAGTGTAGCTGGGTTTAAAAAAGGTTTGGACAAGTTCCTGGAGGAAAGGTCCATAAACCATTATTAAGAAGGGACCCAGGATATCAATGCTTGACCCAGTACAAGCATTGCGGAACCTGTGTCTTTTGGGGAAACTGCTAGGTACGTATGACCTAGATTGGCCACTGTTGGAAACAGGATACTGGGCTTGATGGACCTTGGTCTGACCCAGTATGGCATATCTTATGTTCTTATGCACTCTACGGCCCCTCAATACCTCTCATCTCTTATCTCTCCCTACATCCTCTCTCAGAACCTGCGCTCCACTAGCAAATTATTTCTATCCATGCCTTTCACCCGCACCGCTAACTCCCGACTTCGCTCCTTTCAACTTGCTGCACCTCACGCCTAGAACAGCCTACCTGTGTCTATACGCCAGGCACCCTCCCTGGCCCTCTTCAAATCCAGGTTGAAGACCCACCTCTTCACTGTCGCTTTCAGATCCTGACTTCTATCCTTATCTTATCTTAACCCCCATCAACTCTCATGACCAAATTGCATAGACCATACCATGCCTTGCACTAAACCGACCAATGCTCTGTAATGTTCTGACTAGACTGTAAGCGCCGATGAGCATGACTCTGACGGGCAAGGACTGTCTCTTGTATACTGGCTGCCTCTTGTAGGTTAGCTGTTCAGCGTTGCATGTGTGACGCTCTATAAGTGGTAAATAGTAGTAGTACATGAGTCTCCACCAGAGCAATCACATATGTAAGTGATGAATATCTGAAAATACTGATCCCATGATAAAATTGAAGAAAATATTTAAATTGATAAAATCCAATTAAACATAAAGTGATATAATAAAAAAGCCATGGTATTCCAATCTATATAAGAGAGAGTTAAAGGTGAGTTAGAGCAATGCATATGCCACAAGTATATCATGGAAGAGACCGGAAAAACATAGCATGATTTAAAAAAAATAAAAATAAACCTATCCATGGCGTGTGCCGAAGTCACATCGCAAAACGAATCCGGGGGACGAATATGGATCTAAACCAAGTAAAAATATAAATACATATTCTCATATTATGCATCAATCTTGTGGAACTCTCTCCCACCAAAAATAAGAGATATAAAAGACCCTGTGGATTTCAGAAAAATAATTACGACATTGCTCTTTATAGAACACTATGGTCGCACCAAGAAGGCTCAATTACACACCCATTATAAATAGACCATGCACTTGATTCATCCAATGTACCTACTAACAGCACTGTAGATATCTGCCATTAACGTCATTGTAACTAGTCACAGTGTCAAGAATCACAACTAGTTGTAAACCCATCTAGTTAACTGTACATAGTTAATTGCTGTATTGATAACAGTAAAACCAGCCAATGTTAAGAATCACAACTAGTTGTACTATAAATGCAGTTATTTACACTGTACATAGTTAACTACTGTTTTGATGTACAAAGTTGAATGTAAATGTTTAAGTTTTGTTCCTTGTAAACCACTTTGATTGCCTGATAAGGCGCTAAAAAAACCCTTTGAAATAAATAAATAAATAATATATATATATGCAAACAAAATAAAAATATGCAAACCAAATAAAATTACATAAATATGCCTTACCAGGGAAATCTATATAAGTAGGGGGAGCTTATATTGGTTAAATTGAAAAATACACAGCCTGGCAGCAGTTTTTGTGATATTGAATCAGACTGGGTGTGGAGAATCTAATGACAAAAACGATATAATTGCATGATTGAAAACAAGAGCTACAGTGGATCACTCAGCACTCAAGGGAAGCAATAAAATCAATTAGCATCCAGTTAAAAACTATAAAAAACAATAAGATAATAAAAAGAAAAAGTTAAAAATGAAAATAAAAGCATGTTCTAATAACATGAAAAATGAGGACCAAAGGATTTGAAGTGAAAGAGTGTCAACAGAAACATAAGAGCAATAGAAAGGGTAAAGAAGTAAAAAAATAAAAAGTGTAACTATACAATATGACTATATCTATAAAAATGTATATGTATGTACAGTAAACAGGAAGGGAGAAGGGGCGGGGTTGATGAGAGGAAGAAGAGAAGAAGGGGGAAGAGAAATGGGGAGGGGGAAGGAAGGAGTGAGGGAGAAGGCGAAAAGAAGGGGATGGGGAAGGGGGAAGGAGGAAGGGAGAGGGAACCAGAAAAGGGGAGAGAGAGGGGATGGGGGAAGGGAGGGGGAAGGAAAGAGGAGGAAGGGAAGGGGGAGAAGGGAAAAATGGAGAGGGGAAGAGGGAGAAGGGAAAGGGAGGGGAAGGGAAGGGAAAGGAGAGGACGAAGAGGGAGGAAAGGGGAGGAGGAAGGAAGAAGGGGAGAAAGGGAGGGGGAAGGAAGAAGAGGAAGAAGGGGAGGGAAGGAAGGGTAAGGAAGAAGACAGGAAAGAAAAGCCAAGGTATAAAAACCTAATAAAGCAAATAAAAAAAAGTAAAAAAATATTAATATTAAATGATAAAAATAGGCTAAAAATGTAAAAAACCTAATTGACTGCCAAATAAAAACAGATAAAAGTTAAAAATAGGGTTGAAAGGAAGTAAAAGGTTACTATAAAATAAACAGAGTAGTCAATATCCACATTAAGTCCATAAGTTGTCATGTTCTTCAGCTGGAAAATGCACCTTTGTTCGATACATAGAAGAACTCTTTCTATATCTCCACCCCTCCAATTAGGTTTGACCACCTTCAGTATGAAGAACTTCAAATCTGAAATCCAATGGGATTTCTCGAACCAATGGGATACTAAAGGTTTATCTGGTACCTGTCTTCTGAGACAGCTTCTGTGCTCAGCTATACATATGTGATCACTTCTCTTGGTCTTTTCAATGTATTACAGGTCACATGGACATGTGATGATGTAAACATTTTCTGTAGCACAGTTGGAAAAATCAAATAGAAAGTGTCATTTTTTAGTTGTCAGATGTTTGGAAAAAATTTTGACAGGTAAGACGTGTACATACAGAGCATTTCCTACACTGGAAGTGGCACTTCATACGGAATGGTCCTCTGCATTCAGGTAAAGTTGAGGGCACCAAATGATTTAGCCAAATTACTATTTCTTTTATGTGCTATCATGACACCCTGATGTTCAAAAATAGATAGTTTGTAGAATGTACCATTCTTCTTTAATGATACGTGACACAGTGTGTGATAAATTAGAAAAAAAACAGAGGATTTACAATCTTATCAACGGAATCCCATGTGGACTTTTTTAAAAGCATGGTTCATTCAGCTGTTTTTGTTCAGGAATAAGCCTGTTGTATACTTTTGTTTGGGTATCCTCTCATGGAAAATCTGTTTTTCATGTCATAAGTGTATCTTTCGAAGTCCCTTTTAGTAGAACAGATTCTTCTGGCTCTCAAAAATTGACTGATTGGTAAATAATCTTTAAGTGATTGATTATGGAAACTGGTGTAATATCGTAACTGGTTCGAATCTGTCAGTTTCCTGTATAATTCCATCAAAAAACCACTTGGTCCCTTCTTAATGACTGCGAGGTGTGATCAAAAAGTATTGAGACTTGTTGTGTAGCTGTCTAACAATACGTCACACCATGATGCTGTTAAGCACGCAGTGATCTAGTTATGTGCTCTGCATGTGCAGAGTGTAGTGTGTCTGCAGCACACCAGTCCCTTTTTTAATCAAGTGATGCGTGGTATCGTGTAAAAGCAGCTCATCAGATTTACAATGAGCGAAAAAAACTGAACAGCAAATTTGCATAAAATTCTGCCAGAAATTTGCAGCCTCATGCAGAGAGACACATGACAAGTTATAGCAAGTGAATGGTGATGAATGCATGAGTCGGGCTTGAATTTATGACTGATACAAACTTTTCCAAGAGGGCCGCCAGAGCGCTGACAGTGACAGTGAAGGCCATCCACAAGCAGTAATGAAGACAAAGTTGAAAAAGTGTGTGCCGCTTGACTATCAGTTTCGGGTTGATAGAATACATTCTTACTGTCGATTTGGGGATGAGACGTGTGTCTGCAAAATTCATGCTGAAACTCCTGTCCCTTGACCAAAAAGATGATCGACTGTCTGCAGCCAGGGAGTTGTTGGAATGCATTGAAAATGACTCAGATTTCATCAAAAAGATTATTACTAGTGATGAATCATAAGTTTATGCTTATGACCCAGAAACTAAGGCTCAATCCTCACAATGGAAGACTCCAAACTCTCCCAGGCCCAAGAAAGCCCGTCAGGTGAGGAGCAATGTTAAGGTCATGCTCACAGTTTTCTTTGATTACCAGGGTATTGTTCATCATGAGTATGCTCCAATAGGCCAAACCATCAATAAGGAGTATTATGTCCAAGTTCTGGCTCGTATGAGAGATGCAGTTCGTCATAAGAGGCCAGAGTTGTACAGGATTGGTGAATGGTTGCTTCATCATGATAATGCCCCAGCTCACGCACCACATTTTGTCCAGCAGTTCTTGGCCAAAAACCAAACAGAGCAAGTTTGTCAGCCTCCATACTCACCTGACCTCACACCCCTGTGAATTTTTCTTGTTTCCAAAAAGAGTAGTTACTCACCTGCAACAGATGTTCTCTGGGGACAGCAGGAATCAGTCCTCACATATGGGTGATGTCAGCACCGATGGAGCTCGTGCAGTAACCTCTTCCCAGCTTTCAAAGAAAGCCTTTGGGAGATGCACCATGCATGCATGGTCCCCTTCCCACCTAAGGGTGCCATCTTGCCTTAGTATGACGACATAGCTCAAGAAGGCAAAAATGATAAAAAAAAAGAACTCCACAGAGAGGAGGGAGGGTTGTGAGGCCCGATTCCTGCTGTCCCTGGAGAATACCTATTACAGATGAGTAACTATGCTTTCTCCGGGAACAAGTAGGAAGTCAGTCCTCACATATGAGACTCCCCAGCTACAAGCTACCGGAAAAACCTATAAAAGCCAAGGGTTACCAGAAAAAAGTGAACCGTGAGAAGCAGCAATGGAGTTAAGAAACAGTAGACCCACGAGCAGTCCTGAGTGTCAAGCGAGGAACCAGTTCTCTGGTAGCCTGAACACACCGAAGGGCCGGAGGCAGAAGTTGCCTTACACCCCAAAGAAATGATGAAGTACTGCCTGGCCAAAGGCACTGTCCTAGTGGGACTCCCTCTCCAGGCAGTAATGAGCTGTGAAAGTATGGACTGAGGACCAGGTGGCAGCCTGGCAGACCTCAGACAAGGGAACGGAGCGTAGGTTCGCCATAGAGGCCACCATGGCCTGTCTGATGTGTGCAGTGACATGGCGCTCCAGCCAGAGACTGGCCTGCTCATAGGTGAAGGTGATGCAGTCTGCCACCCAAATGAACATGATACGTTTAAAGACTGCTGTCCCCAGATGATTTGAATTGTAGGAGATGAAGAGCTGTGAGGAGCGACAGTGGGCCTGAGTATGCTCCAGATAGTAGTCCAGGGCCCTATAGTCCAGAGTGTGGAGAGCGGCCTCCACCCTGCTAGTGTGAGGCTGTAGGAAGAAGGTGGGGAGCACCACCTCTTAGTTAAGGTGGAATGGAGACACCACCTTAGGCAGAAACCTGGGGTGTGTGCAGCGCACGACCATGCTCTTATCAAACCTCGTGTAAGGAGGATGGGCCACCAGAGCCTGGAGCTCACTAACCCTGCGAGCAGAGGTGAGTGCAATGAGGATGACCACCTTCCAGGAAAGATGCTTGATGTGGCAAGAGCTGAGAGGCTCGAAAGTTTGCGCTGTGAGTTTTGAGAGAACCACATTGACATCCCACTCTAACGCCAGGGGATGGATGAGTGGCCTTGAGAGTAATAGGCCCCTGAGTAAGCGAGTAATGAGAGGCTGAGTGGAGATGGGCTTGCCCTCGACAAAATGGTGGTGCACCGAGAGTGTGCTAAGGTGTACTGTAACGGACTTCAGCCCTGCCAGGAACACGTGAAGCAGGTACTGCAGCACCAGCTGGACCAAACAGGAGAAGAGGCTGATCTGCCTCTCTGCACAGCACACAGAGAGTCTCTGCCACTTGAAGGCACAGGCCTTGCTTGAGAGATTGAAGTGGACGAAGACTACCCTTTCAGCAGCCCGGCCATCAGAATCAGGAACCCCAGATTGGGGTGCAGGAGAGAGCCGCCCTCCTGTGACAGCAAGCGGGGGCACCTGGGACAGGTGAAGGAGCAGGGAGAACCACCGCTGTCTGGCCTATCGAGGGGCCACCAGTATCAAGGTGGCTCTGTAGAGTTGGATCTTGAACAGGGTCTTCGCAATCAGCATCATGGGTGGGAAGGCATAGAGGAGGCCCCCCATCCATGAAATGAGGAAATGATCTGCCGCCACCCACTAGGGATGTGGTTGCCTGGAAAAGAAGCGGGACAGATGAGCACTGCTGGGCTAGTGAAATGGTCCATCTACAGGAGCCCACAGAGACAGAAGAGCTGGCTGGCCACCTGGTGATCCAGCTGCCACTCATGAGGTTGGAGGCCCTAGCTGATCCGGTCCGCCTGGACATTGTCCTGTCCTGGGAGATAGACCTCCTGAAGGAGCTTTCCATCATTGCTGGCTAAAGAAAATAGTTATCTCCAAGTTATAATGCCCTGTTCAATGTAATTTCAGTTTGTTCAATGTAAACCGCACTGATGCAGAATAGCGCGGTATATAAGAGAATGTAAATAAATAAATAAATAAAGAGCAGAGGGTCATCATCTCCTGGCACAGGAGGGACGATCCCGTACCTCCCTGCTTGTTGATGTAAAACATCAACACCTGGTTGTCAGTCTGGATCAATACTGATGCTGCAGGTGGTGGTGAAAGGCCCGGAAGGCTAGTCCTATGGCTCGGAGCTTCAGAAGAATGATCTGTTGGAGACTCTCTGCCTGCGACTAAGTGCCCTGAGTGTGGAGGTTGTTTCATTGGGCTCCCCAGCCCAGTTTGGAGGCATCTGTGGTAAGGATCCTCTGGGGGGTGGGGCCTTGAAGGGCATTCCAGCCTGTAGATACTGGAGTTGTTGCCACCAGTCAAGGGAGTTGGCCAGAGGAGAGGTCACGACTACTCTGTCCCACAGGCACTCTGCCGCTTGAGACCACTGTCAGCCTAGGGCCCACTGAGCTGGCCACATATGTAGGTGGACATCTGGAGTAACAGGTATGGTGGACCCCATGTGACCCAGCAGGAAAAGCAGGAGGCAGGCAGACACTGCGGGACGATCCTGGAAGTTGAGATGCTGGGCCCTGTCCAGAGGAAGGAAGGCCCTGGCCCGGATGGGGTCCAGCAGTGCCCCTATAAACTCCAATTGTTGTGCCAGATAGAGATGAGACTTTGGGTAGTTTATGATGAACCCCAGGTGCTCGAGAATAAAAATGGTGCAGGCTATCACCTGATTCGCTTCAGCGGCAGTGCTGCCCTTGATAAGCGTGTCATCCAGGTAGGGGAAGATGAATACCCCCTTGAGATACAAGAAGGCAGCGACCATCACTAGGCACTTGGTGAATACCTTTGGGGTGGAGGCCAAATGGAAGGATAGAACCCTGTACTAGTAGTAGCAGCCTTCTACCATGAAGCGAAGGTACTACCTGTGAAGGACATTGATGAGATCCAATGAGCATAGCAGGTCTCCCTGACGGAGGTATGGCAGCAATGTCCCAAGGGAAAGCATTTTGAACTTATCATTTATTTATTTATTTTAGGGGTTTTTTTTATACCGCGCTCTTTAAAATCAGCTCGGTTTACAGTTAAACAGATTTGTACAGTGCGGTGCGGCGGCATCCGCACTGTATTTACAAAGAAAGCACAGTTACTTACCTGTAACAGGTGATCTCTGGGAACAGCAGGAATAAGTCTTCACATATGGGCACGTTGGTACCGACGGAGCCTGCGTGGGAACGCTCCCCAGCATCCAATCAGAAAGCCTTTGGGAGCATCCCACAGCGCCTGCGTGCTGCCTTCCTGCCTTTCCCAACTCTCTCTCCTCAGTTGAGTTTTAAGCTGAGACAAAGAGAGAGAGAGAGAGAGAGAGGGAAAGGAAAGATAGAGAGATACAACTCCTAGGGAAGGTGGGTGGGTTGTGAAGACTTATTCCTGCTGTTCCCAGAGATCACCTGTTACAGGTAAGTAACTGTGCTATCTCCAGGAACAAGCAAGAATGAGAATTCACATATGGGGACTCCCTAGCTTTAGATGCCAGGGAGAGATCCCAGAAGTTGTGTGTCCCTGGAACAGGGCTGCACTTCCCCACATGGATCTCTGGCATCCCATGAGGGATGGTGGGTAGGAGTTGATTAAGTATGGAACAGGTGTTTAAGAACAGCCTGACCAAACAAGGCATCCCGGCAGGAGTCCTTGTCCAAGCAGTAATGGGCTGTGAAGGTATGAACCGAGGCCCAAGTGGCTTCTCGACAGATGTCGTCAATAGACACACAGTTTAGATGAGCCATTGAGGCTGCCATGGCTCTCACATTGTGAGCTGTGACATGGCCCTCCAGAGAAAGGTTCTTGCTCTGATAGGCGAAAGAAATGCACTGGGCAATCCAGTTAGAAAGTGTTCTCTTGGAGACTGGTTGTCCGAGATGAGAAGGATCAAAGGCAACAAAGAGTTGGGAAGACCTTCTATGTTGCTGTGTCCTTTGTAAGTAAAAAGCCAGAGCTCTTTTACAGTCCAGGGTATGAAGATTCCTCTCTGCACTTGATGCATGAGGCCCTAGAAAAAAGACAGGTAGGTAGACCTCCTGGTTGAGGTGAAAAGGCGAGACCACCTTAGGCATAAAGTGTGGATTAGTCCTAAGGACCACCTTGTCATGATGGAACCTTGTATAAGGCGGATTAGCTACGAGTGCTTGCAATTCACTAATGCGGCGTGCTGATGTGATTGCAATGAGAAAGATAACCTTCCAAGAAAGGTATTTCAAGGAGGTGGTAGCTAAAGGTTCAAAAGGCGGCTTCATAAGCTGACCAAGAACCAAGTTGAAGTCCCATGCCACCGGGGGTGGTCTGATGGGTGGCTTTGTTAAAAGGAGGCCTCTCATGAATCTTGCTACAAGAGGATGATAGGAAATAGGTTGTCCATTTAGAGGCTTAAGGGAAGCTGCAATAGCACTCAAATGGACCCTTACTGAATTTGTCTTAAGGCCTGCATTAGACAGATGAAGGAGATACTCCAGCAACGATTCCAGAGGTATGGCACAGGGGTTAAGACCCTTCTCAGAACACCAGATGGTAAACCTCTTCCACTTGAAAGCATAAGAACGTCTAGTGGAACAGTTTTCTGGAAGCATAAAGAACATCCTTCACTTGTTGAGAAAGATGAAGATCCTGGAGATCTAGGCCTTCAGCAACCAAGCCCTGAGATGCAGAGACTGGGGATTGGGATGCCATAACCTTCCGTCCTCTTGAGAGAGGAGGTCTGGAGCAGACCCTAACTCCAGGGAGGGAGCTTGAGAGAGATGTAGAAGCAGAGGGTACCACACTTGCCGTGGCCAATGTGGAGCTATGAGAATCATGTGGCCTCTGTCTCTCTGAAGCTTGAACAGGGTTTTGGGAATTAGGGGAATGGGTGGAAAGGCATACAGGAAGTCTTGACCCCAGTGAAGGAGGAAAGCATCCCTTGCCTGAGCCCCCTGAGCCGGAGTTCTGGAACAGAACCGGGGAAGTTTGGCATTCCACGGACTTGCAAAGAGGTCTATGTCCGGGGTTCCCCAAATTCGAAAAATCTTGGATACCTGGTCCATATGTAGGGACGACTCGTGTGGAAGCAGAACTCGACTGAGTCTGTCCGCCCAAGAGTTTTGAACACCTGGAAGATAAACTGCCAGAAGATGAATGTGATGCTCTCTGGCGAGGGCCCACAGTCGCAGAGCTTCGTTGCAAAGCGACAGAGAGCCAGTTCCTCCCTGCTTGTTTACATAGAACATGGCTACCTGATTGTCCGTGTGGATAAGGATTGTCTTGTGGCTGAGCAGGGTGTGGAAAACTTGCAGAGCAAGGAAGATTGCTCTGAGTTCCAAGAGATTGATATGTAGACAAGTCTCCTGTGGGGACCAGATGCCCTGGGTGGAGAGGTCCTGAAGATGAACTCCCCAACCCATTGGAGACGCATCTGTTGTAAGAGTTGCTTGGGGTAGAGGCTGTTGAAAGGGGGACCCCAGCAACAGGTTTTGAGGGGACTTCCACCACTGGAGGGACAAAATGAGGCGACTTGTGTTTACTATTTTGTCTGACAGGCAGCCTAATGTCTGGGTCCATTGGGTGGATAAAGTCCACTGAGCTGCTCTCATGTGAAGGCGAGCATATGGTACCACATGTACGGTGGATGCCATGTGGCCTAGCAACTGTAACATCTCTCGAGCAGTTAGGAGTGGCTTCAACTCTGCTTGAGTAGCTAACTGCACCAAGCGAAGGCAACGGGCCTGGGGGAGATAGGCCCTTGCCCTTGTGGTATCCAGCAACGCCCCTATAAACTCCAGGGACTGAGTAGGGATCAAATTGGATTTTGGGATGTTTATTACCAGCCCCTAAATACTGAAGGATACGCATTGTGCAGGTTAGAGAAGTCTTGGCCTCTGATTGAGTGGGAGCTCAAATGAGCCAGTCATCCAGGTAAGGGAAGACGAATATTCCCAGGGTGCGCAGAAAAGCAGCTACCACTGCCATGCATTTCGTGAACACCCTTGGTGCAGAGGCCAGACCAAAAGGGAGCACTATGTATTGATAGTGCTTTTTCTGAAAAAGGAACCGAAGGAACCTTCTGTGAGTTGGATGGATGAGAACATGAGTGTACGCATCCCTGAGATCTAGAGAACAAAGCCAATCCTGACTCTGAAGGTATGGCAGCAGAGTTCCTAGAGAAACCATCTTGAATTTTTCTTTGACTAGGAATCTGTTCAACTATCTGAGATCTAATATGGGCCTGAAGCCCCCTGTTTTCTTTGGAATAAGAAAATAGGGGGAGTAGAACCCTGTGCTCTGTTGTTGAAAAGGCACTTCCTCTATTGCCCCCTGGGCGAGAAGAGTGGCAACCTCCTGCTCCAACAGGCTAAGGAGGGAGGTTGGAGAATTGAACTGGTGCACTCTTGTGAGAGGGGGCAAGCTTGAAAAATGAAGGTTGTACCCCTCTCTTATGATGGAGAGTGTCCAATGCTCTACTGTAATTTGCCCCCACCTGGGAGCAAAGTGACATAGCCTTCCTGAAATGGTGGAGGGTTCTGGTCCTTCTAGAGCCAGGAAGGCTACGTTCTCTAGCAGAAAGTCAAAGGCCCTGAGGGGGCTGAGGTTGCAGGCCTGGGGCAGGCCTCACAGCCTTTGCTTTGCTCTGTTTGGAGGATTGCTGACGTTTGGAAGGGAACTGAGCTGCAGAAGATGCCCGCTGACCATAAGCAGGATAGAATCTTCCCTTTTAAGAAAAAGGTGTTTTCTTGAACAACCTTTTCTTAGCAGGAGCAGCTGTGGATTTGGATAGTCTATCCAAAGCAGAAATTTCAGCATCCATCTGATTGGCCTTTGCTTGCCAATCCTTACCAAACAGGTTCTCACCTGTACAAGAGATATTTCCCAATTCATCTTGAATCCAGATCTCCAAATCAGATGCTTGAAGCCAAGCAATCCTACGTGCACCTATGGCAATAGCTGAGGCTCTGCTTACGCATTCAAAGGAGTCGAAAGCTGCACGGTTGGAGAATTTGGAGATATCCTGGGCTTGTTTGAGCCCAGTGAGAAATTCTTGCCTTTTATCTTCAGACATAAAAGAACTTAAAGTCTGCAAATGGTCAGTGACTTCCTTTAAGAACATTCCCATGTAGAGACTATAAGAATTAATTCTCACAGCAAGCATGAAAGCTTGGAAGACTCTTCTTCCAAAAGCATCCGGGGTTCTACATTCACGTCCTGGAGCATTAGAGGCATGTCTTTTGGCACTTCTAATCTTTCTCATTGCAGACTCAACCACAATAGAGTGGTGAGGAAGTTGAGTTTTATGGAAACCAGGACAAGGAGGGACACGATACATGGTATCCAACTTGCGAGAATGAGGAGAGGTGGTTAGAGGTGCTTCCCACATCCTCAACATGAGATGGTACAGAATCTCATGAATAGGTACGGTAGCTGCCTCCTTAGGAGTTTTAGGATATTGTAAAATATCTAACTCCTTGGCTCTGGGCTCTGTCTCAGGTGCCACCGTAATAGAGAGACCCCGAGCCACCTCTCTGATAAAGTCTTGAAAAGACAAATTCTCTGGAGGAGATATCCTTCATTTAGGAGAGGACTCCTCCTGTGGAAGAAGCATCACTGCATCGACCGACTCTTCAGAATCCTCAGAGTCCTCAGAGGAATTGAAGTGTCGTCTGTCCGAATGCTCTTGCAAAGCCCGATACCCGTACCGACCGGGATCGGTATCAGGAATAACCGGTACCGGGGTATCGGTACCGGAGGGCTTCAGAGGACAGAGTACTGGCATAGCGGACGCCGATGCTACCGGTACCGGGATCGGTACCGATGGTGATGCTACAGATGGTACCAGCGGAGTAGTCTGTTGCGGTAACACGGGCGTCGATGCCACAAGGAAAGTCGCCAGACTGCGTTCTATGGACAGAATCCTCTGATCCACTGACGCCGCCAATGCCTGGAAATCGGTACCGGTGGAAGCCACCGGTACCCCAGAGCATGGCACCAGGAGATCTGTCGAGGCCACGCCATCGAGATCATCCTGGAACCCCGATGATGATGCTTTAGAGGCCGAAGCCTCCCACCGGGGTAATTTTGCCAGTGCAGAATCCTCGCGGGCAAGGCCAGAGGCATCTCGATGCTTAGAAGGAGATCTACCCTTCGAGGACCGGCTGGATTTATGTTTAGTTACCTGAGATCCATGTGAGAAAGAAGAAGCCCAGGACGACGTTGATGCCACCGAAGCCGCATCAGAGGGAAACAGGGTACTAAGCTTGGCAGCTCGGTTCTGACGACCTCTTTTAGACATCATGGAACAGGACACACAATCTGTTATGGAATGGTCAGGACCTAAACATTTTAGACACCAGTCATGGGTGTCGGTGACGGAAATAGTACCGCCACATTTGGTGCACTTTTTAAATCCTGAGGCAGCCTTTTCCATATATAAGGAAAAAAAGTTTTGGGCCTAAGTCCCAAAACTCAAGTATACCTGAAGAAAAACATTTTTTTTTTTTGTTTTTACAAGAAGAAAAGAAGAAAGACCGGCGGTACCGGTACAGTGTCGAAGAAGGCAGACGCGACACAAAAGAAATAAAGAATAAATAAGGAAATTCTTTTGCGGTGACAGGAACATGACCTGCTGGCTCCGCGGAAAAAGAAGAACTGAGGAGAGACAGTTGGGAAAGGCGGGAAGGCAGCACGCAGGCGCTGTGGGATGCTCCCAAAGGTTTTCTGATTGGACACTGTGGAGCGTTCCCACGCAGGCTTCGTCAGTACCGACGTACCCATATGTGAAGACTCATTCCTGCTTGTTCCTGGAGATCAGGGGTTAACAACTTGGCTAACTGGGGGAACTATGTACAAGTTATTTAGTAACAGGTTACTCCGTTAAGAAACCATATACAGGCGCGAAAGTCAGGCCAGTGGGGCGGGTGGAGGCATGACTGCTTGTTTGCTATTTACAACAAATTGTGTGCTCTGTACAATTGTATAACAGGTGTCTGGATGCGTTAATGGGAGGGACTGGGATTGCTTGTTGCTGTTGAGTCAAGGGTGCTGTAATGGTGGGTGTGTGAGTGTGTGTATTGAGCGTCTTCATTGTGGGAGTAGTGTTGGAGAAAGAGGTGGTGTTTCAGAGCCTTTCTGAACTAGGTGAGATTGGTTATGGAGCGGATGTTGGGCGGGAGGGCATTCCAGCATGTGGGCGCATAGAACATGAAGGCCCTGTTTCGTGTTGCTTGCGAGCATTATGTAATCTTGCTCGGGATGTTCAGAGTGTTGACAGTGGCTGACCGTCTGGTTCTGTTTGGTGGGGTGGTGAGGACAAGATCCATGATAGCGGTGGAGGTGAGCCCGTTGATGGCCTTGAACGTCATTAGTAGGATTTTGAATGTGAGCCTGCAATGGACTGGCAGCCAATGTAGGTGTTTCAGGATGGGGGTTATATGGTCCCTCCTGGCAGCTCCATGCAATATTCTGGCGGCTGCATTCAGTGTCTGAGGTCGAGTAGCGGCCGGGTTTTGCTAAGTATCTCTTCCTTGTCGAAGGGTTAGAAGTGTGTTCTTGATGTTGCGCCTGTGTCGACTGTAGAGCGGCTGCTGGAGTGACCCGGCTGTATGGGCATTTGCAAATTCAGCAGGCTGTGGTCAGACCATGGCACTGGTGTGATGGATAGGTCAAGTGACGAGTTTGGGCCTGTGGCTGTCTGTGGTGCAAAAATGAGGTCTAGTTTGTTGCCCTTGGAGTGGGTGGGTGCGTCGTAGCCCAGTTCTTCGAGTGCGTTGAGGAAAGTGTTGGAGTGGGTCTCAGGGAGGGCAGGAAGGTTGAAATCTCCCATGATCCAGTTTGGTGTGAGTTGCTTTGTGGTGTTGCAGGCTAGCTCTACTATGGTTGAGAGGTCGTCTGGGGAGGTGGTTGGAGATATGTAGATTAGGTTGATGGTGTTGTGCCTATTAGCTATGGAGATGGTGTCCAGGTGTGTGGTGCTGCTGGAGGAGGTCTTCTGGAAATGAAGCTCCGATCTTGTAAGGGCGAATGCGCCTCCCCCCCCTTCAGTCGGTTCTGTGGCAAGTGTGGATGGAGAAGTTGGGCGGGATAAGTTGGTTCATGAAGACCATATCAGCATTGATCAGCCATGTCTCAGTGACGAGTAGGATGTCTAGGTTGTCTAGGAAACGGTTGAGATCTCACAGGTCTAGGATGGGCCAAAACTCTCTGGTCCTTTAGGGTACCAGAAAGTAGCAGGAGTAGAACCCCTTGTCCCGTTCAACCGCCCTGTCTGACAGAAGACCTGCTAGTTTCTGCTGAAGCAGGCTTCGGTGAAGGGGAGTCATGTGGGGCTGTCCCGTAAGAATGGCGGGGGCGTCTGTTCGAGGTGGAGGAGGTAAGCCTCTTTCACCACATGTAGGGCCCAAGCGCTAGTGGTGATGGTAGACAACCAGTTAGAGTAAAATACCAGACATCCCCCCGTATGCTGCAGGGCAGGGCCTCCTGGGAGAAGTGAGGCTATGCCCAAGGAGTCAAAATCCCCCTCCAATTTGCACTGGAGGCACGGTCTGGGGCTTGGGGGTTTTAGGCTTATGAGGGCCGTGCTCTAGTCCCTTGGCCTGCTGGCCCTGTTGGGGAGCTGGGAAGGCACAGTACTGAGGGTAGCTGGGAAGGTAGAGTACTGAGGAAGGGTCAGCATTCTTTATGGAGAGCTTGGTCCTGGTCATGAACTCGGACTCCAGCTTGGTGGCCTTGTCCATCATGGACTTGCCAAAGAGATTCTCTCCCTGGCAAGGAACATCAACCAATTTTGTCCTGCACCCATTGCTCCAAGTCAGAAGACTAGCCAGGCCTGTCAACTGGCACTAATGCCCACCACGGCTACTCTAGCTGCCGACTCAAAACTGTCATCAGCCGTCTGAGTCATAAATTTTGAGCACTCTCTGACTGTGGAGGTCAGGGTCTGGAACCGCTGAAGAGCTTCCTTAGAGATACCAGCCAAAAACCCGGCGAGATCCCTTGCCATATCCTTCAAGTTCATACCCATGTAGAGCTGGTAGGCCTGGATCCAGCTGATGAGCATCGAGCCCTGGAAGCACTTCCTGCCCAGGGCATCCATGGCGTGGACCTCCCTGCCTGGAGGCACCAAAGAGTGCGTTTTCTGGCTCTTGAGTCTACACATGGTCGACTCCACCACCATGGAGTTGTGAGGCAGTTGAGCTTTTTGGAAGCCAGGGCTCAGTTGGATTCGGTACATCGAGTCCAGTTACCTGCTCACATACAGAAGAGCAGTCATTCCAGGAGGAGGGAATGGACACCATGACTGCCTCCTTAAGGAAAACTTCATACTGGAGAATCTCAAGGTCCTCCACCCGAGGATTCTCCTCAGACTTGGTAGTGAAGGCAAGAGACTTCGCCATATCCCGGATGAAGTCCAGACAGGCCAGGTCCTTGGATGGGGACTTGTGCCGGGCTTCGGGAGGGGAAGGGTCCGAGGGCACATCCCTGTGAAGTCGAATGTGTGGGGACTCATCATCCTTGTCTCCCATTCCGACCCAGAGTCAGAGGAGATCTTGAGGGTCCTCCAGGTCTTGGGCTTGCATCTCAGCCTGGATGGCCCAGGGCCCCTGACGCTCCTGTGCTCCAAAGTCATCTGCGCTGTGCAGAGAAGTCTTTGGCCCCAAGCAGGACCAGGATAGATGCCAGGTGTTTTTCAAGGCCAGTGGCACTCCAAGATCGACTCCACCTCCGGGGACTGCCTTGCTGTGGAGGGGCCAGTGGTCAGGAGTGATGATCCAGAGGAACCAGGTATCAAAGCCTGCTTTTGGACTATCAAGGTTGACAAACTGCATTTCAAAGACTCCATACTAGCCTCGAGGCCAAAAAGCTTGGCAGGCACCAGTGTGGGCACCGAGGACATTGGACCTGGCGCCAGCAACTTTGAGGGGGTGTCCTTGACAAGGATGGCCTCAGAGGACAGAGACCGATCCCCTAACATCAATGGCGTTTTCTCCCACCAAGGCAGCTTCGAGGGCTGCTCCTGGCCATCGCCCTCACATCAAGAGTTATGAGGCCAGGGGCCATGGAACTTACCCATGGCCCTAGACTTGTCACCTGACGAGGCCATTGATGATGTCTGGCTCTTATTTATTTACATTCTCTTATATACCGCGCTATTCTGCATCAGTGCGGTTTACATTGAACAAACTGAAATTACATTGAACAGGGCATTATAACTTGGAGATAACTATTTTTCAGGGAACATGGGCTATGGAGGGTTAAGTGGCTTGCCCAAGACCACAAGGAGCACCTGTAGGACTAGAAAACCCAGTCCTTCCGGCCCAAGGTTGCTGTCCTCTAGTGGGATTTGAACCCCCGACCTTCCGGCCTGAAGTACCTTGCCCCAACCACTAGGCCACTCCTCCACTCCACTCTTGGAGGGGCATCCCTCCCCGAGGGAGCCCCGGCTTGATGCCCCATGATCTCGCGTCTCTGAGGAAGTATGGTCGCAAAATGATGCCGAGGCCTCCACGGTGGCCCTCGAGGGTGCTGGTCCCATGGAAGACTCCAGGATTGAGACAGTCTTATGAAAAATCAACTTATCTTGCTTCTTATGGCTTCGGAGGGTTTTGGGGGTTATCAGCTGACAGAGATCACACACCAAGGCATCATGATCTGGCCCAAGGCACCGAAGGCAACAATCATGCGGATCCGTGCATGACACATGCATAATGGTTGGAAGGCTTGAAGCCACTAACTTAGGCCATGACGGGGAGTTTCGCCCCCATGAGGTCAAACTCTCTTGGCCTGGCCAGAAAGGGCATGAAAATTTGCACACCAAGAACAATCCTGAGGGGTAAAACAGGAACTCGAAAAAAACGTTGATGCCGAGGCAAGCAGACCTGGGAAGAGAGAAGTGTACTGGCATGCAACTGGAGAAGGCATCAGTTCAAGAATCGAAGTAAAAAGGAAGCAAAAAAAATCAACTTTTTCTGGGGGGAACAGATCCACGTCCGATGGGCTCCGCGGAAAAAAGGAGACTGAGGCAAGATGGCACCCTTAGGCAGGAAGGGAACCACGCATTCATGGTTCATCTTCCAAAGGCTTTCTTTGAAAGTTTGGGAGAAGCTACCGTACAGGCTCCGTTGGTGCCGACGTCAACTATATGTGAGGACTGACTTACTGCTTGTTCCCAGAGAACTTAAATTACCACTTAAAGGAAGGAGATTTGACAACTTGAAGAACATTAAGCAAAATTCGACACAGCAGCTTCAAAGTATAACGAAGAGGCATTTCAAAATTGTTTCCAGCAATGGCAGGAACGCTAGAGGAAGTGTGTTGTATTGGAAAGGGACTACTTTGAAGGAGACTGAGTATAATAACTGTCAGTGTTATTTATACTTCTTGTGTTATTGTACAAGTATCAATACTTTTTAATCGCACCTCTTATCTGTTTTTCTTTCAGGATTTTGATTCTTACATTAATGCCCAGAAGCTAGAAGGATAGCTAAAAGGTTTGGACATTTTCTAGAGTTTAATAACTATATGCAGATCTCAAACCCTCCACTCTATGTGAATGGGCCTACTCTTCCTGCTTCTAATGTAACTGGCAGTAGAGACTGGGGGTAGGCTTCAGACAATGAGATGGTTGTAAGGGTGGTGAGAGGAGGTGAGCTGGGGAAGTTCCTGTGTTGTAGCAATGATGTTTCTGCAGGTGGTGGAAAAACAAAGAAACATAAGAACATAAGATATGCCATACTGGGTCAGACCAAGGTCCATCAAGCCCAGTATTCTGTTTCCAACAGTGGCCAATCTAGGTCATATGTACCTAGCAGTTTCCCCAAGGGACACAGGTTCCACAATGCTTGTATTGGTTCAAGCATTGATATCCTGGGTCCCTTCTTAATAATGGCTTATGGACCTTTCCTTCAGGAACTTGTCCAAACCTTTTTTAAACCCAGCTACACTAACAGCCTTTACTACATCCTCCGGTAACAAATTACAGAGTTTGATTACACGTTGAGTGAAAAAATATTTTCTCTTATTAGTCTTAAATAGTTTACCCTGTAGCTTCATTGCATGTCCCCTAGTCGTTCTATATTCTGATAAGGTAAACAATCGATCTACGTTTACCCGTTCCACTCCGCTCATTAATTTATAGACTTCTATCATATCTCCCCTCTGCCGTCTCTTTTCCAGGTTAAAGAGCCCTAACCTTTTTAGCCTTTCTTCATAGGAGTATCCTTCCATCCCCTTTAACATTTTGGTGGCTCTTCTCTGAACCTTTTCTAATAACTCTATATCCTTTTTAAGATACGGCGACCAGAACTGCACACAATATTCAAGGTGCGGTCTCACCATGGAACGATATAGAGGCATTATAATATCCTTTGTTTTATTTTCCATTCCTTTCCTTATCATACCTAGCATTCTATTTGCTCTCTTGGCCGCCGCTGCACACTGGGCCGAGGGCTCCAACATGGTATCCAGAATGACGCCCAAATCTTTTTCCTGGGTGGTGGTTCCTAATGTGGAACCTTGCATCGTGTAACCATAGTTTGGGTTGTTCTTCCCTAGGTGCATAACCTTGCACTTGTCCACATTAAATTTCATCTGCCATTTTGATGCCCAGTCTTCCAATTTATCAAGATCCTCTTGCAATTTTCCACAATCCTCTTGGGTTTTAACAACTTTAAATAGTTTTGTGTCATCTGCAAATTTGATAACCTCACTCGTTATTCCACTTTCCAGGTCATTTATGAATATGTCAAAAAGCAGCGGACCCAGCACAGATCCCTGGGGTACACCACTATTCAGCTTTCTCCATTGGGAAAATTGGCATTTAGCCCTACCCTCTGCTTTCTATCTTTTAACCAGTTCCTGATCCACAATAGTACACTGCCTCCTATCCCATGACTCTTTAGTTTTGCCAAAAGTCTCTCATGAGGGACCTTGTCAAAGGCTTTCTGAAAGTCCAGATACACAATATCAACCGACTCACCTTTGTCCACCTGATTATTCACTCCCTCA
Organism: Ichthyophis bannanicus; assembly: GCA_033557465.1. Taxonomy (NCBI): domain Eukaryota; kingdom Metazoa; phylum Chordata; class Amphibia; order Gymnophiona; family Ichthyophiidae; genus Ichthyophis; species Ichthyophis bannanicus. The sequence continues at coordinate 688,339 of JAWIIG010000038.1, read as the reverse complement.
AAAAAACATAACAGATTAGTAAGACAAGATCTTCCTTGTCTAAAGCCATGTTGGCTGTCTCTCATTAGTTCATGACTATCTACATGCTGAGTAATTTTATTCTTTATGATGGTTTCTATCATTTTTCCCGGTATTGACGTCAGGCTCACTGGTCTGTAGTTTCCCGGATCACCCCTGGAACCCTTTTTAAAAATTGGTATTACATTGGCGATCCTCCAATCTTCACGTATTAGAGATGATTTTAATGATAGTTCACAGATTACTAATAGCAGGTCTGCAATCTCATATTTCAGTTCTTTCAATACCCTTGGATGTATACCATCCGGCCCAAGTGATTTGCTACTCTTCAGCTTATCTAATAGTTGTAATACATCTTCTCGATGTATCGATATTTCCTTCAATTCTTCTGCACCTTTAAATACCACTTCAGTCATGGGTAACATCCCTACATCTTCCTCAGTAAAGACTGAAGCAAAGAATTCGTTCAGTCTCTCTGCTATCGCCTTGTCGCCTCTTAGTGCTCCTTTAACCCCTTTATCATCTAATGGACCAACTGACTCTCTCACAGGTTTTTTGCTACGAATGTACTTGAAAAGGTCTTTACTTCGCGTTTTTGCTTCTGCAGCAAGCTTCTTCTCAAATTCTCCCTTTGCCTGCCTTATCAATGCCTTGCATTTGACTTGCCAGTGCTTGTGCTGTTTCCAGGTTTCGTCGTTTGGCTCTTTTTTCCATTTCCTGAAAGATGCTTTTTTGGCAAAAACAGCCTCTCTGACCTCAACTTTAAACCATGCTGGCAGTTTTTTGGACTTCTTTCCACTTTTCTTAAAGCGTGGAATACAGCTGGTCTGGGCTTCCAAGATAGTATTTTTCAACAACAGCCAAGCCTGATGTACGTCTTTAACCTTTGCAACTGCTCCTTTTAGTTTTTTCTTGACTGTTTTCCTCATTTTATCATTAATTAATTGAATATTAATTAATTAATTGAATATTTATTCTATGTATATAGTTCTCCCATGTTATCCAAGTTTATACTCCTGTTATATGTAATACCGAACAGCCTGTTGTTCTGGTCTTTGTGTTCATCTGTAAACCGCGCTGATTATAAATAGTGCGGTATATAAAAAACTGAAATAAATAAATAAATAAATAAATCATAGTCTCCCTTTCGAAAGTTAAAAGGTAGTACTGTGGATTTCCTTACTATCCCTCCTCCACTAATTAAATCAAAGGCGATCATGCTATGATCACTATTGCCAAGTGGCCCCAACAACCTTATCTCTTGCACTAGATCTGGTGTTCCACTAAGGATTAGGTCTAATATGGCTTCCCCTCTGGTTGGTTCATGAACCAGCTGCTCCAAGAAGCAGTCATTTATTTCATCTAGGAACTTTATCTCCCTAGCATGTCCTGACGTGACACTGACCCAGTCGATACCGGGGTAGTTGAAATCACCCATTATTATTACTGTGCTGTAACTTTTGTTAGCTTCCTTGATTTCTTAGAGCATTTCATCATCCATTTGGTCATTCTGGCCAGGCGCTCGATAGTACACCCCCACTGCCATTGCCTTCCCCCTTTTACATGGAATTTCAATCCATATAGATTCTACAGCAGATTTTGTTTCCTGCAAAACTTTAATCCTTTCTGACTCAATGCCCTCTCTAACATAGAGAGCAACCCCTCCACCAATTTGATCAGCTCTATCATTACGATATAGTTTGTACCCAGGTATCACAGTGTCCCACTGGTTGTTGTCCTTCCACCATGTCTCTGATATTCCAATCATATCTAACCTTTCATTTAGTGCTATATATTCTAACTCTCCCATCTTATTTTTTAGACTTCTAGCATTTGCATACAAGCATTTTAGAGAATGTATTTTATCCATATTAATTTTTCTGTTAGACATGAGTAATTTGGGATGTTTAAGCTCTGTCTGCTCCATACTTGAGGGCATTTGGGCTACTTTATTCTTTTGTGGAACCTCTCTGCTTTTGGTAGTATCCTTCAAAGATACATTCTTCCGAACCATCTGCTCTTGGGCGACTGTCGGCTTTCCCCTAATATCTAGTTTAAAAGCTGCTCTATCTCCTTTTTAAAGGTTAATGCCAGCAGCCTGGTTCCATCCCGGTTAAGGTGAAGCCCATCCCTTCGGAAGAGCCCCTCCTTTCCCCAGAATGTTCCCCAGTTCCTAACAAATCCAAACCCCTCATCTCTGCACCATTGTCTCATCCACGCATTGAGACTCCGGCGCTCTGTCTGCCTTTTGGGTCCTGCGCGTGGAACAGGAAGCATTTCGGAGAATGCTACCCTGGAAGTTCTGGATTTCAACTTCCTACCTAAAAGCCTAAATTTAGCCTCCAGAACCTCCCTACCACATTTTCCTATGTCATTGGTACCAACATGTACCAAGACAGCAGACTCCTCCCCAGCACTATCTAAGACCTTATCTAGGTGGCGCGTGAGGTCCGCTACCTTCGCACCAGGCAGGCATGTTACCAGGCGATCCTCACGTCCACCAGCCACCCAGCTATCTACATGCCTAATGATCGAATCACCAACTATAACGGCTGTCCTAACCCTTCCCTCATGGGCACATGGCCCTGGAGAAACTTCCTCGGTGCGAGAGGGTTTTACATCACCTGGAGGACAGGTCCTAGTTACAGGATCACTTCCTGCCACACCAGGGTGATGCTCTCCTGTCACGTGACCTCTCTCCTCCATGGCAACAGGGATGCTGCCAGACTGGAGGTGGGACTTCAGGACTATATCCCTGTAGGTCTCGTCTATGTACCTCTCTGTCTGTCTTATGCTTTCCAAGTCTGCTACTTTAGCCTCTAGAGAACGAACTCGTTCCCTGAGAGCAAAGAGCTCCTTGCACCTAGTGCACACATAAGACCTCTCACCAACTGGGAGAAAATCATACATGTGACACTCAATGCAAAAGACTGGAAAGCCCCCATCCCGCTGCTGGACTGCTGTCTGCATCTTAGTTTTAAGTTTGTGTTTAGATCTAAGTTCTTTACTTACTAAGGGTTGCTATGGATATTTATACTAATAAAACTGAACCTAATACGTGTAATATACCTTGTTCACCTGAAGCTTAACTAATCTCAGGTCCTTAGTGTATGACTGATTTGGGTAATGAGCTTCACCTGAGAGCACCTCCTGTCTTTTAAGATTTTTTATTTATTTTTTATTTATTTTATACACATTTATATACCGCATCTTCCACAGATCAGTTGCGGTTTACAGAGAACAAAACTTAACACTTGGCAACGCAAGTTGTTTTACAAGGAACGTCAATGTTAGTATAATTAACCGAATGTAAATTTACAAGGAACGTCATAATATAATTCTAACAATGTGAACAGAACATAACAGAATAAACTATTTACAGATATATATATATATAGATGTGTATACACACATAAAAATATATATACATATACACACATACATACATATATATATACATGTATATATATATATACATACATACATATACATATACACACATGCCTACATATACACATACATACACCTATGGGAGTAAAAGGGCATAAGATATGGGGTCATCAAGGGGCGTAACTATAAGAGCTGTGTTGGGTGAAAGGATTTTAATTGGAACAGCCAGAAGCCTGTTTAGCCTTTATCTAAAGCAGGTGGGAGAGTCTCTGTGTTGTTATAGTATTTGGTGAACAGATGTGTAAGTACCTATAAAGCTATGATTATCCCAGGGGTGGGAGGGAATTAACACTTATTAAAAGAGGGCTGCTACACAGTACCCTGTCTTGTGCTGCTGAGGTAAGCTATATTCTGATTTGATTTAAATTATAGCTCTTAGCTGCTGCTAGGCTCTAACTTCTTATGAAATTTAAAGTACAAGCTCTCTGCTGGGTTCTAAATTTAACCAGAAAGCTCTTTTCTGTGTTGTAAATTTAAGCTAAAAGAACTTTGCTGATGCTAGGCCCTGAGTGACTATTAAATGTAAACTACAAGCTCTCTGCTGGGTTCCAAATGTAACCAGAAAGCTCTCTTCTGTGTTTTAAATTTAAACTAAAAGTACTTTGCTGTTACTAGGCCTGAGTGACTATTAAATTTAAAGTACAAGCTCTCTGCTGGGTATGAAATGTAACCAGAGAGTTCTCCTCTGTGTTTTAAATGTAAACTTAAACTGCTGCTACTAGGCCCTGACTGATTTAACAAAAATAGTGGATCACAGATTAATTAGCTTTAATACAAAGAATTCCTTTTAGAAAATTACCAGAAGTAAATACTCACAGTTGCAGATCTCCCTCCAGAAGCAACAGTCCCCCTTACCAGTCTTTCAACATGAAGCTTCTCTCACTGCCCACCCCCCAAAAAATGCCCCAGTGCATTTCTATTTAAAAAGCAGTCCCAACAGCTGTAAGATGCAAACATGGATTCACAGTGACATAACGACCTCTCACCTCTTCTCCCCAAACACAGAGAACCAACACAGATATAAATACACACACATATATGTGCAAGCATGTACAGACACACATACAGACATACATGCACTGACACTCAAAAGACACAGATAAACATGCATAAACATAACAGCACACAAACATATACACACACACAAAGACAAAACACATACATAAAAGCGATGCCGATATAGATGGTTATGTGTATGCACACGCACACACATACACACACACATATATATTACACACATAAGTTGGAAATAATTCCATGAGCCACGCTCAGCATGCTTTCCCTACTTGTTTACTCATGCAAACAGTATGTAACTCTTCTAAAATTGCCTTCTGTCTGCTTTGGTAAAATTATGTGTGCGCTTTTCATTCTGCAGACTTTCTGGGGATTTCAAAGTAAAAGCACATGCATGTTTTTATTGTAAATCGCTTGCATGTTCTTTGAACAAGTGGGATATATCAAATTATTAAACCTTAAATCTTCACTTTGAAAATTACCTCAGGAAGAAAATCCACACACCTTTTTTATACCTGCCAATTTTTCTAAGTATGAAATATGCACATACTGTATAATACAATAAACACAAAAAATACTTCATAATTGTTCAAAACATACAGCAAATACCCTAACTAAATAAACAAAGACCCTAAATCACCTCATTCTCATGAGAAGAGGTCACAGATCATGTAGAAACAATCAGTCCCACATAATATAGTACGCATGACAGAGACATTGAAAAGTTAATACTGTATGAAGCAGCTTCCCACGTTTTATGGCAATGCACAAGTTGAATGTGTTAAAATGGACTTTGTTGATTGAATGCACAATATTTTGCAACTAGTTTCAACACCAAGTGCTGTTTATTGTTTTGAATGGAGAACAATAACACTGAGTCTGCTCTGAAGTAGCTGCAGTTTTCACCTTACAAATTTGCATAATTCCAGACTTTCTCATATTTGTTACTAACTTGTCACCTTACTGGCTCACCAACAAAAGAATGTGGCCTAAATTCAACTTTCAAGGACACTGAGTTATATAGAAAGATGAGCATGTGACAAAATCATTGCAGAAGACATATGATTTCACAGTCTTCAAACAGTCAGTGTTCTGCATACAATGACTGCTCCTCACAGGACTTTTGGCAATCCTTTTGAGATTTTTTTTTTTTACAAGCATTACAAAATTTTCCCACAATCTCATTATTCAGGAGGACCAAAAACTAGTCACTCTCCCAAGCAAAGGCTTTCAAATCAAGATCCATACATTTTGGAAATTCAAGAGTTACATTTTACCTGGTACACTGATTATTTAAAGAACATGAGTGAAACGTTTTTCATAATAACGCATTCTCTTTTTGTTCATTTTAACTGAGTGTACCTTTATAGGAGAAAATAAAATTACTTTTCTCAAAAAGGAAGCTAATGAGCTTTCCTCCCCGTCATTAGTTTACTTCCAGATACATAAAATATGTTCATTTAAAGGAAAAATATTATTTATTATTTAACATCTTTTTTTATACTGGCTTTCTGCCAGTCAAGATGGTTTACAAAGAACATGGTGCATTTGAATGAAATGGTTACAATGGGAGATGTGAATTACAGAAAACAATAATGCAGACTAAATAAATAGTAAAACTTGGCTCCAGTCAACATAAGGTATAATCTAGGCCAGAGAGGCTTAATAACATAACATATATACAACATGGCAATGGAGCTGTGGAACGGGTGGGAATGAGTGTGTTAGTTCCGACAGTTGTTATGGATTGAGGTGGTGTGGTAGGCATTGCCTGGAGTCTTAGGATGAAGTATCTAAGGTGGGGTGTGGTTAGACCTGACGAGGTTCTGCCCCGTAGAAGCCTATGAACAGATGAGCTTTTAGCTTCTTTCTGTAATCCTCCACTGTCTGATATAAGCAATCAAACATTCTCTCTCTTTTATACTTACATGTGAAAAGCAATCAGGAGTTGCCTTGCTTTGTGAGATATGGCATAAAAAATATGAAATACCAAAAATATGGACATCGAGGCCCCTTCAACTTTATCCTTCCAGTGCATAGCTTCTATTTGATCACACAGTTTGTCATGCCTGGCTAAAGAGGAGCCTGCTCCAACTTATTTTAGTCTTTATGGTGACTGAAGCACTCCACTCTAACAATTAACCTCAGTGGTGAAATCTCTTCAACTAGATATTATTTTTGAACGGAATATTGTTCATAACAGTCTTCTATCAAACTTGTCTTCAAACAACATAGGAACGGGAAACCTGGGCACTAAGAAATAGTCAGAATTTTACCACAATACCAGGAGGTTTCAGACCATATACCGCGCTTAGGCAAATGCTCATTTGATAAAGCAACAGCGCTCTGGTTACATCAATAACCTTCCTGGATTTATTTTCATTTTTTTTTATTTTTATGTGGTTAATATTTGCACCAGATTTCCACCTCCACCAAACTTCTAGTGATAGAAAAGAATCTTAGCTTTATCTCTTGTATCTTCACCTCAACGCTTCCCCCGGTAGCACATTAGCGTTTCACTCCGAGTAGGAGTTTCTTCAGGAGGATCTATTAAAACAGGCATAATGTGACAACATCCACTAAAAAACTCCCACTGTGATTCTCTAAAAAGTATAAAAACTCTTTTATGATTCATTCTTATACACAATGTCAGGAATAACGCGTTGCAAAAATCCCCTTGTACTCACTAAATAGTCGCTGCCCGCGTTTCACCCTTGTTTCTTGAAGTGACTCAAAAAAACGCCGCGCATGCGCGCTGATAGTATCCGGGTGTGTTTTATACTCAATACTCTTCATCATTGTGGTAGCCCACCAATAGGAGATGTTCTTGTAGTAACACACTAATATTACAAACAAACTTGCCAATCAATAGAAGAATTTAGGCCCCAAGGCTGGAGAGTGTTCACTGTAAAAATCCAACGCTGTTCATAATAAAATAAAGTCTCATCTAAAGTTTTACCTCTCATAGGATATTGAATATGGTCAACACAAAAGCACCGCAATTGCTCAAAATCATGACCTGCTTCAAGGCAGTGTTGTACGATGGGAGCTGTCAGTACTTTACAACGTAAACGACTCTTATGTTCTAAAATTCGAATTTTTAATGTCCGAATAGTTTTCCCTATATAATTTTTGACAGGGGCATTTGATGGCATAAATAACTGATGTAGTCTGGCAAGATGTAGAATGTTTTAAGCGATAAGTACGCTCTAAGTAGGTGAACTCCGTAATAGACTCTGAGATTGAGCAAATTGCACAGGAGCCACACTTGACATGGCCACCTCGAACTTGTTTTTCTACTGGAGATCGTAAAACCGCTGGGCTCAGCTTCTCCTTAAGATTGGCATTACGTTGCCACACGCAACGGATATTTTTATCTTCTAGACCAGGAACAGTTTGTAAAAGATACATATGTTTGGACACTATTCTTTGTATGTCATAACTTAGAGGTGAAAACTTGGTAATGAAATTGATGTGATCGGTGTCTTCGTTCGAGGTTGATTTTGATCTTGGTTGCAACAGCCTGTCCCGGTCATTATATAATGCTCGTTTATACGCGGTTTTGATGACTTTTCGGGGATAACCCCGAACCTCAAAGTCTTCTGATAATTTGCGTGATTGAATTTTGAAATCACCTGTATCTGAACAGTTACGCCTAAAACGAAAGAATTGAGACAGGGGGAGACTATCCTTTAACTTGAGCGGATGACCACTGGAATAGTGTAGAAACGTGTTACGTGCAATAGGTTTCTGATAGACCGAAGATTTCCAGCCAGTGGAGTCTTTTGCGATCATTAAATCCAAAAAAATGATGTTTGTATTGGCTATTGTATATGTAAATTGAATCGCCTCATTACAACTGTTCAACCAATGGACAAACTGCAATATTGAATCTCCAGTTCCTTTCCATAAAAGAAAAATGTCAACTATAAACCAAACCCAGAATTTTATATTAGAACAATAAGAGGAACTGGTTAGCCATTTGCTTTCAAAATCAGCCATATACAGATTGGCTATGGAGGGAGCACAGGTGGCTCCCATCGCAATGCCAGATTTCTGATGATAAATGGTGGCCTCAAACATAAAATGATTGTAAAATACTGTGAGGCGGGTCAAATTCATCAGAAAAGATAACTGGGCCGTTGTCAAGTCTCCTCTCCTTGTCAACTGGGTCTTCACTGTAAGATAGGCTTCATTTTGAGGTATGCAGGTGTAGAGCGCAATAATGTCAAGAGTGACCAGTAATATCTCCGGGTCATGTGCCCATTCATTATGCTGGACCAATTTCTCCAAAAAATGAGCCGAATCATGGATATAGGACGGTATTTCTATTAACAAAGAACGTAAAAAAGAGTCTAGATACACAGACAAAGGTTCTAAAACTGTCCCGCGTGTCGACACTATGGGTCTTCCCGGTGGTTTATCGAGACGTTTATGTACTTTAGGGACAAGATAGAAACGAGCCATACTGGGAGCCTTTGTGTTGAGATTTATTTATTTATTTATTATTTATTACAATTTCTTATATACCGCACTATTGTCAGCGCGGTTTACATACAACAAAATGACCATAACAAACTGTTTGGCTTCACATAGAACAGGAGAAAACAACTTGGATAACATGCTTCTGCTTTACATAGAACAGGAGTAATAACTTGGATAAACGGGGTATGCAAACTAAACTACTTACATATGTACATATGTATATACCAATTATATTCTTACATATGTACATATGTATATACCAATTCTTTCTTAGATATAACTTTGTTCTGTAAAGCCAACTGAGTGATCTGGCGAATTTCTTCCTGAAGAGAAACAGTAGGATCTGTCAGCATCTTTTCATAGATCCGGTTGTCTGAAAGGTGATGGAAAGCTTCTTCTATAAACGTCTCGATAAACCACCGGGAAGGACACTACCTAAAGCAGAGGTTCCACAAAAGAGTAAAGTAGCCCAAATGCCCTCAAGTATGGAGCAGACAGAGCTTAAAGATCCCAAATTACTCATGTCTAACAGAAAAATTAATATGGATAAAATACATTCTCTAAAATGCTTGTATGCAAATGCTAGAAGTCTAAAAAATAAGATGGGAGAGTTAGAATATATAGCACTAAATGAAAGGTTAGATATGATTGGAATATCAGAGACATGGTGGAAGGACGACAACCAGTGGGACACTGTGATACCTGGGTACAAACTATATCGTAATGATAGAGCTGATCAAATTGGTGGAGGGGTTGCTCTCTTATGTTAGAGAGGGCATTGAGTCAGAAAGGATTAAAGTTTTGCAGGAAACAAAATCTGCTGTAGAATCTATATGGATTGAAATTCCATGTAAAAGGGGGAAGGCAATGGCAGTGGGGGTTGTACTATCGAGTGCCTGGCCAGAATGACCAAATGGATGATGAAATGCTCAAAGAAATCAAGGAAGCTAACAAAAGTTACAGCACAGTAATAATAATGGGTGATTTCAACTACCCCGGTATCGACTGGGTCAGTGTCACGTCAGGACATGCTAGGGAGATAAAGTTCCTAGATGAAATAAATGACTGCTTCTTGGAGCAGCTGGTTCATGAACCAACCAGAGGGGAAGCCATATTAGACCTAATCCTTAGTGGAACACCAGATCTAGTGCAAGAGATAAGGTTGTTGGGGCCACTTGGCAATAGTGATCATAGCATGATCGCCTTTGATTTAATTAGTGGAGGAGGGATAGTAAGGAAATCCACAGTACTACCTTTTAACTTTCGAAAGGGAGACTATGATAAAATGAGGAAAACAGTCAAGAAAAAACTAAAAGGAGCAGTTGCAAAGGTTAAAGACGTACATCAGGCTTGGCTGTTGTTGAAAAATACTATCTTGGAAGCCCAGACCAGCTGTATTCCACGCTTTAAGAAAAGTGGAAAGAAGTCCAAAAAACTGCCAGCATGGTTTAAAGTTGAGGTCAGAGAGGCTGTTGTTGCCAAAAAAGCATCTTTCAGGAAATGGAAAAAAAGAGCCAAACGACGAAACCTGGAAACAGCACAAGCACTGGCAAGTCAAATGCAAGGCATTGATAAGGCAGGCAAAGGGAGAATTTGAGAAGAAGCTTGCTGCAGAAGCAAAAACGCGAAGTAAAGACCTTTTCAAGTACATTCATAGCAAAAAACCTGTGAGAGAGTCAGTTGGTCCATTAGATGATAAAGGGGTTAAAGGAGCACTAAGAGGCGACAAGGCGATAGCAGAGAGACTGAACGAATTCTTTGCTTCAGTCTTTACTGAGGAAGATGTAGGGATGTTACCCATGACTGAAGTGGTATTTAAAGGTGCAGAAGAATTGAAGGAAATATCGATACATCGAGAAGATGTATTACAACTATTAGATAAGCTGAAGAGTAGCAAATCACCTGGGCCGGATGGTATACATCCAAGGGTATTGAAAGAACTGAAATATGATATTGCAGACCTGCTATTAGTAATCTGTGAATTATCATTAAAATCATCTCTAATACCTGAAGATTGGAGGATCGCCAATGTAACACCAATTTTTAAAAAGGGTTCCAGGGGTGATCCGGGAAACTACAGACCGGTGAGCCTGACGTCAATACCGGGAAAAATGATAGAAACCATCATAAAGAATAAAATTACTCAGCATGTAGATAGTCATGAACTAATGAGAGACAGCCAACATGGCTTTAGACAAGGAAGATCTTGTCTTACTAATCTGTTATGTTTTTTTGAAGAAGTGAATAATCAGGTGGACAAAGGTGAGTCGGTTGATATTGTGTATCTGGACTTTCAGAAAGCCTTTGACAAGGTCCCTCATGAGAGACTTTTGGCAAAACTAAAGAGTCATGGGATAGGAGGCAGTGTACTATTGTGGATCAGGAACTGGTTAAAAGATAGAAAGCAGAGGATAGGGCTAAATGGCCAATTTTCCCAATGGAGAAAGGTGAATAGTGGTGTACCACAGGGATCTGTACTGGGTCCGCTGCTTTTTGACATATTCATAAATGACCTGGAAAGTGGAATAACGAGTGAGGTTATCAAATTTGCAGATGACACAAAACTATTTAAAGTTGTTAGAACCCAAGAGGATTGTGGAAAATTGCACGAGGATCTTGATAAATTGGAAGACTGGGCATCAAAATGGCAGATGAAATTTAATGTGGACAAGTGCAAGGTTATGAACCTAGGGAAGAACAACCCAAACTATGGTTACACGATGCAAGGTTCCACATTAGGAACCACCACCCAGGAAAAAGATTTAGGCGTTATTGTGGATACCATGTTAAAACCCTCGGCCCAGTGTGCAGCGGCGGCCAAGAGAGCAAATAGAATGCTAGGTATGATAAGGAAAGGAATGGAAAATAAAACAAAGGATATTATAATGCCTCTATATCGTTCCATGGTGAGACCGCACCTTGAATATTGTGTGCAATTCTGGTCGCCGTATCTTAAAAAGGATATAGAGTTATTAGAAAAGGTTCAGAGAAGAGCCACCAAAATGGTAAAGGGGATGGAAGGATACTCCTATGAAGAAAGGCTAAAAAGGTTAGGGCTCTTTAACCTGGAAAAGAGACGGCTGAGGGGAGATATGATAGAAGTCTATAAATTAATGAGCGGAGTGGAACGGGTAAACGTAGATCGATTGTTTACCTTATCAGAATATAGAAAGACTATGGGACATGCAATGAAGCTACAGGGTAAACTATTTAAGACTAATAAGAGAAAATATTTTTTCAGTCAACGTGTAATCAAACTCTGTAATTTGTTACCGGAGGATGTAGTAAAGGCTGTTAGTGTAGCTGGGTTTAAAAAAGGTTTGGACAAGTTCCTGGAGGAAAGGTCCATAAGCCATTATTAAGAAGGGACCCAGGATATCAATGCTTGAACCAATACAAGCATTGTGGAACCTGTGTCCCTTGGGGAAACTGCTAGGTACATATGACCTAGATTGGCCACTGTTGGAAACAGAATACTGGGCTTGATGGACCTTGGTCTGACCCAGTATGGCATATCTTATGTTCTTATGTTCTTATGAAGACACCGATCACATCAATTTCATTACCAAGTTTTCACCTCTAAGTTATGACATACAAAGAATAGTGTCCAAACATATGTATCTTTTACAAACTGTTCCTGGTCTAGAAGATAAAAATATCCGTTGCGTGTGGCAACGTAATGCCAATCTTAAGGAGAAGCTGAGCCCAGCGGTTTTACGATCTCCAGTAGAAAAACAAGTTCGAGGTGGCCATGTCAAGTGTGGCTCCTGTGCAATTTGCTCAATCTCAGAGTCTATTACGGAGTTCACCTACTTAGAGCGTACTTATCGCTTAAAACATTCTACATCTTGCCAGACTACATCAGTTATTTATGCCATCAAATGCCCCTGTCAAAAATTATATATAGGGAAAACTATTCGGACATTAAAAATTCGAATTTTAGAACATAAGAGTCGTTTACGTTGTAAAGTACTGACAGCTCCCATCGTACAACACTGCCTTGAAGCAGGTCATGATTTTGAGCAATTGCGGTGCTTTTGTGTTGACCATATTCAATATCCTATGAGAGGTAAAACTTTAGATGAGACTTTATTTTATTATGAACAGCGTTGGATTTTTACAGTGAACACTCTCCAGCCTTGGGGCCTAAATTCTTCTATTGATTGGCAAGTTTGTTTGTAATATTAGTGTGTTACTACAAGAACATCTCCTATTGGTGGGCTACCGCAATGATGAAGAGTATTGAGTATAAAACACACCCGGATACTATCAGCGCGCATGCGCGGCATTTTTTTGAGTCACTTCAAGAAACAAGGGTGAAACGCGGGCAGCGACTATTTAGTGAGTACAAGGGGATTTTTGCAAAGCGTTATTCCTGACATTGTGTATAAGAATGAATCATAAACGAGTTTTTATACTTTTTAGATAATCACAGTGGGAGTTTTTTAGTGGATGTTGTCACATTATGCCTGTTTTAATAGATCCTCCTGAAGAAACTCCTACTCGGAGTGAAACGCTAATGTGCTACCGGGGGAAGCGTTGAGGTGAAGATACAAGAGATAAAGCTAAGATTCTTTTCTATCACTAGAAGTTTGGTGGAGGTGGAAATCTGGTGCAAATATTAACCACATAAAAATAAAAAAAAATGAAAATAAATCCAGGAAGGTTATTGATGTAACCAGAGCGCTGTTGCTTTATCAAATGAGCATTTGCCTAAGCGCGGTATATGGTCTGAAACCTCCTGGTATTGTGGTAAAATTCTGACTATTTCTTAGTGCCCAGGTTTCCCGTTCCTATGTTGTTTGAAGACAAGTTTGATAGAAGACTGTTATGAACAATATTCCGTTCAAAAATAATATCTAGTTGAAGAGATTTCACCACTGAGGTTAATTGTTAGAGTGGAGTGCTTCAGTCACCATAAAGATTATTATACAGTCCGTACAGACCGGATTTTTTATTTTTGTACCAACTTATTTTAGGGCCATCTGCATGTGCTGCTTCAAAGGAGTGCCACTGTGGCACTATGGCCTTCCTCTGTTTCTTTTCTGGCTTTCCAATCATCTATGACAGCCCCTCCCTCCCCACTCTACTCTCTGGGATCTGCTTTCTGGTTTTGCCTATGGATGCCAAAATATGAAATCTGTCAGCATCAGATAGGGGAAAAGAGTAGGAACCAGAAGACGACAGATCAAGAAAAGGAAGCTTAGCAGAGGTTGACTACTACTCCTGCCTAAGCCTAATCAACAGTGCTCTCCCTTCTATAGCCAGTGGGGTAGCCAAGACTGCTATTTTGGTGGACCCCAGGTTAGCATGGGTGGGTACAAGGCAGTGCAGATGTTGACACCGCCTCTTATCATTGCCCTGGGCCACGGCCGCTGACTGGGTAGGCATGACTCCAAAGTGGAGCCCACCTGTGACTACATCTCTGCCTGTAGCCCATCTTAAGGCAGGAATGGTGGAGAGGATACTATGTGGTGAGCATGTGTTCTACCATCTGATCCTTGATTCTGCTGCTCCTCTTCCTCCCCCATTACCTGCCCCGGGCTCTGTATGATGTGGCTGCATAGCATCTTGTAACCATGCTGCTCCTTTATTCCCACTGCCTTCTCTCCGTCTGATCCGCCACTACATGGTAATGTTGTTGGCAGCCTCCTTCGTCATGAGATATGAAAGGATGAGAAAGAAGACGAGGAATGATGTGAAGTAGATGAAGGATCAAGTAAAGGGAATGAGAGATAGGGAGAATGTTAGGACGGGAGAGAGGAAAATGCAGTTAAGAAGTAGGTGAGAAGGTTTGAAAGATTTGAGAAAAAGCTGCAGAAGAGCTGGCAAGGAAGGAAAGTGAAATGAGAGAGAGGATATAGAGGATAAGAGAAGACAGTCAGGGTCCTTAGTCCTTGATGGCAGCAACAAAAGGTGGTGGCACAGTGGTTGAAATAACACATAATGAGAGCATATTTTCACATTTCTATGCACTGCAATAGTACTCACCTATACACGTCCTCAGAAATAGAGGAAACACTGACTGTCATCTCAGAACACAGCAGTATATCTAGATGGCAGAATGTAGGCTTCGCACAACATGGGTATTCCAGGATCTGAGCATCCACCAACATACGAGCTGTAAAACCTTATGAAAGTCATGAATGTTTGGCCACCCTAACAGAGCAGTGAGTCACGCCTTCTCCTAGTCTCCTTTTCTCCGATATCCCCCTTCTGCAATAAAGAACTGGGGGGAAGGGGGAAGAAGGAGCGCTAATAAAGAGCTGTGCTTTGCTACCCACGGACTTCCTGTTTCAATCAAAAATGCACACTATGGATAAGGAGGAAGAGTTCACTCAACATCCCACTGGCCTATACTATTGCTACTATCCCATAAGCAAAGGAGGGTAATGAGGAGCTGCAGAGTGCGATCAGCTGAAAGCCAAACACCAACAGGCAATTATGTATAGTCACTGGGTCATTCGGTCAATGCTATGTTACATGTGGATGATGTTCATAGTTTTTGTGACTTAGATGATCACATTAAGAAATTGTCTCAACTTTTTTGCATGGCTAGTCATGGAACTCGAGTGGATGACCCAAAACAATTCTGCTACTTCTGCTACTTCCCAGAAAAATTCTGCTACTTCTGCTACTTCCCAGAAAAATGAACATTTTTAGATTAGAAAATGCATCATGAGCTTTGCTTTCAAAGATAATGAGCAAAGCAATCTACTAACTGAAAAAATGGAGAATAAAATCCTAAAAGTCATTTGAAATTCAGAACTACAGTATGCAATCTTGTATATATAATGTGTCGGTGCTGTTAGCGTGCCCTGCCATTCAACCTTTCATTGTGCAGTTTCTCAGTTTGACAATTGAGTTTGAGGACTCATGTTGGATGAAATGAGTGGAGTCGCACATGATGCTTCTGTAGCGGGAAGGTATGATAGAGTTAACGCATCTAACACCTTCCTGATCCACAGGTTGGCCTTGAACCCATAACCCTTTGCTCCTAGACGCATGTGTTTGGAGATACAATGCAGCCATGTGAATTCATCTGTCCATGGGTATATAGGTGCCCATTGCAGAGTGCATGAGGGTATGACTTGAGGTGTGCCTAAGTCTGCTTAGCTGTCTGCAGGCTGTCTCATACTTGTCTGACAGGATCTTTTAGGCAGGTATATGAGTGGGACATCTTATGAGGTCTGTATGTTGCACAGCCTTGCTATGCTGCTGGTGCAAATGACATGCATTTCGCACATATGAGATTTGTCCAGTCACAGGGGCAGGGGTCCAACCAAAATTACCATGTAAATGAGCTGAAAACAAACAATGTCTAAGCGTTATAAATGGAAAAAGCTTTATTTGAACAAATATTTACCAGGGGTGTACTCTTGGGAATAAAACAGGGTACACCCCTGGTGAATATTTGTTCAAATAAAGCTTTTTCCCCATTTACCATGCCTAGACTTGGTTTGTTTTCAGTCATAGGGGCAGGCCATTATACATGAACACACATATTCCAACCCATGGATGTCCTAGCAGAATGACTAACGTAACCCACTGCATGGTGTGCTTGTGTGCAAGTCATGGACTGCTCTCACATGTTGCAGATCACAAGAGGTAATCTAGGTTCACATGTGGCTCAGATGGTTCTAACCAAATGAGTACTGAGTTATGGAAGTGTCACCGGATCACGCACAGATTCAGGTCAACATTTGGCAGGTGGGAGAGCAGGGTGCTTTTTTTACCTCTGACATGGCCTGCTCTCATTTTGCATAGTATTCCTAGCTCAATGACATCTTTATGCACCACATGCACATATCCACTAGATATATGCAAGTGGGGGGCATCCTGATCCTAGACTCAGCCCATCCAGTAGGCACACTAGCCGTGTCCTAGGGTCCACAGTTGGTGGTAGGCAGCATGCCAGCCAATCCCTCCTTCCCCGCAAGGGTGCCCCAGCCACCACATCTGTGCTACTGGTGGTCATATTAAGGTAGCACACATGCAATAACTATCACCATGCCGATCCTGCCCTCCTTCACCGGGGGATGTGGGCACAGGTGCTACTGCCTTCGACTCCAGGAGAGAGGGGGCAGGATGTGCTCCGTTGTACATGCTGCTGATATACTTATCAACCCACTGACAGTGGCAACTTTAGCGCTGCACCTGACACACAGTGCCGGGAATCGTGTTTCTCCACCTAAAGGCTGCAGTCACTGCTCCACCACCTCCACCTCACACAATGCTGACATGGCAGCATGGTGGCAGTGGGGGTGGCAGAACTGCCTTCTGACTGCGGCAGCATGTATATGTGCTGTCATTGTCACAGCAGAGTCATGTCAATCATCACTGATGTTCTCCCTAGGCAGCCGCCTCGTCAGCCTAATAGACTTGCCAGTGCCACAGCATCACTCAAGTAACACCTCCTTTGCAAAATCTGTACCATCAACATAGTGTCGTGTTATAATAGGGCACTATGCTGTTGGTGCTAATGGATCACTATTATCACTTTCTTGGCATCTTCCTGTGTGTGGAGCACATTGCAGACATTGAAATAGGCTCTCTCCCCTCAGAAATACCCCTTTCTGTGAGATTTTACTTGGCATTAGGGTTCCCAGCACTGAGGGCTCTAATGCATGATTGTGCAAGTCAGAGGTAAGGGAGTGCACGCTGTCAATGCCCATTCTCCGCCCCATTAATGCCCACTCTCCACCTTCTTTTCCCTTAAAGCTGAAGGCCCCTCTAACGCTTGTTAATGCAGTTATCGGCACTTTCCATGGCATTAACCGCTCACTGGCACCGATAACACGCATTAACAGCACACTTGCTCCCTTACTGCTCTTTAATAAACATACCCCTTAATCTTAATGTGAACCTTCTGATTTATGCTCCCTTGCATTTCCAGTTTATTATTTTATCATTGTATTTCTTTATTCAAAATTTAATCCATTTATTTTGTTATTCTATTTATTTTGTTTCATTGTGCTCCTGATATATGCTGTCTAGGCCCTTGCTGTCAAAGGCAACCAGCGTTTACATACAAGCAAATAAATAAATGTACTGTCCCATTCAAGAGCCATTATATAGAACTCCTAATCTGAAAGCAACCATGAAATAGACTGCCCTGTAGGTTTGTCTTCTTAGAATTTCAGAATGGTCCTCCGATGACACCATTCACTGTAACAATGCAAAAGTACGGCAGATTCTTTCAGACGCTGACATCAGACTGTAGGAAGGCACTGTCTAATGATGCCGGCTCCTGAAAGAATGTCCCAAGGGTCCTCGTTCATTTCACTGTGCAGAAAATCAATATATCAAAAAGTGAATTTTGACAAACAATCTGAGCAGGCCAGTCACATGTAAGCAATCCAAAGACCTCATTTTGCAAAGTGACTCATTGCTGAAGGGTCCTCTGAAACACAGTTTAAGAATGGGAATGCACTGATGCAACAAATCCTCTCTGGCCAAGCACTCTGTACATAAAACAGACCCAGGTCCATATTCAGCCACCACAGTGGACATATTATTTATTTATTTACATCGGCTGCAGTCTTTAAATAAAATACATATATTCAGTGTCTCTATCCAAATAGCAGTTGGCACTGAATATACATAAGAGTGTGGTCGTCAGTAGCAACTAACCAGGTAGAACTCATTATCCGGATAACTTAGGACAGCAAAAAGGTTGAATATCGCCACTATCAGCCACGCTCCGCCCCAGCACTCTATGGAGAGTACGGGGGTGGTCCTATAGTTTTCGGTGGCACAATCTGAACAGCGCTGCTGAAATTCGCCAGATAGACCCGGCCAGCAGCAGGTTTAAATACAAGGCTCACACTTTTTAGAAAGGAGGAGACTTAGAAGCCCATCAAGTCCATCATTAATAATATCATTAAATGGGAGGAGTTTGGCACAATACAAGAGTCACAGGCTTTTAGCATGAATTAGGTCGTGCAAACAAAGACGACATGAGTACTAGAGGACGGTATCACAGTAGGCAGGATTATTCTAGTTTCACTCTGCAGAGCACACAGACTCGAGAGCAAAAGTCAGCCACTGCTGAAGGCTGCAAAAACACCTTACCGAAGACCATTACTGATGGTAAAAGAGAAAGAAAGTCGCAAAGCAGAAAAGACTGTGGAAGGCATCAAAGATGTAAAAGAACAAGACTGAAGGAAAAGCAGCAATCACACAAGCAACCCATTAAGAGGGGATTAAAGAAGCAGTTACACTATTGAACATTTCTGCCACTTAGAATTATTTACAGTTTGTTATAAGATTTTATTAATATATTTTTCATACACAAAGCCTGGAACGGTAGCTAACAGCACCTGCCATGGTGTGAAGTTCAGCTGCATTGTCATGCAATACTGCTAGGCCTGTAATAAAACACTCAATAAAGGAATGGCGGAGTAGATGTATGATACCGCAGTTGGTGCGGGTGCATCTTAATGGGTGACACTGCAGTCAGCATCGGTGGATACCTCTGTACAAATAGTGACATGATATTAGAATACAAAACTCCAGAGATCCATGCTGCTATTTGCAATCCACTTACAAATGATTTAACCCGAGCATTACAAGGAATCTCTTTATATGCATGTTTTGTGAAGTTTTTCCAATACTGACAGCACTGAATAATGCAGAGTTTGTGCCAAACATTGTGCATGCATCTCAGCTATTATAAAAAGCATTACAGACACTGCACGATGGTTACAAAGCACACTGCATTATTCCATTACCATTCAGAACAACCGTAGAATGTCACAAACATGTTAAAATGCATTCACAAAGGACTCATAGCATTTCTGCATGGCAGCTTACAACACAAAATCATTATGGCACATGTTTATCGAAGTGTGCTAAGGGAGAGCTTGTTAAGTATCAAAACTTGCACGGGAGGTATGATGGATCTACGCTGATAGGGTGTGCCCAGCATGTCCCCATGCTTTTACCGCGGTGAAGAGCATCTTGCCATGTTAAACCACAAGCCACAATTAATACGGGGGCATTTAGTGTCACCCATTAAGGTGCACCCGCACCAACTGTAGCATTTACAATTAGTATGTGCTGACTACCACACTAACCTCAATGTACAGTCCACGCCCACTCTCCACCCCTAATCAATCCAGTCTATACTCCGTCACAAAGTTAGCGTATGATTTTTACCACATTGGCTGTTTTAGACCATGCTAAACGTTATCAAGGTCCGCATAGTACATGGTAAACACCAAGCTAACCATTAGTGCAATTTAGTAAATGTGCACCTTAGTCTACTTTCCTCATAAGGACAGCATGGATTGGATTGGATTTGAGCATGGCCTGTATAAAAAAAACACAAAATTTAAAAAAAGCATGTCTGTTATTGCAGCTAGAATTATGTGCCCAAGAAACTGAAAAAAACAAGGAAAAATCTATAGTATCCATACACAAATGATTTATTACATGCTAAAGTAATTGCCCTCAAACAATCAAGAAAACCTCCAATATGCAGCAGCTGAAGATGTGATTTTTTTTTAAAAAAAGAGTGGAAAAAGTTTAAGATAAAAAAGGAGGATGATAGAATATATGAGCATGAGAACTGCCATACTGGATCAGGCCAATGGTGATTTTTTTTTTAAAAAGAGTGGAAAAAGTTTAAGATAAAAAAGGAGGATGATAGAATATATGAGCATGAGAACTGCCATACTGGATCAGGCCAATGGTCCATTAAGTCCAGTTTCCAATCTCAGAAAGTAGTTAGCATCCATATTGCTTACCCCACGGATAATCCATGGTTTTGCCAAGTCTACTACTACTAATTTGTTTTGCACTACAGGCGTACGCAGGACTGTACAGACACATGTAAGAGACTGTCCCTGCTCATCAGATCTTACAGTCCAGTCAAGACAGACAACATAACCAGGATATGTCTATCTTAATAATAGTTTATGGCAATCCTTGACACATTTTATGTAGATTTAGGAGCCAGGACAAAATCTTAGGAGCCAGTTCTTGTGACCTCATTGTACCCCCAACCCTACCCCTAGTTGTCTCTCATGCTGATCTCATGTTCTCAAGTCTCATCAGACCAGAGCCACAGTTCCAACACCAAGCTTCATCTTTAGATAACAGCAGTTATAGTTTCAGACAGCAAGTATCTATGTCGTTATTCGGTGCCTCTGTGCATGGGATGCTGTGGTAGGTGGCTTTGTATGGGTGGGGTGCAGGGCTGCAGTGTATCTGAGTGATGTGCAGAAGTGAGGTGCCCGTATCTATGTGTGAATGTGAATGTGTGTGTGCGGTGCGGAGGTGAGGTGCCTATATGTGTGCAGCTGGAATGCATGTCTTTCCTACAGAGGTGGGATGCGTGTGTGTGTATTCCGGGGAGAGAGGAATGCACCTTTCAGCAAATACACATTGTGCCCTTTTGTTCTCATGATTTCATACCTTTAAAATCCAACATTTTGCACTCTTCCTTTCCCCTCCAACCCCTCCCTCCTGTGTTCCCCTTTCAGACTTTCCCCTCTTCTCCCTTCCCCTTAGCACTCCCATCCCCCTGCCCTACATTCTCCAATCCTCTTTCCTTTGTTTTTTTTGTTACTGCCCCTTTACGTTTTTGCAGTTTTACTCCCCGCCTTAATTGCTGCCCCCATCAGCTCTCTTCTGCCTTCCAAGCCGTGATCTCGGCCTTCTCCACCTGTTCTGCCCATGGAGAACTGATCTCCCACAGGCAGAAGGGGATGGCTGTGATCATGGCCCTGATACAAGCTTTCTGCCTGCAAGGATCCTATCCCCTTCTCTTCTGCCATGCCAGCCCCTCCCCCCCATGCTGAGCTGCGCCACCCCCACCTGCTGAGCCACACTATCCCTGCTGCCACCAACGCTGCTGCCGATTCAGTCTTGGTGGAGGGAGGCGGGCAGGCGGCAGCATCAGTAGTTTGAAAGTGGCGGCTTTGTGCCTCCGCTTTGTTGCCATGGCAGGCCATGTGCTTCAGCACACATAGCCAGCCGCTTCTGACCCCCCTCAGACAGTAATCTGCGTCGGAGTGGGATCAGAAGTGGCAGGTCATGTGTGCCGAAGCACATGGCCTGCCATGGACAACAAAACGGTGGCATAAAGCCTAGTGGACGGACAGACTCTGCTTGTGGCCACAAGAGATGAGAGCCCTGTGGGCAGAAGAGAAGGGGATGGCTGAGATCGGATCCCCATGGGCAGGCAGCTTGCACTGGGGCCACAATCGCAGCCATCCCCTTCTGCCCATGGGGATCGATCTCCCTCAGGCAGGCTGAAGGGTTTTTGCCCCATGATCGTGATTTCTTTTAAGGGGAGGGTGGGGATGGGGATAAGTAAATCCCAAGCGTCAGATGCAAATTTCTGGTTGACCTGGTGTCTCAGATTTGTCAAGCCCTAGTTTATGGATTTTCCTCCAGGAACTTGTCTATTCCGTTTAAACCCAGGGGATGGGTCACTAGAGTTACCATTGATTCAATGGCACATAACTATAACAACACGCTAACTATTTTTACTACATCCTCCAGCAATGAATTCCTGAGCTTAAATATGCGTTGAATAAAAAAATATTTTTCCTATTTGTTTTAAATGTACTACTTAAAAACTTTATCCAACAACACAACGAACTGTGTGTTTTCTAAATTATATCTCCCTGAAAATAAATTTAATTCAACAGATACATCTTCTCTGAAAGCTAATATTGCTTTTAGAGTCTGATTCACACTCCGGCGTATGTTTATTAAAATGTGGTAACAGCATGCGCTAACCGTTAACACGGGTCATGCTAAAGTCAGCCAAGGTGGTAAAAATCCTATGCTAAGTGCTTTTAGCATGATGGGGCGGGGCCAGGACAGGATCAGGGTAGAGAGGGGGTTATAGCAGCCAGTGACATCGCTGTGCACTATCTGTCACATCTGCCACTAGCGTGGCTGCACTTAACCATCTCAAAATGCCGCTAGGAGTCCAATTTGCCATTTCACACTGGGAGAGTAAGGAGCAGGAGTGAAGGGGGGGAATCGCACCTGCCTTGTCCACTAGGCACCAGGAATTATGCTGGGGTAAGTGCCTGGGTTGAGGGCTGGGCTGCTTCCACTGGGGAGGGAAAGGTTTCTGCTGGCCAGCCTTTTAAGAAATCAATTGCTCTGGACAGACGACTGCGGGGGAGGGCATCAGGTAGAGGTTTAGAAAGGAGCTTCTACTGAAGGAGGTCAAATCGGGAGGGCAGGAAGGACTGTGTACTGGGCACGTTTGGCATTCAGGAGGGAGGGTGGAAAGGACGGAGAGCTGTCAGCAGCACTTGCTGCTGTGCTAGTGTTAGGCTCAGAGGGTTGAGACAGCATACAGTAGGGTCCTGCACTACAAGCAGCTGCAGATAACATTGCTGCCACATGAAACACAGCTTCCAAGGGCAGTTAAATGTGCCCTATGTATGCCCACATGCATTTACCGCCCAGGCTTTGCACTTTGCCACTTAAGGTGCGGTAAATGCACTTTAGTAAACATGCCCCCCCCCCCCCCACTCTGTGTCTATAGGAAAAGAGCTCAGTAAATCAAGGGTTTATGTTATATTATGTCTTTAAATTATACTTACATGCTACCTTCCTCAAAGAAAAACCCGACTCAAAGTGATTTACATCAAAATCCTCATACAGCACAAGCCTTCCTCCCTCGAACAGCCCCAATTAACAAACAAGAGAACCCCAATCCTCTGGATGCTCCTGAAGGGCTGGTTTTCTTTCTTTCGGATTGCACTTGGTCTTTCTTGAATACTAATATCCTGCTTGTGCAGAAAATCTTAGGGAGTCATTTAATAACAAATGGTGCATGCTGTCTGCCGCAGAACCCGCAAGAATAAAAACTAGGCCCTGCAGCAGATAACACACACCAACACTATTAGCATGTGCTAACCACTGACCCCTCCCCTCCCTTTAGCGATCTGCTCCTAAAATCTTCATTGGAAAATCTTTTCTAACATATAAAACAAACTGATTTGAATACAGCACAGTGGAGTTCACAGTACAGAAATGTTCTGTGAAGCTGTGTATGCATTAGCCTTAAGCAACACCAGAACAATAATGCTAAGGACTATGTCAAAACTTCTACAATTCATATATTCTAACATCTTCAAATTTAAGTAACTTAGGGACATGTTTACTAAAGCGTGTCCGTCCTTTTCAGCTAACACACCGCAATCTTGCAAACAGCATCGCTTTAGCTGCAAACTCCGCAAGTTATCTGTTGGGGGCGTGCACAGCATTCCCCCGGCAGATAATGCATGGAAAATACAAACAAACAATGCGGCCTGGTAGCATCATGGATGCAGTTACCGCTCAGGCAGTAGTAGTTGTACCTACATTGTTTGCTAAGTGTCTGGTTACCATGCGCTGTTGACACTCACGGAAACCACGTGCTGCAGACTCACCCACTCTCTGCCCACTCCCTACCATGCAGGCAGCTAGTGCACGCTCTGTAGATAGCATGGAAAAATCACTGCACTATCTGCAATTGCCCCGCGTTAACGCAGCACATTTGGGAAGTGCTATGCGCTGTGTTAACAGCTAACACGGCTTAGTAAACATGCCCCTCAGTCTTGCCCTTCTCAACCCAACCCTTGAGACACAACTAGCCAGTCAGATTTTTGGGGTAACCACAATGAATATGCAGGAAAGAGATCTGTATAGAATGAAGTCAATGGATGCAAATCTCTCATATGCATATTCACTGTGGTTATGCTAAACACCTTGCTGGTTAGGTGTTTTATGAGGACTGGGTTGAGTACACCTGGTCTTGCTTGAACTGAGGGGGGAGAGTTACTTGTCCGCAGAAAAAACTATTTAGATGTAATGAAATACAAATCAAGACTATAAATCTCCCTTTGAAAACGGTGACTTGGAAACAAAGCTTACATGGCTTCTTTATTGCACTATTTTATAGGCTGAGGATTATGCGATAACACTAAATTGATTGTTACTGGATGTAAGATGCCATAGGAATTTGCAATACAAATGTCAAATAAAACTAAAACTTGCTGTAAATCTCCAGGTTTTTCCATGCCTTCACTCTTAGTGTTAATGTTTATTTAGGACTGATAAGGGACTGTAAATTACAAGATACTAATTACACTGAAGAGCATGGATGACATTGAGATAAATCGCGAGGCTCAAGGTTTATAATGTTAGTTAAGCCTTATGATAAAATTACCTTCCTGCACAATGCAGTTTTAAGAGTTTTACTTTCTATAGTATAAAAGATTCAGCTTTCTGAAAATGGAATTTACTGCTGAAAGTAGAGCCGATTTATTTTATTCTTAGCCATACATGGGCGCTGAGTTCTTGCTCCAGTTACTGTTCTTGTCAGTAGCCAACAAGTGCTGGTACCAGCTTCCTGATTTTCCTTGACATATTTGTCTCCACTTGGCACCAACATGCTTTCATGGTCTTACATTTTTCCAGACTTGCTGTATAATACCAAAGATTTTCAGGGATGATTTTTTTTTCCACAAGGCAGACCACTCACTCAGCTGACTCCAAAAATGATTCTTACTACAATAAGGGCAAAGTACCATCTGGGTATTTTCTTAAAGCTCTCCTATCATAGTAATATAGTATATGATGTCAGATAAAGACCAGTATGGTCCTTCCAGTCTGCCCAGTAAGGTGGCTAGAGTGGTTCTAACTACAGCTCTGTGCAGGTCACCCCCCTCTATGCCTATGTTTAGGGCTGTACCTACTGCTCAGAGCAGGTCAGCCCCCTCTATTTATTCAATTTAAAACAAAAACCTACGATTGTTTTTGCACTAAACTAGAATCAAGAAAATAGTCATTGAGCTCATGGTCACCCTGTTTTCCAGTCTCTTCTTCTGTAATGCCCTGCATATTACCTATTTCATTCTAGTTCACAGGAACTTATGAGTTTCACCCAAAGCAGATATATTTCAAAGGGAACATTTACTTTTCCAACATGTTAAGGGGCATTTTCCTGCTTGCAGCACATTTGAATAGCCAGGAGGATGTGTTGTTGCTTTAGCAAATAAAGGGCCTGGCATAAACATTTAAAAGGAGTATCTGCTCTACCCGCCATTAAACATCCTACAGCCATGGCTCTCCCTAGACCAGAATGTAAAATTTAAACAACAGCTTTTACCTCAATTTTATTCTTAATTTCTAATCTTACTTTTTACAACCTTGTTTATCATTTTAACCACAAACAGTAACCTAGCAACAAAAAAGCAGTGAGCAAACCATTTAGTTCACCAAGGGGCCCTTTTACTAAAGTCTGCTCGGTGGTTAATGCATGTTTTCTGTCCGTGGCGACACCATCAACATGACAATCAGAACGAGTGCACCTCATGATACTTCTATGGATATCGTTAAACGCACCCACATTAACTGCACTGCATGCCAGCATATGCATCTTTGCATTAACGGCTGGGAACATGCTGGTTGTGCACCCGACGGATACCATGAAGGTTTTCTACTTAGCGCGCATTAAAAATATGCATTAAGTGCACAACTTTAGCTGGATTTAGTAAAAAGACCTCAAGTCAGCTTGGTAGCCCCTGTGTGATACACTGCAACAATCTATAGCACAAACTTGACTACCTCCGTCCTTAGTTGTAGCCAAAGTCAGTCCACGCTACGAAACATGTCTCCTCCTCCAGTTATAGCTGCCAATTTACCAAAGCCTTGCCACTGCTGCATGTTGGCTATATTACCTCCTTTATCTGAGAGCCTGATACAAGTGTATGACTGCTCTCTGAAAAACTGATTTGCCATCCTTCCTCTTCTGGCCCAGCCTAAGCTGATCACTAGATCCTCAATTTTCCTGTACTGTAAGGTCAGTGCTAGTGTCTCCATTTATCCAGTATGATCTTCATAGTCCTGTCCTCTTAGAACAAAGAGTCCTGCAGCCTTAGTGCATGCGCTCCAGAAAGGGGTATGTAAGTTACAACCTTGAGAGCTTGGTCACCTCCCATGCACATGAGTGCACTGAAGGTGAAGTAAGAGCTGTTACGTTAGCCATCTGACGTTAGATTTTAGAAATGCTTTCACAGTTGAGATCTCCCTGCAGCATGATCATGGGTTAAGAAGCTACAGTATGAACCTCACTCACATCTAACACTTTACAAGACCGCAGATCCTACAGATATTCAGACCTGAGCATTGGTAGAACTGGGAGAGGAAGTCATCTTTTCTTTTTTAGGAAATAAGGGTTAAATACCAGATGGAAAATATAAAACAATTTGGAATATTTTTATGAAGGATGTTCTGAGAATACATGCCAGTACAC
Organism: Ichthyophis bannanicus; assembly: GCA_033557465.1. Taxonomy (NCBI): domain Eukaryota; kingdom Metazoa; phylum Chordata; class Amphibia; order Gymnophiona; family Ichthyophiidae; genus Ichthyophis; species Ichthyophis bannanicus. The sequence goes on along the minus strand of JAWIIG010000038.1, from coordinate 661,098 downwards.
ACCAAAAATACCAACAACTATTTCTATAGAAGGTTATATGCCAGCAAACGCAGGTAGAGGACCTCATTAATTATCCTACACATAGAAGTATACACAGTGCATGACGTCAGAGCAGGCCTGTTCAGGGAAGGGGTGGAGCGTGGGCAGTCATGATTTGCGAATGTATTTTATAAAATACGCACCTTCATGTATATTTCATATGTTAAAATTTTATGCTTTTCCTGAGCATAAATGTCCATGGATTCAATCTAGCCACTACTTCTGCTAGATTTGTGCTAGTGTTTTATAAAGGCACAGGGACGCCTATGTGTTTTCACAAAAAAAAGGGCTAAAAATAAATGTCTAGGTAGCCTCCACAAATGGGGTTTTCACTAAAGCCTGCTATGGATTTGCAGTTAAAGGGCTAAACAAAGCACACATTAATTGCACAGCCCCCACATTAGCTGTTGAGGGTTTGGCCAGCATACTCCTGGCAGCTAATGTGTGATGGGCCAATCTAAGGTGCAATCCACCAAGGCGGGTTCACTGAACTCCCACGGAGGTGTCGTTAAGAAAAATCGCATCAAGAGGTGCGCGTTGCTGTTGAGCACACGGCAATAGCCCTTGCAGTAGGGTTGGTGCATTCCCCAACCCATCCCATGATCCCCCATTAACATGTGTTTTAGAGTGTGCAGGCAAACACACTCGTGCGTTAGTGTTCCCGATTGCCATTTGCCACGCGCTAAAGCGCACATTAACTGGCTAATGGGTTTTAGTAAAAGGGGCCCAAAGGCAACCCATTATAAAATTACCCTTTTTAGGTATATTTCTAGCAAATATCATTATTCACACACCTATGTTCAGTTCATGTTCACTGCAAAGCCTGGAATTAAGCTGCTGACACTTACTGATATTTCACCAATGAAAACTGTTCAACAATATACCATCTACAGATTTTTTATGCCACTACAGTTAGGGACCTGATAAGTTACTTATTAGCTGTCTTTTGCATACAAAATATTTGTTGCGAGTGCTGAATTAAGATGACGAACGTATCAATTATTTTGAAAGATAAAAAAAAAAAATCACACATATTCTAACTGCACTTATGCAATCTAGTTACAAGCTGCCCTGCAAAATATAAATTTTGACCTCTGCAGGTAATCTTATAAGGCCTGCGTGACTTCTATATGTGTAAATGGCTCTTACCCATGTAAACAGTGGGGTCAATAGCCAAAAAGGTTTAGCCAGCTAATTGCAGTGAATATCCGCACAGACTGCAGGAAAGATGACCGGTTAAATCTGGGTGGACTGTGGAAAGAGGAGGGGCAGTCCTGGCAGCTATCCAGCCTGCAACAATATTCAACGATTAACTAGACAGCTAAATCGCATAAAGGAAGGACACGTCAATGGCTGTCCTAACTTTATATGGCTTCGCTATCTGGTTTAAGGCTGAATATTGTTGCTGATCAGACAGCTTTCTACGATTGCACTGAATATCCAGTTTTAATTTCAGAGGTGGAGAGGAGAGGAGAGGAGGGACAGGAGAGATACGATACAGATGTTTAAATACTAAAAGAAAGGCTGGACAAAACCCAAGCGCCAGGTCGCCATAGTGACCAGAAATGTATACGTGGTGCCTGGGATTGGCTCCCTCCCACCCCTCCAATCATGGGCAGAAAACCGCTTCTGTCTCTTTGTGGGAGATCCGATCTCCTGTGGGCAGGACTGATCTTTGCCGCAATCGGGGCTTAGATGCAGCAGACAGCCCATGGGGATCCAATCCACGGGTTGTTTGTTGCATCTAATCCCCGATTGTGGCAAAGATCCCTCCTGTTCTGTCTGTGGGAGCCTGGAAGGGGAACAGAGCCTGGGGAGGGAAGAGTGCAAGGTGGAGGTTAAAGGGATGAATGCATGGGGACAAAAATGACAGTCTTTAAGCTATAGGGTCCATCCCCCCTAGAACATACACCCAAGTACCTCACGCCCACACTATGCACACACCTGCACCCTATCCCCACACTACACACACACACATGCACGCCAGACAAACACAGAGGCACCACACACACCTCACCTTTGCACCACACATCACATACGCACACACATACCTTTGCGCCACACATAGAGGCTCCCCAGCTCTCAAGCACACACATATAAGTACCACAGCCCTGCACCCACCACAACATCACACACACAGACAGGCACTTGCTATCTGAAGCTATAACTATTGTTACCTAGAGATTTATTTTAATTTATTTTATTTTATTTATTTAAATGGTCCTTTATACTGCTTTATCATTTCAATCAAAGCAGTTTAAAACTTGGTAATGTACATTTAAACTTGGTAATGTACATTAAACAGGGACATTGATAACTTGGATTTTTCTGAGGCCATGGAGGGTTAAGTGAATTGCCCAAGGCCACAAGGAGTGCTAGTGGGAACTGAATCCTGGTCTCTTGGTCCCAAGTCGGTGCTCTAACCATGAGGCTACTCCTCCCTTAAGAGCTGCCTATGCCACACGATCCTAAGCGTGATTGCTTTTGTGATCGCTTTGTACCTCCACCCACTGGCAAGAATGCTGGCAGAGGACTCAGCGCAGCTCAGCGGGAACATTGATACACTGGCACTGGTCTCACAAGAACATGAGACCAGTGCAAGAGAACTGAGATGGGGGAGAAGGGAGAGGTGGAGGTAGCAAGCACTGGCTCCTAAGATTTTGGCCTGGCTCCTAAATCCACACAAAATTTGTGAAGGCCTGCCTTATGGCCACCCCTCACCCCTGACGTGTCCTGGAAATTTGGTTTGGATAGGATACCAAATACTTAAGTATACAGGTAGTCACACATATAGTGATCTCATAAGCCTTCTTTTCCTCTGGAAACTAAGCTATGTGGGTTGGATCATGGGTATAGCTGGTCAGAAGCAGCCAGTTACGTTCCCAGCTCTGATTTTTACTATATTCCAAGTGTTGTCTCATCAATGACCTCTAACAATTTACTTCCTTACATAGTATTGTACAGACACGTTCAACGTGACAATCCCTGCTCAATAGAGCTTTAGCAAATACAAACATACATGATAGAGATTCTAGCAGAATATGGTCAAGATTTAAAAGCAACCCCAGAAAGTTGAGTTTTTAGTTGGGATTTCAATATAATTAGAGAGGAGCATGATGCACTGACTGAATAAGTCCATTTTGGGCAAATAGCACCGCAATATCAAAAGAACAGAGTCAGAAGATAGCAATGGAGAAGAATGACTTGTCAGATGAATGGAGTCCACAAGGAAGAGTGTAAAAAGAAAGAAGAGACGTTATGAGGGGCTGCAGAGCGAATGCATTTGTAGATTAGCAACAGAAGCTTGAACTGTATCTGGAAATGGAAGGGGAGCCAACATAATGACTTGAAGAGAGGGATTACATGGTCGTAGCGACAGCGAAGGAAGATAAGTACTAGCGTTGCATCCTGTGCAGTGGAGAAAGATGCTTCTGCAGGAGACCCTCTAGTTCCGGCCACCACTCTGTCTCACCAATTTGCTACCTTGAAATCATCAGATATAATCCTCCCAAGGTCTCCTTCCTGCTGTGAAAATCTCTCCATGTCTACACAGACGAATCTATGCACATACTCTATGGGCCTGATTTTACAACAGGAAGCCCCCATGTGAGAAATCCAACAAAGCACCTATTTTATAAAGGCAACATAGGCACTAAACTATATTTACAAAATACATTCCCAAGTCCTGCCCTAGTAGTGGGGAACTGCAGACACACACATTTATAACCACTGCAAATCAGGCGTAAAGGTGCACATGTATTCTACTGTATGCACGCACTGACCCATTTTATACATACAGGCACATCGCAACTCCACCCAAACTACACTCTTAGGAACGCCTACAAGTAGTGCACCCAGAAGCGCCTGCCATCTTCGCGGTGTGTGTGCTTACACCTCTGTATACCATGCGGCTATTTCATATATAATACAGCCTGTACAAGCAGAAGAACCTTTATAATATTATGCCCTTGAGGGTGTTTTGATACGACTTGTAATCAAGTTGAAATAAATACATGCACATGCATAAAATTTGCAGGTTGCCATCCTTGAGTACATTTTAACCCAAAGCAGTTTAAAATGGAGTATAATAAAACATTAAATTACACCCTATATGACTTGAGCTCTTCTGTTTTGTGGTCCTTTATGTTAAGCAGAGCCGCTATAGTATTGATATTTTTGTTTTACATTAAGAATTATTCCTTTCCCTTTTCTGCCATCCTTTCTGAAAAGATTTAGAGCCTGGCATGCCATACGCCATTCATGGAGCTTAATGAACCTCATCTCTGTGACAGAAACAATACCTAGGTCTGTCTCTGCCATTAGGGCTTGCAGATCTCAAAATTTATTGCCCAAATCTGCTCATATTGCTCATTGCCACAAGTCATTTCTCCTTGCCTTGTCAATTTATTAAGGTAAGGTCATCCTGATTTAATTTTATGTTTGTCTGATTTATGGACATATTTTATGGATGTATTTTGTACTCTATTTAGAAACTGAATGATGAATAGAATACACATTTTTTAAAGTAAATAAATATATCCTCCCTTTGTTTGTGCTTTGGCTCAGACGTGGGTCTTATGAGATTCCCACTTTTGTGTTTTTCTCTGATATCTTCAGTTGTTCTTTTCGGGGTTGGCATCCTCCATCAATCAACTTCCATCCATCACTCCCTCCTTTAGCTTAAATTACTGTCAATATATGATCTGAATTTCACACCTACGGTTCTTTTACCTCTCAGAGATGTTGGCCATAACTATACTATGGCCTTATAGAGTTCCATGTACAGACCAAACCCTCTTTTCACATTAGGTTTTGATTCTTGTCTGAAGAGTATCTTAGTGGATGCCGAGTTTCATAGTACTCTTCTCCCAAAGGTGACACCCCATTTGTTCACTACGTTATGTTTGAAGAATGTTTGTAATGAGCTATTGGCTGCAAGTGTACAGTCCTTTTCTTCAAGCAGTGTGTACACAGACCTTGTAGAATATGCTCTTACAAACTCAAAAACAGAGGTTTTACAGCCACTGAACAAGTTCAATGGAAGTAATTCAGAATCCAAGGTCATACAACGGGCCTGGAAATAAGCTTCCATTTTCTGAGTCAACACATACAGAATGAAAGTCTTTTCTGAAAGTCAGTAAACAAAACAGAGGCAAACTAATGCAAAATTACAGTACAAGCAGAAAGAGCATAAGAAATGAAAAATAACAATATTTGAATGAATGGATAAATAAATAAATAAATAAAATAGCAAGCCTGCCAGATGAGTCAACTGAAATATATTCTGTTCTCTCGTCATTTCACATTAGTCATTCTGATTTTCAACACGATCTAGCCAACTAAGGATTTAGCCAGATAGATCCCATGAGGGAAGAAGGGGATTTCACTTCATTGAATGGGTATATCTAATCAACTACTTACACTAGGGAGCTAAATTTAGCTACTAAAAATGTAAATGGCTCATAAGGTATTTCCAGAGTTAGGGATGAATTAATAGGATAGGAAGCAGCTAAAAATAAGCTTAACTTGGCCGTCTAATTTGGGTGCCCATTGCCAATTTGAAAATGTGCCCCATAGCTTATGGCAGCATAGGAAAACCATGCATCCCATATAGCTTGCTCAAATCAATCTTCGTTGCAATGCACAGATCTCATTTGATTTCTCTTTGCTTCTTCATAACTAATGATCCTCCATGCTTATTCCATGCTTTCTTGAATTCTTTAGCTTGTGCCTTACAAATGTCTACTGAAAGGCTGTTCCAAATTAAAAAGAAAAAAAAAAGATGTCTGTAGAATTTTATGACTAATACAACCTTTGGAATCTGGATTGATCTTCAACAATTCACTGTCTGCAAAATGCTCTAATTATGGAAAAATACAGAACAGAGCTGACAATTTACGGATTGTTCTTGAGGTTTCTGTGATCTGCTCATGGCCTAAGACATAATAAGAATAAAAATAACCTAAAACTATATGGCAAACCAAAAGCTGAAATTAAATTTTTGCTCAACACGATAAGCAAATATTAAGTGAAGACATAATAATGAAATTTGGATTAGACAAAAGTGCAATGCTGGCAATTAAAAGAGGCAAAATCACAGACAACAATGGTTTAGAGCTAAGGAATTGAAATGTCATTAAACAATTAGCACCAGAAGAAGATATATGTATCTAGGATTATTAGAAGCCTCAGATTTGCTACATGATCAGAACAAAATGAATACTAGTTCAAAATTTATCAAACAATTTCAGAAAATTCTAAAGTCAAAGTTAAGAGAAGGTAATGTAATTAAGGCTATTAATATTTGAACAATTCCACTCATCAGATATATTGCCAGAATTGTAGACTGAACACAAACTGATTTAGATAAACCAGGAAATTGATGACAATAAATCATCTACATCCACAAAGTGACATTGATAGGTTACCTATACAAAGAACCAAAGGAGACAGATGCTTGTGACAAGACAAAAACTGTGAAAGAAGAAAAGCAAGGTCTTTATGACTAAATCACAAAAAGAAAAAAGCCCACGTTAGTTGAAGTTTGCAAAGAAAAATTGCTGAAGACATTAGAATAAAAAAAAAATAAATAAATATATATTATATATATATATATATACATATATATATATATATATAAAGCAAGAAACTAACGCTGATTCAACTGGAAAGACTAGCCACTGCATGACCAATATATAAAAGATATTGATGGAAAATGAAGCAAAAACCTATATGGCAATGGCTGAAAATTGGTGTATACAAAGAAACTGAAACAACGATCTTAGCAGCCCAAGAGCAAGACTGAAAAAACTGCATAGCCATGAGTGAGTGGCTAAATTAATCCATTGGAATCTTCACAAAAAGTTTGTTTTTACTGTAGCAAACTATTAGGACAATACCATTGTAAAAATTATAGAAAATTAGAAGGTCAAGATCTTGTGGGGCTTTAAAATTTAAACCAACAGGCACTTGGAACACAACACTCCTGACATCACAGTCATAGAAACTGTATGGTTTATAGATATGGCAATACCAGGTGATAACAGAACTGATGAAAAACAACTAAAAAAATAAAATAACATGATTTACAAATTGATGTAGAAAGATTCTGGAGGAAAAAAAATGATAATACTAATTGTGATTTCAGTTCTTGGCGCAATACCTGTTGGACTCCTAAAATATTTCGAAACTTTAACATCAGTTTTACAAAAAAATTTGAAACAGCATACATTTTGTGCCAACATTTCCAATAACCAGTTCCTTGGGTAGGACCCAAATTAATAGAGTTAAAACCAGATAGCATTGGCTGTAATGTGCCACACATAAATGAGGATGATAATAATGAATGAAATCAGGGTGAGTGGATATTTCAAACATTGTACACATAGCTGATGTACCATGCCCTACCCACAGAAAAGCTTCCATATAACAGGCAGAAGCAGAATGGGACGGTGTTGGCAGTGGAGGATCACATTTCTGTGACAACGGCAACAACACTAAAATTAAACTGCGCAGAAGAAAGGCCTGGCAACCTACTTCCGTATCTTGCCACGAAAAACCAATGGACAATCACAACAAAACAAATTGCACTATAGTGCTAGAAGATAAGACCCCCCAGGTCGGAAGGCACTCAATTGGCTACTGGGGATGAGCTGAAGACTTTTCAGAGTAAAGCCAGCATTTATGATGTGGTTGGATCAAAGCCCTTGGGATGTCTGACTGCTGATGTAACTGCGCATGAAATGAGAGTCAGAAGTGTAAAGATATCTTATATATTGGGACATGGAACGTATGTCCTTATGGAAGGACAGACTAGATAGGCCATGTGGTCTTTTTCTGTCATCATATTTCTATGTTTCTATGAAGCATGAACCGAGGAAAGTTGGAGGTGATCAAGAATGAAATGGAACGTGTACAACTCGATTTGTTGGGTGTTTCTGAACTGAAATGGACTGGCATCGGGCACTTTGCATCTGATGATCACATGGTCTCCTGTGCTGGACATGAAAGACAATGAAGAAATGGTGTTGCATTTATAATTAAGAAGAAACTTTCAAGAACTGCAATGAAATCCAATACAATCAGTGAACGCTTATTTTCTATTCGTCTACGAGGAATGCCCATCAGCACAACTATAATTCAAGTATATGCCCCAACAATAGCTTCAGAAGAGGATAAAGTTGATGAGTTCTATGAACAAATACACGCTGAAATTGACAGAACATGCAAACAGGATATCCTGATAGTCATGGGTGACTGGAATGCAAAAGTTGGCAACAAAGAAGAAGGCAAAGTGTATGTGTCACACATGGAGAGAAGGGGGAGATGAAAGGAGAATAGACACAAAGGAGAAAAGGATACCTGGGTAGAAGAATTGGAAAAGATCAATAAGGTGAAAAGACAACTTTAAATTTGTTTGTATGATGTTTCCATCATTGCTTTAACTTTTTATTTTATCTCTTGCTGAGAAATGTTTGAAAATGTCAGTCTTATTTATGTGAAAAATCTGAATTTATAGCTCATTGTTTTAATTTATATTGCACTGACACTGCTTTGTTCTAGGTCTCTGAATACCTACAGTGATCTTTGGTCACAATAACAATGTCAGTGACAAAGAATTCGGTCCTCTGGTAACCTATTGTTTGGAAATATATTTACCTTGTACAAAGAAAGGTGGAGTCATTCTGAAGAAATCAAGTGTGCAAGATCTGTCACCTCCTTTTCTCGAAGGTTCTTTCTTTTGAAATATTTCCATCTCTCTCATTCACTCATTCTCTCCTGTCTTGCTGATATTCTCAGAAAATATTCTTTTCACATTGCATGAGAAGGAACGGGAAGAACTGTGACTGTCCACTGGCTAGTCACTTCACCCTGGGGGGAACCCTACCTTGAAGGCAGCCTCCTGCTTTAGTGATTCCTAGAGGGTGATGCTGGGACACCACAAATACTGCTATTTAGGATGAAGTCTCTTAGTGGCTGCAGTGGCTCAATGGCCAAACTAACCAAAGCAGTGATAGCAATGATTCTGAGAGCCACATTAAAAACTTCAGTCTGTGTTTCCAGACTAAATAAATAAATAGTATTAAACCACTATATACTACATATTGTAGGGTATAATGCAGTGCTTGAAGAACCTCGGTGATTTATTATTGTTTTGTTTGCAAATATATATTTGTGATATGAATTGTGTAGATTACTAATACTACTTATTTGTATAGCGCTACAAGGCATACACAGTGTTTTACATATGCATGTAGGAGAGAGTCCCTGCTATATAGAGCTTACAGTCTAATCAAGAAAGACAACATTTGAAATATCTGAAGGGTGGTGAATAGCCAATGTAACGTTAATTTTTAAAAAGGGTTTCAGAGGTGATCCGGGAAACTACAGACCGGTCAGCCTGACATCAGTACTGGGCAAAATGGTAGAAACCATTATAAAGAATAAAATTTCTGAACATGTAGATAGTCATGGTTTAATGGGAGAAAGCCAACATGGCTTTAGCTAGGGAAGGTCTTGTCTTACTAATCTGTTATATTTTTTGGAGGTGTAAATAAAGGCAAAAATGGGTCGGTCAATGCAGTGTATCTGGATTTTCAGAAAGCCTTTCACAAGGTCCCTCATGAGAGACTCTTGGTGAAATTAAAAAGTCATGGGATAGGAGACAGTGTACTATTGTGGATCAGGAACTGGTTAAAGGAAAGAAAGCAGAGGGTAAGGTTAAATGGCCAATTTTCCCAATGGAGAAAGATAAATACTGGAGTACCCCAGGGATCTGTGCTGGGTCCGTTGAATTTTAACATGTTCATAAATGTTTTATTCTCCATTCCTTTCCTCATGATTTCTAGCATTTTCCATCAGCCTTTTTCGCCTTTGGGTGGAAGGGCTTTTTCCCCGAAGCCTTCCAGCAGGAAGAATTAATGGTCTTCCGGGATAGCCTAGTCCTGGTCATAAACTATGACTCCAACTCAGCAGTCTTGTTGGTCATGAGTTTGCAGAAGAGGTTCTCTCCTCGGCAGGGGACATCGGTCAGCTTGTCCTGCACCCATTGCTCCAAATCCACGGATTGTAGCCAAGCCAAGTGGCCGGCACTGATACCACCACAACCACATGAGCCATGAACTCAAAGCTATCATAGACCACTCGAGTCTGGAATTTGGAGCTTTCCTTGACTGAGGATATGAGGGTCCGGAAGCACTCAAGAGATTCACCTGCCAGTCCAGCTGAGAATCTGGCGAGCTCCTTCACCGGGTCCCTCAGATACATATCCATGTATAGCTGCTAAGCCTGGATGTGGGCTGCAAGCATCAAGCCCTGGTAGCACTTTCTGCCGAACCAGTCCATGATGCAGGCCTCCCTACCTGGGGAAACTGAGGAGTGCATCTTCTGACTCTTTATAAGAAACATGGCCGACTCCACCACTATGGAGCTGTGAGGCAACTATGTCTTCCTAAAGCCCAGGCTCTTGCCAGCTTGATACTGGAAATCGAGCTGTTGGCTCACTATTGGCACTGTCACCAGGCTCTCCCACATCCTGAACAGCAATCGCTCCAGGTTGGGAAGTATCGGCACCATCACTGCTTCCCTCAGAGGGGTCTCGTCCTGGAGGGCATCCAAGTCCTCAGCACAAGGCTCGTCTTCCGGCTCTGCCATGAAGGCCAGGGCCTTCAACATTCCCCACACAAACTTGAGGAACACAAGGACCTTGGGCAGGGACCTCCGCGCTCCTGAGGTGGAGATGGGTCAGAGGGAACATCCCTGTGTATCCTGGTGTCAGGTGACTCGTCGTTGGTCTCCCAGTCTGACTCGAAGCCGGACAAGACCTTGAGCCTGGATGGTCATTAGAGCAATGAGCAGCCGGCGTCAAGGGAGAAGGAGGTGCCCAACGAGTTGACCCTGAGGTGCTTAAGGGCAAGTCGCGCTCGAGCAAAAGGCCAACTGATGGGGCTCTGAGCGAGCCGCGAACCACTCCAACACAGGCTGGATGTCCTCCGGGGAAGTTCTTGCAGTGGAGGATCTCGATGTCAACACCGATGACCCAGAGGTTCCAGGAATTAGGCCCTGCTGCACCTAGAGGAAGGCAGCCAGGTTGTGTTCCAAAACTGCTATCCTGTCTTTGATGCCAGTAAGCTCCACAGTGACCAGTTCGGGCCTCTATGGCATCAAGCACGAAGCTGGCTCCCTCGAAGGAGAATCATCACTGGTGATCGCATCAGAGGACCGAGCCCAATCCTCCAATGCAATGGGAGCCTCCTCCCACCGGGGCAGCTTCGAGGGCTGTTCATGGCCATCGCCCTCACCCTCGGTGTCGGGTTGAGGACTCCGAGGTCAGGGACGAGAGGTCTTACCCTTGGGATACAGGGAGTGATGACTGAGGAAGTCCGCCTCCACATTGTCAGTTCTGGCAATGTGTTGAGCCGAGAGGGCTAGGAGGTGCTTTTCCACCCAGGCAAACAAGAGAGTCATCTCCATGGCACTCTGGCACTCCTAGTGCCGCCTTGCCGATTGACATAGGCCACTGCTATGGCATTGTCTGAGAACACTCACACCACCCGACCCTTGCCAGGGGCCAGAAACATAAAATGGCCAGTCAGGTGGCCCTTGCTTCGAGATGGTTGATGGACTCATGCTGCCTCCCTGCGACTCCAATGGCCATGAGCCATGCAGTCTTGACAATGAGCCACTCAGCCCAAAAGACTGGCATCCATCATCAGAAGAATCCACAAGGTGGTAAACTTAAAAACAACATCAGGCAAAACTTTTGCACTGAAAGAGTGGTGGATTCTTGGAATGCTCTCCCGATAAAGGTGGTAGGGGGAAATACAGTGAAGAAATTCAAAATGGCATGGGACAGACACAGTGGATCCCTTTATAGCAAGAGGATGAAATCAAAGCAAACTTAAATATCTTTTATACTTCAATAAATAGAGGGCGCAGACCTGCACAGAGCAGAAGGTACAACCCTAAATACAGATAGGGAGGGGGGGTGACCTCCACAAAGCTGCCCTGACCACCTTGCTGGGCAGATTGGATGGACCATGCTGGTTTTTGTCTGTTGTTATATACTATGTTACTATGTGATCATCCAGTGGAATACCCCTCTGCAGATGACGTGTCTGCTGCCACCACCACAGGCTGACCTTCACCACCCATGGGAGCAGAAGCCAGAGCTTGAACTCCTGAGAACTCTGGGACCACAGGGTCAGCAAAGATCGCTGGAGCAGCCTCATATGAGCACGCACCCACGGCACCGTCTCGACTGTCAATGCCATCAATCCAAGGAGTTGAAAACAATTCTAAACTTTGAACACTTGATGAGAAAAGATCATCACAAGATATTCCAACAATCCTGCAATATCTCCTCCAGCAGGAACACTCTTCCCACTCAAGTATCAAACTGTGCTCCCAGAAATTTCAGGGATTAGGAAGGTACCAACTGACACTTCCCCGATTGATCACCCAGCTGAGGCTTTCTAGAAAGGACACTCACTCAGGATACTACCCGAGATGCCTCCAGCAGAGAATGGGCTCAGATGAACGAGATGTCCAGAAATGGGTGCATATAAATCCCTTGGTGCCACAGCACTTCAGCCTCCACCACCACCACCACCAAGACCTTGGAGAATGTCCTCGGGCAGTGGAGAGGCCAAAGGGAAGGCAGCAAACTGAAAGTGAGAGCCAAGCATGGCAAAATACAGATACTGTATCTCTGCTGATCCTCCCAGATCGGAATATGAAAATACATTTTGGCCAAATACAAAGGCGCCAGGAACTCCCCTCAGCGTACTGCCTGAATCATAGATCTCAGAGTTTCCATTTGGAAACTTAGAACTTGCAAATGAATGCTGACCCCCCTTGAGGTAGAGAATCAGACGGAAGGAGCCATCTTTCTTTGGCACTATGCAATAAATGGAATATCTGCCCTTGCCTCGATTGGCAGGGGGAATGGGCACCACGGCATTCAGGCATAGCAACTTGTCCAATGTGATTCGTATGGCAGCTCATCTGCTTGTTAATCCACAGGGGGAGATGACAACACCTCCAGGATCGGCTCTTTGCATTCCAGGACATAGCCGTACTGAATGGTGTCTAGCACCCAGTGATTCTTGGTAACTCAGGCCCTTTCCTAAAAGAAAAGGCAAATTGTGCCCCCAACCAGGAGCACACAGTAAAAGGCCCGCAAACCTTCACTAAGCAGACCAGGAGGAGCCTCCTCTGGAGGGGACAGATTCTCTGGGTCCACAAGCTCCTCAAATGGACAGAGAACGAGCCAAAGCCCAGAAGAAAAGGAAAATAAAGGCTTACCAGGATGACAGGAGTCCCAAGACCCCAGAAGTCTGTTTAGCATGTCCACAATGGATGGGCGGAGGACGAGGAGGGAAAGGGCCCTGTCCACTTCCCAGATCCTTTCAGCCTATCTTCTGAAAGGCGATAAGGTTTAGCTTCGCCCAAGTCTTTCACGAACTTCTCCAAATTGGCCTCAAACAGGAGCTTCCCCTTAAAGGCCAATTGAGCCATTCAGGCTTTGGAAGATGTGTCCACTGTCCAATGGTGAAGCCAAATCCAATGCCATGTCACTGTCAACAGGGCATTATCCCTGGCCACTAAGCAGATAAGATCATACATGGCAACCAAAAGGAAGGCAGTAGCCAATTCCAAAAGAGCAGTAGTATCATCCGGTGGGAGATACTGAATTCACTGGAGAAGGGCTCAAGAAGGAAGGCCTGCATACCCTGCCAACTGAAGAATAGTGGCCGCCTCTGCAAACTGGTTCTTCAACAGAGTCCACCTTTAGGTCCAGTGTATCCTTAAAGGCCAATCAAATTTTCACACGAATGATGGTCCACCTTGTAACCACTGTGCCCTTCGCATCCACTTTAGGGATGTCGAATCATGCAATGCACTCCTCCTTTGGGAGAGCATGCAGGGAGTCATGCATATCCCATTCAAACAGGATGATATCCTTGATAACCTCTGGAAACCAGCAGCGTGCGGATCCAAAATGAACTATCCAAGGAATTCTAGTATGACGTGAACAACTTCCTGACAGACTTGATGTTCACAGACAACAGTACCATATTTGCTGAAAGGATGAAGAGGCCACTGACATCTGCATTGCCCAATCTTACAGCCTAAGAATCAATGTGGACAAGACCAAAGTTATGACCACGGATGGATCACAGGCCAATGTTCACCTTGATGGAATCAAAATCGAGCAGATCAAAGAAGTCAAATACCTGGGACTGCTGGTGCAGGAGAAGAAGGTGACATCCACCTCCAAAGTCCACAGCAAGACTGGCCAGGCAATAGCGTTCACCTCACTCAAATGGTGCCTCTGGAAGAAGGCCAATATCTCTATCAAGACCAAAATTCGCCTCTTTCGAACACTGATCTTGCTAATTCTCCTGTACGGATCAGAAACATGGACTCTGGTCAAACCTGACATGAACAAGCCAAGGTCTTTCAAATGTAATGCCTGAGACAGATTTTGGGTGTCTCTCTTTGTGATCACTACAATTCAAAACAATTCAGACAAGATGTGACCATAAACCTCAGTCGAAGAACAAATCCAAAAATGCAGACTGTGCTGGTTTGCAGAATGAACACCAGTTGGCTGCCATACAAACTCCTCTGGCCAGAGCAACCTGTTTGCTGGAGGGTTCAATGAGCAGCACCAAAGAAAATACATCGAAGAAGATCTAAGGAACCAGCAACTGACCATCGACAAGGCCAGAAATATCGCCAAGGTTGGAAGAATATTGTGAACACCACACAGAATCCAGCGGCGCTTACAGCAGTGTATTGGTTCAGAGGACAATTTGCTCCCCAAATGCCAGCTAAGGATTAAAGAAGAAAAAGAAGAAACACCTCCGGAAATGGAAAGACTGTAGTAGATTTATGTACTCCCTGCAGAAGTGATTGGACTTTTGGCTCCTGCTCTGCCTCTGAAGCGTCAGCCAAGGTGGAGGAAAATCAAACAATCAACATCACCAGCTCCTCCTTTTGGAATAGGTGGATAATACCAGCCTCCTCGTATTCCGCTGAATGCAAAAGTATTCCTTCCTTTGCATTAGATTCCACAGTCAAGACGTCAGAACCAAAATCCAGGTCCAAATCCTAGACAGCCCCAGCTGATCCAGATCTCCAGAAGGTGACCTCCACTGGGGAAGATTACAGGCATCAGAGCCGGGCTTCTACCCTCAGCCTGTCTCTCACGAGGCAAAGCTTGGGGGCATCCAGAGGCCGTAGGCTCGGCATTTCCATGCCAAAATGACCAGGCTTGCTGTAAGAATGAAAATAATTTTGGAAGGACAATCCGGAATCTGGCAGTTCCCCTCTCTGGTAAGGACTCAACCACAGGAGACATAGCTGCAACTGAGCCCTTAGAGGAAGGGGAGCAGGCAGAAGCTCAGTTGCCGGAACTCCTGGCAGGCTTATCATCCTTAGTCACAGCGTCATCTGTCACCTCCTGCACTGAGGCGGGCAAGGCCGGGCCAGCCGAATTCCTTCACCAGGAAAGGGGACACAGGCCCTTCAGGGATGAATCAGAAGCTGCCATGCAAGAAGAGTAGAGTCCAGAATCCATAGATGAAGCACCTCACTTGTCACAGGCCAAACAACGCTTCCTGGAAGACAACATAGAGAATCAAGGCAAAGACATACACTTGTGTGTGCTAAGACCGTGTTGAAAGAAAAGCATACATTAATGAAGCGTATACAGTAAACACTCAAAAAAAGACACTAGGGCAGGAACGCACATTGGAGCTGCTCAGGCAGAATGCGCGCTAGGACCAGCACACAAGGAGAAAACAGCTGCACCTGTCGAATTGATGTGCATCCTTAGGGGGAGAGATTAAAGTTCCCTCCTCAAGTCTTGCTGCGTACCTTCACGTGGTGACTCCGTTATTTAACATCTATACCAAATCACAGGAAGGCGACGCTACAATTAAAGTATGTTAGGAAAGAAGAAGAAACATATATACTGGCTGCACGTCGTCCAGGATAAAAATGTACCCACCCGTAGTTTAGGCACTAGGGCTAACGATGGTGGTTGTGATACTGCAAGTGCTGCAGATGCAGATAACATCCTTGCCACAGATGAAGGCCATGGTGACCCTGTTCATGGACCCATAGTGGCAGGAGATAAACCACAGAAATTAATGAAAAAGTTAAGAGGATTAACTAGGTTAAGTGGAATTCTGCAGATAAAGAGGAGATAATGCACTGCTGTTTTTATGCTACAAACCCTATATTTAAATCAAGAGGGTATACAAAGAGTCCATCAAAAGCTGGAAGAAAGAGGAAAATTGCCATTAGAAAAACTGCAAAAAACAACAGATGCAAATTTAAAAGATTTAATTTTAAAGATCAAAGAAAAAAAGTATGTGAATGATAACATCTTGAAGCAACTAAGGGATTCTGTGGGTTGGCTTAGAAGTGAAGTTCACGACTGCCGTAGTATGAGCAAAACTAACCCATTTGGAGAAACTACCCCGAGAAAACATTAACAGCACACATAGGAAAAGGGCAGGAAACCCCCATACCGTGCCAACGGTCACCCGTGGTCCACTCAAAAATGCGTCCCAAACAGATGTAATCAGGAGCCCCCAACAAGGACAATGACAAGGCCAAGTCTTGGTACTCACCCCCCCTGGGAGCCCCAGGCAAAAAATTCACACTGGGCTCAGCGCTACTCCCCTGAAACTGCTTCTTTACTGAATCTTTGGTTTTATATTGGCTTGCAGTCAGATATCTCTGACAGCCTTACTACCACTACTAATCATTTGTATAGCGCTACAAGGCATATGCAGCGTTGTACATATAGATGTAAGACACAGTCCCCTGCTCATCAGAGCTTACAATTTAATCAAGACAAAACACATAGCGAAACTGGAAACTAGAGTATGGTAATATACGCAAAAGTAGTAGACAAGAAAGGGAGGAGCATCAAGATCCAAAAGCGGCTTCTGCGATTACCAGGGGAGAACAGGGGGGGACAGAGGACGGAGGGGGCGTTGAGGTTGTGTGAGATAGCTGAAAATCTTCCAAATCCTTCCAATCTTCTAGCTGCTGAACAGGCCCTTAACAGGATAGGAGCACGGAGCGGAAACAATTTTCCCTCCTCCAATGGTGACCGAAAAAACCTTAGTCTAGTGCAGCCTCCCATATCGCACTCAAGTGAGAGAGTCACTCGAAGGTGGTCGTTCATGAGCGAAATCAAATTTTTCCTTCACAGTTGTTTGGATTTTTTCAGAATTGAGAAAATCCAGCCACCATCTGCAGGAGATAGAAGAATATTACGTTGCCCTCTAGAAGCTCAGGCAGATAGAGGCAGGAGAGTAATGTCATTGAAACCTGTGCATTTCACTGGTTCTCTGTCTCCACCAATCTGCTGGTAGGGGAATACAATCCACTTGTCTGGACTGATCTAGAGGACAATATGGAATGAACCCTTTAGTAAATGCACATTTAAGTGTGGCTGGATCCCTTAGCTACCATAGCTGTGGCTTGAAGAGATTCTGTTCTAGGCTTTTCTGTCAGCTGCAGGAAAATAAAGACCTGAAAAATACAACATAGCTTTACTAGAAACTTTTGGAAGCAGCTAGCAAAAAATCATCTGAATGTAGGCTAATACCTTTTATTTCCATTTCTGGCAATATTAAACAACACATTATACATAAAGTAGTAATTTGTTGGTATCTCATTTTGCAAAATTATACCTAAATTAAGAGCTCATAAACATTTCTAAATGAATACAGTAACATCCACATCAAGTAGTTGAACCTATTTCCATTAGAAGTGAAATAGTAAGAATTGTATCTTCTTTTGAGCTCAGTCACCTCACATAGTTTATTATGAATAAGAATTTAGAAAGTCCAATGCAGGCTTAATTAATCCCAGGGCCTGCCCCATAGAATGGATGAAGAAGTATAAAAATGCAATGCAATGTGTGCCTTTGAGTCAATGCTGACTCTTGACGACCCAACAGATCCTGGATTTTCTTGGCAGTGTGACCGGAAGTAGATTGCCATACCTTTCTTCTGAAGCAATGGAGGATTAAGTGACTTGCCCACAGCCACAAGGAGTGCTAGTGGGAATCAAAACCTGGTCACTTGGTTACCAAGCCAGTGCTTTAACCACTGGACTAATCCACCACTTCAGATGGAGCAGTAGTGACTGGATAAAGATTGTTGCACTGCAGATCCATCTATTTCCTTAAAGTTAATTTCTTTTGATTATGGTCTTGACCCCCCCTTCAAACTGTGGGCTAGTGAATATGTCTTTATTATTTTTTTCTGTAATGAATGAATTAATTTAATTGTATTTTTTTCTTCTGTGATATTTCTTTTCTGTAACAAGACTATTTGTTCTTATAAAATTTAAAATCCACATAAATTTTAAAAAATGTGAATTAGGAAGGTTCAGAATTGAGAAAAAAAACTAACAAAAATGGAGCTCAAATGGGCACCAGAAGGAATGCAGACAATTACAAAAACTCTATAATCTCCCTAAACTAACATAATGTGCACACCACTCTATTGTAGTATATTAACAATGTTTTTGCATGCACAAAATCAATCCAGCCTCAGCTATTCATTGCTATAATATATAGCCATATTGATTTCCAAGAAAACTGGAGTCTTTATAGGTTATAATACTTAATATTGGCATTGCAGTACATAAACAAAAACTGTTTACATACTAGATATAATCTGAATTGTCTACATATTTTTCCAGTCTTGTCAATTAATATAAAATTATTTTCAATAATGATTTTTGGTAGTATAATTACGAATAAAAATTGTGGTTATCCCTAAATTTACATTACATGCTCACAGTGACTTGTTACCAAATAAAAACATGGTCCTTAATGTTTAGGTTCAATTCAGTAAATGCTGAGAGAGTTATAGTAGAAAGAGGAAAAACTCTCCCTATCATATTAAAAAACTATAATTATAGATTTAGGTTCACAGTTGTCCCACATAGCAAAGCAGAGTTACTCACCCGTAATAGGTGATCTCCAAGAACAGCAAGAATCAGTCTTCACATATGGGTAATATCGGCACTGATGGAGCCCGCGCGGGAACGCTCCCCAGCATCTAATAGGAAAGCCTTTGGGAGAACTCCACTCTGCCTACATGCTTGCCTTCCCACCTTCTCTCCTCAGTTGAGTTTGTAGCTGAGAGGAAGAGAAAAAACAAATGAACCCTACAACTCCTAGGGGAGAAGGCGGGTTGTGAAGACTGATTCCTGTCATTCCTGGAGATCACCTGTTACAGGTGAGTAACTACGTTATCTCCAGGAACAAAAAGGAATGCACATATGGGACTTACCAGTTCTCAGGTACCAGAACTGGCATTGGGGGAGGGGGGGGGGTGGAGAGCAGTGATCCTTGAGGCCAAATGCTTATAGCCAAAGAGTCTGGAAGAATTGTGGGCCATTGGACTCAATTCCAGGAAACAATAATCCTCCAATGATAGTCTGGTCTCTTGTAGAAGTCCAGAACGGAGGGTAGGAGTTGAGTTTAAGCCCCAGAGGTGATGAAGTACAGCTTGGCCAAAGACAAAGTCCCGATGGGAGTCTCTGTACAGACAATAGTGTGCAGCAAAAGTATGAATGGAGGACCAGGTAGCTGACCGACAGAGATTGGCTACGGAGGTTGCCATAGCCCGCACATTATGAGCAGTGACATGACCCTCCAAAGACTGCATGCGCACATGCAAAAGAAATGCAATCTGCTATCCATTTGGATCGAGTATGTTTCATCACCTGTAGGCTCAGGTGACTAGGATCAAAGGAAATGACTAATTGAGAGGATCTTCTGTAATCTTTAGTTCTATCCAAGTAGTTAGTCAGTGCCCACTTGCAGTCTAAGGTGTGTAGCGCAGTGAGCTGACGTGAGGACAATGAGGAAGATTACCTTCCAAGATAAAAACTTCAGTGAAGTGGTGGTTAAAGATTCAGGAGGCGGCTTTAGGGTTGAGCGAGAACCACACTGAGATCCCAGGCCACTGGAGGTGGCTTAATGGGTGGCTTGGACAGCAGGAGGTCCCGCATGAAGTGTGCCACTGAGGAGTGTGAGAAGATAGGCTGTCCATCTAGTAGTTTGTGAGAGGCCGCAATGGCACTACTGTGAACTCTCAATGAGTTAGTCTTATGACCTGTTAAGGATAAGTAGAGGAGATAATGTAGAAGGGACACCACTGGGAAAGAAAAGAGGTCAAAGTCCTTTGGGAAGCACCAGAGGGCAAATCTACTTCACTTGAAGGCATAAGATCGCCTGGTAGAATCCTTGCGAGATGCAAGGAGGACATCTTTGACCCCCTGTGGCCGACAGCTAAAACCAGTCGTTTCTTTACAACATCAACAAAATTCACCCATTCCTTTCTGAGCACACTACTAAGACATTTATCCATTCCTTAGTCACCTCCCATCTAGACTATTGTAACCTACTCCTTGCTGGTTTCCCTCTGAATCATCTCTCTCCCCTTCAATCTGTTCAACACTCTGCTGCACGACTAATCTTCCACCAGCTTCGTCATGCTCATATTACCCCTCTTCTCAAGTCACTTCTTTGTCTCCCTATCCATTTCAGCATCCAATTCAAACTTCTCCTGAAGACCTATAAGTGTATTCACTCTGCAGCTCCTCACTACCTTTCCTTTCTTATCTCTCCCTACATCTCTCCTTGGGAACTCCGCTCTTCTGGCAAATCACTTCTATCTCTGCCCTTCTCTTCTACTGTTAACTCCAGACTTTGCTTCTTTCACCTTACTGCTCCTTATGCCTAGAACAAATTATCTGAGCCTGTATGTCATACGTCTTCTCTTACTCTTTTCAAATTTAGGTTGAAAACTCACCTCTTCACTGCTGCTTTCAGATCCTGACTAACCTGATCTCCTTCGTGTTTCCTTACCATTCTCCCTAGATGTATCCTATGGCTACAGTTACTGTGTTGTCTGCCTCAATTAGATTGTAAGCCCTGATGAGCAGGGACCGTCTTTCACATATGTCTGTGCAGCACTGCGTACATCTTGTAGTGCTATACAAATGTTCAGTAATAGTAGTAGTTGGTCAAGGTCAGCTAGCACTATCTTTTCAGCAGCCATGCTATCAGGCGTAGTAGGGAGGTTGAGTCTGCGCAAGGTCAAGGAGCAGAGGAAACCACAGATGATGGGGCCAAAAGGGAGCTATGAGAATCATTGGGCCCTTGTCAGCCTGTAGCTTGAAAAGCGTTTTTGATATCAAGGGTATGGGTGGGAATGCGTAGAATAGTCGTTGTCAGCAATGTTGAGGAAGGCAGCGACAGAACTCTAGAGCAGAAGAGTGGAAGCTGTGTGTTTTGCAGAGTGACAAAAGATCTATGAGTGGAGTTCCCCACATCCGGAAGATCCAAGCAGCCATCTCCTGATGCAAGGTCCATTTGTGTGGACAAAGGATTTTGCCTAGCGTGTCCAGAAGGACATTGAGTTTGCCAGGGAGGTACACTGCTCTGAGGTGAATGCAGTGTGAGATGGCAAAGGACCACAGGCAATGCACTTCCGCGCAGAGAGGATGGGACCCTGTGTCGTCCCCCCCCCCCCCCACGTTTGTTCACGTAAAACATGGCGACTTGGTTGTCCATTCTGATAAACAGGTTTCCCCGAAAATTGCCAGTAGTTCTAGGAGGTTGGTCTGCAGGGCAACCTCCACAGTGTCCACAGTCCCTGTGTGGTTAGGTCATTCAGATGCGCTCTCCAATCCAGCTTGGAAGCATCTGTTGTCAGGGTGCACTGAGGTGGAAGCATCTGAAAAGGTGACCTAATGAGTAGTTTCTGTGGAGAGCACCACCACTAAAGGGGCCTGATTAGTTGAGGTTGATATGGATCTTGTCTATGAGATGCCCCTTTGCTTGCGTCCACTGGGAAGATATTGCATTTGTCGCATGTGTAATGGAGCATAGGGGATGACATGGACCATGGAGGCTTTGTGTCCTAATAGCCATAGCATCTCTCGAGCTTTTACTTGGTTTTGCTTTTGCAATCCCTTTGCTAGCTCAATGAGGCGGGCATAGCAATCCCGTAGAAGGAAAGCTCGGGCCTGTTGAGAGTCTAAGAGCGCTCCAATGAACTCCAGTCATTGGGTTGGAGTGAGGTGAGAATTTGGAAAGGTATGACAAAGCCACAGTATTGATGCACCAGGATGATGCAATGAAGGGAGAGTCTTACCTCTTAAGGGGAGTTTCCCTGATCAGCCAGTCTTCTAAGTAAAGAAAGACAAATACCCCGAAGGTGCGAAAGTAGGCAGCGATTACTGCCATGCATCTTGTGAAGACCCTTGGGGAAGAGGCTAGACCGAAGGGGAGAACCCGGTATTGAAGCGCAGATACTGTCTGTGCAAGGGATGGATCAGTAAATATGTGTACGCCTCTTTTAGATCTAGAGAACATAGCTAATTGTGTCTCTGGAGGTATGGTAAAAGAATTCCTAGAGAAATAGTTTGAATTTTTCTCGGACCATGAATTTGTTTAGGTCTCTGAGATCCAAGGTGGGTCTGAATCCTCCTGTTTTCTTTGGAATAAGAAAATATGTACAAGCCCATCCCTTCTTGAGGAGGAGGAACTCTTTCTATGGCAACCTGGGAGAACAGAGTGGTTACCTCTTCTTTTAAGAGAGTGCTCTGAAGAGATTGTGTGGGATAATCTCCTGTGAAGCTGGTGGGGGGGGGTAAAGTTTTAAAGTGAAGCTGATAACTGCTTTAGACAATCTGGAGCAGGGGTCTCCAAACCTGTCCTGAATGGCTGCAATCCTGCTAGGATTTTGGGATATACCTAATGAATATGCATGAGATATATTTGCATGCACTGTCCCCATTGTATTTGAATTGATCTCATGCATATTCATTAGGGATAGCCCGAAAATCTGGCAGAATTGCAGCCCTCCAAGACAGGTTTGGAGACCCCTGATCTGGAGTGTCCACTGCTCTGATGTTATGAGGCGCCATCTGTGGGCATAGTGACAGAGTCTGCCTGCTATTTGCAGGGGCTGTGGACTCCTCCGGGGCAGATTAGCAATGTTCTCCAGGAAGGAGTCAAAAACCAGGTGCAGGTTGTGCCTGTGCAGCTGGTTGAGGCTTAGAAGCCTTGGGCTTCTTGGGCTGGCAAGGGCCTTGCTGTCTCTGCTGAGGATGCCGAGACTGATATGAGGGTGGGTAAGGAGGATATTATCTCTTCTTTTTAGAATAGGACGATTTTTTGAGAAGAGCCTTCCTCTTGGATGGGCCAGCTGTTTTCCTGGAAAGGTGTTTTAGGGTGAGATCGTCCATCTCAATCTCCCCTGTTTTTTACCTCCAATCTTTGCCATAAAGATTTACTCTAGTACATGGGATATTGGCAAGTTTATCCTGGACCCATTGCTTGAGATCTGATGCCTGGAACCAAGCCATTCTACAAGCCCCAATGCAGACTGCTGAAGCTCTGCTTATTGATTCAAAGGCATCAAAAGAGACCATGGTAAGAAAATTAGAAGTATTTTGGTCTTGTTTGATGAGTGTCTGGAATGTACTCCACTTATCCTTAGGAAGCATGGGCCTGAAAGTCTACAGATCCCTGGTGACATTCTTCAGAAACATGCCCCTTTATAGCATGTAATTCTGCAGGCCAACATGCATGCTTGGAAACATCGACGCCCAAAGGCATCGAGTATTCTTGAGTCTCTGCCAGGTGGCATAGATGAATGGTTCTTAGAGCTCTTTATGTGGCGCATCACCAATTCCATCACCATTGAATGGTGGGGGAGTTGAAGTCTTTGGAAGCCTGGGCACTCTGGTACTTGGTACATGGTATCGGGCCTCTTGCTGACAGGCGGAACTATGAGCAGGGCTTCCCACATGCAGAGCATAAGATCCTGTAGGATCTGATGCACCAGTAATATAGCAGCCTCCTTGGGTGTGGGAGAGTATTTGGAGTATCTCCAATTCTTCTTCCCTCGGGTCTTTTTCTGAGGCTAATGTGATGGCGAGCCCTGCTGCCATTTCATGTATGAAGTCCTAAAAGGACATATCTTCTGGTGGGGACCAACACTGTTCCTGAGGCGGTAAAGGATCCAAAGGATATTTGGAAGTTCTCGGGAATTGAGTGATCCCTTGTCAGATTCTGAAGAACTGGACTTAGAGTCTGGTAAGAAGTCAAAGTATCGACAGTCTTGGGTTCGACCTTGATGCTTAATGGCCATCGAAGGTCAATGCCAATGCTGATTCTGATGCTCAGAAGTACCGGAACCAAGTGCCATGTCAGTTTAAATCTGTTGGATACTGGGGATCTTGGTCAGTTCCAAACAATAGTATCGCCTTTGGAGGTTCCATTGATGCCAGTTCAATGGCCAGCATTGGGACGATACACTTGTCTGTAGGCTCAGTGCCGAAGCCTGCACTCCTGAAGCTCTCGATGTTATCGGTACAGAGTCTGCCAGGAGT
Source organism: Ichthyophis bannanicus (assembly GCA_033557465.1). Lineage (NCBI taxonomy): Eukaryota > Metazoa > Chordata > Amphibia > Gymnophiona > Ichthyophiidae > Ichthyophis > Ichthyophis bannanicus. The sequence continues at coordinate 636,606 of JAWIIG010000038.1, read as the reverse complement.
GCTGCCAAACTCCTCTCGAGAGTCAGCCTGTGTTGGTCCAGGGAGATGGCGGATGTCTGGGTGGAATCACCCACAGGGCTCTGTGGAACCAGTAGCTCGCCAGAGGTTGATTCCTCGGGAGCATCACGAAGCCCCTCTTGTGCTTTGGAGGACAGATCCTCCCACTGGGACTGTTTGGCTGGCCAGTCTGCATTGGAAGCACCTCTAGGGGATTCGCGATGCTTATACTGGGACTTCTCTCTGGTCTCAGTATCAGTTTTCGATGCTGATGACTTTGGAGCTGCCAGAGACTTAGACTTACTTTTATGTTTGACTTTGAAGAAACCTGAGACATAAGAGGAAGCAACGCCCTCGAAGAAGTGGAAGCCACTGACATCAAGTCCAAGGCGAACAACAATCTGTACTGTCTGGCATGATTCTTTGGGACTCTCTTTGTCATTTGCTGACACAAAGGACAAGAACATATGCCATACTGGGTCAGACCAAAGTCCATCAAATACAGTATCCTGTTTCCAACAGTGGCCAATCTAGGTCACAAGTATCTAGCTGTTTCACCAGAAGACACAGGTTCCACAATGCTCATATTGGGACAAGCAGTGGATTTCCCAGGTCTCCTTTAATAATGGTTTATGGACCTTTCCTCCAAGAACTTGTCCAAACCTTTTTTAAACCCAGCTACAACACACTACACTAAAGATTTGGGTTGATGTTCAGGCCCCAAACATTTTAGACACCAGTCATGTTTATCAGTTACTGATTTGGTACCAGCACACTTGGTGCATTTTTTAAAGCCACTAGTTGGCTTTTTCATGCCTCAAAAAGTTGTCTTGAAGATAAGGCTATGTAGGCCTAAAGGCCTAGTTTAGCAGTGAAAACCGCATTAAAGAAAAAAGAAAAATGTACAATAAAAAAGAATTATAGGGACCGGTGTTGAATTAGATGGACCGGCGTTGACAGGAAGGCAAAAGCAAGATACTCTATACCAAAAAGATGACGTTTTTCGGCAGTGACAAAAAAACACACATCCTGCTGGCTCCATGGAAAACGAAGAACTGATAAGAGGAATTAGGAAGGCAGGCACACAGGTGCAGTGGAGTGCTCCCAAAAGCTTTCCTACTGGATGCTGGTGATTGTTCCTGCGCAGGCTCTGTTGGTGCCAACATCACCCATATATAAAGATTGCTTATTCCTGGAGATTTTATAAGACCTGAAATATTTTTTCTTTTATGCATGAAGAAATATGGCAGCTTTTCTGTGCAAAAAACCCACTTATCGTTTACTAATGTAGGGAATGAAGTAGTATTACAAGTGAACAAAAAAAAAGCAAAGCACACAAAAATGGCTACATTTTAAATGACAATGTAGTAATGTAGTAGTCCTTAAATCCCTGTGAATAGTTCCAAGTTCCAAGGTAGAAATATTTAGCAAAATATCTCATTTGTATCTTTAAAGCTCACATTCAATCTACTATTTCTGTACTATTTTTGTTGTCAGGATACTACAGGCTTACAAAATTGAAAGGGATTTCTGAAATCGGCTCTCAGCAAGTGTACTACATATCAAACATATGAAAGCCAGAAAGGCACCATTTCTTAAGATGCTGTTATTAGGAACTAACATATAGGCTCTGATCCTTTAGCACAGCAGTTTACTTATAATTTTCCTGTGTTAATCTTACTCATAACGCAGTAAGACATTTCAGCACAGGAAAACAAACCAAAACCACTGCGCTAAAGGGAAGTGCAGTGAGCATGCAAACTGTTGGATAAAAAATTGTTTCTGATGCAAAAAACTGTGCTAAAATCCAGAGCTGATTTTTATTCTTCTTGTATCATTAAAGTTTTATGCCAGTTTAGGATTGGCATGAAGCTGCAGCGCAAGAGCATTTCACCTCAGATCAAACAGTTTAATATGGCATTTTAACACAGTGTTTATTTCATCAAGGCCATGGACTAAAAGACCATCTGCCCTGAGAGAAGACCAAGAGCATATCTAATAGCAAAAGTTTAGCAGTCTGGCTTTAGGAACAGCTTCCCCTGCAACTCCGACCTCTTCCCGGTCACAGGAGGAGCTGTCGTGGTCCGGGCCCAGACAGTGGAAGCAGCAATCATGAGTATCTTTAACCAATATCGTCTGGCCACATCGGTCACACTTTTGAAATCCACTGGGAGTCATGGTGGGAGAACACCTGGCTGGGGTCGAGGACCCCCAGGCGAAAAAAAGGCATGAACACCGGTCAAGGAAAAACCTCGACAAAAAGGGACCGCAACGAGGCCGAGGACAGCACTTAGGTGCACGACTCGAGGCCGAGGACAGTATAAGACCGAAGTCAAGAATTTGGAAGGGAAAGAAAGCACAGTTACTTACCTGTAACAGGTGATCTCTGGGAACAGCAGGAATAAGTCTTCACATATGGGTACGTTGGTATCGACGGAGTCTGCGCGGGAACGCTCCCCAGCGTCCAATCAGAACGTTTTTGGAAGCATCCCAACACGCCTGCGTGCTGCCTTCCCGCCTTTCCCAACTGCCTCTCCTCAGTTAAGTTTTAAAACTGAGGCAAAGAGAGAGAGAGCAAGAAAGGGAAAGATAGAGATAGAGAAAAGCAACTCCTAGAGGAGGTGGATGGGTTGTGAAGACTTATTCCTGCTGTTCCCAGAGATCACCTGTTACAGGTAAGTAACTGTGCTATCTCCAGGAACAAGCAGGAATGAGTCTTCACATATGGGGACTCCCCAAGCTAAGATGCCCAGAGGGAGTCCTAGCATGTAGCGAATCTTGAAAGAGCTATGCTACTCCTCAGGACCTCAGGCATCTTGGGGATGGAGGGTAGGAGTTGAATTATAGAAAAGGTGCTGTGGAACAGCTGGACTAGAACAGGACTTCTATGGAGGAAGATCCTGTATAGATGACATTTAGTAGTAAAAATATTGAGTGCAATATTCTAATATGGACCTCCCTTGGTGGTATTGTAAAAAGTCTATTGAGGTTCATATGGATCTGTTAGAAGAGCCAGTAGAAGATCCTCAAAGAGTGCCTCACTGTGAAGTAGAGGTAACAAACTGTAGGAAAAACAAGTGGAGATCAGAACCCATCAGGGTGAGAAATAGCCCCAGGGGAAACTGGGGTAGTACAATGAGGTAGGGCTTCAGCGGGAAACGCAGAAGGTACTATTAGACAAAGCTTAAGCCCTTTTGGTTGAAGAACAGTACAATGCTAGGAGCAAAAGGAAAAATAAGTCTGACCGATTTGGACTGACAATGGAAATCGTCCCTGTAGGAGAGAAGGGGTATGGAGACCCCTATATCCGATAACAAAGTAAGGACAGACTTATGAAGCGTTACAGCTTTAGATTAACTGAAAATCCGTGATGTCTTTCCTAAATGAGGTCAATTAGGAAAGAAAGGTACTTGGAAAGCTTCAGAGGTACCTAAACCTGAAAGGTTATGGTAAGAGAAACAAAAAATTTGTTAATTACCACAGGGAGTGGTTATATGTGTAGAACCCCAAAGCATGCTGGCACAGCATTGATAGGGATAGTGCACATCCGTCAGAGTCATATAGGAATATATGGATATATGAACCTAGACAGAGAGATAGATAAGTACATAGATACATATCTACCTAGAAGATATATCTCGACAGGTGTATATATATATATATATACATATATATATATATATATATATATATATATATATACATACATATATATATATACACACACACACACAGATATACCTGGGCGGAAGATACAGAGATACATATAGATATATATGTATATATATAAATATGTAGACATATAGACACAGGTCTCCATGTAAGTAGATGGAGACATGGCTATATAACTAGATCCCCATAGGGATAAGGGGATAGAGGGAAGATTCATCTAATAACAAGAAGGGTAATACCTGCTTGAATAGATGTATAGAGAATCTTCTTTCCCTGGTTATAGTTGAGAGAGTCAGAGGAATGGTCTCCCTGACAAGAAGGAGTCTAGATTCCTTTAAGAATTCGAGCTCTTGAATAACCAGGATGGCCTACGTGAAAAATGCAGAGGATAACTTCAGTCTGCAGGCAGCAAGTCCAGATCTCTCTAGAACTGCAGTATGGTGAATGGATAGAGGACGCCACTGGAATAAGATACCATATTGACCTGCCTATGAGGGCAAGATGGGTATCAGGCGTCCTTGAGCTGCAACTGAAAGAAAACTATCCCTGGCAAGAAGTCCAAAGGAGATATAGACCAAGCCAGGGAATTGGCCATTCTTTAGGTTTTCACGTGATGAAAGGCCTATGTCTTTTGTCTCAAAAAGACATTTTAGATGAGATGGTATGGGTAGGGAACACCTACCAGTCATGGGAGAATGACTGGGTGAACCCCTCCTAACCATCTGGGATTATCTGCTAGGCAAGATACTAATGCTCTCTAGCAAGGGCCCATAGTGCAAAGCTACTCTGTAGAGTTGCAGAGAGCATGTTAGAGGTTGGTTAGAAGAAAAAACTGGCTGCTTAAAGCCAGTAGGTAACAAACTATTCTGCCAAAAACAAGGGGGCGAAGAATAGAAGTCAACCAACAAGTCTGTGATAATAGGGTTTCCAAAAAAGATTGATAACCTGTTTGGGGTTTAGCACTGAGGCTAGGATTGCTAGTGGAGGAGAAACCCTGGTTGTGTGGTGAACAGAACCAGTGGCTTAACCACTAGGAATTGCTGCATTTGCAGCAACTACCAGGGCAGCGGAAAAAAATTTCTTTATCCTTTTTTTTTTTAGATTGGAAAAAGAAGCAACAGACATAAGTAGGAGTGGTAAGACTTCCTTATTGTCTGATGAGCTGCCCTAAAGTAAGAAAAAGGGGGAGACAACTCTGGAAGGGAAAATCCCCTTGTTGAATAGGTAGAGGACCATAGGGGCTTACCAGTGTAATAGAGCCACTCTTACAAACCAAATGTTGTAGTAAGAGGGAGGTAAGACAGAGTTGAAGGAGAATGACTATGTAGTAAGTCTCTGAAAGGTAAGATGATACATGCTAGTACAGGGAAAACTGTCTTGTTGATAGCTGTCACCTCTCTTTTCCTAGTAGGAGGAAGAGAAACCTGTTAACTATAGGCATGATCACCATAAAGACTCTTAGAGCAAAAAGAAAGGATGTCTCGTGAAGAGAGATCCATGAGAATTTAGGATGAATTTAGTGTAGATGCTTCAAGTGAAAAGAAGCAGACTGCAAACTCTAACCACCAAACAGGAGATGTAATGATAAATCTATCTGAAACCCTGCGACTGCTGGGTTTGCTGAACCTGTTGAGGTTGTGGTTTCTTTAGACCAGTGCGATGTTTCCCCTGTTTGGGAACATCTGTATGACGGGCAGAAGATGGATAAAACTTTTTCCCCTTAGGGGAAGAAAGTTTATTAGGAAATTTCCTACCAACTGGGAAAGAGGAAGGCGTAGAACAGCCTCTGGAAACAGCAATGTCAGTGGTTAACTGAGCAACTTGGAGTAAAGACTCCTTGTTAAAAAGATTTTCTCCAGTGCAAGGAGTATTTCCCAGTCTTTCTTGTGCCCATTTGTCCAAGTCTGAAACTTGGAGCCAGGCTTTACGTCATGCCCCTATAGCTATAGCAGAAGTTCTGCTAACAGACTCAAAGGAGTCTAGGGAAGCACGAGTAAGGAACCTAGAGATATTTTGAGCATGACTAACCAATAAGGAATAGTCTGCTCTTTTGGGCTCTTGAAGAAAAGGGGTCAAAAGCAGTAATTTCTTTGTGACCTCTTCAAGAGATAATCCCATATAGAAAATATATGAGAGAATTCTTGCTGAAAGCATGGATGCCTGGAAGGTTTGGTGTCCAAAGGCATCTAAAGTCTTAGACTCACGATCTGGCGGATAAGAAGAGTGCTTTTTAGTACTCTTAATACGCCTCATTGCTGATTCTACAACAATGGAATGATGAGGAAATTGAGTCTTTTGAAAACCTGGAGAGGGGGGCACCTTATATAGAAGATCAGTTGCCCTAGAAGGTGGGGGTACCGTTAAAGGAGTTTCCCACATTCGAAAGAGGAGATCCTGCAAGGTCTGATGCAAAGGAAGCATGATGTTCTCCTTTGGACTCCAGGGAACATACAGGGATTCTGTATTCCCTGGTGTAGGATCCTGACCCGGTATAGAAATGGCAAGTGACTTTGCCATATCAAGCAGGAATGCTTGAAAAGAAAAATCCCCAGAGGGAAATCCTCTAGAAAGAGGAGGACAGGCTAGATCTGTTGAAGAACTAGCATTGGCACCACTGTTCCCTCTAAGCTGTGCGTGTGTGCGCGCGCACACACCTCGCCGAGTGAGCGCACATACTTTACAACAGAGCGCACAAAAATTACGGTTCTGATTCTGATAGAAAACAACACAGACATTCTTAAAATTGAAAAGTTGTTGTGTATTTATGGTTTTCACAAGTTCTACAATATTTTCTAGTGCAATCAATGTGGTGTACATACTGTATTCTGACTTGTAGTCAAATTTTAAAGTATATAACTCCGAGTGTCGTTATGTGGCGCACAAAAATTTTAACCTTGCTTCAAAATCTGCACAGCTGATATTTTATGCGCACACAGCTTACAGAAAATTAGAGGGAACATTGATTGGCACCCAGGGATCTATCCAAATTTAGAGGAATAGAAGACCCTAAAGGGTGGAGTATCGGATCCTTAGAGGATGGTCGCCGGTACCGCAGGAGGTCGGGACCAGCAACAGTCAGTAGCGCATCATCCATGCTAGGGATCGATTCCAAACTCAGTACCGAGGGAAGCGAGCCTGATGAGAGAAGCATGGAAGGTACCGACAGCAATGGTAATGTGGATACCGGTACCGACTCCAGCACTGTATCCGATACCAGTGGATGAAGGCCAGCCAGTGACAGCTCTAACGGTATCGAAGAAACCGAGAATGCCCGACATGGATCATTGGAACCGTGCCTTCGGTACTGTCCGGTATAGGTACCAAGGCGAGTTGGTACCCAGTCATCCAGACTGGAGATCGATTCCAGACTCGGCATCGAGGGAAGCGAGTCTATCGATGCACATCTGGAGGGTACCGGTGTCGGTACCAGTACCAGTACCGGGATCGATACCGATACTGGAAGATCGGTCTGCAGCGTATCCAAAGGGCCCGCAGCCGAGGACGCCAGACTACGATCTTTGGTGAGGAATGTTTCATCCAACACCATTGCTGATGCCGGGGTATCGGTACCGCTCGAAGCGGATGCCACCACCGAGAATGGCTCAGGTATGTTCGGAGAGGGGTGAACCTCAGGAACAACCTGAAACCCCACTAAGCATTTGGAGGCCGAAGACTCCCACCGGGGTTTTAAAGCCAGTGTGTCCTCAAGGGCAAGGCCAGAGGCATCTCTATGCTGTGCATGAGATCTACCACTCGAGGGCTGGCTAGTCTTAACAGACTGTTTTTGGGTTACCTGATCCTGTGAAGAAGAAAGGGTGGTCGGTGCCCTAAAGTTGACTGGGGACCGCATATCGAGGTGAACTCGATGCTGAAGACTTCTTCCGACTATACTGTTGCAGGAGGGACACTCCAGCGGATAGTAGTCAGGACCCAAGCAGGGCAGACACCAATTATGAGTGTCTAAAATGAAATTTGTACCTCCACAGTTTGAACATTTCTTAGGGATAGTGGCTGGCGCTTCCATGAGGAAAAAGAGTAGGCCTAGCAGGCCGAAAAAACCCGTCAGGCCCTAAGAAGGAAAAAGGGTATTCCTTATAAAGGAAAATTAAGAAGAAAAAAGAAAAGAAACACTGGCGGTACCGGTGGCGTCGGGGAAGGCAGATGCGACCACAAGAAAACCAAAAAATAAAAGAAGAATTTTCTGCGGTGACAGAAGGACGTCCTGCCGGCTCCGCGGAAAAACAAAAACTGAGGAGAGGCAGTTGGGAAAGGCGGGAAGGCAGCACGCAGGCGTGTTGGGATGCTTCCAAAAGTGTTCTGATTGGATGCTGGGGAGCGTTCCCGCGCAGACTCCGTCAGTACCGACATACCCATATGTGAAGACTCATTCCTGCTTGTTCCTGGAGATTCACTTTTTCCAGGAGAGATGAGGACTACGTCCGTTGGGCTCCGCGAAAAAAAGGAGACTGAACAAGATGGCACCCTTGGGTGGGAAGGGGACCACGCATGCGTGGTAGCATTCCCAAAGGCTTTCTTTGAAAACTGGGGAAATGCTCCGTGTGGGCTCCATCGACGCCAACGTCACCCATATGTGAGGAATGACTTCCTGTTTGTTCCTGGAGAAACTTACCGTTCGCTGATCTAGCTGACAAGCCTGAAGCAAGAAACACTGAGCTCTGCAGTAATCCCGGCACAGAAGTAAAACTCAAGCTGCTTTTATTATTGAAAGTGACAGCCTCCTTAAAAGGACTATTTTAGCAAACTGAAGGGAAAACCCAGATCTCTTTAACTCAGAGGTGTGGGTAGCCCAGCCAGGGGGTGGGGGAGGCATCTGGACCACCAGACCCACCAAAAGAACCTGGTGGCAGAGAGGTCTACTGCATCCTTGTTCACCCTCTCACTCAATCAGTTTTGACTGAGAATATGGAATTCCGGAAATTTGAAAGGAAAACCCAGATCTCCGTGGATGAGAGATGTGGGTAGTCCAGCCGGGGGAGGGGGGAGGGAATTGGAGGAGTGGCCTAGTGGGAGGAGTGGGAGGAGTGGCCTAGTGGTTAGGACAAGGTACTTCAGGCCGGAGGGCCGGGGGTTCAAGTCCCACCTGGGGACAGCAATCTAAGGCCGGAGAGACTGTGATTTCTAGTCCTATAGGTACTCCTTGTGGTCTTGGGCAAGCCACTTAACCCTCCATTGCCCATGTTCCCTGTAAGTATTAGCGTATGTGTGTCATATCCCCTCGTGTTAAATGTATCTCCCAATTGACCGCTTTGACCCAGTGAAAAGCGGGATATAAATACAGCTAAATAAATAAATAAATTGGACCATCAGGTATTTAACCCCTTAGGGCCCACCAGACCCACCAAAGGATCCTGATGTTAGACAGGCCTTCTGCAGTTCGTCAGCCCTTTCACTCAACATTTCTGAGTGAGAATAACCCAGTTTAAGGCTAGAAGACTTCCGTCTCCTTTCTTAGTCTTTTCTGTCTAATTAGTCCTAATGCTCTTAACCAAATTTGTGGGAATATTGCTTAATAAAATTCCCTAACCCTAGGGATGTGTCTTCAGCTACAGAGAACTGAGGATACTGGATCCTGGAGCTGAAGAGGGAGCTCTTACATGGGAGATCAGAATTTTGACATGCTCAGTTCTCAGTTGCTGAAGATAGAGGAGAACCCATTCGTCGAGGCTGGATTGGAGGGATTAATGGAAAGACAGGTAAGGTCTAATTTCACCTTTCTTCCCAAGTTTCTGGGTTTTCTTAAGGATAATCTTTAATATACCTGAACTCTTGCTTTTAGATATGCTCTTGGTCTGCTCTCAGGGTGGATGGCGTTTCCTTTCGGAAACAGTCATATCACGAGTAGATAACAATATTATTAATTTATCTAATTAGTACATTTGAAGAACAGGTCCTTTCTAAAGGAATGACTTTTGTTCCTACTAGGAAACACGGACCGTTTAATACACGAGTTGAGCTATATAAATTCTTTAGGAAGTTACATACTACATACTTTTTTGCATCACATGCTACAACCACCATTGATGATTCAGTCATTAAGACGACTTTCACTTGGGTTCCTCCAAATGTAGCTCACGCTTCACTTGAAGCCTTTGAAAATGGTGTTTTACAATGTGTGCAGGAGCTTTACTCACGTCCTACGAAATTATATAACACTATAACCAAAGAGGAAAGGAGGGCCATGAATGCCCGCAGGGATAATCCTGATATCATTATCAAACCGGCTAATAAGGGGGGGTGACCTTAGTAGTCATGAATAGGAAGGATTATATTAGCGAAGTTGAAAGGCAGCTTAAGGATAAGACCTTTTATCAACATCAAGGCGGAGACCCCACTACTGCCTTAAAAACAAGTATTGACAGTATACTTGTCACGGGCCGAGAAATATGGTTCTTAACGCCACATGAATTTGAGTTTGACTGTTTTACATCCGATTATTCCCACGATTTATATTTTGCCAAAAATACATAAATCACTCACAAATCCCCCTAGTTGGCGAATTATCTCGGCCACAGGTTCATTGTTCAAACCCATTTGTAAATTTCTTGACTTTTTGTCTCATAGGCTCTATCATATGTTAGGGACACCACCACATACATGGTTCATTTTTTAAAATGATTTTAAGGATTACCATGATCGATTGATTTTAGTTACCCTTGATGTGGCTTCTTTGTACACCAATGTTCTATAACAGGCTGTGCTGGATATCATTTCTGATGTTTTGTTTGACTGACCAAGACCTACTCATATTCCAAGCCACATTCTTGAGACTTTGGCTTCCCTAGCACTCAAGGAAAAAAAAATTTATATTCGGAGATTTGATGTATAAACAAATAAAAGGGGTGGCCATGAGCTTCTCCATGGCCCCCAGTGTAGCCAGTCTATATATCATGGATTTTGAAAAGAAATATCTGGATGATCATCCTTTTACTTCTAAAGTACGGATATGGAAACAATATATTGATGACATCTTTATCATCTGGGATGGCTGTTTGAACACCCTTCAGGATTTTCACCAGTGGTTGAATTCACCTGATCACAATTTGCAGTTTGAGATGACATATAGTGAAGAAAAAATCTCATATTTAGATATTCTTATTAGTAAAGGCCCTAAGGGTTTCGAAACAAATCTATTTAGGAAACTAACCAATCATAACAATTTATTATATTACACTTGTTTACATAACAAATCACTTAAACAGAATCTACCCATTAGCCAATTTCTTTGCATCAGACGAATTTGTTCTAAGGAGGATAGTTTTGAATTTCATGCTGCTATTATGGCTGAGCGTTTCCGCAGCAGGTGTTATCCTGAAAAGTGCACACAGAGGCCTATCGAGGGGCAAAAGTTCCAATCATAAACAGTTACTCAAAAACAAGATGAGAATAAGCCAGAACATATGGCTTGCACTTTGACGTTTTCCCATTTATCTCATCAGATTCAGAAGATTTTGAGAGAAGAATGGCACATTTTGAATATGGTGCCCTCTTAGGCCGATAGGAGGCTAATTGTTGCATACAAAAGAAATCAAAACCTGGGTAATTTATCAGTATCTTTGGCTCTTGCTGTTCGTTGCCCCCACAACAAATTTGTGAGGCATTTTAAATGTGGCAGATATTTGACATATTCTCGTCTCTAAGGATTGTTTTGTTCTTCCAACATCACAGCGTAAGCTTGAGTTAATAGAATTTACAAATTGTGAATCCACCAATGTGATTTACCTTATTGTATGCCCTTATGGACTCTTGTATGTTGGCAAAACCAGTTGCATGATATGCACACGAATCACTGAGCACCATAGGTGCTTGAGGAACAAAGTCCCAGAGAAACCATTGGAATGAAGCTGGGCATTCCATCACTGATTTGAAATTCGTCGTTATTAGGATGGTTAGGCCACATTGGAGGGAAAGAGGAAGTAAGGATGTGGTTGAAAACTACAGGCGGTTAGTTTAACTTCGGTGGTGAGTAAATTATTGGAAACCCTGCTGAAAGAGAAAATAGTGAGGTTTCTGGAGTCCAGCGGATTACAGGATCTGAGGCAGCATGGATTCACCAGAGGCAGGTCTTGTCAGACAAATCTGATTGATTTCTTTGAATGAGTTACCAGGGAGTTGGACCGAGGGAGAGCCCTAGATGTGGTGTATTTAGATTTCAGTAAAGCCTTTGACATCGTTCCTCACAGGCGACTTATAAACAAATTGAGAACCCTAGGGATGGGCCCTAAAGTTACTGCTTGGGTTGGAAATTGGTTGAGTGGGAGGCAACAAAGGGTACAGGTAAATGGAGCTCACTGAGGAGAAGGAGGTTACCAGTGGTGTGACCCAGGGATCTGTCCTTGGTCCAATTCTTTTTAACAACATTTTTAGTGATATAGCAGAAGGGCTGTAGGGTAAGGTTTGCATTTTTGCGGACGATACCAAAATCTGCAATAGAGTAGACACCCAGGAAGGTGTAGATAATATGAGGAGGGATCTAGATAAGCTTGAAGAATGGTCTAGAATTTGACAGCTGACATTTAATGTTAAAAATGCAAGGTCATGCATTTGGGCTGCAGCAATCCAAGGGAGCAATAAAGTATAGGGGGTGAAGTACTTTTGTCCACTAAAGAAAAGCGGGACCTAGGTGTGATTGTGTCTGATGATCTTAAAGTAGCTAAACAGGTAGAAAAGGTGACAGCAAAAGCTAGAAGGATGCTTGGGTGCATAGGGAAAGGAATGGCCAGCAGAAGAAAGGAGGTGATAGTGCCTCTGTATAAGTCTTTGGTGCGGCATCATTTGGAGTATTGTGTGCAATTCTAGAGACCACACCTTCAAAAGGATATAAACAGGCTGGAGTCGGTACAGAGGATGGCTACTAAAATGGTTAGTGGCCTTCATTATAAAGCATATGAGAACAGACTTAAGGATTTTAATATGTACACCTTAGAGGAAAGGCGGGATAGAAGTGATATGATTGAGACGTTTAAATACCTCCATGGCAAAAATGCACAGGAGGAGAGCCTCTTTCGATTGAAAGCAAGCTCTGCTATGAGGGGACATGTAGTAGAGATGAGGACAGTATAATTCAAAGAAGCATGGACATACACAGAGGATCTCTAAAGGAAAAAAGGGGACTGTTGTAGTGGTTGATATGGAAGGACAGACTAGATAGGCCATGTGGTCTTTTTTGGTCATCATGTTTCTATGAATAAGAACCTTTTACTTCTCGAATAGCGATGCACCTTTGAATTGAATACGTTAATCCCTAATGAACTTAATGCAGATCAAGATTTCTCAGGTTTTCTAGGCGACTGAGTTTTCATTTATCATATACAATCCTTTTTTTGATTATATAATTTTCAATACACCTTTTTGATATCAGATTTCTTTGCTCCTTCCCCCTTTCCTCTCTCCCCTTTCCCCCTCCTCCCTGTCCTTCCTCCTCTCCCCTTCCCTCTCCCTCTACCCTTCTCCCCCCACAACCCTCCTCCCCCTCCCCTCTTCTCCCTCCCCCTCATTTTTCCCCCCTTTCCCCTCCCGTTCCCTCTCCCCTCCTCTTCTTTCTTTCCTCCCCCACCTCTTCCCCCCCTTTTTGATGTACTTTTAATATTGAATTTTTTTCTTTTCAAGCTACAAATTACAACTTCCTTTCTACGTTATTTCCCTTCCTGTTACTTTTTAGCGACACATGGAGTAGATCTCCTTAATCTATACACCTGTTTTGCGATTATCCTGAAACTGGCTATGATAGCTTTTAATTATTCTGAGTTCTCTTTCCTCGTTTGAACATATATTATACTATGATTTTTAACTTGCACATATATGCAGCATCATATTTATTTCCATGTGTTGTTTTATTTTGTTGGATGCGCATCATTTCCATTCTCTTTCTCTAGAAGAGTACATTCTACATGCATATTCATGCTTGATTATATTTTTGTTTTTTATATGACCAGTTGTTTATACATAATTGTTTTTTTGTATGGATTTCAGTTTAGCTGGTTTGGATTTGCTTTCAGTTGCAGTGTCACTGCTGCTATTACCCACTTGGTTTACCTCTTTTGAGCCTATTCTTGTACTCTATTTGAGGTTTTAGATACCTTGACGCCATGTTCGTTCTCCATATGATTGGTCCATTGCCTTTATGGTGCCGTTCTGATTCCTTGAATAATCAGATGGTTGTATGGCATCTCTCCTTGCAAGCTGCTGCCAAGTACATTGCATTCACTGCATCTAGGCAAGTGTTTGGCTTTAAAATGTTTAATGTAACTGTCTCTTTTTTTGTTTTTTACTTTATTTTATTTTCTTCATTGTATTACACTATGGCTACCCAAGCTGATGAATTGAACACAATTATCTCACTAGCAATTGTTGATGAGTTTTAAGGAGATTGTTCTATACATCTCTCGATAGTGTTTTTACTACTAGCTTGAGTTTGATAATTTCCACGGGACCTAACATTTCTAACATTTTATATATTTCATATCTTTCGTAATCCTGTGTTCTGTTATTCATTAGTACCCTATTCACTCTTTCATATATTAGATATTACAGGTGCTGCTGTGAAATGTCATTGGTTTATATTAAGTCATCGGTCTGCATTAATTTTTAAGCGTTCGTAAAACAACGTATGTATGTTTTAGATATTTATTCTATCTGTTGATAGGTATTCGGTTTAGAGCTTACCCATTGGCAAGCATCAGATTATAGTTTCTTTGTCAGACTAGTTTTTGGGTTTTTAGCTTCCAGGGTGTCCCCCTTTTGACATTTTAAAACGTCTTTGATATGGCTGCCCTTTGAAGTTCACGTATCTTTTTTTGATCATTGGCACATTATTTATTTACTGTTTGTTTCCATTTTAAAACACGTTTCACTAATATCTTATTTTTAAATTTCATTTTTACTTTTGATTACATCCAGATTTAATTTTAGAACACCTGTGTGGTGTTTTCATTTCGATGTTTCATCATCATATTTTTACAGTCAGGTTTATTTGTTTTTATTGTCCCCCTATTTTTTGGTCTTTTATTCATTTTTTACTATGGTCTTTCTACTGACCTCTCCTCATTGCAATGCAGTTTCCTCCTAGTTCTTACATTTTATTTCTAGTCACACTATTTACAACTATATTGATTAATGATTTACTCACTAACTTATTATATCGTAGGGTTTTGCTTCTCTCCAAGATTAATTTGATAAACCATTAAGGGTCCTCTGTGGACAATTGTTTCAATGGTGGTTTTAGTATTTTGGAATAACATTTCTGTATTTTTTTAGTATGTATTATTATATTTATTTTACATGGCTATTTAATTTCTCTATTATTTTTATAGTGGCTTGTGTCTACATTAACTTTATATTACTCTTCATTCAGTTTATGCTTACTGGCCTTACTGACAGTAAGATTTTTACTTCCCCCCCCTCCCTTCTATGAAGATACTTAGATGTTCACATGAAAATTCCCTCCCTGCACAGTTGATTGTTCACCTATCCTTTCTAGTTCTCCCTTTCTGTTTTTATTGCATACTCCCACTAATTGTTCAACAATTATATTCAATATTGTTGTTATTCATTATTTTTTCTTATTCTCATTTGTTGTCTTTTTATATATTTTAGCCTATTGTTGTATAGGTTTTTAATTGTTTTTAATTCTTTTTTAATATTTAACATTTATTGCTTGAATATCGAGTTTATTTTTTTAATGTATGATTATATATTTGGTATTTATATATTTTAAGTGGAGTGGAGGAGTAGCCAATGGTTAGAGCACTGGCTTGGGGACCAAGAAACCAAGGTTCAATTCCCACTAGCACTCCTTCTTGTCTTGGGAAAGTCACTTAACCCTCCTCCATTGCCTCAGAAAATCCAAGTTATCAATTTCCCTGTTTAATGTACATTACCAAGTTTGAGTTACAATGCCCTGCCCACCAAAATGTAAAAATGTAAATAGTTCCTGTACATAGCTCATACTGTATTTAGCTCACCCCACAATCAACCCAATCCTCACAACACACGTCTTGATCTATCACTGCATGCCCATACCCACGCACCCTGCCACTTGATTGTTTGATGTGTAATCCACTTTGATTTCAGGATAAAGTGGTACAAAAATCCTTTTAAATAAATAAATAAACCACTTTGACTGAAATGATAAAACGGTATTAAAAAACCTGTTAAATAGATATATATATATTTAAGTTGTTACTAACCATTTGTGTGGTGGTGTTCTTTTTGAAATCACCCCCTGATGAAGGCTACGCCAAAACACAGCCTTGTAGGGATCTTGTTAACAAAGAACCTTTTTACCTTCTTGCGCTTGTGTGCTTCCTGTGTTTCCGCAAGATAGGACTTTGTTTTTGTGGACAAGTTACATTCAGGTACAGTAGTTATTGCCTTGTCCCTAGAGGGCTTACAATCTAACTGACCAATGCAGAAAAACTAATGCACCTTTTTGCGTGCAGATAATACAACTTATATGCATAAGTTCCAACATGCCACAAGTACCACAGGGTTCGATGCCCACTAGCACTCCTTGTGGCCTTGGGCAAGTCGCTTAATCCTCCACTGCCTCAGAAGTATCCAAATTATCAATGTCCCTGTTTAGTGTACATTACCAAGTTTAAGTTACAATGTAATTTTGACTAGAATGATAGAGAAGTATAAAAAACCCGTTAAATAAATATATAGATAAAATAAAATGCAGAAAAGAGATTGATGTGCACATAAACAGCAAAGGAAAAGCAAGCGTACACAGTAGTGCCAAGCGTATTTAAATTATACACAAATGAGCTGTGCATATTAAAATGGAATGCTAATATTACCTGCGTCCAATGCAAAGAAACGTGTAGAGGATTACATAACCAGCCGAAGTGTTAATATATGTACGCTGGGTCTGAGGTGGCTTAAACATCTTGCATGTGCTCCTGACAATATTTTGATGGCATTGGGGGGTTTTCCCCGATGCCTGAATTATCTGTGATTATCCAGGCATTGGGAAAAGCCCCCGATGCGGTCAAAATACTGCCCGGGGGCCAGTGCCCCCGACAACAATCTCCCGACAGAAATCAAATCCCTGGTGGCCCGGTGGCCCCAATCCCCCCATCCACCCATTAAAAAATCCCTGACAGCCTAGCGGCCCCGATCCCCCTCAACTACCCAATAAAAAAACAACTCTGGTAGCCAGCGGCTGTGATTCCAGCCACCTACCCAATAACAAAAGGCCTGGTGGCTTGATGGTCCCCAAATCCCCCACCTGATACCTTTAAGACAGAGTGGGAATACACTGACACTCTGTGCATCATGCAGGTGCCCTGATACTGGAGATACCGCCTGGACCCACAACGGTGTCGGTCCATTTGAAGCCTCAATGTCGATGCATCTCTTGCAGGCAAGGAGTGCAATCCGAAGATGGGCTGGTCGATGTCAGAGCAGCTGACGTCAAGGCCTTGGCATGCTGCACCGGCAATAACCCCATGGTGTGCTCCTTGAGAGCCCATCGAAGGCCTCAGATTACGAAGGCATCAGGGTTCGATTGGAGGTCGGCTGGTAGATGCTGACGACGCCAAGGCTCTGGCATGCTGCAAGCTAAGAGCACCGCAATGTGGTCCTCGAGAGCATTCTGAAGACGCTTCATCATGGCTGCTGATTCAGAAGGCAGTGGGGTCCCAGCTACTCCGACTGATGTATCCGATATCTATACAGGGATATCGGTAGCTCAATCACAGCTCCCGGCCGGCTGTCGGTGCCCTCTTCATGATCGGGAGAATGAGCCTCAGCGCTCTCAAAGCTATGCCCCGAAGGGTTCCGATGTCAATGCACCAGAATCGGTGCTCAGTTCGATGACTCAGCAACATCAATGTCCACAATGTCAGATCCCTCTTTTCTCCGGATGGAGATCGATCAATGACCGATGCTCCAGGGCATTATGGAGGCTTGGTTCCAAGCGGGCTCTAGACTCCTCAATGTCAATGTACCGCCCACATCCTAAACAGCCCCGGAAGCTTTTGATCTACACTTTGCGCTGCTTTTTACGACCTCTGCCAAGAACATTCCATGCACCGGAAGCATATCTGATGGATATAGTCCTAGCATAAAGGACTGGTCCCTGCGGTGAAAACAGCTGCACCCAGAACCTAAGAGCTGCGAAAACCAATGAAACTGAAAGGAAAGAAACATGACAGCATTTGCAGGACCCCCCCAACAGGGGAGAAAAATCGATTTTGACGTGAAGGATGACCGGAACGCCCCAATGGGCTCCAAGGAGAAACAAAGACTGAATCAAGATGATGCTGCAGTGGCAGGTGGAAAGGAGGCACACAGGTGTGGTGGAACCTCCCAAAAGCTTCCAATAGAAGCTGGGGCACGTTCCCGCATGGGCTCCATCGGAGGACGTCACCCATAAGTGAGGACTTACTTCCTGCTTGTCCATGGAGAATAAACTCATTACAAATTATCCCTCAATAAACGAGAATGCAATGCCGCATGTGGGCTGCTAACAGAAAAAACAGTGTGGCAAGTGACAAGACGTTAATTCTAAAGCAGAATAGATTCCATATCCTTTGGAATACCACTGAAATATCAAAGTGAATTTATTTAGAGCATTTAAAACAAACGCTGCAACACTGACATGCAGCAAGATTTCTAATCTGAAGCAAATGACCTCAATGCCATTTCTCGTTAGAGAAACATGAAAGGCAGAGATATCACTTCTTACTTCAAGTTAGGTCATTGCTACATGTAAGAAGCACCATTTTTACTATCTCATAAATTCAGTGAATTCAGATTATCTCCACCAGCATGTAGGATGTGTTGGCTTGACATATTAGATGCTACTATAACATTTGTTTCAACTAATACTAATTCAGAGTCTCTCTAGAATTATGCCATGCTCCCACAGATACTATTTCAAGCGGCTCTTGATTTTTTACCGATCTCCAGCTGCCCATCCTGTGAGTACTGTGAATGTTAATGCCATCTGTGGCGTCACCTTTAATCTACTCACATAGGCTTGTTGACTGGCTCCACATTTTCGCCAAAAAAACACAGCTAGGACTCCATAGAAATCATAGAACCACAGAAACCAAAACATATAAACATATGGGGCCCAATATTCGAAGGGATTCACACAATTTACAGCCCAGTAAACCATGTAAATGCCCTAAATTGGGATATTCAGCAGCACTTACATGGTTAGTGCCATTGAATATCCCCTTCAAAGCCCGCTACATGCCCCGATGCTCTGCGGTTAGCATTACCAAGGGGTGTTCTGGGGTGGGGCGGAGTGGAGGCAGAGACTGCCGCTAACCGGATTGTGGCAATATTGCATTGCTTACCCAGTTAGCTATCCGCGGCTAAAACTAGGCCAGCTTTTGGCTCGCCTAGATTTAACCATAAATGCTAACCGGGTAGCAGTGCAGTATCACTGCTACCCGGTTAGTGTTGGCGGCTCCAGGGCATGTGCGGCAATGCTGGATATTCAATGCTGTCGCTGCAGCATTGAATATCTGATGTTAAGGGTCAGCGGGCAAGGCTATGCGTCGTAGCGGCACATAGCCTGCTCAATACAAGAACGGGCCCATGGTTTCTGTAAAACACTAATCTGTAGTCAGCTTCAATAAACCACCACTCGTATATCACGTGCTGTGTTTATTTGCTGTGTGTCTTTGTCTAAGGGATTCTCTCTGTTTTGTGTCCCTCTGGATTTTCGGACTAGGCTGACCAAGTCCTGACTTTCCCCCACTGCATGTATATACTTGCAGTCTTGCTTGTCTTAGGGAACGTGATAGGGACATCAAATCTACAAGCTCCACATGCAGTGGGGTAAAACCAGCCTACCCTGAAAACTCAGAGCAAGTTAGCAACCTTATATCATGTAAGCAATGTTCCTACAAAGCTGCGCTGGAGAGAGGACTGGATTTGTGAAGAGAACATTGAAGCTTTTCTCTTTCTTGAAACACTATAGTATAAAACAATGACAAAATCTAAAATCTCGACCCTCCTCAAATGATGCTGTTTCTTCTCTCAAAATGAAAAGCAAAGAGAGCAGAGGGAAGTACTGGAATGGTAACATCTACAAAAACAGAAAGTGTCTTCCTGCTTCCTGCTTGGCCGGCATGCTTGTTTAAATCTAGCTGGTGGAAGCCAGATGCTTCAGGCAGAAGATGATGCATTATGGGAAAATATTCAATGAGAAATCATCATTTAGTGCACTGGGGCCAAATCTGCCTCAAGCATTATGCCCACTGAAGTTGAATGAAAATAAATAGATGGGTCTAACAAAAAGAATGTCCTATTTGGGAGTGGAGGAAAAAAAAAAGCAACATGGACTCATTCGATCACTTCGAAATACGTTATGCATATTCCACTTTAGCAAGTTGGTATTTGTAAGGGAGGCTGTACTGAGATGGTTATTTGGCTTTAGCTCATGTTTCTGCTGCCTCAGGCAGTAGCCCCAGCCATGGCACATCCCTCACCGTGCCGATCTGCCCACCCCTGTGCCACTGCCACCAATTCCATCTTCCGGAGGGACGGGGCCAGCAGCAGCGGTAGGCCGTGTGCTCATGTGCTTCAGCACACATGGCTTGCCACTTCTGACCCCCCTCCGACAGGAGGTGAGGAAGTCAGAAGGGGATCAGAAGCGGCAGGCCACGTGTGCCGAAGCACATGACTTGCCGTGGGCACTAAAGCAGCAGCATAGCCCGTCTAGTGGCCGGGCCAGCCCTAAGCTGCATTTAAGCACAGTTAAAATTTCCCTGTCTTCTAAAGGACCATCTAAGGGCCTCATTTACTAACCAGTGTTAACTTTTTAACATTTATTTATGTGTTATGCACTTTGTAGGTAGACCCCAATTAGAATAACAAGGCTTGCAATAAATAATATGCACTAACCTGCAGGGCTGGTGCTACCCAGTAAGCCAGGTAAGCACGGCAGGGGGCACCAGAGTTAAAGGGCACCAAATCTGCAATAGTGTTGTGTGCCCGCAGGTTGAAGAGGAAAGCAGTGATGCGCATGTGTTCACAGGAGCTGCCTGTCCCATGGGCACATGACAGCACTGCTGGAAGTGATAGCGAACTCTCTCTCCTCTTCGGCCCGCCAGACAGGCTGTTCCCACAGGCGCATGCAGCACTGCCGATCGCAGCACAGGCTGCTCCCATGGGCCGAAGAGAGGAAAGAAGCCACGCTGCACGGTTCTATGGGAGCAGCCTTTCCAACGGCCAAAGATAAAAGAAAAGCCACAATCAGCAGTGCCCATGGACAGCATGCTCCCAAAGAGAGGAGAGAGGCAGTGCTTCATATGTCCACGGGAGCAGCGTGTCCCATGGGCCGCAAAGGATAGAAAAGCCGCGATCAGCAGGGCTGAGTGTGCCCGCAGACAGGCTGCTCCCGTGGGCTGAAGAGAGGAGAGAGGCAGTGTTGTGTGTGCCCGTGGGGGCAGTCTGTCCCGCCTGCTGAAGGGGAGGGCTGCAGGAGCTGGGGTCAGAGATGCACAGGAGATAAGGCAAATTTAAAGGGGCAGTAACTTAGGGAAATAAGGTTGGGGGAGGGGAATGGAGGGGGCAAGGGGTGAGAATGGAAAGGAGAGAGAAAGGACAGAGAGTTGGAAGGGAACAGAGTGGTGGGAGGCAGCAGTGAAAGAGTGCAAGGGGTTGAAGACTGGAGAAAAGGGTATATGAATATATGCTCAACGACGCAGCACCACCACGACCACCCCCCCGAACCAGAATGCACTCCATTCCCACACCACACAAACATACACACAGAGGCAGCCCAACCCCAATACATGCCCACACTCATAGGCACTTGATGAGTGCCACAAACACACACACAGGCATACACCCCACACAGGCATCGCATCTTGTGTACCTCACACATGTGCATAGCATTCACGCACCACATCCCCACTCTGACGAGACGTAACACCAGTTATAAAGATTTCTCAAACAGCCTTTGCTAACATAACAATGAGACACATTTTATCATCTCTCTTTGAACTCTTCTTCTACCCTAGATATGAATAACTTTGCAAATGAAGGAAGGGGAAATGCATCGCTTTGTCAAAATGTAGGTGTGCTATTTTTACATACACAAACAGTCTCTGAGAGATATTAACATACACAGTCCAACACACACACACATACATGTAGCCTCAACACTCTTCATGAAACAGACAGGCAGGGCCATACCGAGCGTGAATTGCGCCCCGTGCAACTTGCACGTCGGGCGCACACTCCCCTTCCCCTCCGCACCTCCATCTAGCCACTTTCTGGACGGTGGCGGGAGAGAAGAGGTGTGCCCAACGTGCAAGTTAGAGAAGGGAGAGACCAGACCTGCTTAGCGTGCCATGAGAAGGCTTAAGGGGCACATTTCAGCTGTCTGTCATTGCCTTCCGCCGCTGACAGAAGAAAATGTGGTGGCAGCATGCAACGGCAGACAACTGAAATGCACCCGTTAAGCCTTTGCGCCCTTTGTGGCCGCACCGCTCACACAGGGCTAGGTACGGTCCTGCAGACAGGCATGTAGCCCCCATCAGGCTCCAAGACATACACACATGTGCACGCACATACACATGTATGTAGCACCCGACAGGCTCCATGGCATGCACATACACAGACGTGTGCATATAGTCTTCGGCAGTCTTCATGACACATAGAAAGACACAAACACATGCACCTGCTGACATACATGCGTGCACCCCCAAACACTTCCTATGACACACAGAGATGAAGCCCCCCCAATGACTGATCCTGTGAATGAGGGAAAATTCTATTGTGTCATTCTAGAAACATAGAAACATGACGGCAGATAAACGCCATATGGCCTATCCAGTTTGCCCTTCCATACCAACTACTACAGTCCCTTTTTTCCTCTTCTGTGTTTGTTTCGTGCTTTTTTGAATTCAGATTCAGTCCTCATCTCTACCACCTCCACTGGGAGACTAATGCATCCATAACTCTTTCCATAAAGAAATATTTACACAAATTATTCCTGAGCCTATCCCCTTTCACCTTCATCCTATGTCCCTTATCGCAGAGCTTTCCTTCAATTGAAATAGGCTCCCCTGTGCATTTATTCCATGGAGGTATTTAAACATCTCTAGCATATCTCCCCTCTCCTGCCATTCCTCCAAAGTACATATCGAGATCTTTAAGTCTGACCCTATATGCCTTCTCACGAAGTCCTCTGCACTGACTCCATTCTGTTTATATCCTTTTGAAGATGTGATCTCCAGAATTGCACACAATACTCTAAATCGGGTCTAAAAGATTTATAAAGAGGCACTATCACCTCCTTTTTTGTGCTGGCCATTCCTCTCCCTATGCATACAGGGTTCGCTCTTCTTTTATGGACAGAAGTACTTTACCCCTTATATTGTACTGCTCCCTTGGAGTTTTGCAGCCTAAATTGATTTTTTAGTGATAAATCAGAACTGCCAACTTCTCGACCATTCTTCAAGCTTAACTAGATCCCTCCTCATGCTATTTACTCCTTCCTGGGTGTCTATTTATTGCAGATTTTAGCATAATCTGCAAAGAGGCAAATCTTACTCAACATCCCTCCCACAATATCACTTAAAAAAAGGGGAACAATGATCAGCCCAAGGACAGATTCCTGTGCACACCACTGGTAACATCCTTCTCTCTCCTCAGAATGAGCTCCATTTACCTGTACCCTTTGCCGCCTCTCACTCAATAAATTTCTAATCCAGTCAGTCATTTTAGGGTTCATCCCTAGGGCACTCAATACACTCAATTTATTTATAAGTCGCCTATGAGGAACAGTGTCAAAGGCTTTATTCTATAAAGTGTGCACTTTTCAACTTGTTTCAGCTTTGCTGCAGGGCAACAAACACACGCTGCTAAGGTGTTATTTACCTTTATGTCAGCCAGGCAGCCAGCCACAGAGAATACAGGGAGTGGGGGGAGCTTTGGGTACAGCTCATTGGTCAGTCAGAGTTGGGCAAAGGTGCATCACTACCATTCCACTACAAGAGCAACAATGGTGGCTCTCATAAGAGCCTAAGGAATGATCTTTCCACTTTCGTCCAACCTGGCTGCAATGCTAGTAAAGTCTCTGCATGTTTCAGAATTGCAACAGCTCCAACAGACAGCAGCGAGGCAGTGCTCTCAAAGAAATCTCAAACGTCTAGCCAAGTGGTGGTTCTCACATTGATGCTGCCACCATTGACTGTCAGGACTGCCGACATCAGCTCTGGGATTGAATCCTACCTCTTGATGCTCACCATGGCTTCCATTCTGGGATAGCAGTGGCTTTCCCAAGGTCTGTCTTAACAGTCTATTCCACTAAATAACTCTTATACGTTCAATCAAACATAAAGGAATTCTTCCCACAAAAAATTTCTCTGCAATGCATCAAACTTTTTCAATGTCAATCACGAGGTCTCAAACTTACAATGGCACTGTTTCATTAGACTAATAGTCTATATAGAAATGTACGTGCCCATTCGCATCAATGACCTCTTATGAAGACACTACGAACTGAAGCTCATAAGTTTAACTACCATTATTCAACATGTACGATCTTCTATGTTGATACTCTAATTGTTTCTCTTTTGGTATTAATACTTAAGGCTATCAGTCCTGATAACATTGTCAAATGATCCCGACGCTGTCCCCTAGCGCCTTCATAGCGTTTCTCCTAAAAAGGGTTATTTAGTATGGGAATGATTCTTTGTTTTGTTTTGTTTGTTTAAATACAGGTGGTTTAAACTCGATCCCCTGAAGAACCCTTTTTAGGAGAAACGCTACGAAGGCGCTAGGGGAGAGTGTCGGATCATATTAACCCTTTGCTATCACAGCCTGTTCATACGATGTTAAATATTTTACTCGCCAGTACTTATTTTTATTCCAGCTATGCATTTGCCCCTTCACTGCAATTTTCTTGCTGCAATATTTGATATGAAGGAGAAATACTAGCATTTGGGAAAGGGGGAAGTGCAGCCTACCATTAACAGTAATGAGGGAGAGGGGCGACAAAATAGAAATTACACTTACCTGGTAATTGAGATCCCATGGCGGAATGATGACTATGAGAAGGCCGCATCCTGGTCACTGCTTTAAGAAAGCCCAGCACCACTGCATGCGCCCCCAGCGCTACACCTTGCAACTTGCCCTCAATAACAAGAAATCGCTGCTAACTGTACTTTCAAGGAACTGGCCACCAGTCCCTTATCAAAACCGTCTTGCAAGAAACTCAAAACCACTGCCACGTACACCGTAGCCACTCGAACTTGCCGACAAGAGCACCAGTCCTCAAAGATACGCCAAATGCGAACATATGCTAGGGATGGAGACCGCTTCCGAGCTCGAAGCAATGTTGTTATAACTGCTCCGGAATAACCTTTCTTCAACCTCGCCCTTTCAATGGCCAAACCGTAAGCGAGAATTGATCCACTTGCGGCATACAAAGAGGACCCTGCTTCAACGGGTCCCTTGATACCGGTAATTTCCACGGATTCCCATCCAACAACCGAATGAGATCAGCGTAACATGGCCGCCTAGGCCAGTCCGGAGCCACCAGCAACACTCTTCCCCGATGAGCCTTGATACACTGAACCACTCACCCTATGAGCACCCACGGTGGAAAAACATAGAGCAGACCGTTCGACGGCCACCGCTGCATCAGTGCGTCGATGCTTTCCGACATCGTTTCTCTCCATCTGCTGTAGAAGCGGTTCGCCTTCGCCAACTGAAAGGTCGTCATTAAATCCATGATCGGCTGACCCCACCGGTGGGTTATTTGCGCAAACACCTCCGGGTGCAACTCCTACTCTCCAGCATCTACCTGAACCCTGCTGAGGAAGTCTGCCATCACATTGTCCTTCCCCGCAATGTGCGCTGCCGAGATCACAGAAAGCCGAGACTCCACCCTAGAGAACAGCGTCTCCGCTTCTTCTTCCATGGCCATGCTTCCTGTCCCACCTTGCCGATTGATGTAAACTACGGTTGCGGAGTTGTCCGACAGGACTTGCATTGAGCAACCCGACACCGTCGCCTCGAACGCTTTTAGAGCCAAGAACACAGCTTGCAGCTCCAGTCGATTGATCGACCATCCACTCTCCAGAGCGGTCCACGTGTCTTGTGCAAACAGGTCCCCACACAATGCGCTCCCCATCCCACAAGACTCGCGTCTGTTAACAATGGGAGCCACTCTGGAGGCTCCAGAGGCATTCCCACTTTCAAAGACTCTGGAAGCAGCCACCACCGCAACGACTGCCGGACCTTGAACGGGCAAGGAAGGCGTTTAACAAGTTGGCCTGATGCGACCAACGGCGAAGTAAAGCCCTCTGTAAGGGACGCATATGAAATCTGGCCCATGGCACCGCTTCCAGGGTAGCTGCCATCGTACCCAGCACCTTTAGGTAATTCCATGCCGTTGGAGCTGGCGTCGCTATGAACTTGTGGATCAATTGACGTAACACTGTGATTCTCCACATCGGCACAAACACTGCTCCGCTCCAAGTGTCAAATCGAACCCCTAAGTATTCAAGATCCTGGGATGGCACCAAATGACTTTTCGCCGAATTGACCACCCAGCCTAAACTCTGCAAAAACGTCACTACCTTGTGTGTCACCTGCATGCTTTCGGCCTCAGACTTTGCCCGAATCAACCAATCGTCGAGATAAGGATGAACCAGAATCCCCTCCTTGCGTAACGCTGCCGCCACCACCACCATGATCTTGGTGAATGTCCGCGGCGCCGTCACTAGGCCAAACGGCAATGCTTGAAACTGATAATGTCCCCACGGGACCGCAAACCGGAAAAACCTTTGATGCGAGGCCCTGATCGGAATATGCAGATAAGCCTCGGTAAGATCTAGAGAGGTCAAGTATTCCCCTTGGCGCACTGCCACAATAACCGACCTCAACGTTTCCATTCTGAAATGCGGCACCCGAAGACACCAATTCACTCCTTTCAAGTCTAAAATGGGTCGCATAGACCCGTCCTTCTTTGGCACTATGAAATAGATGGAGTATTGACCCATACCATAATCTTCTATCGGGACTGGCGTGACCGCTTCAATTTGTAACAATTGATTTAGGGTATTGCGGACTGCCAGGGTTCTCCGAGGCCCCCTGCAGGGAGACATCACTACCGACTCCCGAATGGGCCTTGCCAATTCCAGCGCATAACCTTTGCAAATTATTTCCAACACCCACTGGTTGGTCGTTATTTGGGTCCAGGAAGGAAGAAACTCCCGAAGTCGCTCGCCTATCGGTTGGCTTCCTGCCGGACCCCGCCTCATCTCATTGCGGTTTTCTAGAAGCTGTAGAGGCTGCTGTTGCGAACCCTCTACTGGCCCCACAAAACCCTCGAAAGCCCTGGGTGCAAACCTTCCTCTCCGAGAACCCCCCCAAGCAAGACTTCCGGAACCTCCTGAAGTCCCGAAACTGACCCCGAAATGCCGGAGTGGACTTTCCTTGCTTGGGCCTTTCCTCAGTGAGCCGTCCACCTTTAGACTCCCCCAAATCCTTAACCAATTTGTCAAGATCCTCTCCAAACAACAGTTTCCCTTTAAAGGGAAGCTTACTGAGGCGCGATTTCGACGAGTCATCTGCCGCCCAATTCCGCAACCATAAGGACCTGCGAGCAGCAACCAGAGAGGCCATGCTATTGGCTAGCGCTCTGATCAAGTCGTAATGCACATCTGCCAAATACGCTGACCCCGACTCCATGCGATCCAGTTCTCTTATACTGTCCTGCTCTAAATGCGCGGATTGTCGCAAATGCTGCAACTATTGAAGACATGCTCTGGCCACCCACGCTCCACAGATTGAAGCCTGTAAGGACAAAGTGTCTGCTTCAAAATATTGTTTTAACAGACCATCTACCTTCCTGTCCTGCGCATCCTTCAACGCCGCACTACCTTCCACAGGAATAGTGGTTTTCTTTGTCACTGCTGAAACCGCTGCATCAACTTGCGGAGACTTGAACCTCTCCTTATCCTTATCTGACAGCGGATAAAGTCTGTTCATGATCCTAGCTCCTCTGAGCCCTGCTTCCAGCTGATCCCACTCCTCCTGGATCATCCGGTCTACTACATGGTGGACAGGAAACACCACTTCCGTCTGCCTCACCACCTGAATGATGGGGTCCTCCCCATTCTTCTCTTCAGTTGGCTGTTCCGTGGCTAGATGAAGGGTCTGGAGGGATTCCATGATAAGCGCTGTCAGTTCGTCCTTCTGAAACACCCTAATGATCTTCACCTGATCTTCAGGCTCAGGAATTTCTCCTTCCTCTAACTTCTCCAGCCCTGCCTCGAGTTCTGTGTCCATATCCTCCATCTCTTGCCATTCCAAATCTAAGGAAGAACACTCATGAGGCCGCGGTCTCTTTGGGGGGTCTCGAAACACTGCACTCCGCCTCCATTACCCCGGGCTGCAGCGCCACAGTAGACAAAGGTAACGGTTCTGGCAATTTCCCTTGCCGTCTCAGACAGAATGCCTGATGCATAATTAAAACAAAATCCGGACAGAAGTCTCCCAGATGCATCCCCGGACTCACCACTGGCCCTTCTCCTAACGGAGTGACGGGGACCTCCAGACCATTCCCTGGGGAAGGGGGAAGAAGACCCTCTCCTTCAGTTTTCCCCGCTACCCCCCGGGTTGCTGATCAAGTTTTACTTCCATCTGCTGCTCCACGCTGGTTGAAACAGTAGCGCAGCCTCGGCAGATGCCCGAATCAGCCATGGTACCACTGCGGGTATCACACACCACACACAGGGGACGGGATGCCATACGCGTGACACCCCGACCACCCTGTAACGGCCACACCAAAGGCCAACTAAGCAGATGCGCTTTTTTTTTTTTTTTTAATGATACAGAATTATACCTTCCTAACTGAGCTAAATCGGATATTCCCAACGAGAGAAAAAGATATCCCCCTGAAATAAAAACATCTTGTAGGCCACCTTACTAGTAACAGACAGAAACAAAGGTCAGAACAAAGCAAGAAAAAACAAAAAGGAAACCATTCACAAAGAAACCAGGCACCGGGCAGGCCTGCTACAGCCCTGTCGCCTCCGGCGGGAGCACTCACCAAGCGGCGGCCACGCGGTCAAGATGGCCGCCGCTGCAGCTACAAATGGCGCCAAACCCCTCGCGATCACCGGCACCCTTTGCAGGGCCTCCTCCATGTACTGGCCCGATTCTCTGCCTGCCCCAAAGCCCCGTACCTGTTTGATAACTGCCGCTGCCATTTTCAGGCGCTGTCACTGTGGCGGCGCTCAAGTCCGTGCGGCCTCGCTCAGCTCCGAAGCAAGCATGCAGCCGCTGGACGAGCTTAACGCCGCCGAATCACTCTCTTCCACAGGATCGCGGCTGACCGGGGAGCCGCACGATCACTGCAGAGACTAACAGTGCTGCCCCCCGTATTGTCCAGGAGGAAAGAGCTGCATGCAAAAGTGCCCTGGCAAACAGCCAAGGGCAGAAAGGCAGACAGGATTCGGCAGTAAGAAAATCCTAAACCTTTGCTGCTTTTTTTTTTTTTTTTTTTTAAACGGCCAGCACCAAATTAAAATAAATCATGGACAAAATAGACAAAAAGGGATAAAACCACCCCAAACTAAGACTAAACTACACTAACTGCTCCTTATTCGTTCCTCAGATGAGCCCTCCACTCAGGCTCACTATGTCCTCCTGCTGCATGGAGACTGGACACACTGGGGCTGATGGGAGAGACCAGCAGACTACATCCAGTAATGTCACGAGTTTGACATGCCCAATCTCCAAGTTGCAGGAGGAGGTGCACAACCCAGAGGTGGAGGACTAAACTGGAGGGACGCTAAGGAACTGTAGGTTGCAGGGGGCGCCAGAGATCCTAGCACTGGCCCTGCTAACTTGTATTAATGCAGATTAGCAAACAAAGCTATACTGTACATTTGTACCTAATACAAGAGGGTAACGTGACTTGCCCAAGATCACAGAGAGCATCTCCACCTGTTGCTCTAACCACTAGGCTGCTTTTCCACTTCTATCAGCAGCTAAATTATTACACAAAATTCTATTACCAAGTTGAATGATTTAGCAAATCCCATAACCTCAATGTCCAACTCCTTCCTTCCTGCCAGTTTCATTCTTTCATACACGTAAAGCAACAGCTGTTGCTGAACAGTTTTAATCATGAGATAATTTTTTTTTAGGAACTGGAAGACAACCGTGCTTACACTTAAAGCAACACTACATTAAAGCTGGTATTTGCAATGATCAAAGTGGCATGATGTGGTTAAGAGCCACACAAATTCATTGCTTGGCAAAACTCATTTTACATAACCAATGCTGGCTGCTACTAATTTATTCTCAATTTTAATCACCATCGTTATTTCGAACAGAATCAAAAACTATCTGATCATCTACAGTTCTCATAAATTATAATTTAAAAACTCAATTGATCAATTCACAATATAGCTGGCTTTGTTATGACTATATTCTACCTCAGACATGTTTTTTATAAAACTGGAAGTCTTTTGTGCCAGAGAGCTCTTGTCCCATGGAGGAGTGATGGATGCTATAGCACCTGAAGCAATGACTGCCCAATATGCTGTTTGCTACAGCGTATTGTGTGTTTAGCTGTTACAGTGAACAACAAATGTGCTCAGTGACTTCACCAGAAAGGAGCTGAGCCATCACTCAAACATGCACCAAATTCTGAAACTTCCAAATAAGGTACAGTAAGAGGCACTTATAAGCCTTTTTTGTTTGTATAGTGGGGAATTATTACGAACATAATAAACACTATTGTTGTCAGCCCAAAATTCAAAGAGACTTGTACGTTTAATGGCCACTGCTATCCATTGATTTTCAGCATGGTATAGAAAGTGCTGCAAAAAATCCCTCTAAATGCCCCAGCATTATCCAGATAGAGGGTAAGTTTATAAAATTTGGCATGTATAAGTCAAAAATTGCACCAGGCATAAAAGTATGTGTGATGGCATGAACATATGTACTTTTACTGTAGCCATTTATCTGGTGCATGGTCTGGACAGAACACGGGCAAAGTCACAAAGAACACATGTAGATTATGAAATACCTTGATTTACATGCATACTTCAATACAAAATGGTATTTTATAGAAACATAGAAACATGATGGCAGAAAAAGACCACATGGCCTATCTAGTCTGCCCTTCCATATCAACCACAACAGTAGTCCCCTTTTTTCCTTTAGAGATCCTCTGTGTTTGTCCCATGCCTTTTTGAATTCAGACACTGTCCTCATCTCTACCATCTCCACTGGGAGACTATTCCACGTATTTACCATTCTTTCCGTAAAAAAATATTTCTGCCTATTACTCCTGCGTTTATCCCCTTTCACCCTCATCCTATGTCCCTTCGTAGCAGAGTTTGTATTCAATCGAAAGAGGCTCTCCTCATGTGTATTTATGTCATGGAGGAGAGCCTGTTTTCGAACAGGTAGCATAATGACCTTGCTTGCAATGTAATGTAGGTACTATCTCTGCAAAATTGACAGTAGGATTTTATAAAGACAAATAGGCTCCCTGTTATAATATTACCTTCATATTTCCAGGATAGAGTGGGATTGAACCAAGATGTTCACCTAACCATATGTATTGCAGCGATATTGAGTCACTACTCATCTAGTTAGGTGACTTAGGGGCTTGTTTACAAAGCCGCGGTAGTGGTTCGCGATCGCAATCGCGATCGCAGCCGCGGCCCCATTGAAATCAATGGGGCCGCGGCTCCGATTACGATCGCAAACCGCTACCGCGGCTTTGTAAACAAGCCCCTTAATTTAAGAAAGCAAACAAAATTAGTCCTAAATTAAACTGCTTAGTTGTATGTATACTGGCTGACCATCATTGCTATATATGTCAAGGGGGAGTTTAGAAGGGATGTCCAATTGCAATCTGG
Source organism: Ichthyophis bannanicus (assembly GCA_033557465.1). Classification (NCBI taxonomy): domain Eukaryota; kingdom Metazoa; phylum Chordata; class Amphibia; order Gymnophiona; family Ichthyophiidae; genus Ichthyophis; species Ichthyophis bannanicus. Next base: position 605,053 of record JAWIIG010000038.1, on the reverse strand, counting down.
GACGTCTAAGCAAGATTGTCTGAAAAAATGCAGGCACATCCAGGAGCAGACCTGATTTCATGAATGCGGGACAATATCCGATATGGACGTCTGTGAGGGCATCTTTACAGACACTCCCAGAACCATATTTCAGAACCTGGACATCTAGGATAGCCTAATGATTAGAACAGTGGGCTAGAAACAGGGCAGCCAGGGTTCAAATCCCACTACTGCTATCTTTGACTGAATATTGGGGATGATGGAGTGATATCTGCTTTACACCTTCTGGATGTTTTTTTAGTCAAAACAAGCACTTTTCAGATGCCTGTTCATGCCTGAAGCAGGTCTAAAGTTATGAGACTCCAGACGTCCATGACATTTCTGAAATCAGGCAGGGATATCCAGGTTCCTGGGAATGCTCTGGCAATGCCTCCACCATGCCCCCATTCAGACTTGGACATCTTCATGTTGTCATACCCCCTGGAGCCAGCTTCTAAAATGACTTTGAAGACATCTCCATGCTTTGGAAATCTCTAAGCCCATTTTCAGATTCCAGAGCACAAATAAGACTTCTAAAATGATCCTTAAAGCTACTTGCAATGGGCCCTTTTTAAGTATCTTCAACATTGCTACCTATTCAGAGAGTGTCACTAAATATGAGTATTTTTAAAACATCACAGCTGAATTTAAAAAATTAAAAAAAAAACCGTTCACCACCAGGTCTGAATATTAACCTGTTTCTTAAATTAATGCTAAATGAATAAATGTATTTTTACCACAGAATTCATATTTATTAATATCACCAAACAAGGGAAACTTACTAAGGAAATGAACGAATTCTTATTTGGGAGCCACTGTTTAAAATGATGCGCAGAATGTACATATAAAGATAGATTCATAAAGTTTGTGACTGAAGGATCCTGCTTAGTCACTCCTTATTATAAACCAAAGTAAACTGGGTAACAGTGCTACTCCTAATCAGAATCACATGTAAAACATGAATGGAATATAAATAGCTGACGTGTGAACTTGGGAAAAAGATTTTCTACATAAATAATTAGGTTATAAATGAAAGCTGCAAACACATTTTCCACATAAAGTGTAGTTGCTTACCTGTAACAGGGTGTCTCCGTAGACAGCAGTGGTATGCAGCCACACTCTAAGGTGAAGGCCCGGCTGAGCCTTGTGTGCCTGGATCTCTCTCAACTCAGAGCAGCTTTGCTGAGTCTCTGAGCATACATGCCTGCTTCTCGCCTGCTTGCCTCCGGATGTCAGTTCCAACCATAGCAAAGAAAAAAAAACGAGTGGCGTTCCAATGAGAGGAGTTCCTGATGTCATGGAAGTTTCTCGTCTGTGAGGTCTTGATTGATTTGCTATCTTGTTTATATATATGGGGCTTTTATTTCTTGTGGAGGGGATGGCGGGCGGGCGAGTGTGGCTGCATACCCCTGCTTCTGAGACCCCTGTTACAGGTATGCAACTACACTTCTCCGGAGACAAGCAGCGGGATGCTGGCACACTCTAAGGTGAGTCCAGAACTGAGGGCTGCCAATCCAGTCTGATTTTTTTTACTTGCTACTTTTTTTTTTTGGGCGGCCAGTGCAAGAGGGGGGGAGGAGTCTAGCATTCACGTTGCAAAAAGGTTCCGGAGAACTACCTGGCTAAAGGCAAAGTCTTTGACTGAGGAGTGGTCAAGACTTTAGTGCTTCGTGAGAGTGTGGATGGATGACAAGGTAGCTGATCTGCAGATTTTCTGCGAGGAGATGGAGGAGGCTGGCAATGGATGAGGCTTTAGCCCTAAGGTTCTGGAGGCCAATGTGCCCTGGGGACGGTAGGGTGGCTTGCTCATAACAAAAAGCAATGCAGTCCGCTATCCATGAGGAGATGGTATGTTTGGCAGCCAGTTGCCCCGGATTGCCGGGGTTGAAGGTCATGAAGAATTGAGAGGACTGACGGAGTGATCCTGTGCACTGAAGGTCGCCATGCTCTAAGGGAGAGGGGCTCTGGAGGTTGGGATGCAGTAGGTGGTCCTGGCTCTAGGTAAGAAGGCCGAGCTGGGTTTCAGTGGCATGTGAGGTTCCTGTAGGAGCGCCAGGAGATGGAAAAACCAGAGTTGACAAGGCCACTTTGGAGTTATAAGGATTACTGAAGATCTGTCCTGCATGAAGGGAGGAAGACATATAGGAGACGCCGGGACCAGTCTATGGCAAAGGCAACGGGCACCCAGTGCTGGAGACATAGTCAGATGGAGCAGAAAATCAGGCATTTGACATTTTTGGTGGAGGCAAAGAGATCCATGTCTGGCTTGCCCCAGGCACTGAAGACAATCTGAGTAGACATGGGGTCGAGGGAACACTCGTGTGGGTCCAGTTGGTGACTTTGTCAGCAAGTTGATTTAGAGCTTCCAATAGGTAGGCTGCCCATAGGGTTTCTCCTAATGAGAGAGAAAAGCTGAAGAGAGTCTGCTCTTCCTTGCTTGTTTATACAAACCATGGAGACTACATTGTCTGTGCGTATGAGAACAATCTTTTGACGGACCCATCAGAAAAAAACAGTGAAGGCATAGTAGACAGCCCAAAGCTCCAGGACATTGACGTGTATGGTTCTTTCCTGGGGAGACCATGTGCCCCTGTGTGGAGAGCTGTTGCAAATGTGCTCCCCATCAATGCGTGGAGGCATTGGTAGTCAGTGTGAAATGATAGGGAGGTGCCTGAAATGGACAACCTTTGACAAGGTTGGACAGTGTTGTCCAACAAAAGAGGCTTTTCTGAAAGTCCACTCAATTTGCGCGCCCCATGAGAATCATGGTGCATAGAGACTGAGCATTGACACCAGTTGACCTAGAGATGCCACTGTAGAGGCCATATGTGTAGCCATGCCAGTGGTACTACATGCATGCAAGCGACCATGTACCCCGATAGGAGCATGCGGGTCAATGCCTTCCAATGTGCAGTTAGATTGCTGCTGAGAAGTTGTAAGTCCTAGGCTTCTGCTTGGGGAGAAAGTGTAGTTACTCACCTGTAACAGATGATCTTGGGAACAGCAGGAATCAGTATTCACATATGGGTATTGTCGTTAAAGACGGAGGCCACGTGGGAATGCTCTCCGGGGTCCAATAGGAAAGCCTTTGGGAGCACTCCACTGTGCCTGCTGTGGCGCCCACTACTGGCTAGGCGGTGGCCTAGGAACAGTGGACGTACCTCTTAATGTCCCTTTTGTCAGCTGAGGTCCAGAGCCGCAGCGTCTGGATAGTATATTTATTTTTATTTATTTATTTAACATCTCTTATATACCGCACTATTATCATCAGCGCGGTTTACATGAAACAAACATATACATACAGGAAACTGTATGTTGTGCAATAAAGAATAGCCGAGGGGTTTCAAACAGGCAACAGGAAATTTATTATAATTTTCTTTTCCTAGCCAATGAACTTCTTTTTAAGGAGTTCTAATTTACAGCAAAGCAAAGTTGGATACTTCTCCATTGAAAAACAAAGGCAACAAAACTTCACAGCAAACTTTCAAAACAGTCAATGCAGCATTGTTTCAGACAGCTTGTTTTAAACCAGCAATAAAGTCCTTTCCTTCAGCAGAGATCAGAGCTCCAGGTTCCCAGCTGTGTCTAGCACAAACCCAGATTTCCACAGCTCTCTAGACTGCACCTTAACTTCTTCAATTCAAGCTGTTAAACATTTGCATTCTTCATATTAAGCTGCTATCATTTGTATTCTTTACTTTCAAGCTGCTAACATTTATATTCTTTTCTTCAAGCTGCTAACATTTGCATTTTGGGTTCAAGGCTCCACATGACCCCTTTTGAACCTCTCCTTTCAGCTCAAAACGTTAGCACTTCACTTAACCCAATTCTCCAGCAGGTCATGCAGTTAGGAAAGCTTCTGGGGTTTTTACAACTTTAAAACCCTATAGCCTTGTCACTTTCTGGCTTAAACAGAATGAGCAATCCATTTCAGAATCAGAGGAAACGTTATCTGAAACACACTCATCTATTTGTATGCTGTCCTCATCTAGGTCAATTGACACCTGGCTGGGCTCAGCATGTGAAACAACAGGTTTTAGTTTCTCTAGTAACTTTAAAACCTTTCCCCACTGGGATTCTTCTCCACCGCTGAGTAACAGTGGGAGGACAGAGGAGTTCATTATTCTTTAGCAGATTCTTTAAGGCTTCTAATGTGCTCACCTTTTTCCCAGCAATTAGTCTTTTCCCAGGCTTTGCTGAAGATGAAACACTTCCCACAAGCTCTCTTAAAGACAGTCCCGTACCTTGCTCAGAAACAGCATCTCCCACAGAATGAACTTTCCTGTTTTCTAGGCCAGCTGTAATTCCCTTACCAGCCAGACTCTCTTCAGGGCTAGAGTTTTCTGTATGCTGAGTGCAATAGGGATTTCTCTTGAGACAGCTCCTGGAGCACCTTCCTCTCTCAGGTCTTCTCCTGGTCTCCTCATTCCCTGCTTCCTCACCAGACTCTCTGGAAGTCTCTACTCTCCTGGTAGACTCTCCCTTCTTGGTGGAAACCTCCTCCCCGGTGGATGCACACCAATTCCTTCCTGCTTCCCTGAGCTTATATGAGTGAGACTGTCCTATGGCATCCAACTGCACCCCCAAGCATTCCTCGTCACCTCCCCTGGGGCGTGGCTCACTCTCAACAGCTCTGTGAATGCAGTTTTTTTTTCTTAACCGGAGTTTTAACCCTAAAACTCCCTGAACTATTTCTCTGCTCAGAAGTGAATGGCTGGTTTTTTCCCACTTTCTTGGGCTCTATTACAGTCTCGTCACCACACAGCGCATCTGCCTTCCCACCTTCACAAGTCCTCTCCTCAGTTGAGTTTGTAGCTGAGTGATAGAGGAATAAAGAATACCTACAACTCCTATGGGAGGAGGGCGGGTTGTGAAGACTGATTTCTGCTGTTCTCAGAGATTGCCTGTTACAGGTGATCAACTACACTATCTCCAGGAACAAGTAGGAATGTAGTCTTCACAAATGGGACTCACTAGCTCCCACGTACCCGACTGGAGTAGCAGTGGTATCCCCAAGGCTAAAGGATGGAGCCAGAGGGTGTGGATACAAAGTGGCCCTATTGGACAGCTGGCAAGAACAGTGAAGTCTGGTGCCAGAAAAAAGTCCAGGACGGAGAGTAGGAGTGGTAGTTAAGTCCCAAAAAGGTGTTGGAGGACAGCCTAGCCAAAGATAGCATCCCGGGAGTCCCTGTCTAGGCAGTAATGAGCACTGAAAGTGTGAATGGAGGACCAGGTAGCTGCTTGACAGATCTTGTCAATGGAGACAGAATGAAGGTGCCAAAGATAGCATCCCGGGAGTCCCTGTCTAGGCAATAATGAGCACTGAAAGTGTGAATGGAGGACCAGGTAGCTGCTTGACAGATCTTGTCAATGGAGACAGAATGAAGGTTGGCAACTGAGGTTGCCATGGCTCTCAAGTTGTGAGAGGTGACATGACCCTCGAGGGAGAGTCCCGCTTGAGCACAAGCTAAAGAAATGCAGTCTGCAATCCAGCTGGAAAGGCTGTGTTTCGAGAATGGAAATCCAAGGAGACTTGAATCAAAGGAATGAACAATTGTGAGGGTTTCCTGAAAGTCTTGGTTCTGTCTAAGTAAAAAGCTAATGAACGCTTACAGTTTGAAGTGCACAGCACTGCTCCAGCCCTAGAAGCCTGCGGTCTGAGGAAGAAGACCAGTAGCATGACAGATTCATTGAGTTGGAAAGCAGAGACCACCTTTGGGAGGAAGTGTGCATGAGTATGGAGAAACACATTGTCATGGTGGATCCGGGTGTACAAAGGATCTGATACCAATGCCTGCAGTTCGCTGATGTGGCAAGCTGAGGCCAAAGCAATGAGGAAGAAGTGGTGGCCAAAGATGTTTAGATGACTGAGGTCAAGGATTGGGTGAAGGCCTCCTGATTTCTTGGGGTGAGGAAAAATCTTGAGTAGAAGTCATGAACTTGTTTGTTGTACAGGATCCTCTTGTTTGCTTCGTTGAGGAGCAGCTGATTGACCTCCTGTGCCAGCAGGGGCATGTGGTGACCTGAAAGCTTGCAGATGTTGGGAGCAGGTCAAGGGGGCTGGGAGGGGGCAGAAAAGCTGAGTCTGTACCCCGCTCAGATGATGGCGAGAATACATCAGTCTGTGGTGATGGATTGTCATGCCTCTGTAAAGTGTTGGATGCGCCCCCTACCAGGAAGTAGTCAAAAGCTGGGGGCAGGTTTGGGGATGGAGGTTTGAGGAAGCGGCTGGGCCTTCCTCTCTCGCTGGCGACTGCATTGGGTATATGGATGAGTCTGGAGATGTTGCTGAGGCAGCCGCAGATAGGGCTGGTATCGGCAATGTGGGAAGAATTGTTGAAAGTACTGGCAGTGATAGGGATGTTTGTAGGAAGGAATCGGTGGGCGACGAGTGGATGAAGTTGACTCCACCAATTGGGCTGCCAATTCCCAGACAGTGGAGGAGTGATATTTTACTTTGGATATGGCTTCTTGTACCTTGGAGCAAAAGAGACTGTCTCCTTGACAGAGGGCATTCTCCAGATGTTCATGAAGGTCTTCCCTGGGGCAGGATACACGGAGCCATGCTGTACATCTGGTCGAGAAGGCTGTGGTTGTAGAGCATGCTACAGAATCATAAATGTCATAGGTGGCACAGATGATGTGGTAGAGGAATTCGTGCAGGACTATCGCCAGCTGGGCAGGTCATCGGAGGTAGGGCCATCCAGCTGAAGGAGAAGTGTAGCAGCTGCAGTTGATGAGCTAAGATCCTCATTGCCAGGGTACTGCTTTGGTAGGATTTGCAGCCAATGGCATCTAGAGTTTGCTGTTCCCTTCCCAGAGGTGTTTGGGACAGGGGTTTGATACGCTTAGATTTCTTAAGAATGACCTCAGAGACTACTGACTGGTGGGGCAGTTGCTGAACCATGTACTTCAGGTCAAGCTGATGCGATATGGTGCTGCCAAAGGTTGGTGTTTTCTATATGGAGGCTTGCAGATCTCAGAGAATCTGGGGGACAGGCAGAGCAAGAACCTCCATGGGGCTGCTGCAGGCCTTGTGGATGGATTGAAAGTCACGTTTATTTGTAGGGTGGTCTGAGAGTCACGGAGGGTGAGCGCCCGGGAATCCCTTTGAAGAAATTTAGGGTAGGAAGGGTATTCCGCTGGTTCTTCATGAGGGTCCTTGTCGGGGCAGGAATGGTCCCCCATGATGGAGTCGCGGGTCTCCCAGCTGTGTTGATAGGCCCATAGGGAGCCCACCTAGTCAAGACAGACAACGCAACAACTAGGGATTAGGATATATCGAGGGGAATGGTAAAGAAACACCTAGGAGGTGAACGGGAGGCTGAGGTGATCGGGATCCGAAAGCAGTCATAGAAAGGACTAGCGAGAGAGAGAGAGAGAGACAGAGGACCTCTAAAGAGGAGGGGCAGGCAGCTATAACCAGCTGCCCAGAGCTCCATTCCAAGATTTAAAAAGGCCTATTCAAAGAGAAAGGTTTCTAAAGCAGCTTTAAGAATGGCTCAAGATGCAGGAGTTGGGGCAGACTATTTCAGAGCATAGGAGCTACAAAGAAAAACACCAGGTGGACTCATGTAATGTATGCCCCTTAATGTTTCTGCCTTTAATCTCTTTCTTTATACAGTAAACAATGTGCTTTTTATAGGTTCTTATTTTTATACTTAAATTATGTTATTTTTAGATTGTACACTGCTCTGCTGTAATCAATGAAGGTTGGTTAAGTAAATATCTATGTAAACTAAACCGAGTGAAGGAGTAGCCTAGTGGTTAGAGCACTGGCTTGGTAACCAAGCAACCAGGGTTCAATTCCCACTAGCACTCCTTGTGGCCTTGGGCAAGTCACTTAACCCTCCATTGCCTCAGAAGAAAGGCCTGGCAATCTACTTCCGGTGACACTGCCAAGAAAACCCAGGAGCTTCTGGGTCGCCAGGAGTCAGGACTGACTCAAAGGCACACATTGCATTTTGCAAACTAATTCTGAACATCTCGCAAGAGCTCAGAAAAAGCTGGCCCCAGCACTGCACAAGGAGGCCTTTATTTTCCATGCACAGAGTCGACACAAGAAAAAACACAATTCTGCCCACAACTCAAACATAATGAAAGGGTGAATATCTCTAGAATACAAAGGGACTGTCCATCCAGAGAGGTCTTGCTCTGATAACACACTATTGCACTGACAGGATGATGGAAACGTAAATTTGAAAACAGGAAGGTATAAGGAATTTTGTTCATCAAATTTAAGAATGACTCTGCCTAAAGAAATTCAGCTTAACTATTAACATGCCCAAAGCTGCGTTTTTATTCACACATTAAGATACCCAGGGGAAAACAAGCTAGTGGTTTTACGAGACTGTTTCTTGTCAGATAGATAAATAATTGATTGAATTATTGGTATCTATCTATATATACGTGTATCTCACAAGCTGGAGTTCATCTAGACCACTTTTGCTCAACCTGTACACTTCTAAAGCATCTCAATAGGTGACCAAGGTTCAGTATAGCTAACTCAGAATTGTCTCGTCAACCCTTAAAATTAAAACTTTCTGAACTGTTCCCTTACCCTTCTTTTAATAATTGCTTTCCATTACATTTATTTTGTCAACTGAATAAAGTACATTTGGAACATAAAATGGGGCCAAAGCCTGCAATATATGCTGCAGGAAAACTGTTGTCAACAAATTTCCCATCTTTTTGGGTGTCTCCTTTTTTTTTCGACCCTAATTGCCTATAGGAAGCACAAAGATATAGCCAGCCGTACTCAAGAAAACATACTGGGTGGAGGAATAAGAGGGGAAGAGAGAGTAGTGAGCTGAGGGACAGGAAACAAATGAGTGAGATCAGCAGTTCTTGCCATGTCTATGATTTAAAGAGAAAAAGAGAATTTCAGGAAAGCATCGTACCAACACTGAAATCAGTCTGGAAAGAGGAGGGAGGGAGGGAGGCAATGAGCTAAAAGGGTGCTGCTCAATACAAACACGGTTGTTCCTTTGTATTGTTTTGCTCTGTGTGATTTTGTGCAACCCATGCTGCATCATATGGCCACAGGGAAAGAAGCAAAATGGTTCGCAGCCAAGATGGTTTTCATGCTGGCCCCTTTCCACTAACCCAACTAGTCAGGTCAGAGGCAAAAGACAACAAGTACAGGAAACAGCTACAGAGAGCATAACTCAGCACTGCACAAACTGTGCATTTAATTTTAAACAAGGACTTGAAAAATCATGCACTGGACATATAGCACAGACAGAAAGAAAAAGGAATAGCCGTTTCTTTGTATCCAGGATCCCCAGGGAGTCATCTGAGTCAGGGAGAGGTTGCAGGAAAACTGACCACGATACTGCTTACCTCTGGCTGTCTAGTGTAGAAAGGAATCATGGATGAAGGGGCATTTCCATAAAGACTTTCTGGGAAAGTTTCTAACATGAGTAAGGGAATAAATGTTGTTGTTCTTTCAAAATTTAATTAGATTTTTATAATACATATTTGAATGGAAAAGTCCAACTTGATGCTAATATATAACAAGCAAATATATTATCAAAAGAAATAATCTAATACAAACAGGAAGGCCACGAGCCTACAATAATAGGGGCGCATTCCATACAGAATATACAGGAAAAACGTCTATCAGTTTTTAAGGCAACAGCACAGAAGCTGACTGAAACAGCAGGGCCAGGCTTCATCTCTGGCCCTTTTCAAATCCAAGCTGAAAATTCACCTCTTCGAGTCTGCTTTTGGATCCTGATCCGCTTGGTCTCCTCTGTGTTTCCTTGCCACTCCCCTAGACGTGTCCTTGTCCCCAGCTGTTGTGTTGTCTGTCTTGACTAGATTGTAATCTCTGATAAGTAGCGCTGCCTATACCTTGTAGCGCTATACAAATGACAAGTACTAGTAACGCCAATACGGACTGAAAATGAGAAATCAAGTAGTTACAGAGGTGGCACCTGAGACATTACAGAAGAGACCAAAGCTGCAGGATAAGTAAATACATATTTATCGGATCTATAAGCTTTATCACACATTTACAGGGAAGAAAGAAAAGGGCACCTAGTTGTAATACCCCTAGTCTCAGTAGAAGGAACTTCTTCCTCCGTTTCTGAGTTTCCTTAGAGACATCAGGAAAAATCCAAATTTTAAAGGACAAAAACAAAACATCTCTATGCCGGAAAAATAGCCACATGAGCCAGTCACAATCTGACAGCAATGCAGATGTCACAATCAAGGTCGCAGGCCTTGCTAGTTCAGAATCTAAGGTCTCAAGGACCACAGATACATCCAAAACGTCCACAGAAACTGCCTGATCCTGGGACTGTTCTTGATGGATTCTACTCGAAGGCAAATAGTAAATATTAGATACCGGAGAAATAGCTTCAGGAGAAACTTTTAAAACTTCCACTCGTATCTTCTGAACATCTCACGAGGAGAAGTAAGAGCTTTAGGAAAATTGACAATCCTCACATTCACTTCTCTAAGAGCATTTCCCAACACCTTCACCTTGTTCTGAAGAAGAGAATTATATTTTATCAAAAGTTCCTCTGATCCAGCAATTTTAACCAAAGTCTGTTCAAACATGGGAATCCGTGCCTTCATTCCCTGAACTTCTTCGTCCAATTGCAGCACCCGTTAATCAGGAGAAGAGATCTTCACATTTAACAATTCCAACGTCGGAGCTAACATTCTGCTCAAGTCAGCAGTAGCTTGCCAAATAGTCTCTAGTGAAAAAACATCTGGTTGAGATAAAGGAAGACCAAGTATAGGAAAAGAAGCTCCTAAATGACTTAGAGACTGCCCAGAGACCCACTGTGCAGGAAGCAGTCGCCGCAATTGGCTGATTCAGCACCACTAGACTCTGTTCTTGCTTCCTCTGAGAACTCCAGCCGTCTGCTGGAAAGATGCAATGGCTCCGTCAACAACACTGCAGCCCCCCCCCCCCCTTTCTTGGGTAGGCAAATCGATTACGGCATTGGCGTTCGTCACTGGCCAGGGAGCATAAGAGAAGTCTGTGGCTGCATTGGGGGAACTCGCTGCTCTGGGCTTAGAGATGTTTCAGAGCTAGAAGTTGGGCCAAAGCTCCCAGCATCGACCCAATACTCCAACTGCTGCACTCCAGAGCCAATTCCTTGCATGTTAGAGTGGAGAAGGCAAGGAACAATAGAGGCAAAAACCACCAGGGCTTGAACAGGCTGTAGAGGAGGCTTAGCCTTGGGCTTGCCCTTGCATTTCCCCATCAGACCAAAACGATGCTTACTAAGGCCCATGCCAGTAACATGTGGGAGGCCCGCGTTAAACTTCAGGGAGCATATGCAATCATCCCCCTGTAGTTAATGTGGGCCCAAGATACCACAATGCACAAGCCAGTATACAATGCACTAACACTATCCATTAAGGTTTTGTTAACTGCACCCATGCTAAGGGCAACAACATGGTTAGCAGGGGCCACGAACGCCTATGTTAACTGCGACACCTCAGCAATGCCTTTGTTCTACCCCTGTCCCATCCATTTCTCGCCTCATCATATGTAACCAGGGTAATGTGGGCTTTTTGGCACGGGGGCTTGTGCTACCTTTTTAGTGCCATGTCCAAACTACACACTAAACCCTACTATAATGTGCATTAAATGGCAAAATTATGTGTTATTTGTGCTTAACGCACGAAATTTCAGATAATGTGCAGCCTGATGCACCTGGGGAGCCTCTTAAAGAGATGTGCTGAGGAAATTTTCAACCCGCCTCCACATCCCCTAATACAAAACTCTTCTACCCATCCTGATCCCTCGACCCTCCCACCCTCCCCAATTCAATATATCCACCCTCAAAAGCCCCCTTCTCAAACAGCCTCCTCCCCGAAACTCTGTGGAACCTACCGACAGTCTCTCTAAAGCATAGATTCTTATCCTGGTCCTCGGGACACATCCAGCCCAGTCAGGTTTTCAGGATAACCACAATGAATGTGTATGATAGAGATTTGTATACAATGAAGGCAGTAGTACATGCAAATGTATCTCATGTATATTCATTGTGGTTAACCTGAAAATCTGACTGGCTAGGTGAGTTCCCTAGTTCTATAGGAAAAGTGAGGTGGCAAGAATGATCAAAGCTCCTTAGCAGTAGTCTCGTGGTACTACTGTTGGGGTGTTAAGCTGCCAAATAAAAGGGGTCAAAAAGCCAAACAAGGATTTATACTAATATTCCTAGATATTGCGGCTGCTTTTGACTCCTTTTGTCATAACTTACTATTAGCAAGACTCCAAGAGATTAGAATCATACCTAACAGACTGTAAACAACAAGGGGGTTATTCTGAGCCAAGAATAGCGGGAATGGATGGCCTGAAGGGATGTCCATCTCCACTATTCGTGACTTCACCTGCCCCCAAATAACTTCCCCACCAGTTGTGCAGGGAAGTTAGATGAGGGTGGAGAATGGGCGGCACGGGGTGGAGAGTAGGCGGGCAGTGGGCGGTCGCCAACCCCAGACGTACAGGGTCTATTCTAATTCATCCAAGGTGGAATAACTTCCCTCGACATTTGCTTTTTCTGCTGCCGGGGCGTGGATGAGGCGGGGGGGCGCCAAGATTTATACCCCGCAGCCCAACCCTGACCTTTGGGGGTCGGGCTGCGGGAAATAAACCCTCTACCTTGGCGGCCGGCATCGCAACTTTTAAATGGAGCTGCGGTGCCATAGCAACAGTACGCCATGACGCTGCGGCTCCATTTAAAAACCCTGACTTAGTCAGGCTTTTAATGTACATGCAGGCTGGACTTAATCGCAATCCCGGCCTGCATGTACATTGCTGTTCGTGATTCTGATCCCGTCGGGCTAGGTATGCCCCATGGGATCAGATCGCGATCTCCTCTGTGCATCCGGTTCAGACCAGACGCACAGAGTGGATGGACGTGCAGGACAGAATTGGACTCCAAGTGAAAATAGGACCAAGCATATCTAAGCCACACAAGCAACAACAAGGAGTGCCACAAGGTTCAGGCCTATCCTCCTTACTATTTAACATATATCTCCAACCAATTTGGAACATCATTCAGAAGCACAAGGTACATTACCACATTTATGCAGACGACATCATGATGTACCTACCATACAACACCTCAAAACCAAATCACACTGAAATAGTAATTTGCTTCAACAAGGTTGCACATTGGCAATTGACACATTGTTTTTTTATAGTTTATTGTTAACCTGAGGTGTTATACCAGTAGTTCTCAACCCAGTCCTCTAGGACCCCTAGTACAGTTGGGTTTTCAGGGTATCCACAATGAATATGCATGAAATAGATCTTCATGCACTGCTTCCATTGTATGCAGATCTTTTCACATGCATGCACCGTTCCTCACAGGCAACTTATAAACAAACTGAGCACCCTAGGGATGGACCCTAAAGTTACAGCTTGGGTTATTTTTTATTTATTTTTTATACCACGCTCTTTAGAATCAGTGCGGTTTACATGCATACTAACAGGTACTTTTTATTCCCTTGTCCCCGAAGGGCTCACAATCTAAGTGCACCTGAGGCAATGGAGGGTTAAGTGGCTTGCCCAAGGCCACAAGGAGTGGCCATGGGACTAGAGACCCCAGTCCCTCCGGCCTGAGGTCTGTACTGACTAGAAATTGGTTGAGTGGGAGGTGACAAAGGTGGGAGGTGACAAAGGGTACAGGTAAATGGAACTCACTCTGAGGAGAAGGAAGTTACCAGTGGTGTGCCCCAGGGATCTGTCCTTGGTCCGATTCTTTTTAACATCTTTGTTAGTGATGTAGCGGAAAGGCTGCCAGGTAAGGTTTGCCTCTTTGCAGATGATACCAAAATCTGCAATAGAGTAGACACCCAGGAAGGTGTAGATCACATGAGGAGGAATCTAGTTAAGTTTGAAGAATGGTCTAGAATTTGGCAGCTGGGATTTAATGTTAAAAAATGCAAGGTCATGCATTTAGGCTGCAGAAATCCAAGGGAGGAATATAATATAGAGTGGGAAGTACTTTTGTCAACTAAATAAGAGCAGGACCTAGGCGTGGTTGTGTCTGATGATCTTAAAGTAGCTAAACAGGTAGAAAGGGCGACAGCAAAAGCTAGAAGGATGCTTGGGTACATAGGGAAAGGAATGGCTAGCAGAAAAAAGGAGGTGATAGTGCCTCTGTATAAGTCTTTGGTGCAACCTCATTTGGAGTATTGTGTGCAATTCTGGAGACCGCACCTTCAAAAGGATATAAACAGGATGGAGTCAGTACAGATGGTGGCTACTAAAATGGTTAGTGGTCTTCATTATAAAGCATATGAGGATAGACTTAAGGATCTTAATATGTACACCTTAGAGAAAAGGCAGGATAGAGGTGATATGATTGAGATGTTTAAATAACTCCGTGGCATAAATGCACAGAGGGAGAGCCTCTTTCGATTGAAAACAAGTTCTGCTATGAAGGGACATGGGATGAGGGTGAAAGGGGATAGATTCAGGAGTGATATGTGGAAATATTTCTTTACATATATTCTTTGAAAGAAGGGTGGTGTTGTATTACAGTTAGTAATCTTTTAGCATCAATGTGAACTTCTCTCAGTTCCGAAGAGTAGGCTCTTAATGAATTCTCACATCCTGTAATTCCATATAAGACTTCAGAGCATCTTTTATTAAGAATGGTTAGGACAAGGTTTGTTCTGGATAATGGATTTTTCTGGGTACTGGAAATTTTATGATAAAAGAATTTCAGATAATTATAATTTTTCTGGATAATTTTACGTATAAAGTCAATCTACTTTTGGATAATAGAAGATCTTCCAGATAGTTGAAAACTAGGGATGTGCATTTGTTAGCCCGCATTCAGTCTGTTAACGTGCCAAAAACATTTTAGTGCATGCAAAATCAATTTACTGTGTGTTAAGCTACAAATTAACAAATGTAATATTGATAAGCATGTATTAAAAAAACAAACTTGAAAATCAGGAAAAAAAAAAAGCCAAGCCAATCGAAATCAAACTGAAAATGTTTGGCCAGTGCGCATCTCTACTGAATACAAACTGAAGCCCAAGATATATTTCTTTTCCTTTTTGTGAATAATGGAATTTATTTATTTTTTATTTATTTAAGGATATTTCTATCCCGCCTTATCCTTCAATCAAGGCGGTAAACACATCAAACGATCATTAGGAATGTTGGGTATGCCAGGTGAGATTATGTACAGTGAGGGTGCATGGGTGCGGGTGTGCTGATTGGTGTAAGCTATTTACAGTATGTGCATTTTACAGTTATATACATGGGTTTGCTGGGTCCATCGCTGGTTGTGATTGAACTTTAGTTGAGTCTGAGGTTGGTCCAAGTCTGTAGATTCTGGCTATGCGCTTGGGCCGTAGTGGTCAGTGAAGAGTACAGTCTTTAGGTGTTTTCGGAAGTCCTTCAGATCTTCAGTTGATCGTAGGTCGTGTGGGAGTGTGTTCCATACTGTTGGAGCCGCCAGTGATAGGGCTCTTTGTGCGGTGGATTTGCATGCTTTTGTGTAGTTGCTTGGTGTGCTGAGTGTGTCTGCTGTGGTTTTTCTTCTCGGTCTGTTGCTGGTGTCAGGGAGTACGAGGGCTTGGAGGCTGAGTGCTGAGCTCTTGTGTCTGATTCTGAATATGTTTAATATCATCTTGTATTTGATGCGGTGGCTGATTGGGAGCCAGTGGAGGTCTTTTAGGATGGGGGTGTTGTGGGTTTGTGTTGGGGAACCAGTGATTATTCTGGCTGCTGTGTTTTGAGCCATTTGAAGCGGTTTGAGTGATTGTTTTGGCATTCCGTTGTAGACTGGGTTGCAGAAATCAAGTATGGGGGTTATGAGCGCTTGGCAGACTGTGCGGAAGTGTTCATGTGAGAGTAGAGGATTGAGGCGTCTGATTATTCTCATTTTGTAGTATGCGTTTTTGGTGGTTCTTCTGATGTGTGATTGTAAGTTCAACTCCTTGTCAAGTGTTATTCCGAGGTATTTCACTTCATTCTTCAGTGGTATTGCCATGTTGTTGGTTTTGATGAAGGGTGGGGGGGCTGAAGCTGGTGTTTCGTGTGATGATGAGTGCTTCTGTCTTGTTATAGTTTATGACTAGGTTGTTGTGCATGAGCCAAGTGGACATGCTGTCGAGACAGTTTGTTATCTTGGTGTAGTCGGGGCTCTCGAGGTTGATTGGCGTGTAAATCATGATGTCATCTGCGTAGATTGTGTAGTTTATTTTGTGGGCTTTCATGATGTCGCAGATTGGTTGGATGTATAGGTTGAATAGTAGTGAGGATAGTGCGGATCCTTGTGGCACTCCTTAGTTGTCCTTAGTCCTTTAACTCCTTAGTCCTTTAACTAATTTAGTTAAAGGAGCTCCAGATATAAGTAGATCTACTGCATATACCATTTTCTCTTTGAATAACACAGCAAACTCGCTCTCCAGTAGCTTCTAGTACTTACTAGGCCCTTATTTCCTTTCACTTTTAGAGAGAAAAGCAGGCCCTAACTCAGCCAGAGACACCAAAGGCTTGAATGCAAAGTGGCCCTATTTCCCCACTGTCTGACCCTTGGCATGGGGCCCCTGAGGATGGAATTGGGTGGTGGGTGCCCACCCACAGAACCACAATGGGGAAGGAGGGCTGCAGTTTTCGCACGCCACAGTGCCCAGCCTTATTCTATCTTTGGTGTGGAATAAGCTGGGTGTCTATCGTGATGCTGGGGTACGTACAGAGACATGACCAGAATTGCCTCTGTACGTCCCGGCGCATGGCCATTCCCCTGCTCCACCCCCATTCCACCCCTGTCCAGCGCTCCCTGCACAAATACATTGTATGTGCGAGAAGCACATGGGTTCAGAATCAACATCAGGGCTAAGCACGGGTTGTACATCCAACCCAGACGTCCAACCGCGCTGTTCGTGCGACAGAATACTGGTCTATGTGGAGATCAAGATTGAGATGTCAAGGTCGCTGCGCACACAATTCTGGCAGTATTTAGAAAAGACTCAGCTAAAATGTGGAACCTGTTCTAACATAGTGCAAGAGTGCAAGTGTATTTGCTGTTACTTGGAGCTGGAGGAGCCATTTTGCAAATCTACAAGTGGGGAAAAATCAAAGGGGGGAAATTCGGCAACTGTCGCATGCAGGCGCTGGCACTTAACATAGAAACACAAAACCATGGCGGCAGAAACTAGTCTGCCCTTCCATACAAACTACTACAGTCCCTTTCTTTCCTTAAGAGATCACACAGAAGTTGGTATTTTCATGTATATTTGGCTATTCTGCAAACCTACATGCATAAATGCCACCAACTAACTACAGATGCTGCTATCTAACTAATTTCAGAAATAAACAAGGGGGATTGAGGAAAATAACCCTCTTAATCCCTCCTGTAAAGGGCTGGCCGAAATGAGCACTGTTGAAAAAGCTATATGTGCCAAGGAGCAGCTGTAAATCCCAACATGGATAGATGCAATCATGCAATGCTTTCCCTACATGAAATGGGGAATACACATGTAGATTTTTACCCTTATCCAGGCCATTCCCTAGCGATGCCCCCGACATGCCACCTTGCAACTTCTACATAGGAAGAACATCTCCGGTAAATTCAGCCCCTTCTAAAACTGCCATTTCCACATGTAAATGCCTGATTTTACTTGTAAATAAGGCTTCTAAAATAACCCCCTTAACATTTAAATGTTAAAGCTGATATATTGCAATCAGGTAGAAAAAAAACCTTCCAACACAGACAGAACCCTGTAAGAAGATTTACAACTGGTAATATGGAACAAAGCAAAAACTTCCAAAATCTATTTGATAGCACATTTCAATTCCCAAAATATTTCTAAATCAGACTACAAATAAGCTCATGCAAGAGATTTTTTCAGAACAACTATTTTTTCTGTTTCATCATGTTACATGATTCTGCACTAAATAGCCTATTAAAAGATATACACTAGCTACTGGGAAATACGTTATACAGTTATGCATTTAGTTTGTGGCTCAGAAGTTGGCTTACACTTTATTCGAATTAAAAGTTAACTAAGGCCAGAAGGCTATTGGGTAGAATACTCCTCTCCCCTTCCCCTCCAAAGAAACAGCAGACCAAAGAATAATTGGCTGCTAGGATGTGAAGCATCCTAAGAATGAATTTCGCTCTATTGGTTACTGCAGCCAGAGGCCTCCACCTTAAGAAAGCCAAAATCATCTGTGTCCACAATCTAACACTAGTGTGACAGTATGCATACAATACAATAAACTTCTTTTTTCTTCGTTTTCCTTGTAAATGCTTAGTTAAGTTGGGTGGGTCCCCAACTATATCTTTTTTGAACCGCTTCAATAGCTGTCAAATCAGCTGCTGCTCAGGTTTCAGCAGATGATGTCCCTGGAGTAGGCCCATTGGTCTATAGTGGGTCTTTATATCAGTATAGTATTAGTCATACTGTCTGCCTTTATTCAGTATTTTTATTTCTTGCAATTAGAGTCAAGTTTCCCCACATTGTGGCCTTATAGGTTATTTCCCTTATTTTCCTTTGGAATTGAAATACTATTTGTTTTCTTAATTTGCTTGTTCTAATATCATTTTCTGTGACAAGAGATGTTTGTGTGTTTAAACTGTAAAAGTTGTACAATTAAAACACTTTTTAAAAAAAAAGTCTTTCTAATGATATAAAGGCTTCTGATAAAAAATGTATGCACTTAGATGCATGTTTACTAAAGTGCACTGTTAACATGAGGTTTACCACGTGCTACACAGCAGCACTTTAAGAGAAACCCATGTTAGCGCGGGATGGGAGTTGTGACTGCGCGGAAGGGGCAGAGTGTGTGCAATGGCAGCACAAAGCGGTTAGCATGGGCATCACTGGCACATACTAACTGCGAAGGTTGCTGTTAACATAGATTCACTTATCGCCTCCTCGATGGGTAGGGCTGGAAGCAGGGAAAACGTAGGTGGCATAAAAATACAACTTGATCAGGACACCTCTGTATTCCACATCATCACTTCTCATGTATAATCATGCTCGCGGAAGATGAAATGTTAGCATAAGCCAATCGATGGCTAGACTACACAGGTACTATTAGACAGCAACAGCCTACTGGATGACTCCATTCATTAATTTAGAGACCTCTATATCATATCTCCCCTCAGCCATCTCTTTTTCGAGTTGAAGAGCCCTAATCTTATAAACCTCTCCTCATAGGGGTATCCTTCCATCCCTTTTACCATTTTGGTGGCTCTTCTCTGTACCGTTTCTAATAACACTATATCCTTTTTAAGATGGCAACCAGAATTGCACACAATATTCAAGGTGCAGTTGCACCATGGAAAGATACAGAGGCATTATAATATCCTTTGTTTTATTCTCCATTCCTTTCTTTATGATTTCTAGCATTTTATTTGCTTTCTTGGCCGTCGCTGCACACTGGGTGGAAGGTTTCAACATGTTATTTACGATGATGCCTAAATCTTTTTCCTGTGTGTTAGTTATTTATTTATTTACTTATTTGTAAACTTTTATATACCGCCCCTTCCAAAGATCAGGGGCGGTTTACAATGAACAACAGTTAACACACATTGAACTTCTGAACATTATAACATTACAAGAACAGTTGAACATAACTGAGCAGTAACTATATACATTACTGCGGCTATTTATTATAACTATTATTTACAACTTCCTAATGTGGAACCTTGCATCGTGTAACCATAGCTTGGGTTGTTCTTTCCTAGGTGCATAACTTTGCACTTATCCACATTAAATTTCATCTGCCATTTGAACATCCAGTCTTCAAATTTATTAAGGTCTTCTTGCAATTTTTAAACAATTCTCTTGCGTTTTAATAACTTTGAATAATTTTGTGTCATCTGCAAATTTGATCACCTCACTCATTCCTATTTCCAGGTCATTTATGAATATATTAAAAAACAGTGGGCCCATCACAAATCCCTGGGGTACTCCAATATTTACCTTTCTCCATTGTGAAAATTGGCCATTTTGTCCTACTCTCTGCTTACTATCTTTTAACCAGTTCCTCATCCACAAGAGTGCACTGCCTCCTATCCAATGACTTTTTAATTTCACAAAGAGTCTCTCTATAAGGAGAGGCTAAAAAGGTTAGGGCTTTTCAACCTGGAAAAGAGATGGTCGAGGGGAGATATGATAGAGGTCTATAAATTAATGAATGGAGTGAAACGGATAAACAAGATCGATGGTTCTTTATGCCATCAAAATACAGAAAGACTAGGGGACATGCAATGAAGTTACAGTGTAACGTATTTAAGACTAATAAGAGAACATATTTTTTACTCAACGTGTAATCAAACTATGGAATTCATTACCGGAGGATGTAGTAAAAGTTGTTAGTGTAGTTGAGTTTTAATAAGGTCTGGACAAGTTCCTGGAGGAAAAGTCCATAAACCATTACACGTGTCTGCAAAAAAAAAATTTTCGAGAGCTGTTTTGGTTATTCCACGTAATCTTTATGTTTTTTGTGTGCTGAATCCGAAAATGACCTCCATTTTGTCATAGGACATCACGTTTCCTGACAATTTAGGTAACTATGTTAAATAAGGCAATACCTCAAAATAAATGGAAAGAGACTTATAAAATTAAAGTTTTATTACAATATTTTCATGAAAATCCTTTGTTGAACTGAAATGAGCTCACCTACACACACTAAACTCGATTCTTCTTCCTTGTGAGGCTCCTCTTGGTGCATTTACACTTGTGAGTAGCATCTGGAATGTCTCTCTGAAGCATCCAACAGTAGTCTGCCATCATTGTAATGCTCCATTTTCCCTGGTATCTCCTTTCCATCTCTTTAATGTCTTGGTGGAATCGTTCACCTTGTTCCTCTCACTCACAGCTCCCAAATTTTCAGGAAAGTAGTCAAGGTGGGACTGGAGGAAATGCACTTTCAAACTCATCAGGCAACCTAAAGCTTGAAATGCTTTGAGCATTCGTCCGACGATCTTTTTGTAGTGAGGATCTTTGTTATTGCCTAAAACTTTCTGTACGACTTCTTTAAATGCAATCCACCCTTCTTTTTGAGGATCCGTCATGGTATTGACAAACTCTTGATCTATAAGCCTTCTAATGTCTGGTCCGACGAACACACCTTCCTTCAATTTTGCCTCCGACAGGCCTGGAAACTTGGTGACCAAGTATTTGAAGCATTCTCCATCTCTTGGAAGTGATTTTACGAATTGCTTCATCAATCCCAATTTTATGTGGAGAGGTGGTAGAAGAACTTTATGGAAAGGTACCAAAGTTTCTCGGAGGACTTTTTTTCACCGACTGTTAGCACCCTCGGCTGCCAACTCTTCTTGGTCCAGTGATTTTGTCGGTCTCGACTGTCCCATAGACACAGAAAACAAGGATATTTGGTATACCCAGCTTGCTGCCCGAGCAGCATGCACAAGACCTTCAAGTCCCCACACACTTGCCAACCATGGTCTTCATATTTAAGTTTACGAAGAACCAATTCCAAGTTCTCGTAGGTTTCCTTCAAGTGTATGGAATGACCTACAGGTATGGAAGCGTAAAAACCGTTGTGGAGTAAAACTGCTTTGAGACTTCTTTTTGAAGAATCTATAAAAAGACGCCATTGCTCTGAATCATATTGGATTTTAAATTGACCCATCAGACCTTCGACATCGATGCAATAAACCAACTTGTCTTCCTGGGCGAAGTAAGGAACGAACTCCTTTTCACGATGTCTGAACCATGAAGATGACACTCCTGGCAACAATAAATTCCTGCTTTTCAGCCTTGATCTGAGTAACTCAGCGGCATCTTTGGGAAGATTCAAGTCTCTTACCAAATCATTCATCTCCTCCTGAGAAAACAATTTTGGTCTTGTATCATCTTCAAAGCCAGAACTTGATTCGTCATCTGGTTCAGGTATGACTTCACCTTCATCAGAGCTAGGTATCTCTTCCAAGGTAGCAGGGGGCTTGGGTACTGGTATATCTGTGCCATGGGGGATGGGACGAATTTCCGAGTGAAGATTGGGGTATGAAATGGAATGCTTCCATTTGGAATTAAACCCTTTCACATCGCATGAAAAAAAGTAACAGTCGTCACTATGGTTCTTTTGCTCTCGCCATACCATAGGAATCCCATAACGGAAAGATTTTTTCTTACCCTTGAACCAGTTTCGGAGGTCCTCAACACACCGTTTGCACACTTTATGAGGCGCCCAGACTTTATCTTGATTTGCAATTTTTAGTCCAAAGTATACTTTTTTCACAAAGTCTGTAATATTCTGCTGTTGCTTCAACACTGTATATTCATCACAGATGAAACAGAAACTGTCTGGCGAATTAATACACTTTCGCGAAGCCATAACATAACGGTTGAAGAATGACGAGCTAACACGAATTGCGATGAAAAAGTGTGAACAGCCTAGAACCAAGAACCTGATGATGATTCGTGCACAAGTGTGGCATGCAGGAGCGAGCAGCTCTGTGTCTGTACACGAGACGTCACAGTGCTGGCCACACACCCCTGCACTGACCGGAGCTGCTGCTATCTGCCCTGTGTCTCCCTCCCACCATTAGAAGCACGGACTTAAAACTTGCTTAGCTTATGTATATATTGCTGACCATCAGATTTACAGTGCTATTTTTTTTTTACATAACTCGGACAACCCCTTTAAGGGTTTTTTGGCATTTTATATCTTAAATGCACTTATGTGAATTAATTAATAGTAATTTGAAAAAATTTGATAAATTTGAAGACAATTTTGCATGTTGTGGCAAATCATGATGTCTAGAAGATTTTTCAATATTTTATTTGTTTTCAGCACACCAAAATACATGGAAATTAGATGAAAATAATCAAACAGCTTTTTAGTCGCAGACCAAGGGGACCCGGGAAATCCACTGCTTGTCCCAATACAAGCATTGTGGAACCTGTGTCTTTTGGGGAAACTGGTAGGTACATGTGACCTAGATTGGCCTCCGTTGGAAACAGGATACTGGGTTCGATAGCCGTTGGTCTGATCCAGTATGGCATATCTTATGTTCTTATCATAAGGTAGCAGCTTCCACTAAATATCCGCTTTCAGTGGTAACTGCTTCAGGTAATTCAGATAGCAGCAATATTCAGCCACTATCCAGATCGCAAAAACACAAAGTTAGGCCTGCTTTTTTTTTTGGCCTAACTTGATACCGTTTTGCTATCAGATCAGCAGACTGAAAACTGCGATCTACTGGATACACTCTTGGACTGCCCTCGCCCTGCACTTATACTATACAGACAGTGCTGAAGCGATTGGCGGAAATATTCAGCAGTGGAAACCAGAATAGCGCCACTGAATAACATGTCGGCTGATCCTGCTAACCAGATAAGTGCTTTTCAATATCAACCCCATATATGATTACAATGTATAAAATGTCTCTGTACAGAAAGTTAGATAGGCTGGGGCGAGGGTTTATAACAGAAAAGGAATGCAATTACCTGAGCTCCAGGCGGATCCAGGGTAGTTTCCTGTGGGGCCTCCCGCTCCTTCTCAGTAAGCTGCTGCTTCAAAGCCCCCCATGCAGTAGCTGAACTCCTGAGGAGTGTCAGAGAAGGAACGGGAGACGCCACTACCCTGCTGCCCACTGCATGCTCTTTGCCAGCTTAAATAGAGCTCCATTATTTTTACATTTTCTCCAGCCCGATTTTTTTTTTAAACATTTTTTATCAGGAAAAATGTTTTCATTTCCCATGCCCCTTTGTTTCCTTTCTTGTTTTGGCTATGAGAAGTAGACGCTGCAGCTTCCCTTACAAATTGTTGAGGTATGGAAGTTGTTCACAGTGAAAACTTTTCAAACTGAATTTCTCTTTCCCCAGAGTATAGAGGGAAAAAAATTTAATTTTCCACCCTCCCAGTTCCTTCCTTTGCATGTCACCATTTCACCCTTCCTGTCCTTTACTGCAGTGCTTGCATGCAGACGTCCTAACAAAGTCTTCCTGTCTGCAGCCCTTCAGCATATTTATAGGGATGAGAATACAGACGTTATTGTTCACGCAGAGACACGCTCTCAGTCCAAATAAAGGGGGGAAGCAAAGCACACATTTACTATGGAATGCAGGCTGCCCGCCCACCAAAATGAGCTTGTAGGAAAATACTGGAAGCCTGAGAATATTCTCCAAATCACCAAGCTGACATGCGGACAAAGTCCTCTGCACTTCAGAGGAAGGAACATGTGCAGTCATGCAGATTATGGATGAGTAAATAGTTAAGACAAGAACAGAGCCTTCCGATGCCCCTTAGAGAATGACATGAAGCTGTTCAGCAGATTCATGGTAAGGCTTTTCTGTCTCTGCTGGAGGTAACAGGGTCATGTAGACAGCAGCAAACTTGGCAGTAGTCCACATATATCTCCACGTCCTCCTTGGCAGCATGACGAGGATATCGGGCTGGTCCAACTTAATTTAAAATAAACATAATATTTGCTGGAACATACACTATGGCAGTCATTTTAGAAGCTCTATTCGTGATTGGGATGTCTGAAAATGGGCTTTCAGATTTGCAAATTATGAAGATGTTCCCGGAGCCATTTTAGAAAGCTGGGTATATCGATGTTTCCAGGGTAATCACGTGCATGTTGCACGAGGGCAGGGCGAAGGCACGTCCAGGGCATTCTGGAAAAGATACATGTGCGTGCCCAATTTCAGAAACCGTGAGCATGTCTCACCTCACCAGTGGTAACGTTCATGTCTATTCCTGCTCCAGGGCACAAATAGACACCAGAAAAGCTCTTGTTCTGCCACCAAAACACCTGAAGGGAGCAAGGGCGGCCCAATGGAGGTGAGGAGTCATGTGCGGAGACTCACCGCAGGGTTCCATTTGCATAAGGAGCCTCATTTGCATAAATATTTGCATAATGTTAAAATGCGCTAACTTGTAGTAAACATGCCTCTTAATGAGTGTCTGGATAAAGAAAGACTACCAGATTTCTACATTACTATACTCCAGTGCCAACCGCCAGGCACATTATGAACTACTACAAACACTGCCCATTTAGAACCCACAGCAAACCCGCCATATCAAAACAGCACTACCAGGACTCACAAAGTACCAAACCCTACCTATCAAAAGGTAACACTGCAAATATTACACCAATACATCTCAGAAAATACCAATACATCTCCTACTAGGCAAAGAGAACAAGAGGCACTGTCAAATAGAAACTACATGAACAGAATACCTCGGCTCGGTTACACATGCAGAACAAAGACCGTGAGCAAAGAACAAGGGATCACAATTTAGAAATGGGAAGACAATAATTAAATTGGGAACCCCTAAAGCCAAACTTGGAATGTACAACAACAAGAAAAATAAAACTATAATGGCTTTCTCATATGTTGCACCAGCATTATGGAATGCCCTACCTGATAATCTAAGAACCATAAAAGCTTTACAGCAGTTCCTCAAAGATCTAAAAAGAGTAAATTAGACTTAGCTGCTAATTGTTGTTCCTTAAGGAACTCTAGTCCAGTCCAGTCCCGGAAAGATAAAGATAGAGTTGTCAACCTCCACCAGCAGCTTTGGAGACTGAAAGATGTCATCGTCGTGATGTCACTGGTACAAATAGGCTCGCTCCGCCCCCTTTCACCAGCACCTATTTTATTTATTTATTTAGTATACATTTGTATACCGCTACTTCCAGCGATCAGCAGCGGTTTGATTACAGATTGGAAATTGTCAAATCATGACAGGAAATTTTTGAGGTATAAACACATTGATTAGACAGGAAAGCACAGCACACAGAGAACTATTTTACAGGGAACATGGGCTATGGAGGGTTAAGTGGCTTGCCCAAGACCACAAGGAGCACCTGTGGGACTAGAAACCCCAGTCCTTCCGGCCCAAGATTGCTGTCCTCTAGTGGGATTTGAACCCCCGACCTTCCGGCCTGAAGTACCTTGCCCCAACCACTAGGCCACTCCTCCTTGCCCCAACCTTGCCCCAACCACTAGGCCACTCCTCCTATTGACAAAGCAGACTCAGCAGAGCAACAAATAAGTAGTTATTTCAAAAACCTATACAAAACAATTATGTACAGATAGAGATATATCTCTAAGAAAAGGATAGAGCCAGAGCGCGCCCTATAACGGATGGGGAACGGAAGGGCAGGAGCCCTGTTCCTCTGCGCCCCAGCCGCCTGCCGCCACATAGAAATCCACTCTGAGAGCGCTTCCCATTTCTGCCACCCCCAGAGCGCCCTGAAAAGCGTAGTGGGTACGGATATCTATTCACGGAACGAAGTGTTCCGTCTGGCTGTGTTCTCCTTTTATTCTTTACTATTTTCTTGTTTCTTTTTTTTTTTTTTTTGAAAACCGCACGGGTTCACCAGCTGTCAATTTCACTCTCTCCCACCTATGGACATTCAGGCTGGCGAACACCCACTGAACGGGTGGGATCCGGGACTGGACTAGAGTTCCTTAAGGAACAACAATTAGCAGGTAAGTCTAATTTACTCTTCCTTAGCGTCCCTCTAGTCCAGTCCCGGAAAGATAGAGGATGTAACAAAGCAGTAAATCTCAACGGGAGGGGCCAGAGACGCCAGCCTGAAGGACGGCCGATCCAAAACAACTATCCCTGCGCGCCTGCACATCCAAGCGATAATGCCGAGCAAAAGAATGTAACGAGGACCAGGTCGCCGCCCTACAAATATCCGCCGCCGGCACTAGGCTGACTTCCGCCCACGAGGCTGCTTGCACTCTCGTAGAATGCGCCCGCAACCCTACCGGCACCGCTCTGCTTCTCAAAATGTAGGCCGAAGCAATCGCCGCCTTCAGCCACCGAGAAATGGAAGACTTCGCCGCCGCTTCGCCCTTCCGCGGGCCTCCGAATGCGACAAAAAGCCTGTCCGTCTTCCGAAATGACGCCGTACGACCAAGATACCTCCTGAGCATTCTCCGCACATCCAACCGGTGCAAACGTCCACCTGCCTGAGCTCCCTGCTCCACAGAAAACACCGGGAGCGACACCACTTGATTAACATGAAAAGCGGACACCACCTTTGGCAAAAAGGCGGGTACTGTACGCAAGACCACCTTGTCCGCAGAGAAAGTCAAAAAAGGCTCCCGGCAAGAGAGCGCCTGCCGCTCGGAAATCCTCCTGGCGGAGCATATCGCCACGAGAAACACTGTCTTGAGCGTCAAATCCTTGAGCGAAGCCCGTCCTAATGGCTCGAAGGGTTCCCCCACCAGGACATTCAGGACCAAATTAAGATCCCACGGAGGAAGAACAGTTCGCCTCGGCGGTCTGAGCAACAACACCGCTCGCAAGAACCGATGAATATCGCCATGCGCTGCGATCACCTGCCCTTGAATCTTTCCACGAAAACAGGAGAGAGCCGCCAACTGCACCCGCAAGGAGCTGCCCGAGAGGCCCTTATCCAATCCAGCCTGCAAAAAGGAAAGAACATTGGACACCGAAGCTCGTAAGGGGTTGATAGAGTGATCGGAACACCAGTTCTCAAAGACACGCCAAACTCGGATATAAGCCAGGGAAGTCGACCTCCGGCGCGACCGCAGGAGAGTGTCTATAACCGCCTCCGAGTATCCGCGGGCCTTCAACCGCGCCCGCTCAAGAGCCAAGCCATAAGCGAGAACCGACCCACCTGAGGCATGCGCAAGGGACCCTGAAGCAACAGGTCCTCCCGAAGAGGTAACCTCCACGGAACGTCGGCCAACAGACGAACCAAATCTGCATACCACGGTCTCCTCGGCCAATCGGGTGCTATCAGGACCACCTGGACCTTGTGCCGCTCGATGCGCTGAACCACCTTGCCAATTAGCGCCCAGGGAGGGAATACATACAGTAGACCCTCCACAGGCCACTTCTGCGCCAGGGCATCCAGGCCCTCCGCCATCCACTCTTTCCGCCTGCTGAAGAATCTCTCCACCTTTGTCGACCGCAAGGTGGCCATGAGATCCATCACCGGAAGCCCCCAACGGCGCACAATCATCTCGAAAACGTCCGGGTGCAGAGCCCACTCCCCCGGATCTACGCGGCACCGACTCAGATAATCCGCTTTGACGTGGGCGACTCCGGCGACATGCTGAGCCGACAGGGCCAGTAAATTCCGTTCCGCCCAAGCCAGTAGCACACTCGCCTCTTCCTCTAGGGCCGCACTGCCCGTGCCGCCTTGCCGATTTATATACGCCACCGTGGTCGCGTTGTCCGACAGCACGCGAACGGCCGCTTTCCGCAGATTCTGCTGAAAAGCCAGAAGAGCCTGAAACACTGCGCGCATTTCCAGACGGTTTATGGACCATAGTCGTTCCTCCTCTGACCACGTTCCTTGCGCAAACGAGCCTTCGAGATGAGCCCCCCATCCTGCGAGACTCGCATCCGTCGTGAGCAACCGCCAGCACGGAGGCTCCAGGGGGACGCCCTGCATCAGGCTGTCGGGATGCAACCACCAAAGTAGGCTGCTCTTCACCGCCGCCGGACAGGGCAGACACTGCGACAACGCATCTCTCTGATGAGACCAGCGCCTGAGGAGAGCACTCTGCAACGGCCGCATGTGAGCCCTAGCCCACAACACCAAGTCTATTGTCGCCGCCATGGTCCCCAGTAACTGCAGGTACTGCCAAGCCGTCGGCGCTCGAAGCACCAGAAACCGACGCACCAGGTCGCGCAAGGCCTGCGCCCTTGAACTGGGAAGAAAGACCCGTCCTTGTCGAGTCTCGAAGCGCACCCCCAGGTACTCCAGGCTCTGCGAGGGGGACAGCTGACTCTTCGCCTCGTTCACTACCCAACCGAGGCTCTCCAAGAACTCCACCACTCGAGTGGTGGCCACCACGCTTTCCTCCCTGGACTTTGCCTGAATCAACCAGTCGTCCAGGTACGGGTGCACCAGGATCCCCTCTCTGCGCAGCGCAGCCGCTACAACCACCATAATCTTTGTGAATGTCCGAGGAGCTGTCGCCAGACCAAAAGGCAACGCCCGGAACTGAAAGTGTCCCATCGGTACAGCAAATCGCAGAAAACGTTGATGCTCCCTCCGCACGGAAATGTGAAGATAAGCCTCCGTCAGATCCAATGACGTAAGAAATTCGCCCGCGCGAACGGCCGCAATGACGGAGCGCAAGGTCTCCATGCGGAAGTGGGACACTCGGAGACAACGATTTACCCTCTTGAGATCGAGAATTGGCCGAAACATATCTCCTCTTTTGGGGACCATGAAATAAATGGAGTATCGTCCTGCGCCGCACTGGTCGATCGGAACGGGTACGACTGCCCCGAGCCGTTGGAGACGGCCCAAGGTGTCCGCGACCGCTCGGCGCTTCCGAGGCGCCTTGCAAGGGGAAAGAACAAAGGAATCTCGCACTGGACGCTGAAACTCTAGAGCATAGCCTTCCCGAATGACTTCTAAGACCCACCGGTCTGATGTAATCTGGACCCAGGCAGGGTAGAACTCCCGCAACCTGCCTCCCACGGGCACCTCCACTACCTGGGCCCGCCTCATCTCATTGTGATTTCTTGTTCGCACCGCAAGACTGGTAGGGACCAAAACCCCTGCCTGCCCCCCGAAACCCTCGAAAGGACTGACTCCGCGCTGGAAACCTGCTCCGCTGCGATTGTTGAAAGCGAGATGTGCGAAACTTGCGAAAATCCCTCGAGAGGCCTCTAGATTCCGATCCTCCTCGAGTTTGTTTCGGTCTATCCTCAGGGAGACGCCCCCCTTTGGACTCCCCGAGGTCCTTAACCAACTTCTCAAGATCCTCTCCAAAGAGGAGCTTGCCCCGGAAGGGAAGCTTACTGAGCCGAGCCTTGGACGAACTATCCGCCGACCAGTTTCGGAGCCACAAAGAACGGCGAGCCGCGACTACAGAAGCCATACATTTAGCTAGGCCACGAATTAGATCATAATGAACATCGGACAGGTACGCAGTGCCAGACTCCAGCCGAGACGTATCCGCCATCTGGTCGTCTGAGAGGGAGCCCTGAAGACGTTGAGACCAGCGTAAACAGCCTCTCGCCACCCACGCCCCCACTATGGAGGCCTGCAGGGAAAGGGTACTCATGTCGAACACCTGCTTCAGCAAGGTATCCAACCTCCTATCCTGGCCATCCTTCAATGCTGCCGCTCCTTCCACCGGAATGGTGGTCTTCTTCGTGACAGCAGCCACCGTGGCATCAACCTTTGGAGACAGAAATATCAACTTATCCTGTTCCGAGAGCGGGTACAAGCGGTCCAAAGCCCTGGTCCCCCGCAACGCCGACTCCGGCGCGTCCCATTCCTCCTGAATCATATTCCGAAAGACTCTATGGATAGGGAACACCCGCTGCGAGGTGCACACAGCCTGCAACAGTGGATCCTCCAACGCTTCTTCTGAGGGTGCGGACCCCACAGGCATATTTAAAACTTTTAGTGTCTCGGAAATCAAGGCAGGGAGCTCCTCTCGCCGAAAAACACGGACCACCCTGCTCTGTTGCTCCTCCTCCAACAACTCACCATCTTCCAAGTCTTCACCCGAGACCTCCTCATCAAGGTCCGGCATCCCCAGGTCCTCCTCTAGAAGGGCAGGGGACTGCGGTTCCAAATCATCCCGTCGCCTTTTGGGTAGCGTCATCTCCCCTTCCTGAAG
The DNA here is from genome assembly GCA_033557465.1 of Ichthyophis bannanicus. NCBI lineage: Eukaryota > Metazoa > Chordata > Amphibia > Gymnophiona > Ichthyophiidae > Ichthyophis > Ichthyophis bannanicus. The sequence goes on along the minus strand of JAWIIG010000038.1, from coordinate 574,474 downwards.
ACTGGCAGCCCGACTCCTTTTCCTGCTAGAAGGACCGGGAGACTGAACCCCCCTGTCCGTCTGCAGCAAGGCAAACGCCTTCTGCATCAAGGAGAGGAATTCGGAAGGGAGACCTGGAATCTCAGACCCCTGGGATCCTTCTGGCACCAAGGGAACACTGGAAGCGGAGGATGGACCCGCTACCAGTTTCGAAGCAGGCAAGGAAGGAGGGTCAGAACCCCTGCCTTCCTGAGACGCGGTCGCGTGGTCCTGAGAACCTTCCCCCAAGGACTTCTCCATGCCCATGGCCTCTAAAGAGCATGTTTTACAAACGCCAGTGTCCAGAAGCTCCCCACGCCGCACCCCACAGACCAAGCAGCGTGGTTTGGCAGGCATGGTAAGTAACAGCGCTTCAATGCCAGTAAAAGAGCCTTGCACAGAGCCTTGCACAGCTACAAGACAAGCTCCAATTTAAACGCGTTTCTTTTTTTTTTTTTTTTTACTTTTTGGCAGTGATCAATCAAGCAAGATGTAACTAGCTGCCCCCTAACCACCGTTTTTCAAAACGAAGCTTCTAAACCCTAAAAAAATGACTTTGAAAATGAAAAATTTAAAATGGCCACCGCCACTTTTTCGGCGCGAAAAATCACGCGGCTAGGCCTCCCTGACTCCTAAGGAGCTGCCAAAACACCTCAACTAACCCCCAAATACCTCCCCCAGGTAAACCCCAAAGTCCAGAGTACTCACCAGACCTCGGGAGAGAGAGAAGAAGGGCAGCGCTGGACCCCTCAGGAGCACAGCCTTCAAAGCGGCATCAGCTCCTGGAGAGACTCAAAATCCTGTGGTAACAACCACTGCCTGCTGCTGGGAGTCTCTATATCCTTCTACCTGCTCCTCACCCTTCCAAGTGGGTTCGGGGGCAGGGAGGCAAAGGCAGGCACACTCCTGTGCCACTGCAATGCTTGTTTCAATGCTGAGGCAGGGAGGGGAGGGGGGGGTTAGGGAGCAGAGAAAGGAGAAAACAGCCTCAGCAGAACAGATCTCTATGGCAGCAGCAGGCACCTAAAGAGCAAGAAAATCTAAATTTAAAAACAAAAGATGAACTAAAGAGAAAGATTAAGCTCTGCTTATTTGTTCCTCTGAGCCCAGTCCTGGGCTCAGAACCTCCAAGCTGCTTGGAGACTGAAAGTACTGGTGAAAGGGGGCGGAGCGAGCCTATTTGTACCAGTGACATCACGACGATGACATCTTTCAGTCTCCAAAGCTGCTGGTGGAGGTTGACAACTCTATCTTTATCTTTCCGGGACTGGACTAGAGGGACGCTAAGGAACTCATCTTTTTATTGAGTATTATGGCATCACTCATGAGCATTCTCAAGTACATCATAATTAATGTCACCATTCAAATGTCACTTCTAAGACCATACCAGTAATAATGTACATAGTTATTATTGATGTTACTATGAACATATCTGCCAATATAATATACATACTTATTATAACATTGTTCTCATAAGTTGTTTGTACATAATTATCGAAGTTTCAATGTAAAGTTCTACTGTTGTTCACTGTAAACCGATTCTGATCTTAGGAAGGAACGGTATATAAATTCATGTTAAATAAATAAATAAATTAAATTAATTTATTTGTATTTATTTCCTCTTGTACTAAACAAAATGCAGATGTTAAAGACGCACATTTCCCAGAGCTGACATATTCCAGTTAATAAATTCAAAATAAAGTATTTTTCTACCTTTTGTTTGGGCATTTTATTTTTCAATTACAATTGCTCCAGTCACTTTCTTCTGGTTTCTTTGTGTCTTCTGCTATCTCTCCATTGTCTGATGTCCATTTGTCCTTTCTTCTCTTCTTTCTTTATCATCCACTCAAATTTCACCCTTCCATTCTCAATCCCCACTTACTCTCCCAATACCCGGCCAATCGTAGATTTTTCTTCCCTCCCACACAAAATATCTTTTCCCCTCTCAATCCTCATCCTCTTCTAGTCCTCCCCCAACATCAGCTCCCTTCTAGTTTCAGCCCCACACAGCATCTGCTCCCTTCTAGTTCCAGTCTTCCATGCCCCCGCATCAGCCCATTTCCAGTTCTAGTCCCCCCTCAGCCCATTTCCAGTCCTAGCCCCCCAATCAGCTCATTTCCAATCCTATTCCAGCCCTACATTAGCCCATTTCCAGTCCAAGCTCCCCCCATCAGCCCATTTCCAATCCTAGCCCCCCAAAAGCCCATTTGCAGTCCTAGCCCTCCACATCAACTCATTTCCAGTCCTAGCTCCCCATCAGCCCATTTCCAGTCCTAGCTCCCACCCCACTCAGCCCATTTCCAGTCCTAGCAACCCCCCCCCCCCTCAGTCCATTTCCAGTCCTAGCCTCCCCAACAGCCCATTTCCAGTACTATCCCCCAGCCCATTTTAAGCCCTAGCCCCCCTCCCCGAAGAGCCCCAAGGCTGGCTTTAGAGACCCGGCTCACCTCCCTACAATGGCTCCCAGCAGGATCAGAAACAACTCCCTACAGCCAGAGGTCAAAAGACATTTCCTGTGTCCCGGCACTCAGCATGTCAGCAACCTACATTACAACACAGCTGCCAAAGTGAAGAAAAATGGCGCTCTTCACTTCGGCAGCTGTAGGGAGGTGTTTCCAAGCCGCTGTAGAGAGGTGAGCTGGGAGCCAAACAGCATTAGCAAGATGTTGTTGGCACGGGGCCCCCTGAAGCGCGGGGCCCAGTGCGAACAACATTCTCACACAATAGACGGGCCAGCCCTGGAAGGGAGTAGAGAGGAAGGGACTCTTGATATCCCCAATACTTTTCATGGTCATAAAGAAAATTGAAGGGAAATTCTTCTTGTACTATGCGCAGGACCCAAAATGCAAGTGGAGCTCCAGAGTCTCAATGCATGAATGAGATGATGGTGCAAAGAAGAGGGTTTTGGATTTCTAAGAAACTGGGCAACATTCTGGGGAAGGAAGGGGCTCTTCCGAAAGGATGGGTTCCACCTTAACCAGGATGGAACCAGGCTGCTGGCATTAACATTTAAAAGGAGATAGTGCAGCTTTTAAACTAGATAATAGGGGAAAGCAGGCAGTCACCCAAGAGCGCATGGTTTGGAAGAATGTATCCTTGAAGGATTCTAGCAAAAGAGGGAAGTTAGGATGTCCTAACAAAGAGGTTCCAAGATAAAAGTAACCCAGATATCCTTGAGTACAGAGCTGAAAGATTCCAAATTTCCCCTATCAACTGATAACCAGATTAATATGACTGAAATACAACCTCTAAAATGCCTGTATGCAAATGCTAGGCATCTAAAAACTAAGAATATATAGCTCTAAATGACAGGTTAGATATGATTGGTATTTCAGAGACCTGGTGGAAGGAGGACAACAAATGGAACACTGAGATAGCTGGGTACAAACTATATCACAATGATAGAGTAGATCAAATTGGTGGAGGGGTTGCGCTCTACAGGGTGGCCTAAAAAAGTGAGAACATCTTGTAAATTAAAAGCTTAAATAGTTTACTTATTTACCTTTTTTAGCTATATAACGTCTTTATTTCGACAATTTCCGGTCGCCATCTTTTTTTTAAAATTTGTCAATCGTTTACATCTGTCTTTTTGAATTTTTAAATAACTTATATGCTACAAGATGTTCTCACATTTTTTGGGCCACCCTGTATGTTAGAGAGTGCATCGAGTCACATAGGAGTAAAGATTTGCAGGAAAACAAAATACGCTGTAGAACCTCTATAGATAGAAATTCCACATAAAAAGGGGAAGGCAATGGCAGTGGGGGTGTACTACCAACCACATGGCCAGAATGAGCAGATGGATGATGAAATTTATTTATTTATTTAACAGGGCTTTTTATAGATGATTTCAATTGCCCGGGTATTAATTGAGTCAGTGTCACAGCAGGACATGCTATGGAGATAAGTTTTCTAGATGAAATAAATACTTCGTGGAGCAGTTGGTTCATGAACTGACAAGAGGGGAAGCTATTTTGGACCTAGTCCTTAGTGGCATGCAGGACCTGGTGCAAGAGATAAGGGTGATGGAGCCACTTGGCAATAGTGATCATAGCATGATCGCATTTGATTTAATAAATGAAAGAAGGATGGCAAGGATACCATTTAACTTTCAAAAGGCAGACTATGATAAAATGAGGAAAATACTTAAGAAAAAACTAAAAGAGGCAGCTGCAAAGGTTAAAGATTTACATAAAGCATGGACACTGTTTAAAAGTACTATCTTGGAAGTCCAGAACAGATGTATTCCAATCTTTAAGAAATGTGGAAGGAAGGCCACAAAACTACCAGCATGGTTTAAAGGTGAGGTCAGAGAGGCTGTTGCTGCCAAAAAAGCATCTCTCAGGAAATGGAAAAAGGAGCCAAATGATGAAAACGGGAAACAACATAAGCATTGGCAAATTAGATGCAAGACATTGATAAGGCAGGTAGAGAGAATTTGAAAAAAATTAGTTATGGAAGCAAAAATGCATAATAAAAACATTGTCAAGTGCATTCCTAGCAAAAAAAACCTGTGAGAGAGTCAGTTAGACCACTGGATGATAGAGGGGTAAAAGGGGCACTAAGTGAGGACAAGGCCATAGAGGAAAGACTGAATGAATTTTTTGCTTTGGTCTTTACTGAAGAAGATGTAGGGAATTTACCTATAACTGAAATGGCATATAAAGGTGATGTTTCAGAAGAATTGAAAGAAGTATCGATAAACCAGGAAGATGTAATACAACTATTCACTAAATTGAAGAGTAGCAAATCATCTGGACCAGATGGTATATATCCAAGGGTATTGAAAGAACTTAAATATGAGACTGCAGACATACTATTAGTAATCTGTGAACTATCATTAAAATCATCTGTAGTACCTGAAGAGTGGAGAATTGCCAATGTAATGCCAATATTTAAAAAGGGTTCCAAGTGTGATCCGGGAAACTACAGACTGGTGAGTCTGACATCAGTACCGGGCAAAATGGTAAAACCATTATAAAGAATAAAATTACTGATCATTTATATAGTCATGGTTTAATGGGAGAAAGTCAACATGGATTTAGACAAAGAAAGCCTTGTCTTACTAATCTGTTATATTTTTTGAAGGTGTGAATAAACAGGTAGAAAAAGGTGAGCCGGTTGATATAGTGCATCTGGATTTTCAGAAAGCCTTTAACAAGGTCCCTCATGAGAGACTCTTAGCGAAATGAAAAAGTCATGGATAGGAGGCAGTGTAGTATTGTGGATCAGGAACTGGTTTAAAAGATAGAAAGCAGAGAGTATGCTAAATGGCCAATTTTCTCAATGGAGAAAAGAAAATAGTGGAATACTGCAGGGATTTGTGCTGGGCCTGCTGCTTTTTAAAATATTTATAAATGACCCTGAAATGGGAATAACAAGTGAGGTGATCAAATTTTCAGATGACACAAAATTATTCCAAGTTGTTAAAACCCAAGAGGATTGTGAAAAATTGCAAAAGGACCTTGATAAATTAGAAGACTGGGCGTCCAAATGGTAAATGAAATTTTATATGGGTAAGTGCAAAGTTATGCACCTAGGAAAGAACAACCCCAAACTTTGGTTATACGATGCAAGTTTCCACCTTAGAAACCACTACCCAGAAAAAAGATTTTGGCATCACCATGGATAATGCATTGAAACCCTCCACCCAGTGTGCAGCAACAGCCAAGAAAGCAAATAGAATGCTAGGAATGATAAGGAAAGGAATGGAGAATAAAACAAAGGATATTATAATGCCTCTGTGTTGTGCCATGGTTCAACCGCACCTTGAATATTGTGTGCAATTCTGATCTCTTTTTTTTTAAAGGATATAGCAGAATTAAAAAAGGTAATGGGGATAAGAAGGCTACCCCTATGAGGAAAGGCTTAAAAGGTCAGGGCTCTTCAACTTGGAAAAGAGACAGCTGAGGGGAGATATGATAGAGGTCTATAAATTAATGAATGGAGTGGAAAGGGTTAACATAGATCAGTTGTTTATGCCATCAAAAAGCAGAAAGACTAGAGGACACGCAATGAAGCTATAATGTAACCCATTTAAGAAAATATTTTTTTCACTCAAGGCATAATCAAACTCTAGAATTCTTTACCAGAGGACGTAGTAAAAGCGGTTAGTGTAGCTGGGCTTAAAAAAAAATGTGGACAAGTTCCTGGAGGAAACATCCATAAACCATTATTAAAGAGGACCCGGGAAATCCAGTGCTTACCCCGGGATGAGCACTGTGGAACCTGTGTGCCTTTGGGAACCTACCAGGTACTTGTGACCTGGATTAGCCACTGTTGGAAACAGGATATTGGGCTTGATGGACCTTGGTCTAACCCAGTATGAAATTTCTTATGTTCTTAAATGAGGACACTTGCTTTCTGGTTTACACGTTGGTGCCTGTCTCTGCTTGAGAAATAGCTGACAGGGATGTGTACGCAGCATGGGATAGATATACCCATCTTAAAATGTTGTTGAGGGGATGTCTATGTGGCTGTGGCTGCCGCCATCGATTGCATGCACATACAAGTTTCTAAAATCAGGCCGAAACTTGCAGGTGGCCAGACTTTTTTTCATACAATTTGACCTGGATATCCCAGATTATACTTAGGTGTCATATCTAAAATGTGCCTTAATACTAAAAATATATTTACACTTTTAATGAAATGATACAGACCTATGGAGCTATACAAGACTATTTAATGTTTTCTTTTGAAACGTATTTAATCCTCCCTTCCGCCTTCAATTTAATGGAATTTTTTTTATATCAACAATCACTGCAGGATTTCCCACATCTGTTCTTTCAATCCCAGACTTAATCAGGCTATCTGCAATGAACATGCATGAGACAAATGTGTATATATATTGGATCTGCTAGAACGCTCGTCTGAAGAAGAGGCTCATCTGAAGAAGCTCTTCTGCAACATTTTTGACTAATTCTTTGTTTATATCCCAGCAAAAGTTAGCATAAGAACCTGAGGATGCCAGACTTGGACATATTTACAGGTCCTCTCTCTCACATGCGTGCAAATATGATGGCATTAAAAAAAAACAAGTACTACCTCAAGAACAATGTTCCTGTGAAGATGCACGGGAGTCCTCCGCCCATCCTGCTGCTGATGGGTGAGGCGCTGCGATATCACGCTTTTGGTCTGAAAACAAAATATCCCCCCACCCACAGCAGCGCAGGCAACAGCTTTGCAGGAACATTGCCCAAGAGCTGATCTGTATAATCAAGGTGTGTAAAATGTGCACACTGTAGCCTGTTGCTGTTAAGTGCCATTGAGCTGGTGTTGACTTATGGTGACCCTCTGAATGGTTGTTGGGAGGGAAGGACAGAACTTCAGAAGGCGATACTTTGCCTGGACAGAGGTCATTTTTCATATTTGCAGATATACTGGCATAATCACTGTTGTCTACAAACTGTTAAATGCCTTTGAATATCCACCCCCTCCTCCTCACCAGATTATAAGATCTCCAAGGGATAGGAAAATATATATTGTACTTGAAAATAACTTACCTTGAGCTACTTCTGAAAAACATGTAAGTTAAATCAACAATCTTTTCCCTTTTTTAGTGAAGAAAGACATTCTCTTTCACTGGGGAAGCTTCTTCTGATAATATCTGTTATCAAGCTCTATCAACAGTATAGCTCAGGGTGTTAAAGCCAGCTATCCGTCTGGAAAGTGAAGGGTCGTCCCAAATAAAACAGCTACATTTTAAAGTCTGTTTTATTAAGCACACCTACAATATCATTTTGCCTACCACATGGCATCTCTATTCACTATTTCAGAATAAAGATGCAACTCTACAACTCTAGCCCCCTAAATGGTCAGATTAGATACTGCAGACCATGCTAGTCTTTCTGCTGTCATTTACTATGGATAGGTCTACTAAAGGGTATTAGCTGTCATTGTGGCGATAATGCGGGAAAATCACGCCACAGTGATAGCTAATGTGGGGCAAATGTAGCTATCACAGACAATTTTCTACAGCAGTTGCATTCCGCCTGTTAGCAGTGCAAGACGGCAGGGCGTAGGCGGAGACTGGGCAGCGTGCTGTAGCCACATGTTTTCTCAAACATCACGGACGCAGCCAATGCCACCTTTATGAAAGGTGATAGCTGCATCGGTAATGCTGTCTCGCCGCAATCCCTGCATTTTCACTGCGTTATCTGCTGGGGAAATGCTGTGCACATCACCCCCAACAGATACTGCGTGACTTCTGCGGCCCGGCATTAGCTGCAAAAGCTCACTGCACTTTAGTAAATATTACCCTATGTTACTAACACTACATCCCATTCATAAAAGATGTCCATGGCTAAGAAAAAGCGCACAATTTAAAACTGGTAGTGTCCACGATTCATCAAGAACATGAGATAAACAGAATTTAATGATAGAAAGAAGAAAAAAAAACACTCAAGGCCACTAAAGTCATGCAAAGCAGCCAAGTGGCAACATTATAGACACAAACAGCCCTGGAGCAGGAAGAAAATGTTCAGTCAGGTTTTCATTCGTAAACAAATGATCCAGTGATGCAAGAGTCCTGGGAAAACGAGACCAAGTCCTTGGGAACTGGTGACTGTATTACAGCAAGGTCCCTCTTTTATGAAAGATTCTTACGGTAGTTATCCACAGGCTACAACAGGCCACCCCCAAGAGTTGAATGAAAGAACACAACAGATGCCCGAGCCACCAACGAGACAATCAGAGGAGGAAAAATCACCTGATGCTGTATTTCTGCTCCAATAGATATTAATAAGTTGGAAACTGCACACTTACAGTATGGCCCATGAATGTCAGATTGCTCTTTCCTCTTTACATGTACAAGATGCCTGTGCTCCAGGTACATCAAATTTAAACCCCAAGCATATTTCTGCGATACAATTTATCCGCCAAACCACAAATGCCCAGTATTACATTTCAATCTCCACAGAGTACAATACTTTTCATTCTGCAACAACGGCTTCAGTGCATGGGCTGGTTAAACATACATAGCATGACACTTCAGATCTGAGGTCACCAGCCAGATTAATGTAAATTTCCCCATCCTGAGGGTGTGAGACGGGAAGGAGGTGGCAGAATATATTGTCAGTGTTTTCTGGTATTGATGACAGTGCTACAAATAACTATGCAAATACATGCTTCGCCTTCTTTGCAGGCTGGTGCCACCAATAAGGCCAAATGAAGGAAATGAAAAAAAACCCCTCACTTTATTGATGGTACCTGTCTGTATATGCGTCCTAGTAAACAATGAGTAATGCCCTGATTAATTTCTATCCTAGATTTTTTCTTTGTTCTGTCTAATCTCCTTCCATTACCTTTTTCCCCTTTAAAGCTTCTCCCATCTACCTCAGTCTTCTTATGCAATCCAGGCCTGGATATCTGCCTACTTGGATGTCTGAATGTCTCACCGCCATTTGAAACTGAACATGGCCAAAATCGAGCTTCTTATCTTTCCCCCTAAACCCACCTCCCATCTTTATCTCTGTTGATAATGTTCTACTCCTCCCTGTTTCCTCAGCTCGCAACCTTGGGCTTGTCTTTGACTCCTCCCTCTCCTTCCTCACACTCATTCAACTGACAGCTAAAACCTGTTTTTTTCAGGCACCTCCCGTCTAGACTATTGCAACCTCTTCCTTGCTGGTCTCCTTCTTTATCATCTCTCTCCCCTTCAATCTGTTCAAAAATCGGTTGCATGGCTTATCTTCCGCCAGCCTTGATATGCTCATATAACCCCTCTTCTCAAATCGCTTCATTGGCTCCCTGTTTCCGTATGCAGTTCAAACTTCTCCTACTGACTTATGAGCGCACTCATTCTGCTGCTCCTCACTACCTTTCCTCTCTTATCTCTGCCTACACCCCTCCTCAGGAACTCCGCTCTTCTGGCAGATCCTTTCTATCTCTTCCCTTCTCTTCTACTGCCAACTCCAGACTTTCCTCCTTTCACTTTGCTGCTCCTTATACCTGGAACAAACTACCTGAGTCTGTGCATCAAGCTTCATCTCTGGCCCTTTTCAAATCCAGGCTAAAAACGTATCTCGAGGCCACTTTTGGATCCTGATCTATTAGTTTCCTATGTGTTTCCTTACCATTTACCTAGACATATTCTTGTCCCCAGCTGTTGTGTTGTCTGTCTTGAATAAATTGTAAGCTCTGATGAGCAGGGACCGTCTTTTAAATGTGACCATACCTTCACACACAGTGAAAAAATCAAAGTAGCTCAGAGAAGGCCTACTAAATTGATACAAAGCCTGTTTTTTTGGATAGCAAGATCTGGCACCTCTTGTGCAGTCATTGATTCTACCACAGTTGGATTATTGTAATGTTCTGTACTCTGGCCTTCCTGCTAAGGCTTTAGGCCAGTTGCAGGGAGTTCAAAATGCTACTGCTAAGCTCCTGGTGAGAGCTGGATCCCAGAGATCATGTTATTTTTATCATGGAATCACTTAATTGGCTACCTATTGTACAGTGTATTAAGTTTAAACTGTTAATTGTGGCGTTCAGGTTCTCTCCATCCTCCCCCCTCCCGTTTGTGCCCTAGATATTTGTCTGTCCATCTGCAGGCATACACCTCTTCTTGGGCTACTCATTGTCAAGATACTTGCTTGTTCGAGCTTCCCAAGGCTAATCTGTTTCGTTCAGTAAGAAAGCGGACCAGGACACTGTCATGTTCGCTGCCATTTCTGTAGCAGGACATTCCATTAACCATTCACTTTATTGATACTCTTCTGGATTTCAGCAGGGCAGCGAAGACATTCTTATTTCCCCAGGGGTGATGAGTCCATCCTTTGTGATGTCTCGATGTTGCTATGATTTTACTATTGTTTGTGTTTTTTCATTTGTATTGTGATGTATGTTTTTATTATGTATGTTTTACTGTATCCTGCCTTGGGTTTTTTCTAAGAGCAAGTAAAATATCTAATAAATGAAATGAACACAAACCTCACAAAAGGGGACTTAAGAGACTCAACATGCATTCTCTGGAGGAAAGAAAGTTATCCTGGTAGAAAACATCTCATCCAGCATGCTTCAGCAAAGCATTAGGTGGTACAGAGCAAAAGTGATTAAAGGACCAGAGAGGGGTGAGGTAGAGATTCAGAGAAAATGAGAGGAACGTTTCTTCAGTAAGATGCTGTTATATGGCTGGAATAGCAACTCAAGTATGCTTGGGCAGATATTGAGGACAAAAGTAAAAGCACGATTCAGAGGTTGGATAAAAGATGGGAGGGAGACATGGATGGAGGCTCTACATTGGTTTGGTTATGGGAACTTGCATGTATATCAACCTAGAACTGTAAACATGAACTACAGCACAACTGGCTTTGATAAGGAGTGATATCTTGTAGGTGATCAAGTTTATATGGCCAACAACTGGGATATATCATATCTACAGAAGTGTAGATGAGAGTATTGGAGAGACTGGATGGGCAAAGCGGTCCTTGTCTGTCATATGGTGATATTTCGCTAGGGTTACCAACTGGCTCCAGATGCGCACGACAGGCTTGCTCCAGTCCTGGGTTTACCCCATTACATGCAGTTACTTGTAGTTTTCATTTTCTTATGGAATGCAATGGAGAAATCAGAAATACATATCCCTGCATGCAATGAGGTACACCCAGGACTGGATCGAACCTGTCAGGCGCATCTGGAGCCAGTTGGCAACCCTATATTTTGCGCATGCTATTTTTCCCAAGGCTGCAGTAAAGACATTTGGGCAGGGTCAGAGGATCTTCAAGTGTGCTCCATTGTAATTCAAGCTTGTGCACAATTCTTTGCAGATCTTTAAATTTTGCCAAATTTCCAAAGTATTGGAAGAAATGAGCAAAAATGAAAAGCAGATTCATGCAGTATTCACTGTCCCAGGTGGGCAGGGGAGGAGGCAGAGGGAGTTCTGATCATAGTTTTAACAGGGACAACCAGTGGCCAGAGTCAGGGTCCATGACTGAAGTATTCTGGAAGAAGCTCTGATGTATGACTCCTGGCCCAGGATCATCACTGCAATCATTAGACTAAATAGTTGGGTCGAGGGGGCAGGATAGAAGGCATATAAAATGGAAGAAAAGTCTTCAGGTAGCTGTAAATGAAAGTTCTGACTGAGCAAGAAATAGAAAGCAGCAATAGGAAACTGTAGGATTTAAAAAATGCAATCCATTTTTATCATCATGAGATCATTTAAGATGTTAAATGAACGCACATTCTTTAACCAAAGACTGCAAATTTAAACTAACTAGAGGTAAAAAAACCATAATAATATTCTCATGATTTAATTTCTTCAGCAAAAGCAGCATAAGTCTGAAAGGGTTTCCACTTCTGTTTAAAGTACAGCACTTCTCAATCAAATTCACACTGCGTCTGTTGAAGCTCCTGCTATCAATTCAGCATCTGCCAATCATGAGTAATCAGTCAGGCACTTTACAAGTACCAAGGAAGAGGGAAAACACTTCAAACTATCATTTTCTTCAGCAGCTACTGCCACTAAGTCAAACAAAACTGTAGACTACCGATAAAAGGGAGGCATTTGTCATCAGTAAATCCTCTCACAACTCAAGGATACTCGGCTGTGCAGCAGATGGTAATTAAAGTTACCAGAATTTTAAATCTCAGGTTCAGCCTTCTCAAGCAAACTATGTATCAGCTAGAGTGATTATCAGACTTCAGGTCATGAGGGACAGATGGATCAAACCTGGTTCTTCAAGAATATCATGGAAGTGTCTCAGTGGGAAAATCTATTGGAAAGCAGTGGGAAAAGCTGGTCTGGCCACCTTTTTGGAGTCAGGCAGTTACATAGTCAGGAGCAGGGGTTCTCACAGTCAGGTTTTCAGGATAGCCACAATGACTATGCATAGAGAGATCTGCATACAATGGAGGCAGTGCATACAAATCTATCTCATGCATATTCATTGTGGTTACCTTGAAAATCTGGCTGGCTAAGTATGTCCTGAGGACTGGGTTGAGAAACCCAAGAGGAATAGCAGAGTTGCCAAGTTACCCAGTTCTGGTTTTTAACATTTTCATTACAAAGCAGTGTGGTATTCGTAGTCCCTGATTTTACCCACTGAAATCGGTACTGCAGGTCCCATAAAACATTAAATGAGATTGTCAGAAATCCAGGACTGGCTTAATATCTCTCTCCTGGAACTAGGTAATTTGGCAACTCTAAAACAGTCAGGGTTGAATTAAGGACTGTAGACGTGGAGCCTGGGATGAATCAGGCACAGCAGGGCTAGGAACACTAGTGTTCACAGCTCTACCCCAACACTAAAAGGAAATGATAGTGCTGAGGGCCTGGCTATTGCAACAGCTTGGGGCCCAGGGCAGTCATCCTGATTCACATACCCTTTCCCCAACAAAGAATGATGCTGGATATAGTTAACGTTCATATAGTACAGTAATCATCCAGCAGAAAGAATGTTCTTTCAACAAAAGATTTAATATTAAAAAAACAAAACAAAACCACAATTCCAGCCTTCCTATTTCCCTCCATATCCTTCAGCCACTGCATAGAGATCTATTACAGTTTCAGGAGGTAATGCTACACCACATTAGCTATCTTTACTCATCAATTCTGTTCACATGCTACACCCATACATTTATACTCCAAACCAACATGTCCCATACAACTGGGTGAACCATTCTATTCAATTTTGCTAACCTGAAGTCATTATTCCTGTAAGAGAATAATGACTTTCAGTCACACTAAGACATGGTAAAGTGGTCATAGGGGCCGGGGTCAGCTTTCCAATTAAAGGGTGTCTTCAAGTGTGGAGCTGCAATCCCGTTCCACGGCCTGACTGCTGTTGGATATATAACTTTCCTGAAGATTCCAGGTTCAAATTTCAATTTATTAGAAAGGCACATTTGTAGCCTATCCCTCCCCTCACCCCTTCAGTTCCAAATGTTATCTATGGCTAGAAGAGATAAATTGGTCTGGCAGAATACCAAATAAATGAAATGAAAGTTAAAGCAGAATAGTTAAAAAGAGTAATAAATATGAGGCACTCAGATACAAAAATGTTCTGCCTCAGCAGGATGTCCATCAAGATGTTAACGCTGCGATGAGGAATATTAGCAGACAAGGGCCCACTAAAAAATTCCTTTTGCAGTGCTGACCAGGCACAAATCAAGTTATTCTAATAGATATTAGTGAATAGCAAGCCTGAGGCCAAGTAATAAACAGAGATCTTTAGATTCCACATGCCAACAGAACGAAAGAACTTTTCAATGTTGTAGTTCAACTTTATTAAGAAGTTTGTTTACTAGAGACAACCAGGAAGGTTAAGAGCCTACATTCAAAGTACTCCAGCTGTCCTAGCACGGGACTAGAAAGGAAAACCTCATTGGAGTCCAGAAACCGGAGAGGCTCCTATTAAAGCCAAAACCAAATGGCTAAAACGCCAGGCGTTAATATGTGCCAGCGGGGAAGAGGAATGAAATACTTTTTATTCAGCATGCATGAGAATGCCACAAATCATGACAGCAGTTATTCAGAGAATCATAAAAAACAACGCTGCCAGCCCCTGCATACTTCACTTCAGGATGTGTTTTGGAATCACTGCAGGAGTTTAATTGTTTCAGGACACAACAGGTCATTGTGGGGCTATCTCGGTGTATGCTGCCAAACATCTCACCCAACATGACTTACAGCCCGATAGCCCTCTGCAAATTAAAAAAAAAAAAGAATCCTAATGCTGCCCCAGTCTCCAATAAATGTTTTCAAATCTACCAGCCAGAAAAATGCTGGCTCCAGATCTACGTTCCAGTGACAGGGTGGAAAGATGGAGAATAGGATGTGTGTGCTGCAGGAGCTAAGCTCATAACAGAGTTGTTATATTACATCAGCCTTGCACTGACAGTAGATCTGCGGATACTACCATGGGAAGGAAGGGGGAAACCCAAGAACACTGGCTCTGAAGTGACCCTGTTAAGTGACAATTATAGTTTCCACAAAACATTCAATCCACTTTTTATCACACAGGCAAAAGCACCGGCTGTCATGGCACCAGATGATTCAAGCAAGGCAATGCTTGGGTCAAGCTTATAAGGAGTGGGAAGCCATATTCTTCATCCACAGGACTGCTGCTATGATGCTAAGCTAAGCTAATGGAAGTGGGAAGAAAATTCCTTTACCGTGAACTGAATATTTTATTTCTTTTTAAATTGCAGAACAGAACCAATACTTAAGAAGAGCTATACGGCTTGCGTCTTGCTCCAAAGCTGTAATACAGGCCCAATTTATACAACATTTCCCCCTTCCTCCTGTAGTTAACAAAACAGTATAAAGCATAGTATACCTCAGGATTTACATCATAGGGTCACACATGCTTTCAACAATGGGATCTTTTTTAATCTAAAATAATGTTTTATATTCTCTTGATATTCATAATGATCCAGCTTTACCTTTCTGCTGACCCAGGAAAACGTTCAGTATAGTTTATTGTACTGGCCTATCAGTATGGCTATAAAGCTTTGGTAGCCAATCACAGCACACTCATTCTTCCGAATACGCCATGAACACTGACCACAAACACAAGATGAATTTAGTAGGGATATGCATTCATGAGTGTGCATTTGGTTACCTAAAAATGTAAAGTGCACACAAGCCACTCGTATGCAAATAAAACTGAAAATTAATGCACATACAATTGATTACATGCATTTTTAAGTTCCTTCCTGCATACAATACGTGCCTACCATCGTATGACAAAATGGCACATTTTCCCTTTCCTCCATTCCTAGACTCAGCATGTCTGTGTGGGAGATTTGGTTGAAACAGCCATGGTATATTGTTTTTCTGAAGGGCAGCAGGATGGGCATACAGACTGATGGTGTATATGAACTATGTATACGTGTGTGTGTGAATCAATGGTATGATGTGAGTATTTGCTTCCACTGAGAGTTTAGCTATTTATCTGTGGAGATGCGAGGGTGGGATGTCAGAAGGTGCTGGGATGTGTATGTGTGTATTGGGGCAAGGGGGTGTGGGGGGAAGTGGTGGGTGTGGTATGTTTGGTGAGGGGGGAGTGTGTGTTTGTGTGTGTGTGTGCGTGTTGAGAAGCTGCAGTATGTACGTGTGTGTGTGGAACGAATCTTCCATGTGTGCATGTGCATGTCAGGGACTCTGCATGTGTGGCTGTGACAGGCAGGTTTCTCTCTCCCTTGGCACTTTCTCCACTCCTCCTGCACTGACTCCCTGTCCCTCACACTCTTACCAATTTCCTCTCCTGACCCTTCAATGCTCTGCTTTCTGCACTCTCCTTCCTTCACTTCCACTCAGTACTATCCCCCTCCCACCCAAACTTGCTCTCTATCCCCCTTTGCTGGCTTTCATAGCTTGCCTTCCACCCTCTCTTCTGTTTCTCTCTAATACCACCTCCCCCTTAGGTTCTGTTCCTTTCTCCTGTCCTCTTCGACCTCTGCCCCATCCCTTATGCTTTGCCTCTCCCTTCTAGACCCCGCCCTTTTGTAAATCCTCTCCGTTCTAACTCAACCCCTTCCCTTGATGCTGCATTCATTCTCTTCCTTGTAGCAGCCTGCTCTTCCTTGTGGCTTTAAAATGCCGGTAGGACTTTGGGATTCCAGCCGGCATTTTAAGGCCACAGCTCCTGTCCTTCTGCCTGAAGGCTTTGGCCATAGCAGTGGCCTCGGATCCTCACTGGCAGACACTATGCATTTTAGCCATAGCAGTGGCCTCCGATCATTCTTCCTGCTGGCAGGGGATGGACTCCCTGGAGGAAGGTATCACCCCTTTTGGCAGCTAAGTTCCCACTTTCTTTTGCCATGGGGGAATGGAATCCCTGCCGGCAGGCTCCCTCTGTTCTTAGCTGCAGTCGGCAGAAATTACCTTTATTGGAACTCAAAGGTTTGTCTGTGCAAGTGCAAACCGACCTATGCGTACAGACAGACAACTACAGTCAAACCTCGGTTTTCGTATGCCCCAGTTTTCGTTAGCTTCGGTTTTCGATGATTTTTTTAATTGCTATGTTGTCTCGGTTCTCGTACGTCCGCTCGGTTTTCGTAGAATTTGAAATGGTCCGGTGACGTCATCGGGCTCCACGGCGGGGTTGTAGAAGAGCTCCATTACAAAGCCTTGTGCTTCCCTAGCAGCGATCGGGCAGCGGAGCAATGAAGGGGCCGCAGAAACCAACAGAGGATTCATAAATTGAAGATTGTGGCAGCGGAGAGGGGAACCGCGTGATAGTGCAGATGACAAGTCAACGGAGTGCTGGGGAGAGCGTCGGAGAACAAACGTGCACCAGGAGCCACGTAAGAGAACCGGCGGGGAGCGGGACTGCCTAGCAGACAGCCTTGTGATAGGCAAAGTGAGTCGGGGGACTGCTGCGGGGAGTAGCGAGAGCAAGAACAAGGCAGGAAGATCGGAGGGGAAAAAAGGAGCAGTGAAACCCGAGTGGCATCCAGCAGCGAAGGGGAAGAAAGAGAAAGCTCACACCAGGAAGTAGCAGGAAACCACCCTCGGCACAGAATAAGGTACTGTAGGTTAAGCAAAAATAATTAAAAAAAAGAAGAAATATAAAAAACATCTGGTACCAGTTAGCCAGCTCAAAGCCCTGTGGGATCCAGCCTTAAAGCAGCCACTACCCAAAGGAATACAACCTAACCTATTCTCTATAAAATGTATTTTTTGTGAATATTTTTGGGTGTCTGGAACGGATTAATTGGATTTACATTATTTCTTATGGGAAATATTGCTTCGGTTTTCATACGTTTCGGTTTTAGTCAGACTTTTTTGAACGGATTAATCATGAAAACCGAGGTTTGAATGTACACAGATACACTTGACCTTTGATGATAGCAGCTATTGCTTAAGGAAAATCCACCTAAAAAACAAATACATCAAACATAAGGAAATTTTAAACAAACACAAAACAAACTCTTTTTTTGACCATGTACACTCCTAGAGGTTAGCACCCAAGAATGTCAGTAGATTTATAGGCAGAATAATCTTACACTATCAGAAACAATGTTAAAGAAACATTTTCCATAGATGTTCACATACTTTCCTTGAATACAGCTAGACCTGTCCAGACAGGTAGGTTATGCTCCCCAGACAGAATTTGAGGCAGATCAGAACAACTTTCAGTGATGACATCATTAGTATATATACTGGTACAGCACTGAGAGAGGCCAGTATGAAATTTCCCAAGCAGAAAGCAAGACTGAAAAACAGAGAAAACTCATAAAAAGTATTAACAAGAATAAAACTTTGTACAGCTCTTTTTGGTTCTCTTACAGTACCACTAATTCTGCACCAGTTACCGATATTGACCATGTAGTTAAAAGGCAGCAATACTCCCAAAACTGTAGGCAGCAGCGTACCAAAGGCAGGGCAGTGGGTATGGCCTGCCCCAGTGCTGGCTGGGAGGGAGGGGTGTACCCCTGCCGGGCCCATAGAGGCAGTGCAGCGAACTTACCATAAAGATGGCTTGTTGTGCTGTTAAGTCTCGTGAATCGCGAAACTTCAGCCCAGGAGAGAAGAGCGGCTGGCCCACAGAGGCAGTGTGGCAAGCGAGCTTTATAGTATGTGTGCCGTGCTGCCTCCTTGGACCCGGTAGGGGGAAAGGGGTGTGAGTTGCAGCACATAGCACCATGCCATGCGGGGGCACTGGACATGGGGAGGGGCACCTGCCCCAAGTGCCAAGGGGGCTAGGAATGCCAATGCCTGTAGGAGAAGTCTTTCCAGGGTGGGTTCTGGACTGGTCTACCAGGATTCAAAGAAAGGAAATTAACAATTATAGAATATTTCTCCTTCCTTATCATGCTGCTAGACTAGTCCAGACAAGTGGAACATATCTGAGCAGTCATGACCCAGGATGGGAGAAAGACAATGCTCCAGACAGAACTGCTCTGCCAAAGACACCATTATTCCAGCTCTTTTACAAAGGTTCTCAGTGATGAACAGGTATCTTCCAGAGACACAAAGACAGACTCCACCCAAAAGAAAGCTTGTGCCCTAGTGGGGTCCTTCCAGCACGCATTTCCCACACAGAAGGCAGGCTGAACTAATAGCTTTCTTAATCCATTGAGCAATTCAGGACATGGCCGTCACCTGACCTTTCCTTGGACCATATACTTCAAGAATGTCTTCATCACCTCCTATAGATGCAGCAAAAGGTTTTTCTTATGGTTCTCCTCCAAAACAGAAGGCAGGAACACTGTCTGATTAAAGAGAAAGGAAGACAGCATCTTTGGGAGAAAGGATGGCATGGTCCTCAAAGAGACAGACACCACTGAGATGATCAGAAAAGGTTCCCAATAGGGCAAGGCCTGTGGCTCAGACAACCACTTCGAAGATGCAATAGCCACCAGGATCACCACCTTCAGAGTCAAATCCTTGAGAGAAGCCTTCCAAATAGGCTTAAGGTTGCAAATCTTTCAGTGCCTTCAACACCAAAGAAAGCCTCCACTATGGAACAATGGGATGCACAGGTTGCCGGATCTGCTATGTCCCTTTGTGGAGGTGGGACACAGAGTGTGTTGCTAATGACACACCCTAAACCTATCCATGGTAGCATGTAAGGGCCACTACTTGAATCTTGAGAGAGTTCAGAGCTAATGGTGTAACCCAGACTATAGGAAGGACAGAACAGCAGCTATGTCTGTTTTCATGGCCTCTAGGTCTTGAGAGGAACATCACCTCTCAAAGACCCTCCAGATGCTTACATATGTCAGTGAAGTAGAGGCCCTCCAGTTCTTAAGAAGAGTGTCAACTACCACTTCAACTACCACTTCAGAGTAGCCTTTCTTATATCTTTCAAGGGCCAGGCCATAAGCAAGAGGGCAACAGGATCCTCCATGACCATGGGACCCTGCTACAGAAGCCCCCTATCCTGAAGTAGCAATAGACAAGGCCCCCACCAACAGGCACAAGAGACCCACATATCATGGCCTCATGGCCAGTAAGGTGGGACTAGAACGAACAAGCTATAGGAGAGACTGAATTCTGTGTAGGCCTCGATTCACTGAGGGCCAAAGGAGAAATACATACAGGAGCCTTTCCTGGGGCCATTCCTGAGACAGGGCATCCAGGCCCACCAACAGTGAATCCCTCCTGTGGCTAAAAATGTTCTGTATGCATTCCCCTGAGTGGCCATCAGGTCAAAAACAGGCAGACAAAACCTACAAACAATAAAGCTGAATGCGTGGCTGCTGAGTTTCCATTCAATAGGGTCCACCATGTTTTGACTCAAGAAGTTGGCCTTCATGTTGTCTGTGCCCACTTTGGGAGCTTCCAAAAAAGTCATTAGATGGGCCTCCGAACACCTCCATTGCCCTGTGACTTCTTCCCTGTTTGTTGATCCACACTATCACCATGGCATTGTCTGAGAACCAGAGCCAGAGAGATTGCCCTGGCCTCCAGTCTGCTGATTCATCGAGGCTTATTGAAGGGACCAGTGCCCCTATACAAGCTGACCCAGACAGTGGGCTTCCCAGTCCAGCAGGCTGGCATCTGTGGTGAATATCACCCAATTCACTCCCTCCAGAGGCATCTCGTCCATTAGAAGGTGAGATAGTAGCCACCAAGCCAATTCCTCCTTGATCTTCTGGGGAAGAAGCAGATGCTGCCGAATATCTGGGAGCAGAGAGACCAAAAAGCCAGGAGATGCACCTGCAGGGAGCATATGTGTGTCTGGCATAAGCTCAAGGGTTGATGCTATCAAGCCCAGGAGCTGCAAGTAGACACATGCCCTGGGAGCTGCCTGAAAACAAAATCCCCAGAGATGGGACTGCAGCTTGACCAACCTGTCCAGGATGACAAACACTCTGCAAATGCAGGGGTTTAAAGTGGGCACCCAGATCTTCAAAAATCTGGGAGGGAACTAGTTAATCACCCAGCTCAGCTTCTCGAGCCACCAGATCACCTGGGCCATTTCCTCCCTAGACCTTTTCATGGAGTCAGACTGGATCAGCCAGTCATCCAGATACAGATGAACCCAGATCCCTTGCTTGCGCAAGAAAACTGCCACTAGCACCATCATGATCTTGGAGAAGATGCAAGAGACCATGGCCAGATGAAAAGGCAGGGCAGAAATTGGAATTGGCAGAATCAGAGGAACTTCTTATGGGTACATCTTGGATAGGTCAAAGGAGGTCCCCTTGCTGGAGGTCTACAATGACTGACCTAAGCATTTCCCTGTGAAAGTGGGGAACTCTAAACTGGCAGTGAACACCTTCAAATCCAGAATGGGCACAAAGGATCCATCTTTTTTGGGATCATGAAATAAATGGAATACCACCCCAGGCCCAGCTCTGTGGCGAGCATGGGTATAATAGCCTACACCTGCAGAAATGCTGGCAAGTCTCCTCTGCCATTGCTCTTTTGGCCAGGGAGCTGCAAGGAGCTTCCACAAAGGCATCTCAGAAAAGTTCTGCAAACTCTAGAGTGTGTCCATATTTGAGAATCTTGAGGACCCATTGATCCAATCTGATATGGGGCCATTCTGATTAAAACAGCCAGAGACTCCCTCTGATGCTGGTCCCCTTGGATGTGACCCACCAAATCTCATTGTGAGGGCTTACCACTTCCGAAAGTCTCAGCTGCATCCCGAGATCACTGGGACCCCTGAAAGAACTGCCCCTTCTTGTGCTTAAAACAAGAGGAGGAAGAGACGTCCCTGGACCCTCTGGACCTATCTTCTGGGAGCCTCTGTGGGCAAGCTTCTCCAAGGTTTATTCCAGCTTCTCCAGGTCCTCCCTAAAGAGCAGCCTTCCAGTGGAGTTTACTAAGTTACAGCTTGGATTGCTGCATCTGCTGCCCAATTCTGGAACCACAGCCATTTCCAGGCCAACACAGCTGCCGCCTCAGAAGAGCTTCCAATGAAGTTGTACAGGGTATTTGCAACAAAAGACACTCCAGGCTCTGACTTAGACCCTGTGATGGAGTGTATAAGAAACTCCCCATCCCCTGGAGGGAAAATCCCCAGTCAAGCTTAGCACAAGGGAGGTATTGCTCTGATAAGAACTTAAACCCCTGTCTCTTTAAGAGGAAAAGCTGGAGAGTGCCTAGGGAGGGTATGGCCCTGTCCCAGGATTTAACTCAGAAAGCAGGAGACCTGGAGAGAGAGAGGGGCCCGGGGGTTCTCTGGAGTATGCAGTGACCACTTATCTGTGAAAAGAGACTGCTGATAAGGTAGGAGCTGTGTTTAAGTTTGCTGCTATGTGTTCAGCCTTGCTGCTAGATTTCTACCCAGCTGGAGGTCTCTTGTGCTATAGAGAGCTGCTGCTTATTTTAATTGTGGATATGCTGCCCTGCTGCTAAGGACTGAAAGAGTACTACTGACTTGTGCCCCAGAGTGAAGGAACTTTGAGAAGAACCAGTTTGTTTTCTTATTTTAGAAATGTCTGTGTTGCAACAGCGTTCTCTCACCCAGCAGACCAGCCCTGCTAAGACTAATTAAGGAACTGTTACAGTTGAGGAAAACTTTGGAACAACAGTGTGTCTTTAACCCTATGTGTATTGCAGGCCAAAGAAGGGCCAGGATAGTTTGCTTGGGTGTTTATCATGAAAATAAAGTGTATTTTTCTTTAAACCTCCTACTGGCTTTGGAGTCTTGTCACTGCTCATCCGCAGTATACCACAGACAACTAGAGGCTGTCCAGCAATTGCTGGCTCCAGTACAAGGGTAATCTCTTTCCTATCAGTTTATAATGTTCCTTCCTCTATTTTTACTTATATTTGTAAAACACTTTGCCTTTCTACAGAACAGCGGTATATAAAGTCCTAAATAAACAAACAAAATTGGGCCACTAGGCCAGCAGAAATGCCCATGTGCTCACAGCGCCAGAAAAGAAGGCATTCCAAGATAGTCATTTTCCTATTACATATATATTTTTTGGTCAAATTACTGAGAGTTAATCTGTATGTCAAAAATAGTCAAGTCCCTCAAGAGATTCTTAGGCTATGACTGATGACAATATGTATCTGTTAGCCTATAACATTCAAATAACCACATGAGCACTATTTCTAGAATAGGAACACAAAGGTCTCAGACTGAAATGGGCATTGTAACTCAGGCTATATCCTGAACTCGTGCCTGTTATGCATCAACGACCTTGGTTCTTACAGTTTGCTATTTTTTTCAATCCAATGTCTTACTACTCTGTAGTTACAGTCCAATGAGATACTGCATCTATTTTATTCTCATGATGCGCCAAATAATGCAGAAAATAGTAAGACTTATCTCTTGTGATTTTCTCAGTTGGTGTCTCAAAAATTAATCACGGTTGTTTTATTCTCATAGGAAATATGATGGTAGATATCTCAGGTTGCTTTCTTCATTCCCCGACGCTTGGTACCGTGTCGCGTTTCACAGCCAGCGGGTTTCATCAGGGGTTTTTGTCAACTCTCCTGTTACTTCTTATAGTTAAAATATGTTCGGTTACTTAATGAGACAAACTCTGTCGAAAAAACAGATTCATCAAGGTAAAAAATGTCATGCCTACTAACATATTTTTTTACTTGTTTTATGTATTATCTAATGGAGGACCTTATTCATCTCTACCACGTAATATAAAAATACATACCAGTTGTTTAATTCTCACCATTAGATAATACATAAAACAAGTAAAAAAAAAAGTCAGTAGGCATGATGTTTTTTACCTTGATGAATCTGTTTTTTCGACAGAGTTTGTCTCATTAAGTAACCGAACATATTTTAACTCTAAGAAGTAACAGGAGAGTTTTTTCTGAGACCTTTGTGTTCCTATTCTAGAAATAGTGCTCATGTGGTTATTTGAATGTTATAGGCTAACTGATACATATTGTCATCAGTCATAGCCTAAGAATCTCTTGAGGAACTTGACTATTTTCCTATTACAGGCTTCCTTCATCAGAGGCCCACCTTCCACCAGAATGGAAGTGTGCTTTGTTACTGCAGTAACAAGGGCATCCACCTTGGAAACTCCAAAAAGCTGTTTTGTCTCCCCTTGGGACAGAGGATACAGCCAAGTTAGGACTTCAATGGGACACAAGATTTTGCAAGGGGCTCAAGTAGAAAAAAGAAGAAGGACTGCTGTCTCAACCCTTCCAGGATTGGGTTCACTTGTGAAATCTCCTCTAGAGGAGGCTCTGCAATGCGTAGAGCTGTGAAGGCATCCCGAGTCAGGGAGGAGAACAGCAGATCACCATCAGATCCACACTCTCCACCAGGGGCAATTTGCCTCCCCCTCTGCTGATTCACCCGAAGGAGACAGGGCATCCTCCCCCCCACCCCCAGCCTTCCCTCCAGGAGGACTAGACAGGTCTCTTTGAAAAACAGACAGGCAAAACTGAAGAGCGGAAGTGCTTGATCTCCTTGCCGCTAGAGGGGGAGACCCCAGAAGGCTCCCAAGTCCTCAGTAGAAGAGGTCAAGACCCCAAAGCCTTTCTAGGGAGGTTACCATGTAGCTACCAAAGACTGAAAACAGCCGGAAGCTGTTTCAGCAGCTGGTGATTAAAGAAAGCAAAAGCCTGCGACTGCTTTGCCAACCTCCTCTCAACCAGAATAACAAGGCCATCCAAGATGGCCACCATTTCAGCCAGCAAAAATCACAGGAAATGTAGCAGGGGCAGCAAAACTGTCACTGGACCCTGGCTCATCATGGGGGGATCCTAACATTGCCAATCAAAAGGTGATCTGAGGCTTTTCCATCACACTCGGGGCAAAAGAGCCAACTGCAGAGTTTACACGATGGGAGCTGCAAGCAACACATCTCTGTGCATCTGACATTAAGGCTGAGATCAATGTAGTTAGAGAAGAGAAAGCTGCAAAGCCTGGTGGAAAAAAACAAAACTGTGTTGGAGGGGAAACCCCGAACAGTAAGGGAATCCTTGCGCCTGGCGGGCCGGCCGATGAAATCTGTGAAGGGCCTCCTCAGCTGCCCACAGAGAGCAAATTAAAAAAAATAGGACCGAATTAAAAATGCAACAAAAAGTAGTAAAAGAGCATAACAAGCAGATATGGGACAATGACAGGGAAGGGGGGCAAGGGCCCAGATTTACCAACCTCCTTCAGGAGCCTCATAGCTCTTCTTGCTCGATCACTGTCCCACCAGTCCTGGAACCTATGGGTAACAGCACTGGACAGAAGACAAAGCTCACCTATAAAAGATGTTCTCCGTGGACAGCAGGAATCAGTCCTCACATATGGGTGACATCGGCACTGATGGAGCCCTCGTGGATGCATTCTCCTAGCTTTCAAAGAAAGCCTTTGGGAGATGCTACCATGCATGCGTGGTTCCCTTCCCATCATCTTGTTCAGTCAGAAGACATAGCTAAAAGATGGCAAAAATAAGATGGTAAAGGAGCAACTCCAAGGGGAGGAGGGAGGATTGTGAGGACTGATTCCTGCTGTCCCTGGAGAACACCTTTTACAGGTGAGTAACTACACTTTCTCTGGGAATAAGCAAGAAGTCAGTCCTCACATATGGGACTCCTCAGCTACAGGCTACCGAAAGCCCAAAGTGAAAAACACGATCGGCCTCAAGGGGAGCCGTGAGCAGCAGCAATTAAGTCCGTAGCTACAGACTACAGTAGGACCCCTGTGTTCAATGGAAACCAGCACTCCAGTAGCCTGAACACAGAAGGATCGGAGAGTAGGAGCTGCCTAAACCCCGAAAAGATTCCAGAGCACGGCCTGGCTAAAGGCACTGACGCGTCGGGACTCCCTTTCCAGGCAGTAACGAGCTGCAAAGGTATGGACTGAAGACCAGGTGGCAGCCCAGCAGATGACCACCATCGGGACGGAGTGCAGGTTTGCCACTGAGGTCGCCATGGCCCTGAAACGGTGCACCATGACTCAGCCTTCCAGCAGGAGCCTTGCTTGCTCATAGGCGAGGGCGATACAGTCCACCACCCAGATGGACAGTGTATGTTTGGTCAACGCCTCCCCAGTCTACTGGGGTCATACGAGACAAAAAGCTGAGCAGCTTTGCCGTGGCCCTGAGTATGCTGGATGTAGGACAAGGCCCTCTTACAGTCCAGGGTGTGGAGGACAGTCTCTCCTCTACTGGAGTGAGTTCTCGGGAAGAAGGTGGGAAGTACCACCTCCTGATTGAGGTGGAAGGACGATACCACCTTCGGAAGGAATTTAGGGTGTGTGTGGAGCACTACCCTGTTCTCATAGAACTTGGTTTATAGCGCCTCCGCCACTAAGGCCTCAAGCTCATTAACCCTGCGAGCGAAGGTGAGCGTGACCAGGAATGCCATCTTCCACGAGAGGTATCACAAGTGGCTGGTAGCCAGAGGCTGAAAGGGCAGACCTCATAGGAAGCAGGTCACCAACAGCTGGATCGAGAGGGATTTGCCATCCACCAGGTGGTGGTGTGCCACCAGGGCACTGTAGTGCACCCTGACAGAGTTCGAGTTAAGCCCGGATTCCGAGAGGTGGAGAAGATACTGTAGCACCTGTCCCACCAGGCAGAACAGGTCAGTCCCGCAAGTTGTTCTGGCCTGGCAAGTATACTGCCAACGGAAGTATACCCTACCAGAGTGCGTAGGAGCAGAGAACCACTGCCTCTCAGCAGAGGGCATGAGACCTCATGCCCCCCCCCCCCCCCGTTTGTTCACACAGAACATTGCCACCTGGTTGTCCATCTGGACCAACACCGGCTAGTGCCGTAGGTGGTGACAAAAGGCTCGGAGGGCTAAGTATATGGCCTGTAACTCCAGGAGATTGATATGCTGGTCGCTCTCATCCTGAGACCAGATGCCCTTGGTTCAGAGTTCCTCGCAGTGGGCTCCCCAGCCGAGCAAGGAGGCATCTGTAGTGAGGACCCTTAAGGGGATCAGGGCCTGGAAAGGCATCCCCGCCTCAAGGTTTTGGGGAGTCCGCCGCCAGGTTAGGGAGTCCACCAACTGACGGGTCACTGAGACTTTGTCCCAGAGGCGTCCCATGGCTTGAGTCCACTGGTCCTGAAGGCACCATTGCACGGCCCTCATGTGGAAGCGGGCATCTGGGGTGATGTGGACCGTGGAGGCCATATGCCCGAGTAGGCGCAAGAGGAGCCGGGCAGGTACTGAGAAGTGGTGCTGTACGTCCAGGGCTAGGGCCCTTAGATGGTCAGCTCGGTCTCCAGGCAGGAAGGCCTTTGCCTGGAGGATGTCCAGTCTTGTCCCTATGAACTCCAGACACTGTGTCAGGAAAAGGTGGGACTTGGGGTAGTTTATCACAAATCCCAAGTGTTTCAGGACCTGGATGGTGTGTGCAGTGGGCTGCTGCACCTCTGAGACCGTGCTTCCTTTTATGAGCCAGTCATCCGGATAGGGGAAGACAAAGACCCCCTGGAGACGGAAGAAGGTGGCTACGACTGCCACGCATTTTGCGAAGACCCTCGGGGCAGAGGTCAAGCCGAAAGGCAGTACCCTGTATTGGTAATGCCTCCACCATGGGTGGTTGGGGTAAATGAGGATGTGAATGTAAGCATCCTTCAGATCCAAGGAACATAGCCAGCAATGCTCCAAGGGAGAGCATCTTGAACTTCTCCCTCACCAGGAACTGGTTCAGGTTGTGCAGGTCGAGGACGGGCCTTAGGCCTCCAGTCCTTTTTGGCATGAGGAAGTACTTGGAGTAGAACCCCTTGCCCTTGAGATAGTGGGGCACTGGTTCCACCGTCTTGTCCTTGAGAGCTGTTAATAGTGCTCCCACTCCATAGATGGGCTTAAAACCGTATAGTTTGGGGTAGAGTGGGGCATTTGAGTCGACATGTTGCTGGAGCTGTAGTAATACCACCTTTTCAATGATTTTTGCGAGGAATGGTATACTAGAGATAGGACTGTAGGAGTTGGGTTGTTTAGGTTCTAATCCGGGTTTTTTTTCTTATGGGTTGCACAGAAAATTTCTTCAGCTCAGGGGGCATATATCCTTGTGTAAGGGAGAGCTGTGGATCGTGTGTATGATGGGTAGTAAATCATTTTTAGCTACTTCGATCCAGCTGACTGGGCACAGATTAAGTGGGGAAGTTGTGGTATTAAGGTTGCTGATAATGCATTCCAAGCAGGGCCGTAATGAGGGAAGATCGCGCCCTGTGCGACTTGCACATCGGGTGCTTGCCCCCCCCCCCCCACGGTGGGAGAGAAGAGGTGTGCCCGATGTGCAAATCGCCGGCATGCTAAGCAAGAGCAGGGAGGGAAAGATCTGCTTAGTATGCCGGCGGAAGGCTTAAGGGACGCATTTTAGCTTTCTTCCGTTGCCTGCCGCTGCTGAGAGAAGAAAAAGTGGCAGCAGCAGGCAATGGAAGAAAGCTAAAATGCACCCCTTAAGCCTTTGCGTCCTGTGTGGCCACACCGCTCGCACAGGGCTAGGTACAGGCCTGATTCCAAGTGCTCTGGTGATTCAGGTATAAATGATTGCCAAGCGATTGTAGTGGAGATGCCGTTTCCATATGTTGTCGTTGTTAATCTTGGGTTGTTTTGCAGACTTGCCTGGTTTTGAAAGTGGTTGACCAGAATCTGTGGGAAAGACTCATCATCTGCGTTGTCTTACTTGGGGATTCTTAGTAAGGACTTCATGATTTCAAGCAGCTCTCTGGGGCAATTAAGCGAGTTTTAAAATGATTTTAGTGTGGTATTGTCTTTTCTTATTGTTTACTAAGGTCTGGTACCCATGTAGTTCAGCCATATATATTTCAAGATTGCTTACATCTTAGAATGTCTCCATTGTCTCTCTACTCATCTGAGCTTGCGTTTTGGCCTCCTTTAGATCTGCAGAGTACCATGCTGCAGTAGTACGTAGTTTATGGGTCATGCTTGTCTGTGATTTTAATGTGATTCTGCTGATATCTCAATTCCAATTGTGGATTACTGTATCAATGCTGTCAGTGCTGTGGTCAATATTTGGTACAACACTGTCTATGAATGTTTTCTTGTCTAGAGGTAGGAACCTGCGAGTTGTGTTTTTTTTAGTTGTGTCCTTGTAGTTCGTGGCATTCTGTGGGATGTAGAATGTTATTGTCTTGTCGTCAGACCAAAGTACGGTGTGTACTGATGGAGGTGGAGGGTGGTTGTCTCTGATCATTTGTTGTGGGGCACACTCGAGTGATACATCTTCTAATCCAGTCCCTCCCTGCTGTGGAGACCCCGAGATTCAGTTCTGGCACGTCTCCTGTTCAATGTCTCTCGCACCACTCACTCTGTTTATCCAGCAATCATCCCGTTTCACCATACAAATCCATTTCAACCTGATCTTTCCCCCCTCAACACTTGCATGTCCCAAGTCTCTAACTGGTTAACCGCTGTCTTCACTTCAATCTATCTAAAACATTGGCTTTATGGTTCGCACTCGTTGGCCCCTGTCCTCTCTAACTCCCCCATTCCTCTGGTATTTTTTCTCTGCTATCTTGGAGTAACTTGTGAGTCTAACTTATCACTTCACAACCATATTTCTCAGCTCACAAGGAGGTCTTTTTTCTATCTTCGCCAAATTCACGCAATCCGTCCTTTCCTCTCTCTCTTCCAGCACTGACAACTCTTCTTCTGTCTTTAGTTATGTCCCGTCTTGATTTCTGTAATCTTGCCCTTTCTGGTGTCCCACAGTTCCAACTTCACCATCTTCAACTGATTCAAAACACAGCAGCCAGAATTATCGCACACACCCACTCGTCGGGACCACATCAAGCCGCTCCTTATTCAGCTTGTTTGGCTCCCCATGGAATATCACATCCGCTACAAGATTCTCATACTAGTGCATCAGGCCATTTATACCCACACCCCACAATATCTGGCAGACTCCCTCTAATTTCACACTCGCATGTGCAGCCTCCGCTCAGTTCATATTAACAGTCTTCATCTCCCTTCACCATCCTCTTGGGCCGGAAGGACTGGGGTTTCTAGTCCCACAGATGCTCCTTGTGGTCTTGGGCAAGCCACTTAACCCTCCATTGCCCATGTTCCCTGTAAGTATTAGTGTATGTGTCTCATATCCCCGCGTGTTAAATGTATCCCCCAATTGTGTTGTGACCGCTTTGATTGAAGGATAAGG
This sequence comes from Ichthyophis bannanicus, assembly GCA_033557465.1. Taxonomy (NCBI): domain Eukaryota; kingdom Metazoa; phylum Chordata; class Amphibia; order Gymnophiona; family Ichthyophiidae; genus Ichthyophis; species Ichthyophis bannanicus. The sequence continues at coordinate 544,502 of JAWIIG010000038.1, read as the reverse complement.
CGGTATACAAAAACTGTCTAAATAAATAAATAAAATCCCATGCTCACTTACAATCCACTCGACAGTCCGCTTTCTTTTTCCTAGGTCCATCCCTATAGAACTCCCTCCCCACTACCCTCTGCCTGGAGCCAACTTTCTCTAGATTTAAGTCCCTTTTGAAAACTCATCTCTTCTGCTCTGCATTTGACCTTCCCTCCCCCAATACCTGAAGATATTCTGTTTCTGTCCTCTGGTCTTCTTCTCTAGTATGATTAAGATGTCCTTTTCCTTTTCTATCCAGCATTATAGTTCCTTTCCTTTCTGGCTTCGGCCGCACATGTATGTTTTATAAATTGTACACCGTCCTGGTGTCATGAAGGAGCAGTATATCAAGTAAATCAATAAACAAAGTCAAGTGTGTTTCCTTTCGTGTGTGTTAGCATATTTATTTATTTTTATTTATTTAGACAGTTTTGTATACTGCCTTATCCTTCAATCAAAGCAGTCACAACAAATTGGGGGATACATTTAACACGTGGGGATATGAGACACATACACTAATACTTACAGGGAACATGGGCAATGGAGGGTTAAGTGGCTTGCCCAAGGCCACAAGGAGCACCTGTGGGACTAGAAACCCCAGTCCTTCCGGCCCAAGGTTGCTGTCCTCTAGTGGGATTTGAACCCCCGACCTTCCGGCCTGAAGTACCTTGCCCCAACCACTAGGCTACTCCTCCCTGAGTAAAAATTGTGTGCAATTTATTGCTTCCATCGTTTCCATGCAAGATAAGGTCTCCCAATAAGGAGCTGCAGAGAGTTGGTAATTCCTCTATCCTTGAGTTAGGGATCCTGTATGCTAGGTAGAGTGTCAGGTGTTTGCTCGTGATGCAGAGTGTGTCCATGCTTCCTCCTGAAGAGTTCGGAACTCCAGGTCATTCCTGGCTAGGATGAAGACGCCTCCACCTCTGTAGTTGGTTCTGGGACAGCTAAATATTTTGTGACTGGGAGTTATGAGCTGATTTATCAAGACACTGTCTGTGAACCAGGATTCTGTTACACATATGATGTCTATTTAGTGGTCACTGAGGCGATCGACAAGAATTTGTATCTTGTTACAAGCTGAACTTCCAGTGAGGAGTATACATTTCATGTTGTATTGGTTGATTGTGGTCCCTCTTATGGACCCCTTATGTTGGTACTTTTGATTTTGATAACAGCAGAGGGATTCTGTTTCTTGGTCTGTGTACAGATGTGATTAAGCCACGTTGGGCACAGGAGTAGAGTCTAGGTATGAGATTTATGCGAGGTGTATGTGACGCTGCATGGGCAATTAATGCACTAATAAAAACAGAAACATACTACATAGTCCCTCCACTCTGCAAAGCTCTGCTGATGCCACCCCCATGGCAATAGGAAGTGGGGGTCAGAGGGCAAGGAACCAGCAAAGCCTTGCAGAGTGTTTCTGCAAGAGATTCCATGGCGCATTTCTGTTCTTATTAGCACTGATGCCGTCACAGGAACAGGAAGAAGCTGCTCACAGCAACAACCAGAGATTTCATGGGATCGGGTGGTCCATGGAATGATGGGGTTAAGAGAGGGAAAACAAATGAGAGGGAGGGGGTTACTCTGGAACAGGGAGGGGAGATGAGGGAGAAATAGGGAGGGAATAAGGATGATTAAACTGAATGAGTGCCAGAAAGAATGTAGGGGACAGGGTATGCAAATAAGAGGAAGGGAAAGTACAGAGAAAGAGCGAGTGTGCTGGAGAGGGGGAAGTGAGAGATGGCAGAGAGATAAGAGGGTATAAGAAGGGGAATAAGAAATGGGGAGGAGTAGATAAAGGAGAGACACTGGAAGAAAGAAATGGAAAAAAGCTACAGGAGACAGAGGGTGAAAGGAGGGAAAGGAGAGAAGATGAAGAAGAACTGAGAGATAAGTGAGAAAGAAGGAAGGAGAGAGAAGGAAGGAGAGAGACAGTTATGTGGAATAGAGGCAAGGAGGAGGTGGAGGACGAGATGATGGAAATAGGTGAAGAATGAGGGAATTTTGAAAAGGTTGAAAAGAATGAGTGTGTAGGGAGGTAAGGAAAAAGGGATGTGGGGAGAGAAGGAAGGGGGTGAGGGGAATTGAAGTATCTAGGTGGATAAAGGGAAACACAAGTTAAAAATGAGAATAAAAGAAATGGAACATAAATGTAAGCAAGAGAGACAGCAGACTGAAAAAATCTATAGTAAATGCTGAGGAATAAAATGGACAAAAGAAGAAGAAAACTTAGAAATCTTACACATTTCCTCTCCCCTCCGATTTCTTAAAGAAAAAAATCATAATTAGTAAAAAAGACTTGAGAAATGAAAATCTAAAACAAAAAACAAAAAAAAAGAAAAGAAACAGAGAAATACAAAAGTCTGAAAATATTTTATTCTGCCACCCTGCTGCAGCTGCAACTGAAAAGGTGGGAACTTTTAAGGCTGTTGGCAACAGGAGGAGGAGATGGGGGACTAGGAAAACAATAAAGACGGCACTTAACAACAACAACATGTGTGGAAAAGAGCAGGTTGGGGTGGGAGAGGAGGGAGAAAGCTAATCAATGTCCATCTGAGGGGAGGAGGAGAAGGTACACCTCTCCCCTACCACTAATCTGTGCTTCCTATGCCTTGCCCCCCAAACACAGCTGGCAAACTACATCTATGCTTCTCCCCTCCATATCAGAGATACACAAAATTCAACATAGATACACATGCTGCTACTACTACTAGTACTACTACTGAACATCTGCATAGCACTACAAGACGTACACAGAAGAAACACAAACACACACACGCATTCACATGCTGAAGGATTGCAAAGAATATCATGAGCAATGATCTACATGCAGGGCCAGCCCCCAAGTTGGCTCAAAGTGTTGTGCCCTAGGCAAACCTTAAGCATTATATCCTCCCTGGCTGTCAGAATCTATTGTTTAGCTCTTAATGCCCTGCTCTTTATCGCCCCCCAGAAGCTGCTGCTGCCACAGGCGATTGCCTAGTTTGCCTAATGGTGGGCCTGGCTCTATCTACATGCTTTCCTCACTTGTTCCTTTTTTTCTTTTATCTATCTGACATCAACCTTTCTTGTCCATTGTCATTTTCATCATATCTGCAACTCCTCCCTGCACTGCTTCTCTCCCACTTTCCCATGTCCTTTTTCTATTACTTGTTTCTCCATCTTCCTACACCCTTTACATCCTTCACTCTGTTTTCCTGACTGCCCACCTTAACCCTCCATCTGAAAGCTTCTAGAAGAAGCTGAGGAAATTCCTGGCGGGCTCTGTTGGAGAAGTCATCCATACGTGAGGATTTATCCTGCTTGTCCGCGTAGAACTATGTACACTTTGTGCCACTTCTTAGACAAGTATACAGTCCCACAGATCTCTTTATTTCAAAAATGTTATACTCCGATGTGTTCGGAACGTCTTGTGAGTTGATACTGAGCACTGTCATGTTTGTATGTCCTTGCTCATTGAAATAAAAGATAGTTTAAAAAAAAGTTACTGAACACAAATTGTGCTTTAAACAACTTAGTTGAAACTGAATATAATTCTTCTATAGTCTCTCTCTTGACTGCAGATTTATATTTTGGTTAGAAAATTACATGAATCACAAACTCCTATTGGGAAAAATCTGCTTTAATATTATTATTTGAATGACTGAACACAAAGTTTCGAAGTGCATTCGAAATGAATGCAGGAGTTGAGTTGTGGAGTTAGAAGAGTGCACTTTCAAGCTGTTTTGCATAGATCCTAGGAATGGTCTGTAGTGCCTGGCTGTGAGAATGTCAATATTGTTTCTTGCACAGGACATACTTCTCGCAGGCAAGGGGCAGTGAATACACCCATTTGTCAGAAATGTATGTGGAGTGAGGGGGCCATAAGGCATATTTTTTGGGATTACTCTTCAACACAGCGTTACCAGGTACTGTTCATTGCACCAGGATTAAGTCAGAAAAGCCTTTCTAGTGGGGGGGGAAAAATTATCCTTCAACACTGGACACAAGCAGAACTGCCAGCTTACTGGCACTGGAGAAATGCCTTGCAGGATCTTAAGACCCTAGAGATGCAGGATGAGAGAGGGGTACCTAAGCAGAAAGTGGTCTTCCTAGTTATTTGGGAAGACCAGGGCCGGATTTGCCTATACGCCACGTACGCCGTGGCGTAGGGCCCACAGCTGGCAAGGGCCCACCGGGAATGTTTTTTGCACAGGGCCCCGCGTTTCAGGGGGCCCCGCGCAAAAAACATTCTGATCCATCATTAAAATTAAAAAAAAAAAAAAGCTGTCGTTGCCTCTGCCGGGGCCGCCGCGGCAGAATCGAGTGTGCCGCGGGGCCCCCCCTGCCCAGCAGAGCCTGCCCTCCCCGGTATCACCTCTCTCAGCTGCCTCCCTCCAGTCACACGCGCCGGCTTTCAGAGCGCGAGGTGAGTTTCTCCCTCGTTGCTCTGTTAAGCCCGCGGGGGCTGATGGGAAGTCCCATCAGCCCCCGCGGGCTTAAACAGAGCAGCGAGGGAAAAACTCTTCCCTCGCGCTCTGAAAGCCGGCGCGTGTGACTGGAGGGAGGCAGCTGAGAGAGGTGATACCGGGGAGGGCAGGCTCTGCTGGGCAGGGGGGGCCCCGCGGCACACTCGATTTTGCCGCCGCGGCCCCGGCCCCGGCAGAGGCAACGACAGCTTGTTTTGTAAAAAAAAATTCGCTGGGCTGGGGTGGGCTGGGGGGGTTAGGACTGGTGATGGGCTGGGGGGGGTAGGAGTGGTAATGGCTGTGGGCTGTTGGGGTTAGGAGTGGTGATGGGCTGGGGGGGTTAGGAGTGGTAATGGCTGTGGGCTGCTGGGGGGGTTAGGACTGGTGATGGGCTGGGGGGGTTAAGAGTGGGAAATGCTGTGGGGGGTTGGGGGGGTTAGGACTGGTGATGGGCTGGGGGGGTTAGGAGTGGTAATGGCTGTGGGCTGTTGGGGGGGTTAGGACTGGTAATGAGCTATGGGGGGGTTAGGAGTGGTGATGGGCTATGGGGGGGGCTATGGGCTATGGGGGAGCTAAGTCTATAGGGGCTGATGGGATTAGGACTGGAAGTGGGTTGATGGGGGCTTAGGACTGGTAATGGGCTATGGGGGGGGGCTTAAACTAAAAATTGGGTGATGGGGATTAGGACTGGAAATGGGCTGGTGGGATTAGGACTGGGAGTGGGCTATGGGGGGCTAGGACTGGTAATGGGTTGGGGGGTTGCTAGGACTGGAAATGGGCTGGGGGATTAAGACTGGAGGTGGGCTGATGGAGTTAGGACTGGTAATGGGCTGTGGCTGTTGGGGGGGGTTAGGACTGGTAATGGGCTATGGGGGGCTAGGACAGGAAATGGGCTGATGGGAAGGGGTTAGGACTTGAGGTGGGCTGATGGGGTTAGGACTGGTAATGGACTGTGGGCTGATGGGGGGGTTAGGACTGGAAATGGGATATGGGGGGGTTAAGACTGGAAAAGGGCTGAAGGCTGAAACCCGAAGTCATATAATGGGCTATGGGGGGTTAGGACAGATAATGGACTATGGGGGGGGCTAGGACAGGACAGGGGCTGATGGGGAGGGGTTAGGACTTGAGGTGGGCTGATGGGGTTAGGACTGGTAATGGACTGTGGGCTGATGGGGGGGGTTAGGACTGGCAATGGGCTATGGGGGGCTGACTGGAAATGGGTTGATGGGGTTAGGACTGGAAGTGGGCTGATGGGGGGTTAGGACTGGTAATGGGTTATGGGGGGGCTTAAACTGAAAATGGAGTGATGGGGGGTTAGGACTGGAAGTGGGTTGATGGGGGGGCTAAGACTGGTATTGGGTTGATGGGGGGGGGGCTAGGACTGGAAATGGGCTAATGGGGGGCTAGGACTGGAAATGGGCTGATGCAGGGACTAGAAGGGAATGGATGCTGGGTGAGGCTGGAACTAGAAGGGAGCTGGTGTTGGGGGAGGATTAGAATGGGATGGGGCTGGGAGAGTAAAATGGAGAGGGGAAAAATATTTTGTGTGGGAGGGATAAAAAATCTACAATTGGCCGGGTATTGGGAGAGTAAGTGGGGATTGAGGATGGAGGGGTAAATTTTGAGTAGATGAAATAGGAATGAGGAAAGAGCAAAAGGAGAAAGATTAGTATGTTAAAGCAGATGTAGAGAGAGAATGGAAAAAAAAACCCAAGAAGACAGAAGAAAGGACAAATGGACAGCAGATGGAGAGTTAGCAGAAGACACAAAGAAACCAGAAGAAAGTGGCTGGAACAATTGCAACTGAAAAAAAATGCACAAAAGGTAGAAAAATATCTCTTTATTTTGAATTTATTAACTGGAATATGTCAGCTCTGGGAAATGTGCATCATTAATTTTTGCGCTTTGTTTAGTACAAGAGGAAATTAATTTATAGTTTTATTTCTACAGTGTTGTTGTATATTCCAAGTTTGGCTTTTGGGGTTCCCAGTTTAATTATTGTCTTCCTGTTTCTAAATTGTGATTCCTTGTTTGGTGATGGTCTATGTTGTGCATGTGTAACTGAGCTGAGGTATTCTGTTTATATAATTCCTATTTGACATTGCCACTTGTTCTTTCCCCAGTAGGTCATGTATTGTTGTTCTCTGAAATGTATTGGTTTAATATTTGCAGTGTTGCCTTTTGATAGTTAGGGTATGGTGCTTTGTGAGTCCTGGTAGTGCTGTTAGGATATGGCGGGTTTGCTATGGGTTCTAAATGGGCAGTGTTTGTAGTAGTTCCTAATGTGCCTGGCGGTTGGTACTGGATTATAGTAATGTAGAAACCTTTTAGTCTTTCTTTATCCATATACTCATTAAGAGGCATGTTTACTAAAAGTTAGTGTATGGCAGAGCTACTCAATTCCAGTCCTGGTGGTCCACAATCCTGCAGGTTTTCAGGATATCCCTAATAAATATGCATGAGATATATATGCATTGGAGATATCCTGCCAACCTGACTGGTTTGTGGCCCTCCAGGGCTGGATTTGGAGACCCCTGCCTTACATCTCTGTCATTTACGATTGTGAGTGGGCAAGGTGCAGATGTCCAAGACATCAAAAAAGTTAGATAGCATTTGTCACATTCCTCCTCGCTTCTCACCACCACCAAAATATTATCTATTAGACAACTTTTTGGTGGTGGTGAGAATCGAGGAGGAATGTGACACATTCTATCTACCCTTTTGATGTCTAGGATATCTGTACCTTGTTCACTCACAATCTTAAATGACAGAGATGTAAAGCAGGGGTCTCCAAATCCAGCCCTGGAGGGCCACAAACCAGTCAGGTTGGCAGGATACCTCCAATGCATATATATCTCATGCATATTTATTAGGGATATCCCGAAAACCTGCAGGATTGTGGACCACCAGGACTGGAATTGAGTAGCTCTGGTGTATGGTAACATTATGCAAATATTTATGCAAATGAGACACCTTATGCAAATGAGGCCCCACACCGAGTCTCCGCACATGGCCCCGCACCCCCCTTGGGCCGCCCCTGGGCCCACCGGAGGGCTTTAGAGGGAGCCGGGGAAGCCCGCGCGAGGCCCCGGCTCCCTCTGTACAGCCGCCAGCCTGAAGAGCCTTTTCCTTCACGCTGGCGGCTGTTTCTGTGAAGCCGCGAATGCTGGGAAAGGTTAAAGGTTGCCCTTTATGCAAACACATTTAAACTAAAAATACATCCACCAACACCACAAATCAGAAGTGAGAACAACACAACGCAAAACCAGTTATGGGAGCACTTCCACAAAATAGGAACCAAGCAAATCACAGCCATTGTCACAAGCCTGAAAAGCACCACCTCCCCACTAGATCCCTGTCCTGCATCCTGGATCAAGGCAGTGAAACAAGCCATAGCACCTCACATAGCACACATAGTTAACCTATCCCTACAACAAGGAATCATGCCCTCAGAACTAAAGAAATCAGTCATTAGACCGATCCTAAAAAACACTACACTCAACGGAGAAGACCCAGCCTCCTACCGTCCCATATCAAGTATCTCATTCCTGGCAAAGATCATAGAAAAAACGGTCCTTCTACAACTCCAAGACCATCTGACTGACAGTGCTCCTCTTGATGACCAGCAATATGGCTTCAGGCAACATCATGGAGTTGAAACCCTGTTACTAGTTCTACTTAACAACCTCCTAAAGGGCCTTGAAAACAAAAAGAAAATGTACATTCTTGTATTCATTGACATCTCAGCTGCCTTTGATACAGTTAATCATGGGACCCTCATAAATAGGATAAAATCAATAGGAATAACAGGAACCCCACTAAAATGGTTCTCATCCTACATCTCAAATCGAACACAACAGGTTCAATTCAACGGAGAAAAAGCAGAATCTTTCTCACAAACACAGGGAATCCCCCAAGGCTCTGCTCTCTCAGCACTTCTGTTTAACATATATATGCAGCCACTATGCAAAATTTTCTCACGGCACGAAATTAATTACCACATCTATGCCGATGATATCATGCTATACACACAACTAGACACTAAAAACCCAGACTACAACCCACTGGAGACATGTATCGGAGAGATGCAAGACTGGTTACAACAAAGTAGTATGTCAATTAATCACAAAAAAACCGAAGTAATGTATATCTCCAAAGAACCGAATTTTGACCCTCCCACATCAATAACACTATGTAACAACACTTACCAAACAAAAAAAGAAATAAAGTATCTAGGAGTCACATTTGACTGTGACCTAAAGATGGAAAAACACCTCCGAAAGACCAACAGAGCAGTTTTCCACAAGCTTAGAGTGCTCCAACCCATTCGGAATATTATTGATCCCCAAGACTTCAGAACAGTGGCCCAAGCACTCATCATGCCACATTTTGACTACTGCAACGCCATCCTACAAGGTTTACCTAAAAAAACCCTAAACATATTACAAATGGCACAAAATGTAGCTGCCAGGGTCATAATGAAGAAAAATCTAAGTGACTACATCACACCAGTACTAATTCAATTACACTGGCTACCCATAACAGCTCGCACAAAATACAAAATACTAACAACCACCTTCAAACTCATCCACAACTTAGCACCTTCCTTCCTCAACAACCTAGTAAGATTGCAACCTCCTACCCGAAACAGAAGAACCCACAATTCCAACATCCTTCACACTAAGATCTGCCAAAGCTAACACCAGCCACAGGGCTTTCTCATATGCGGCGCCAACACTGTGGAACCAACTCCCACCAGAACTACGAGCTAGCAATGACCTTCTAGACTTCAGAAAGAAACTCAAAACGCACATTTTCCAATCACATTTCAACCTGAACTAAACCCACAGATGGAGCAGCCCCTGACCACTGTGTCCAAGAAGATTATCCTGTATATATGTATTTATGTATATATGTAAATGAACTCCCCCATAGCTAAGAAGTGTTAACTCTGTATGATGTGCTTTTCTGACAATCTGTATGTAAACAAAATTTGTACCTGCCTTGATTCGGCAGTTTCACAATAGTAATCCTACCCGCTTCTGATCGCTGGAAGGAGCGGGCTACAAATGCTTGCTAAATAAAAATAAATAAAAATAGTCCCAATATAATAAATCACCATTTAACATTAAATACATGGCACTTTGAGCATACATACATAGCTGTCGCTTCACTGGTACAATTTGCTCATTCTTAGAGACACAGGAGTGGAGACAGATAAACAGAATTATTCAGCACAGATTTACTGTATCTGATCATGCCACATTACCACTGTTCACACAAAAGCAAACATTTTCAAAATTAACAAATCCAGCCATTAAATTAAGATCTGTAATTAAGCACTCTTTTCTGGTGCCTGGCATTACTTTGGGTCTCCTGCCCAGTGGAACTGGCAGATACAAGCAGTATATCACAGAGCTGATGAGTTCACGTCGGGAAGGAAGAGACATTATGATCTCGAATGTCTGGGCTCCTGAGCTCACATCTGAAAGCTTCCGTCTGAGAGGAAAGCTGCCCTACCAGTTCTCTTGCAAAGGGTGGTTTTTCGATGTGCCCTCAACTGCAGGGACTGCAGCAAAGGTGGAAAAATGTGCCTAGGTGAACCATGTACAGCTCAGCCCACAACACCAAACCATCACTTCAGTTAAAAACATTACTCAAATAGTCCTGCAAAACAGGACAGCAAGCGAGACATGACCTCCACCACACTTCCAGGAGGGCAACCGCAGATTCTTCTTAAGGAATATTACTGCAAATGAACACTGTTATCACTTATTACAGGCAACTGCGAGTTTGGAAACTGTATCTACTTTAGAAATCAGATGTCACACAACTGTGAAAACCTGCCTCCTATTTGTTACTGAATATGAAATTTCACTACCCTAAATCAAAGTAGAAAAAAAGGATTATGTCAGGGTGTCAAAATGTATAATTGGTTAAAGGAAAAGCAACATAGTGATTGGAATAAAACATTACAAAGACAGCAAATTTCCCGATGCAAGCTTTCAAGATTCCTAAAGTCCCCTTTTTTTTTTGTAAGAACCAATTACATTTCTGAATACATCGATTCAAAGGGGGGGGGGTGTTCGGTTTATAAATACCCTTAATGTATATGAACATGTGCACATGCTTCTCCATGCAGACTTCACAGGATTTTCAAAGCAAAAATAAGCACATACTTTTCCTTTGAAAATTACCACAGGAAATTATGTACTTATATTTATACCTGGCCTTTTGGCACACACAAATTTTCTGGTCTAATTTATGCACATATGGCCAAATTTTCATAAGTATGGGGTCTATTCTGTAACACGAATAGTAGGGATGGACGCTATTTGTCCCCCTTTCCCATCTCCAAAGAAGCCTCCCCGTATGAACAAGGAGTTTGTATGGGGAGGCTAGACAGGGGGGGGGGGGGGGGAGGAACGGGCGGTGAAGAGTTAGGGCAGGCAATGGGCAATCCGCGGCCCTGGAAGTACAGGGCTAATTCTGATGTCAACCCTCTATGTCCAAGGCCGGCAGACTAGACAGGGGACTTATTCCACCTTGGAGGTGGAATAAGTCTCCCTAGATGTTGGGGGACGGTAGGCCCAGGGAGCGGCAAAGGTAGGAGGGGGTGCAGGAAATTTCCAGCAGCCTGATCCTGGCCTTGGGAGCCAGATTGGGGGGGGGGGGGGCATGCTGCGGGGAAAGAACAAACTTGGCTGCGGACGGGGATTGCGGCTCCTGAATGGAGCCATGGTGCCATGGCAACCAGATGCCATGGAGCTGCAGCTCCATTCAGGAGCCTGATTTGAGTTAGCCGGGCAGCAGCCTGTACGTGCAGGCCGACCAGAATCGGGTCCTGGCCTGCACATAGACGCGATTCGGATCCCGTGGGGGCTAGATGTGCCCCACAGGATTAGAATCGCATCTACCACTGTGTGTCCGGTTCCGATCGAATGCACAGTGGCCCTGGACGTAGACAATGGAATAGGCCTCCACACGTATGAATGCAAATTCCTCCCCGGGAATGCTTCTACTCTGTCCCGATAAACTTACATGGAGAGAGGCAGTATGGGCACAGATGTACGCACATGTTGCACACTATTTTTAAGAAGTCTATTTCTGTCAGTAAAACACTGTTTTTCACATAGAACTGCTTTTTAAAATTATCATCATATTTTATACATCTATTGCAAATGCAATGCATCTTTGAACATGATCCAAAAGATTACCTCCTCTTGACTAGACAGGTATACCGGAGCTATTGCATAGATTTTCTTAAAAACGAGGCACAGCAGTATAAACAAAACTCTGACTGGAAGGGAGCAAGAGGACCACTGAAATAGTGCAGGGCCTGCCGTATGAGTCATACATGGAGGGACATGTAAGGAGATCAAAGATGTATTGTCTAGAGGAAAGCAGGGAAAAAGAAGATACAAACATTGTGTTTGAAGATTTATTGATAATATGCTTAAATTAAGGATTCCTGCTGCCTCCAACTGTAAGTCTCTGAGAACACAAGAGAGTAGACTTCCTCCAGAATTACCACTTGAAAGATCTTATTTCTGCTTTCACGATAAGTTGAAAACAGGGTTATTCAAAGTTTTTAAAAATAACGTTTATACGTATTCAGGAACTCAATCTTGAAATTATAGTTCTAGGTGGGCAGGCTGGTCAGACTTAATCCTTGATTTTTGTGCTTCATTTTATCCTTACCTTTTGGAAATGTGTGTTATTGTATTTTTATGTGGTAATTTGCCCTGAGCTCGTGTTGGTTAAGCAGAATATAAATGTTGGATGAAATTAAATTAAATCAAATCCTATCCATACTGTTTTGAAGACATGGTCTCTAGACTTTTGAGAACTATATATGTATTTTTACTTTGAAAAAAGATTCACACAAATTAGAAAGAGGGTTATTTTGGAAGCCCTAGTGCTTTGGACGTCTGAAAATGAGCATAGAGGTGTTTTCTTGTGATGGGGAGAAAGCGGAAGGCCAGGGCATGCTACAAGCCCTCTCAGCCTGCTCTTGCTTCCACCCTTTACCTTCGGTTCCTGTTGGGCCCTTGGATTCTTTTTTTCACCCTCCGCAACTGCCGGCATCTGTAGGAGAAGGAAGCCTGGCGTCGTGTCCGCTGGAGTTGGAAAAAACTCAGCTGCTCTTTCAGGCATGTCAACTGTCTCTTCCGGTTCACTACCAACATCGAAGCTTGTACGAGTTCAGTGGTCTTCTGGGAGTGGATTGCAGCAGAGTGCTTCCTGGTCTGCAGGAGAGTCTGAAGCTTTGAGGGGTCTGCTCCCGAAGTCCAAGGTATTGGTGGAGGACTGCCGGCACCCTTTGCGCATAGACGCTTGTTGGTGGAGGCTTCAGGAGATCAAACTGCCGTGCAGCCAGTAGTGCAAGCAGCAGCTGGAGTTGCATCGAGTGATATGGAGAATGGTCTGCTTTTGAATTACAGCATCCTGCAACAATGATTTTGGAGACTATTTGGGCCACAATTGTTTCACTGGGTATGGTGATATTACCCCAAGTAACTTCTTTAGCCAGGAGAGTGGCAGATAAAGCTAAGGCAATGGAAGAGGTTAAATCTCAGGCTGCTAGTGTTCAAGTGGTTAATGTGGATTTTCAAGCTAAGGTTGAGACATTGGAAAATCATGTACAAGCTACTACTAAGAGTTTGGCTACAGTTTTTAATAAACTGGAACATTTGGAGAATGCTGCAAGATCTGCTAATTTGAGACTAATTAACTTCCCGAGGAGTCCTGTGTTGTCAGCAAAGGAGATGTTTAAAAATTATCTCATTGAAGTCTTGAATGTACCTGTTGAATCTCATCCTCCGTTGGTTAAGATATTCTATTTATCATCTGGGAAGAAAGGACCTTCTCCTAAAGTTATAGGGACACAGCAAATGGATTTTTTAAATGTTACTGACATGTTGGAATCTTCAGAGGAAGCCGCTGTCTCCCCTTCCACTATGGTGGTGACATTCACCTTGCTCTCAGATAAGGAGTGGTTGTTAAAGTTATTTTTTAGGAAAGAAAATGTGATGCTTCGTGATTTGCTTGTGAGGATTTATCTGGATTTATCTAAGAACACTCAGAAGCGTAGGAGGGAGTTTCTTCTTCTCCGACCAGGAGTCCAGCAGCTAAAGGGTCTCTTTTTTCTTAAACATCCGTGTAAATGTTTGATCTGATACCGATCAATTTCTTATATTTTTTATGAGCCCTCCCAGCCGCTGGCCTTCGTGAATGCTCGACGTTTAGAAGCTTCACTTGATTCTCCTGATGTGTGAATATTGGGTATATGCTGGATGTAAACTTAGTCTGGGATTCTTGCATTTTGGGTTGGTTTATTTGGAATCTCCTCCTTCTCGATAGTGGGCTAGGGAGAGCACTATACGTTTCTTGGTTTGCTTGTGGGATTTTTTGTTATCTTCTTTTTCTTTTCTTGTTAGTGGCTCTATTTCTGTACAAGTGTATTCTTGGATTGTTGTAAAAATTGCACAAATAGGAAATAAAAAAAAAAAAAAAAAAGGAAAATGGACATAGAGACATCCAAAGCAAAAGACATCTCCAGGGCCATTTCAGGAGCCCTGTGGACGTCCCCAGCATCAGAACGTTCAAGTCTGAACAGGGGCACGGTGGAGGCATGACTGGTTCATTCCCAGGAATCGGGACATTACTGTCTGATTTCAGAAACATTCTGCACATCTGAAGTCACATCTAAAATTTAGACCTGTTCCACATTTAGGGTGAACAACATCCAGAGGGTGTAGAGAAGATAGCGCTCCATCATTCCCAGTACTCAGCACAATCACAATGATAGCAGCGGTGAGATTTGAACCCGGGTTTCCCTGGTCCTAGCCCACTACTTTAACCATTAAGTTATTCCTAGACGTCCAGGGTCCGAAATGCTATTCTTGGGAAGTCTATGTAGACACTCCTGCAGAGGTTCATATTGGGCACGTCCATGTTTGTGAAATCATGCCTGCACCTGGACGTGTCTGCTTTTTTTCCAGAGGTTCTGGCTTAGAGGTCCCAGACTGCACTTGGATGTTCTCTCTAAAATGCCCTTCCATGCATAAATGTATGCAGGTACCTTTCCTGAGATATTTTTTGAAGTGAAAGTATGTGCAGATGTTTTTTGAAAATTCTGCAAAGCAAAAAGATACATGTACATTTTTCACTAAAGCAAAGGGTTATAAAATTAACCCTCAATTTGAAATCTATATTTAAGTGTGCTGTTGAAAAGTCCAAATAAACATACAAAAACTTATGATTTACAAACCATAAAAATAATCCTTTCCTGAGGAGCATCCCACTGCAGTTATGTTTTCAAAAACTTTAAATGCTCTCCTCTGCTAAATCAATCCTTCTTCTGATCTTTCGTTATAGCAGTTCTGACAAAGACAACATTTCAGTATTGCTGGCCTACATCAGAAGAAGACATCCAACATGAAACTGATAATTCAAGACTGAGACATTTTGCCTGTTACAGATATTTTTAATCTAATTAATTGTGAGCACAAGATGTTTTTCTTCAATTCATGTTGTTGAAACTCTTTTTATGATGCAGGCAGGTGATGCTAAAATGCAGTCCCTGCCAGGAAAGATATAAAGGTACATTGGAAGGAGGAGTGGTACAGCTAAAGTACAGTTGATGTTTTTTTTTTAAAAAAAGTCACTATAATGAGGTAGTCCACAAGAAATTATATTTTTCCCTCATACTTTTTTTTCTTAGCTTTGAAACATAACGTAATATAATTTAATATTTATATTCTCCATTTGCCTGGAAACCCAGGATCCCCAGCATACTACAAAGAATAAAAGCATACAATATTACCGCATAAATAGAAAAAAATAACACAAAGATTAAAAAACAAGATAGCGAATCTCAATATTGCAGCCAATGTGAAAAAACCCCTCAGATACTACTGTAAGTAGGTTCACACCATCATATACAAACCTTTACCTAAACAACCATTATAAAAAAATATGATCTATTTTCAGGCACAAGGAAAAGAAATATGACATCAAAGGAAAACTAAGTATATTCTACAAGGATGAATCCATGGCTCAAACAATAGTGCTATGCACTGTGGTACGAGTCCATTTTGGGACCTCCTATTGTTAGGGATTATTCAGAGGTGATATGTTCAATTGAAAAGGTGGGAGGGAAGAAAGGCTGTCACTACTATGTCAGCCTATAACCAATGTTGAGGCAGGGTACGCCTAAGGGGGGGCACCCCTGTAGTCCTTGGACCAACCAGGTTTTACTGAACCCTTCAGCATGCCTTCTGGGAAGGGTGAGCAAAGAAGGCAGAGTTAAAGGAGAAAAGGTAAAAATAACACAAGCTTATAAAACAAGGGAGGACATTGTAAATAGATTGCATGACATTTACACATATAAATGCGCATACATGTGTAAGCACAGATTTTATAAAAACGACTACTTACAGGTGTGTATCCACCGCATGCAGATTTAAAGGGGGCATGTTCTAGGTGTGATATAGCCAGACTTAAAATATGTGTCTATTTGCCATTTTAAAAAGGAAATACACGTATAGTTAAAAAAAATGTCCTTGTTGGCATTTATACCTCCTCCAAATCATGCATAACTAAACTAACTGCTCATTTGGACCTGAGATTTTGAATAGCTAGTAGGGGGCAATTATGCCTATCTCTCTGGCCTCAAAAAGCCATAATGTTGAGGTTCAGAACTCAGCTCTTTAACTGGCTTCTCTTCTATGTATGATTTTGAAAAATCCAGCACTTAAACAGAATACTGCATATAAGTACCATCGCTTACACATGTAACATCCAGGTTGAGGCCACTTCTTAGTGGCCTTATTTTTTTTATAAAATGGATGTGAGGCAGAATACATATGTCCTCCTGCACACCCTCATATATACGAGGGGGTACCCAAAAAAAACAGGAATAACATTGCCGTGGGCGGAGCATGTGTAGTACGCACTTCTGCCGCTAGGCGTGTATAGTGCAACTCATTGTCAGTTCAGTGCCACCTGTGTTGTCGACCTGGCTTGTTCTGTTCATCTGCAGTGATTGTTTTTGCTAGCGCTGTTTTGTTATTGTTTTTTTTTTATGATGACAAGTTTAAGTGAACAACGTGCAGCTGTGAAATTTTGTTTTCTACTCGGTAAAAATGCTGCTGAAACTGTTTTAATGTTGAAAACAGCTTATCAAGATGACGCTATGGGAAAAAGTCAAGTGTACCAGTGGTTTGCTCGGTTTAAAAATGGCGACATGTCGATTGATGACAAACCTCGTTCTGGGCATCCATCAACTGCCCGAATCGACGAAAATATTGAAAAACTTAGAGAGCTTGTGCTCACAGACCGTCGACAGACAATTGATCAACTGTCAGAGATTAGTGGGTTATCTTGGAGCTCGGTTCAGCGAATTTTAACGGAAGATTTTGGAATGAAAAGGGTTGCTGCCAAGTTTGTTCCTCGGGTTCTGACTGACAATCAAAAGGAACATCGAGTTGAAACATGTCGTGTTTTGAAACAGCTTGAAACTGATCCAGATTTTCTGTCAAAGTTCATTACAGGTGATAAGTCATGGTGCTATGGTTACGACCCAGAAACAAAGCAACAGTCAAGCCAATGGAAGACGTCAACGTCACCCCGTCCAAAAAAATGTCGTCAAGTCAAATCAAACATCAAAACAATGCTGATTTGCTTTTTTGATGCCAAGGGGGTAGTTCATTCAGAGTTTGTTCCCCCAGGTCAGACCGTCAATCAAACCTTTTATTTGGAAGTTTTAAGAAGATTGCGCAACAGTGTTCGTCAAAAAAGACCCGATTTGTGGCAGACAGGAGACTGGTTCTTCCACCACGACAACGCACCTGCACACACAGCCATCTCTGTTAGACAGTTTTTGGCTAAAAATTGCATGGTTCCGCGCGACATTTTCTTATTTCCACGCATGAAAAGGGGCATGAAAGGACACCGATTTGACAACATTGAAGAAGTCAAGAAAAAAAGGAGGGAGGAGCTGTCAGCCGTTTCTAAAGATGACTACAAAAAATGTTTTGAACAGTGGAAGCACCGGTGGGACAAATGTATCAGTTGTAATGGAGAGTATTTTGAAGGGGATAAGGTTGTTTTGTAAAGAATTTGAAATAAATAGCTTTTAAAAAATAATTCCTGTTGTTTTTGGGTACCAAAAAAACACTTGTGATAGGCTCTATAAAATGTTACCCGTCCCTCTCCAAAGGGATTATCAACAGTCCCCTTTAAAAGAATCTGCAGCCCAGAGTTCGGGACTGGGAGGGCGTGGCTCAGAGGGAGAGGTTAAGAACCCAGCAGGCTGCAGGAGGGATAGAGGCCTGTGGAGCCAGAAGTCCTTCCAAGGCAAGCCATGCAAAGGAGTTCTGATGTAGGAGCTTTAACTGGGGCTGGAGGAAGTGCCGGGAGAACCTGCTTGTGGAGATTTAACAAGCTGGGACAGCATAAAAGCTAATTTTGTTTCCACTGACTGCTGTCTGTCTTGTGTTTTAGCTTTGTGAAGGTTTAACAAGCTGGGACAGAATAAAAGCTCATGTTGTTTTACCTGAACTGCTATTTGGTGTTTTAATGAAAACCCCTCCCCATCACATGCCACACTACTACAGCTCTGCTTTCAGTGAGCATTTTCTGAAATAGCCAGAAAATTTTGAATGTTCTGACTTGGACATCCCTTTTCTGATCTAGATGTTCCATGCAAAATCAAAAGTTAAAACAGACACTTCACAATGAGAAATTGGATGACACATTTCTAAACTAAAACATCTACCATAAAAGTTTGTAAATTATAACTGATGTTGGAAGATAAGGACCAACTAGTGGTCCATCCAATCCAGCATTAATGCCTATCTACTCCACTACTAGAGATCCTGTTCTGTTTCTGGATCCTTATGCCAGTACCAAACACGCTTTGACTCTCTGTTTTGGCTACTGCCATTTTCACAGCCCTCTCAGTAAAAAAGCACTCTCTCACATTTTGAGATTCTCTCCCTCCAGCAACCCTGACTGCTTGTCCATCAGCTTCTGCTTTTATGGAAATGCTTCTTTCTGAGACCTTATTTAAACCTTTTAGCAGCAGTATTTTAATACCTGAATCATATCTCCTTTCTTCTACAGGACACATCTTTAGTGTCTTATGATTCTCCATGTATGGCTAATATCACAGGCCATGTACCATCTGGGTGGCCCTCCTTTAAAACTGCTCCATTCTATTTATTTCATTTTGGAGATGTTGTCTCCAGAATTTCACCTAATTTTTGGAACCTAAAGAGAGGTAAAATTACTTCTCTCTTTCTGTTTCTGACATCTTTCTTTAGGTGCTATAGTATACTATTAGCTTTTCCAACTGCTTGGTCATGACAACAGGTTACCCTGAGATTATCAGAGATGAATTCTAGGTTCCATTTATGCTTAGCGACTGACAGTTCTTAACCACTCAAATAGAATGCCATCCTTGGATTTCTGCATGACTTCACTTTTTTTGAATGGGAGAGTAGAGAGAAAAGTGTATTAACTGATAGTAAGTAGGTCTTTTTAAGAAAAAAGGGGTGTGCATTATTTAATGAGCGTTAAATTGCACTGATATGTGTTAACCAGTTAATGCACATTAGTCAACGATTCCTTACATTTTATCCAGCTTTAGGAAACATAAAATAAGACCATGAATGTGCACAATGTTATCTTCTGATGGCTATAAAAATACTGAATTTCTTGATTATTTATTTATTTATTTTTATTTTTTATTTTTTTTTTATTTAAATTTAAACTCTTTATTGGAGTAATCAAAAGGTAATACAAAGCAATCATATTACAAACAATATTTTACCAAATAATAACACCCAGCCCACAACATGGAGTGTGAACAATTGCAAAGAAAAAAAATATAGAAGAAAAACAAATATCCCAGTATGGAATGGAAGCAATATAACTAACTCCTTTTGACTTTAGCAAGACACCGAGAAATAGGAAAACAAATAGATTATTACAAAGCCAAACCCTTCAAAAAGGTCTCCAATTGTAAAGCATCTAAAAAAATGTAAGTTTTACCCTGATAAGCTACAACACATTTACAGGGATATTTTAAGAGAAAAGTGGCACCTAAAGCCAGGACATGAGGCCTAAGTAAAAGAAAAGCTTTACGTTTTACTTGAGTAATGCGACCAACATCAGGAAATAACTGAACTGCTTGACCAAAGAATTTCTCATGACGGTATTTAAAATAAGTACGTAAGATTAAATCCTTATCTTTTTCCAAAGAAAAGGTAACCAATAATGTAGCTCGAGAGGGTATTTCTTCTATAGAAGTCTCCAAAAATTGAGATAAGTCTAAACTAGGAGGATTCAACTGGTCAATTTCTCCGCGAGCACCACCACCTAACTCAGAATCTGAAACGGGAGTTTCTCTTATCCCTGCCGGTATATAGTACAATTTTGACAAAAGTATATTATCAGGATCAGATATTTTCAATACGTCTTTTAAATATTTAGAAAAAAGAATACTAAGAGAAAGGTAGTGGGTTCGAGGGAAATTTAACAATCGAAGATTTTTAACTCGCAAAGCATTCTCAAAAATTTCATCACGTTGGTGCAATAAGAGAGAGTCTTGGACAGATGATGCCAGGACTCTCTGTACAGAAGAAAGCGCACCCTCCAATTTAGTTCTAGAACTTTCCAAGTTACATAATCTAGTCTGACAGTCAGTTAATGCAGTCACAGTCTCATGAGTAAATTTAGAAAGTTTCAGCAAAGATGAATTCAAGGACATCTCTGTCCGAGCAACTACATGCCAAATGTCTTGTAAAGAAATTTCTTTCGGTGGATTAGGTGTTTCCACGGTAGAAGAAAATTCAAAGGGCTCAGGCACAAGAGATAAATCAGAGCTTACCTTCAAGAAGGAGTCTGGCAGTGAAACAAATTCAGGCGCGGGAGCCTCCTCGGATCTACGAGGAGAACCCTTACCCAATGGTGACGGCGCCGTGCATGGAGGAGAGAAAACCCGACGCGGTTCTGGAGACAATTCTCCGAGACAGGAGCCTGGAGAAATGGAAGACGCTGAAGATAACTGGGCGGCAGAGGAGGGCACGACAGACTTAACATGAGTGTCCATAGGTCCAACAACCTTGACCGCCTTACCAGACGACATTGTAAAAGAAGTAACTTTTTTCTTCCGTTTCCCCATACACCAAAATTAGAACGAACAAAAGAAAAGATCCAATATAATCCAGAGTGCTCCAAAGTGCTCCGAAGGGGCTCCAAAGGGGCAGGACCTGCCCCTTTGGACACGCCCCTTCGGAGCACGTGCCCACGGGCACGCGCCCGCGGTGCGCATCCCGCGGTGGGGGCTCAGTTGTTATAGCCCTCAGTGCTCACGTGACCTCAGACGCCCCGGGAGAGAGAGCACCAGTCAATCCAGCCAGGAAGTAAGTGGAAGCAATGCATACTCGCAGTGCCGCGGTGGGGGCTCAGCTGTTATAGCCCTCAGTGCTCACGTGACCTCAGACGCCCCGGGAGAGAGAGCACCAGTCAATCCAGCCAGGAAATAAGTGGAAGCAATGCACACTCGCAGTGCCGCGGTGGGGGCTCAGCTGTTATAGCCCTCAGTGCTCACGTGACCTCAGACGTCCCGGAGAGAGTGCACCAGTCTATCCAGCCCGGAAGTAAGTGGAAGCAATGCACACTCGCAGTGCCGCGGTGGGGGCTCAGCTGTTATAGCCCTCAGTGCTCACGTGACCTCAGACGCCCCGGGAGAGAGAGCACCAGTCAATCCAGCAAGGAAGTAAGTGGAAGCAATGCACACTCTCAGTGCCGCGGTGGGGGCTCAGCTGTTATAGCCCTCAGTGCTCACGTGACCTCAGACGCCCCGAGAGAGAGAGCACCAGTCAATCCAGCCAGGAAGTAAGTGGAAGCAATGCACACTCGCAGTGCTGCGGTGGGGGCTCAGCTGTTATAGCCCTCAGTGCTCACGTGACCTCAGACGCCCCGGGAGAGAGAGCACCAGTCAATCCAGCCAGGAAGTAAGTGGAAGCAATGCACACTCGCAGTGCCGCGGTGGGGGCTCAGCTGTTATAGCCCTCAGTGCTCACGTGACCTCAGACGCCCCGGGAGAGAGAGCACCAGTCAATCCAGCCAGGAAGTAAGTGGAAGCAATGCACACTCGCAGTGCCGCGGTGGGGGCTCAGCTGTTATAGCCCTCAGTGCTCACGTGACCTCAGACGCCCCGGGAGAGAGAGCACCAGTCCATCCAGCCAGGAAGTAAGTGGAAGCAATGCACACTCGCAGTGCCGCGGTGGGGGCTCAGCTGTTATAGCCCTCAGTGCTCACGTGACCTCAGACGCCCCGGGAGAGAGAGCACCAGTCAATCCAGCCAGGAAGTAAGTGGAAGCAATGCAAACTCGCAGTGCCGCGGTTGGGGCTCAGCTGTTATAGCCCTCAGTGCTCACGTGACCTCAGACGCCCCGGGAGAGAGAGCACCAGTCAATCCAGCCAGGAAGTAAGTGGAAGCAATGCACACTCGCAGTGCCGCGGTGGGGGCTCAGCTGTTATAGCCCTCAGTGCTCACGTGACCTCAGACGCCCCGGGAGAGAGAGCACCAGTCAATCCAGCCAGGAAGTAAGTGGAAGCAATGCACACTCGCAGTGCCGCGGTGGGGGCTCAGCTGTTATAGCCCTCAGTGCTCACGTGACCTCAGACGCCCCGGGAGAGAGAGCACCAGTCAATCCAGCCAGGAAGTAAGTGGAAGCAATGCACACTCGCAGTGCCGCGGTGGGGGCTCAGCTGTTATAGCCCTCAGTGCTCACGTGACCTCAGACGCCCCGGGAGAGAGAGCACCAGTCAATCCAGCCAGGAAGTAAGTGGAAGCAATGCACACTCGCAGTGCTGCGGTGGGGGCTCAGCTGTTATAGCCCTCAGTGCTCACGTGACCTCAGACGCCCCGGGAGAGAGAGCACCAGTCATTCCAGCCAGGAAGTAAGTGGAAGCAATGCACACTCGCAGTGCCGCGGTGGGGGCTCAGCTGTTATAGCCCTCAGTGCTCACGTGACCTCAGACGCCCCGGGAGAGAGAGCACCAGTCAATCCAGCCAGGAAGTAAGTGGAAGCAATGCACACTCGCAGTGCCGCGGTGGGGGCTCAGCTGTTATAGCCCTCAGTGCTCACGTGACCTCAGACGCCCCGGGAGAGAGAGCACCAGTCAATCCAACCAGGAAGTAAGTGGAAGCAATGCACACTCCTCTTGATTATTTATTAAACATTTTTTCTTCCCCAACCCCCATTAATTTTCCTCTGGCTCTCCTCTCGTACAACCCCACTCACTCTAATTTAGTAAATAAAAGTAAATGTTTCTATCACAGAGAAGCAATTTGCTGCTGTAGTATGTCACATACTACATTGGAAATAACATTTATATTATTTCTGTGGGATTATGATAGAGAAAAGTAATACAATTTACAAAAAGTGATTTTGTCAGTTTGTTAAAAAATGTTAGGATCAAAGCATTGCCTTTCATTCAGCTACTAACATGCAATAGCATGACGTCCCCACAGAAAATAAAAAAAATAAAACATCATAATAAAAAGGAGCCTGATAAAAACGTGTTCTTACAGAAATGACTGACTACACCCCAGCTGAAAGTTACAAAACCTGCTCTGTCAGCTGTGCCAGGGGAAAAAAATCCCTACCACTCCGAAGAAAACAGAAATTGCAGTTGCAAAAGCTACTGGCCAGGCTCTCATCACCAGCAACATGGTGCACCTCATCATGAAAACAATGCAGACTGCGCTGAACAGGAGGTTTATTTGTCTGTAAGCAGGACAGTAATATCATGACCAAGTATCAAACCGAAAACTCTCCATTTGAATTTTGCATGAGTTTCCTGTCCTGCTGTATATTTGCCTCCTCCTTTCCTTTTGGCATCACTCTCAGATCCGGATTCCGGTTCTGCCTCAGACAAACTCACACAAATGAAGGAGTGTATCAGTGAGTGCCCTGCTCTCTTGCACCATGGAGGCAGTAACCCAAGTTGCCGGGCTGCTCTTCAGGACAACACATTGAAGGATTTCCCAGATCAGTCAAAAGAGAGCTACCGTTGTTCATTCTTTGAGACCAAACTCGGGCTTTGTGTCAAACTTGTAAGGAGCACCACATACCCTCCCATTCAGGATACCTGGAACCTGCTTGATATGCTCAGGGGAACACTGTCTAGTGAGCTGCTGCAGGATCTCCACGGCCAGTCAGGACTGGAAGGAGTACAGTAGCCTATACTCTCACTGCCTAGGAGAAATCCTGTTCAAAACATCTTTGGTAAACAGGAGAAACCTGGCTGCAATTTGCAGAATGAGATGGAAATGAAATAACCAGAAGTGGTTAAGTATCACACCAGTGGCCACTGATCTATATACTCTTTGTAGCCTTGGACAAGTCACTTAATCTTCCACTGCCTCAAGTACAAACTTTGATAATAAGCCCACAAAAAATGCAATGTGTGCCTTCGAGTCAGTGCTGACTCCTGGCGACCCAGAAGCTCCTGGGTTTTCTTGGCAGTATCACCGGAAGTAGATTGCCAGGCCTTTCTTCCGAGGCAATGGAGGGTTAAGTGACTTGCCCAAGGCCACAAGGAGTGCTAGCGGGAATTGAACCCTGGTTGCTTAGTTACCAAGCCAATGTTCTAACCACTAGGCTACTCCTCCACTCCAATAAGCCCACAGGGACAGGGAAATACCGACCACCCTGAACCACAATTGGACAGATGTGTGAAACAAACAAACAAATCCAGTTATTTCATTTCCATCTCATGCTGTAATTTGCAGCCTGGCTTCTCTTAATAGCTAAAGATTTTTTGAACAGGTCCAGTATAGAAAAAAAAACAGTGTCTGAGGGAAAGAGAGACAATCTGGGATTTTGCACGTGTGGATAAAATATTGATGGGTTTTGAATTAAAGCTTTCCTGACGTGTGAGGATCATTATGCAGTCACCTAAATCCTCTGAGGATGAGGGGCAAAACTCCAAAAACCTCCGGTGCTGCCAACTTTTTTTTTTAAGCAAAGCACAGCACCAGTCAAACATTATTATATTCTGCCAGCCACACTTCCTCGCTGCTCATCTCATGCATCACAACATCAATAGTCGGGATGTCAGACATGCCAGCCTGAGAGTTTTCAGAAAAGCTGGTCATGCTGGCAAAGGGCTACTGGTGGAACCTATGCCACCAATTAAAACTGCAGGAGGTCCAGGGCTGCTGGCAACGCCCATGTGCCAGTGGTAATAAACAGGAGGACATCTCATCCAGTGTTTACCAGTAACACTTAGGGCACCTTTTACTAAGTCCATCAGCCAGTTAACATGCATTTTAACACATGCCAACTGGCAGTCGGAAACACTGACACGCGAGCACGTTTGCCGCGGCATGCTAAAACACACATTAAACAGCAATCGCGGGACGGGGCAGGGAATGAGCGGAGTGTGGACATGTACAGTACATTACTGCTAGTGGCAGGGCTATTGCCTCATGCTCAGTGGCAAAGCAACTTTAAACGCACGCTCGCCTAACAACTCATCTATGGGAGTCGATAAGTGAACCCATGTTAGACTGGCCCATCACACGTTGGCTGCTGGGACCATAATGGTCATTCCCCGGACAGCTACCGCAGAGGCTTTATAACAAGCATTTGTTTGGTGCATTAATTGCAAATCCTTGGCAGGCTTCCTTAGAGTCTAGACTTGGGATTCATGTTAGCTGAGTTGTAGAGGGCAATGTGGTTTGTGACCACTGTATGAGGACCTCCACAGAGATTTCCATATACAGCTGACCACAATGTTCTCTGCAGTTTACATTAAAACACAGACATCACAAATGATAATAAATGCACATAAGAGACAAAGGGGCCCTTTAATTAAAGTGCACCAACTATTAACGCATGTTTTAATGCATGGTAAGTGGTTAGCACAGGGCTGCAGTAACTGTTACAGCACACTAATTCTCATATTAAGTGCTCACTGTGCAATGGGGCGGGAAATGACAAGTCAGGGCAGAGAGTGGGCATGGACTGCACATTGCAGTTAGTGCACAGTGCTTAACACATACTGTCAATATTGCTATTAGTGTAGATGCAGATGCACTTAACATCAACTTAACAGGTGGTGCTAAAAACACCCAAAGTAACTGCAAATGGCCTTGAAGTTCAATAAGGAACTTTTCAATAGCCTACAACCCAAAAGACCTGGGTTCAAGTCCCCCTGGCACTCTTTGTGACCTTGGGCAAGTCACTTTACCCTCCATTGCCTCAAGAAAAGGCCTGACAATCTATTTCTGGTCATACCTTGCCAAGAAAACCCAGGGTCTGCTGGGTTGCCAGGAGTCAGCATTGACTTGATGACATTCAAAAAAAACACAAAAAAACTGCCAGGAACATGCTGGGCACACCCTTGACAATATCAGACAGCTGCACTTACTATGCAATAGTTTTTACTCCTAATGTGTGATAAGTGCAAAATCTTAACACATTTTAATAAGAGGGCACCATAGTCATCTTATGTACTACAAAGTACACATATTCTTTTCAGCACATTGCTTTAAACTGTGTCAACAGAGCCAAACAAGTGACTTTTCAAATAGAGAAGCAGCTGGTAAATAATCAGGCCTTTAACTTTTTCCAAAAGTCCTTTACATTCACTATTAGCTTTAGCTTAGAGAAAGCATAGTTACTCACCTGTAACAGGCGTTCTCCAGGGACAGCAGGAATCAATCCTCACATATAGGTGACATCGCACGGAGAATTTCCCCAACTTTGAAAAAAAGTCTTTGAGACATGCTATCACGCAAGCATGGTCTTCTTCCCGTCCAAGGGTGCCACCTTGCTCAGTCAGATGACATAGCTAGGATGGCAATAAAAACTAAAACAATTTAGAGAGGCAACTCCCAGGGGAGGAGGGAGGGTTGTGAGGACTGATTGCTGCTGTCCCTGGAGAACATCTGTTACAGAAGAGTAACTACGCTTTCTCCAGGAACAAGAAGGAAGTCAATCCTCACATATGGGACTCCCTAGCTCCTGGCTGCCGAGAACCGATCCATGACAGCACCAATGGCAACCAATCAGGTAGCTGTGAGTTGCAGAAGGTAAGTCCCTACTGAGAGACTCTGCAAGACCCTAGCGTCTAGCGACACTATCACTACGGTAGCCTGAGCACAGGAGAGTCGGAGAGCAGGAGCTGCCTAAACCACAAGAATATTACGGAGTACTGCCTGGTCAAAGGCACTGTTCCTGCAGGACTCGCTCTCCACACAGTAATGAGCTTTGAATGTATGAATTGAAGACCATGTGGCAGCCTTGCAGATCTCCATCACTGGCACTGAGCGGAGGTTGACCACTGACGTGGCCACTGCTCTCATGCGATGCGCTGTGATACGGTGCCCAAGGGAGAGACCAGCTCGCTCATAAGTGAGGGCAATATAGTCAGCCACCCAAGTGGACAGAGTTTGCTTAGTCACGGGTTGGAACCTCAGTCTGCTGGGGTCAAAAGACACGAAAAGCTGAGAAGCTCTGAGACGGGCCTGAGTCCACTGTAAGTAGTAGGACAAGGCCAGTTTGCAATCCAGTATATGAAGTACTAGTTCCTCCCTCCTAGCATGAGGCCACGGAAAGAAGGTGGGGAGGACCACTTCTTGATTGAGGAGGAAAGGAGACATCAACTTTGGGAGGAATTTGGGATGCGTGCAAAGCACTACCATGTTCTTGTAGAACCTTATATATGGTGGATCTGCCCCCAGGGCCTGGAGATCGCTCACTCTTTGAGCAGACGTAAGGGACACCAGTAAGGCCATTTTCCAAGACAGGTACCGCAAATAGCAAGTGGCCAGGGGCTCGAACAGCGGTTTGAGGAGCTGAGAGAGCACCATGTTGAGGCTCCACTCTGCCACTAGAGGGCGGAGAAGGGGCTTGGATAACAGGAGGCCCCAGAGGAATCTGGTAACCAGGGATTGGCTTGAGAGGGGTTTTCCCGCGATCAGGTGGAAGTGAACGGCTATGGCGCTCAGATGCACCCTCACCAAGTTAGATTTTAGTCCAGTGTGTGACAGGTGCAGTAGGTACTGAAGTACTAGTTGCACATGGCAGGAGAAGGGATTCTCCTCCCTTTCCGCACACCAGACAGAGAACCTTCTCCACTTAAAGGCCTAAGACCATCTGGTGGAGGGTTTTTGGGAGGCCAATAGGATTTCCTTGACTTCTTCTAGAAGATTGAAAGGGGCCAATATTACTCTTTCAGCAGCCACAGTCAATCTTCCTGGTGGAGGTAAGGCAGCAGCGTTCCAAGAGAGAGCACCTTCAACTTCTCCCTCACCAGAAACTTAAGTTTTTAAGGTCTAAAATGGGCCTGAGACCCCCAGTTCTCTTTGGGACAACAAAGTATCTGGAGTAGAAGCCTTCTCCCCATATGTATTTGAGTACAGGCTCTACTGCATTGTCCCTGAGCAGACCTGCAATTTCTGCACCGGCTCTCCTGGAAAGAACCTGAGTGGTACCTGCTGTAGGTGGAGGATGTATCCTTCCCTTACCACCTGCAGTACCCACTGGTCCGAGGTGACCCCAGCCCACTTATGGGTTAAGAGTGCCAGGCGGCCCCCTGTAGGCTCGTGAAGGTCTCCCGGGGGAAGGGAGGCCCTGCCCCAGGAGTCAAAAGCTCCCTCAAGGCTGGGCAGGAGCTGGGGCCTGGGGCTTTTGTGCTTTCAACTTCTGAGCCCCATGGCTTTGTCTTTTATGGTGAGAACCCTGTTGCTGGCCTGAGAAGGGCTGGTAGTGGTGATTCTGCTGAAAGGGCCCCTTTTTCTTTCGGAACAGGGGTCTTTTCCCCGATGGTTTCTTATGGGGAAAGGATGCGGTCTTCTTGGAGAGCCTCTGTCAAGTCACCACGTCGGCCTCGATCTCGATTGCCTTATCAGCTATAGGTTTGCCAAATAGGTTCTCCCCAGTGCAGGGGACGTTGAGCATCTTGTCTTGGACCCATTGCTCGAGGTCCGAGAACTGCAGCCAGGCTTAGTGTCGGGCACTGATGCCAGCCGCTGCTCCCCAAGCCGCTAACTCAAAGCCATCATAGGCTGCCCAGGAGAGGAACTTAGAACAGGAATTGGTCAGGAATTGGAACCACTGAAGGGGTTTCCCCAGTCAGCCTCGCTGAAAACACAGACAACTCTTGGATTAGGGCCTTTAGGTACAAATCAATTCATAGGCTTCAATCCAACAACCCAGCATGGAGCCCTGGTAACACTTGTGCCCGAGGGTGTCGAGGGCTCTAGCGTCCCTCCCAGGAGGGACCGAAGAGTGGGTCTTCTGGCTCTTAAGTTTCTGCATGGTCGACTCGATGACCATGGAGTTATGCGGGAGTTGGGGCTTGTGGAACCCGGAGCCCTTCCAGATGCAGTAGATGGTGTTGAGGCACTGGCCTGGCTGCACAGGCACTGTGAGAGTCTCCTTGAGTGGAGACTCATACTGGAGAATCTTTTATCTTCATCGGTGTGCAGATCTTCCTCCACCTCAGTGTGCTTCGAAGGCCCTGGCCATATCCTTGACAAAGTTGTGGAAGGCCACATCTTCCGGCGGAGAATGGTGCCGGAGCGCCAGGTGCAACTGGTCTGAGGGAATATCTCCGTGCCGCTTGGTCTCATCATCGGTCTTCAATTCAGAATCGAACAGTGACGACAAGTTCGAGGCCCTGCGACTCTTAACGTCAAGGCTGAGGCCGAGTGGCTGGCGGACTCCGAAGGACCTGTGGTCTGAGTCGTGGAAACTAGCCGGGGAGGGTCAGATGCCCGAGGAATGGGACCTCAACCTCAACCGGCACCGAGGACTTACCAGAGGATGATGGTGTTCGGAGCTTCACTCGATGACCAGGGGACACCCCACATTCGGGGGCCCAGTCATTGGGGCAGACGAACCAGCCATCATTGCCTGCTGCAGGGCCAGGATAGCAGTGATGTTCTGCTCCAAGGTCGCTATTCTGGTTTCCAAGCCAGAAGGCTCCACAGCTTTTGGCATGGGCACCAAGGACCTCGGGCCCAGTGCCGGCACTCTTGCGAGTGCGTCCTCAACGAGGACTACACTCTCAAGGAACCTCATACGGTCTCCACCAGTTGAGGAATCCTTCTTGAGGACCTTGGTAGGGCGCTTCTCAGAGCCACCCTAGTCCCCTCCAGGCGGTTTTGCCAGGTTTCTCCAGCACATCCTTGGAGGACTTTGAGGATTTTTTTCTTCTTTCTCTCGGAAGAGGAGCTGCCGCCGTGGGATTCCAAGGATACTCGGGCCTCACGGGAAGTGCTGGGCTTGGAGCTCGGCACTAGGGAGGCTAGTGCCAAGTCGGACCTGGAGAACAGTTTTTCTTGCAACTCCGACCTCTTTTTATTGGTTTTAGGCATTATGGCTTGGCACAGGTCGCTGGAAGTGCTGTCATGGTCCGGTCCCAGGCAGTGTGGGCAGCATCATTGGAGTCGGTCACTGACATTGTTTGACTGCAGCAGTCACATTTTTTGAACCCACCGGGGGACATGGTGGGGAACACCCAGCTGGGGTCGACGACCACCAGGCTAAAAAAAGTGCAAATGCCAGCCGAGGCGAGCCTCGATCAAAAAAGACAAAAGGAGCCGAGAACAGCACTGAGGATGGCGCCAGCTCAAGGTGGGAAGAGGAGCGGTACACAAAACGGGAAACTAACTATTTTGAGGATAATTAGCAAGGAGTTTTCTGGGGAAACAGGACAGACGTCCATTGGGCCCCATGGAAAAAAAGGAGAGTGAGCAAGATGGCAGCCTTGAGCGGGAAGGGAACCATGCATGTGTGGTAGCATTTCCCCAGCTTTCAAAGAAAGCTTTTGGAACATGTTCCGCGCGGGCTCTGTTGGCACCGACATCACCCATATGTGAGGACTGACTTCCTGCTTGTTCCTGGAGAATAAAGACTTCCACTAAAGGGAACCCAAAATGGATCAAGCTCTACATCGTGTAGAAGACTTCTTTGTACTCTGAAGAGAGGAAACCACTAACAGGCTTTCATCTTGAAAGCATAAAGCTCTCATGGAGTGTAGCTCCGATAATGAATGTACCAACTGCAAAGACATTTGAGCCTACATGCTTTCAACAAAAGGACAAGGGGACCGATATTCAGCAGCAGTGGCTAGCACTGCTAAAGTGGTGAGCTGCCACTGCTGAACATGAAACCTGGATATCCAATGCCGGGGCCATATTTGAGATCCAGCAGTGAATATCTGGGTTGCCACGATTGCTGTGAAGCTAAGCAGGCAATGTAGATATTCTGCGCCTGACTTTCACTTCTCAGTGATAACCAGGCAGTGGCTCAATATCGCTGTTGCCCAGTTATCGCTGGATGCCACGCCAGGTCTGCCCCTGGAATGCCCCGATGCTAACCGGTTAACAGAGAGTCAATATATAGATATATTTTATAAAATACACACCCATATTACACATTCTTAGGAGCAGGTATATATTTGTATGGCAGAATCTGTGTGCCACTGAAGCTGATTCTGGGGGGGCTATTTTATAAAGGCAAATAGGAGCATATGTTGCCTTTATAAAATAGGCATCTTTTTGACTTTACATAGGTGTCCTTTTGTTAAATTGCCCCGTAATGGATAGTCCCCACTCCATGCAGTTTCAAGTCTAATCAAGACAGACAGGGTGCACAACAAAAGACAACCAAGGGGCTTTAATTTAAGAAAGTAAAGACATAACTGAGAAGATTCCCAAGGTGGGATTATACTGAGGAAGGGCATTGTGAAGTGCAGTCCAGATGCACAGAAGACTAACCACCTGCTGGAGAATGAGCAATACTGGCCAAGCTTCTGATGCACTGAGCCCTTATAGGATGGCATCACAAAGCTTTCACGCTCAATCTCCACCTCCTGCTGGTTGGTGGGCACAACCCATGCATCTGGAATGGACTAGAGGGATGATATGGAACCTCATTTAGACAATCTATTTTATACATACAGAGCATTTTAGGACTGTTACTACAATTAATGCTCTGAGAGAAAACCACCCAAAACTGTACTTTAAAAGATTCAGCATGACTATGGAATATGTTTACTAAAGTGCACTAAGCAATAAGCATGGGTGTTAGAGCATGCTGTTAATATGGGCCTGTGCTAACAGCTACTGTAAGGGAAAAATTCTATGCCAACTGCTTAACATAATTTGGGGAAGGAGCAGGGCATGCACACTGCCAATAGCATAAGTGCCGTTTAATCTCATGATCCAGAAACTCATTTTGTATATAGTTTATTGTATTTATACTTATGTTTTACGTTCTCATTTAACTATTGTGATAAGGAAGCTCATCATGACAGAGGAGAAAGGGATAAAGGAAAGGAATTCACCCTTATAAAAGGACCTCTTTTGCAAGGTCAGAGAAACAAAACCCCAATCACACCTAGAAAGTACGAAATTCCCAGATGGGATAGGTTTCAGAGTTCCCCTAGTGGAGAAAAGGAGAGGGAATACAGACCCAGGGTAAAGGACCCTTACGTCACTGAGTTCCCTAATTACCCAGCTGCCAGGAGGCAAGCTGATCTCCGTCACCTGAGAGGAGAAGAGGTGGGGCTGCAGCCTTGGGGATTTAGGTCTAGGATAGAGAAAGAAGCAGGGGAGAGGAGGAGGAGAGTCCCAGAGAGAGTCTCAGTCTCAGGGAGAGACCCAAGCAGAAACACAAGCTGGAGGACAGGACGAGGAAGCACAGGAGAATGGTGGCCAGAGCATGAGGGAGGAAAAGCTGCTACAAGCCCAGGCCCAGGTATGAGCCTTGAAAGTGTGTCTAATACAGAGCAGTGCAGAGTTGCAAGGGATACTCTCAGCTCTAACGGAAGGCAGTCAGCTGAACCCTGTGAACTGGAAGGAGAGGTAGAACCTATGCAACTAGGTGAACCAGACCTAGCTGTGAATGACGAAGACTCATACATGGATTGCTCCTTGTGCCAATCCTTTACTGCAGAGGGATTGAAAGAAAACCACCCTTAAGAGAAAACCTTCAGAGTCAGGTAACCTTGAAAGTCTGTAGATGGTTTTGTGCATGTCCTGTGTTAAAGAAGAAATACGTTTGCTGAGAAAGCAAGAGCAAGCTGAAGCTCTCTGATTGTGCTTGATAAACACTTGATATCCAGAGGAGTGCACCGGCAAGAAGCCGAGCTAATGGTGAAAGGAAGGAAAGTTTTTGGCTTTGTTTTTGAATATTCCTAAAGCATGGAATAGAGCATTATTTGCTTATGAGAAGTTTTTGTCCTGTTAAAAGCTTTACTTTGTTTGTAAGCAGACAAACCTGCCTGGAAGTGTTTAGGACTATGAGAACAGAAAACTGCCATTGAGAAATGCTGTTTTTGTTTGCTTTAAACAGCAATGCTAGCCAAGCTGGTAGCATTGACTGTTAAAAGGTTTTTCCTTTGAGTTGAAGAACACTATAAGCTGAAAGTCTGCTTTGAGTTTATTTATGTCCTGATGTGTATTGTGAAGAATCCTGGAGAAAGTATCCAAGGGTAGTATTTGTGAACCTTGCGTTTGAGTCAATAAATTCTGTCATTGCCTTATCATTCGAGCCAACTACAAGTGTTTTTTCTACCTGAAGCCAAGTGGATTGTGACTGAACTACCTTTCCCAAAGGGCATGGCAAAGGAACCAGTCAGTTAAAGGCTAAAAGGTGAAACTTTCTATGATAACCACGCCCCTCCATACTGGAAGTAAGGGGCAAGGGCGTGACACTGTACATAGTTAAACCATTTCGGTTTGTAAAACTGTTCTATGTAACTGGTTTGTTTAAATGTAAACCGGGGCAGTATAGAAAAACTGTTTAAATAAATAAATAAGTGCACTTTATGGCACCTCGAGAGGTGGCATTAAATGAACTCAGGCTACCATCAGCTGTTGGTAGGCTGCAGCCTAATGAAAACTTTAAAACCTCAATACACCAATCCTAAGGTGGACACCCAGGGCCAGTGCAAGGGAACTGGGTGCTCTAGGCAATCATGACCATTCAAACACCACCCTTCCTACAACAATCCTGTAAAAATGCATAATTGGACATCATACTTTTAAAAATTAAATTCTGCTCTGTATAGATGTGTGTGCCCTGCAAGTAAACAAATGTGCTGATGGCTCTTCGAATCTCTGTGGCTCTCAGGATCTATCATTTTGTTTTGACTGCTGCTGCTCTTTGTGGCCCCTTAGAAACTGTGGCCCTAGGCAGCCACCTATAGCTTTGTTTAATGGTTGAGCTGGCCCTGCTGGTACACATGATGCACACACCATCTTACCGATCAAAGCTCCTTCCCCGATCAAAGCACCCCAATCAAAATACCCCTACCAATTGCATACTCCCCCCAAGATCAATTCCCAACCTTCTCCCCATGCCCCCTGTGCCTCCTGGTACTTACACAGAGTTATCCCTGGTGGAAGGGTGGCTAAGACAGCAGCGATTCCCCCTCCACTCCTGCCTTGTTGCCACCTGGGTTCAAAACGGTGACTCTGAACCCTAACAGTAGGAGGGGAGGAGAATCATTCTTGCCCCAGCCACTATACCACCAGGGATAAGGCTGGGAAAGTACCAGGGAAGAGGGAGGGTCAGGAGTTGATTTGGGGGGGGGGGATATATGCAATCTGGGGCTGATTTGAAGGTAGAAGTATTTGGATGCAGGAAGCTTGGATTGGGGATTTGGTGAATATACTGGAGGGATAGGGGTGTTTTTCCACAAGTTTGGATTGTTTTTTTGGGGGGAAGGGGTAGTCTGAGCAGTGTTGAGGCCAGAGTTCAATGTACCCCTTTGTAGCATAGGTGCATCTGCACTACTTGCAGATGCAGTGAATGTGTGCCGACCAGGCCCCAAAAGTCAGCAGACAGCCTTTGCACTTACCATGCCTTTACTTTTGTACTGAAGATGTTGTTAAGTCCAAAAAATTAAAGTACTTTAGTAAACATCCCCCTAAGTGCATTACTTTATCACTAGGACACTAAGAAAATATAGAAGGTCAAGATTGTAGACAACTGAGCTAGTCTTCCCCCATTCATGAACTATGATAAACACATTTTCATTCTGCAGCCTTCCCAAACTTTGGGAGAGGTCAATTTCAATGTCCAAATCATCATGCTCCACAATCTGTAAAACACAGATCCTGTAATAAGCTCGGCTGATCCACTAACACCTCTTGCGTTTCTTTGTGACGGAGTGGAAAACCTCAAGGCACATGCATCATACTGCTATGAGGCTTAGTGAAGAACGAGTGCTAAAAAAAATCCTGAATCACAGCAAGCATGTAACACCCAATAAGAGGAACTGAATAATAAGCACCTTCCTGTGGGCTGGTGAAAAATGAGCCTGTGAGGAGGCATGGCAGGCCAAATCTCTCGAGATTAGAGACGCCTGCGGTTGAATGGAGCTGTCACATCGAAACATTATACTAAATGCAATATGCATATTCTGGAACATAAATCAAAAGGCAGAACACACAAATCATCGGCTGCTTTCACAAAACGAGGATGATTCAACAGGTTTCCTGCACATGGCACCAAATGAATGCAAATACCACACAATGCCATTCTGAATTCAGATAATTTTCAAAGCTTACTTCCTATGAGTTTCAGGATTATATTGGTGAAAACTAAACTTGATAGGTTTATTTAATGCACCATTTAAAAGATTTAAAAAAAAACACCACCAAGGGGACAAATTAAAAAATAAACTTCATTTTGAATCTTGGTAATACTTAAAAGTATTGTCTATACAGGGGAGATTAAGCTCTCTTCCCTCACAGATACTCACTCCCTCTACAGCAGCGAGGGTTTTTTCTTTTTAAATTTAGCTCATGTATTTCAATGTAAACTTAAGGTGTGCTACATTTAGGTACAGATGGCATCTTCCTGTCCCCAGAGGGCTTACCAAATGACATTTTACTTACCAGTTAATGTCCTTTCCTTGAATCCTGCTAGACCAGTCCATATAAGTGAGTTGTTCCCCTATCAGCAGATTGGTGAAGACAAAGAACCAATGAAAAGCCCAGGTTTCAGTGACATCACTCCCATGCCTCTATTCGCCTCTGCCATGAGAGGTCTCTTCAGTATCCGTCCCAAAGCAAATGGGAGAACATGGCAAGCCTCACACAATCTCAACCATGGGCAACAAAAACAGAACTATGCACAGGAAGGCATAAACAGAAGGCTGTCAGTAGAAGATGAACCTGCAGAGCTAAGTATAAAAATCATAGCAGACCCAAGGGTACTGCAGCAGAAGAACAGAGTAAATGCGCTTCCAGGGGCAGGCTCAGACTGGTCTAGCAGGACTCAAGGAAAGGACATTAACTGGTAAGTAAAATGTCACCTTCCATATCATCCTACTAGACCAGTCCAGACAAGTGGGATGTACCAAAGCTACGACTCCACTGGGCGGAAAGAAGACACAGCAGCTCACAAACCCTTGAGCCAAAGGCCATATCCACCCACAGGTGGATATCCAAATGGTAATGTTTGACAACATTAATATGCTCATATGCTCATATTCATAGACATATCAGCAGCCTTCGACTCAGTGCATCACCCCACATTACTAGAGCGACTCGAGGCCATAGGCATTTCAGGAACCCCGCTAAAATGGTTCTCATCTTACATAACAAACAGGATGCAGCAGGTCCAGTTCAACAATGATAAAGCAACCCCCTTCCCGCAAACCCAAGGCATTCCACAAGGCTCCGCCCTCTCCTCCCTCCTTTTCAACCTATACCTACAACCTGTATGCAAGATTTTCCAGGACCACGACATCAACTAACATATCTACGCTGACGACCTAATGCTTTACACGCAACTAGATGCAAATAACCCAAACATCAGCAACCTTGAGAAATGCTTACTCGAGCTTCAAATCTGGCTTCAACGCAATAATATGGCCATTAACCACAAGAAAACAGAAGCAATGTGTATCTCCAGGAAACCGGGATTCGTGCCCCTGGCAACGATCACCATGAACAATCACAATTACAACATCAAAACAGAGATAAAATACCTAGGAGTGTTGCTGGACAGCAACCTTAATATGGACAAGCATCTTCGAATTACAAACCGAGCAATATTCCACAAATTAAGAGTCTTGCAGCCCCTACGTAGCATACTCGATCATGCCGACTTCAGATCTGTCGCGCAAGCCCTCATCATTCCACACCTGGCCTATTGCAATGCCATACTGCAAGGCCTACCAAGAAAAACCATAAACATTCTGCAAATGGCTCAAAATGTGGCTGCCAGAATCATTATGCAAAAAAGGCTATCTGACCACATTACACCAGTCCTAATTGAGCTACATTGGCTCCCCATCTCGGCCCGCATTCAATACAAATTATTAGTCACCACATTCAAACTCATCCAGAATGTAGCGCCCTCACATCTCAATAGCCTGCTATCCAATCTACCCAACAACAGAAGCAGAAGAACAACAAACCTAAATACCCTCTGCCTCCCGAAGTCCTTCAGAAAGGCTAATGCAGGTACTAGTAACAGGGCTTTCTCTTTTATAGCTCCAGCACTCTGGAACCGATTACCAAGTGAACTGCGTGCGATCTATGATCTAAAAGGCTTCAGGAAAAAACTTAAAACGCACCTTTTCCAATCTCATTTCAATTTAACCGCATGAAATTCATTCAGGCATGTGTAAATATGTTTATAAAGATCCTATGTGAAGTCCTAGCAGACTGGCTTGTGTAAATATGTTTATAACTACCTTTGTGTAAAGTGTAAATATGTATATAAGCACCTTGTGCAAAGTCCTAACCTCAATCAACTGTAAATCTGTAACCCTTCTTATGTGTGCTACCCACCTCACTAATCGCATTGTACCTACCCCTAATTACTGGCCAGTACAACCAGCCTTACCTTGTTTTCAACCGCTACTGATCACTGGAAGCAGTGGGATACAAATTTGTACGTAAATAAAAATAAATATAAATAAATAAAAGCGAAAAACTATGCCAATGTTGCCACTCGACAAATGTCTGCAGGGGCTACCGAGCTCCGTTCTGCCCATGTGGACACTTGTGTTCAGGTAGAATGGGTGCACAGACCCTCCGAAACCAGCCAGTTCTGCAACAGACACACCGAGGCAATGGCTTCCTTAATCCAGTGCCCCCAAGTCATCTTAGCCACCACGTCACCTTTGTGCAAACTAGCAAACAGCACATAAAGATGGTCGGACTTATGAAAGGAATTTGTGACCTCCTGGTACTGGAGAAGCACCCTCCAGACATCAACAAAGCGAAGATCCCTATCCTTTCCCCGACACTGCTCCTTAGAGGAGGAGGACAGGAAGACCACCTGATTTACATGCAAGGGAAAAATCACCTTAGGCGAGAAGGAAGGCACAGGACAAGTAGAAATGGTCTCCTTTGACACAGACAGATGAGAATCTTGACAAGAGAGAGCCTGCAGCTCCCGAAATCCACCTTGTGGAACAAATTGTGACCAAGAAGACTGTCAAGCATCAAATCCTTCAAAGTAGCATGTTTCAACAGCTTAAAGGGCATCGACATCAGGGCCCTGAGCACCAGACATGGATTCCAGGAAGGGACCACAAACCAGAGTGGAGGATGCAGATGCCGAACCCTCTGGAGAAAGCCTGAGATATCCAGGTGCAAGACTAGAGGGCCTCAGAAAAAGACCAAAGCTGCCACCTGAACTTTCAGGTAGCTAAGGTAAAGGCCCTTCTCCAGGCCATCCTGTAGAAAAGCCAACAGAGGGCACCTTGGCCACCACAGGAGCCAAATGCCAAATGCCACTCCATTGCTCAAAGAAGCAGCAGACCCGCAGGTATGCAAAGTTGGTAGACCTCCTCTAGGTTCCAAATAGAGTGGAGACCACCAACGGAAAGTAGCCCTTATGCACTAGCCATCTCCTTTCAAGAGCCAAGCCATAAACGAGAAGCCCAACAGAGCAATAGGTCCCTGCCGAAACAGGCCCCAAGATGAAGGCAACCAAAGAGGAGGCGCCTGCAGGATCCGCATCAGGCCTCCAAGCCATGCTCTCCTCAGCCAATCCGGTGTCACCAGAACAATCCTGCTTGGATGGTGTTCTATACACTGAATCACACACCCCACCAGGGACCACAGAAAGTCCTCGGACCCTGTCTCCATGCAGTGACTAAAGAGGTGGCAAACCTTGGCACTGGAATGGGTTGCCATCAGATCCATTTCAGGGTGACCCCAGCAAAGCAGAATCAACTGAACTGCCTCATGACTCAATTCTCACTCTCCAGGATCCAGAATGCCAGCTGAAATAGTCTGCTTCCACGTTGTCCCCCCCTGCAATGTGCTGAGCAGACAAGGCTAGGAGGTTCTTCTCCGCCCAGGCATATAGGACAGCCATCTCCAGAGTTACCCAGTCACTCCTCGTGCTGCCTTGCCAACAGACAACTCCAAGTCAAATGTGGCTCAACAACGTCCCAACCACTAAAAGTCACCCAGGGTGTTCCACAAGGCTCCGCCCTATCAGCATTATTATTCAACCTCTACATACAACCAATATGCTCGATCATCAAAAATAACAAAATCCAATACACCATATATGCAGATGACATTATGATATACACCCCTATCAACCTCGACAACCAGACTACACTAGAATATCCAACTGCCTGCAACAGATGACAAGCTGGCTCATGGAAAACAACTTAACAATAAACTATAACAAGACAGAAGCGCTAATCATCACCAAAAACGCAAACTTAAACCCTCCCAAAGAACTCAAACTGAACGACATCTCAATACAAATAAAACGTGAAATAAAATACCTAGGTATAACTCTCGACAAAGAACTAAATCTTCAATCTCACATCGACAAAACCACAAGGAACGCATACTTCAAAATGAGAACCAAAAGATGCCTAAAACCAATCCTCTCACATAATCATTTCCACACCGTCTGTCAAGCACTCATAACCCCCATCTTAGACTACTGCAACCCCATCTACCTTGGACTCCCAAAACAGACTACTTGACCACTCCAAATGGCACAAAACACAGCAGCAAGAATAATAACCGGATCATCAAAACACAACCACATCACCCCAATTCTCAACCAACTCCACTGGCTCCCCATCGACTCCCGCATTCAATATAAATTGCTACTAAACACCTTCAAAATCAAACATAACCTATCAGCAGACAGCCTAAAACACCTCATCAGACCCGACCCAAGCACCAGACCCAGGAGAAAAGGCACCTCGGACCACATCATCATACCCAAAATCTTTAAAAAAAACAAGACAGGAAACTTCAAGAAGAGCACTCTCACTCGCAGCACCAACGCTATGGAACTCACTCCCTGACAACCTGAGAGCAACAACAGACATTAAAGACTTCAAAAAGCTTCTTAAAACAACGCTATTCAATAAACACTATAATGACATCACATGAACAATATAATGACATCACCCGACCTCCCTGCTTATGTGTATATTCCTTATACTTATGTGCATAACCCATGTAATTAATTTATACTCCATGTACCTAACCCACTTTTGTATGCAAAATATGTAACAATGTACATAGCTTACATTGTATATAGCCCACACTGTATTTATGGCTCACACCAAATCAGCTACATCCCCATACTCATACTATTGATTTACCACTACATGTACATATCCACATACCAATGATTTGTTTGATGTGATAACCACTTTGATTTCAGGATAAAGCGGTATACAAATCCTTTTAAATATATAAATAAAACTGACAAAAGCCACTTTTGTGGCACTGCTTGAAAACACTCAAACTGCCCAGTCCTCAACCAGGGGCCAGAAACACAGAAGAGCCAAGCTGATGGCCCTTGCTTCAAGGTGGTTGATGGACCACACTGCTTTCCAGCGGTTCCAACAGCCCTGGGCCATACTGTCTTGGCAATAGGTTCCCCAACCCGAGACTAGCATCCGTTGTCAGAATGATCCAGGAGAAGTCATCCAGTGGCATGCCCTACCTCAGATGACAGGGTTGCTGCAACCAATGCAGGCTGGTCCTCAACACCAACAGGAGTGGGAGCCTGTGCTCGAACCCCTGAGAACTCGGGGAACACAGAGTCAGCAAAAATCGCAGAAGCAGTCGTATGTGAGCATGCACCCATGGCACCATCTCCATGGTCGCTGCCATCAGTCCAAGGTGCTGAAGATAATCCCAGACTCTGGAAGCCTGCAGTGCCCTGAACAGCGGCAGGCAGTTCAACAGTCTCTTGATTTTCTCCTCTGGTAGGAAAACTCTGCCCACTCGAGTGTTGAAAAGTGCTCCCAGGAACTCCAAGGACTGGGAGGGCAATAGCTGGTGCTTTTCCCAATTGATCACCCAGCTGGGGCTTTCCAAAAAGGAAACCACTTGGGACGCCCCCAGAGATGTTTCTGAAAGGAAACAGGCTTGGATGAGCTAGTCATCCAGATATGGATGGACACAGACCCCTCGGCACCGCAGCTGCCACCACCATTACCTTGGAGAACGTCCTTGGGGCTGTGGATAGCCTGAAAGGGAGGGCAGCAAACTGATAGTGAGATCCAAGCATGGAAAAATGCAGATATGTCTGCTGATCCACTTGAACCGGGACATGAAAATACACCTCGGCCAGATCCAGAGAAGCCAAGAACGCCCCTCAGTGCACTGCCTGAATCATAGAGAGCAAGGTTTCCATCCGGAAGCACAGGACGAGCAAGTGCTTGTTGATACCCTTCAAGTCCAGAATGCGCCAAAAGGAATCGTCCTTTTTTGGCAGCATGAAATAGAAGGAGTATCTGCCCTTGCCCCGCTCATCCGGGGGAACGAAACCACTGCCTTTAGGCACAGCAACTTGACCAAGGTGGGCCACACAGCAGCTCTTTTCCTTGCAGACCCACAAGAGGAAATGACAAAGGTATCCGGAATCAGCTCTTTTCATTCCAGGACACAGCCGAACTGAATGGTGTCTAGCACCTCCAAACCTTCACTGCACATCCCAGGAGAGTCCCCCTCTGGAGGGGACTGAATCTCTGGGCCCACGTGCACCACAAAAGGCTTGAGGACAGGCCTGAAACCCAGAAGAAGAGGGGAAGAAACGTTTTCCATGTTGGTAACAACAAGTGTCTCGAGAACCCCGGGGATTCGGCCAGCACGCCCTCAATGGATGGGCAAAGGCTGGGCCTATCTTCAGAAAGGCAGTAAGATTTTGTCTCACCCAGGTCCTTTACCAGCTTCTCCAAATCAGCTTCAAAAAGAAGCTTCCCTTTAAAAGCCAGTTGGGTCAACCGGGCTTTGGAAGATGTGTTCGCTGCTCAGTGCCAGAGCAAAACTCCAATGCTGTGACATAGTCATTAGGGCACTGTCGCTGACCGCCAAATGTACAAGTTATACATGCCATCATAAAGGAACACTGTAGCAGACTCCAAAAGAAGGTAGTATCATCCGGCAGAAGAGAATGAATCCACTGGAGCAGGGCTAGAGATGTCAGGCTGGCACATACTGCCAGCTAAAGAAGAGTAGTTGCCACGGTGAACTGGTTCTTCAACAATGAATCCACCTTACTGTCCAGAAAATCCTTTAAGGCTGATCCACTTTCCACAGGAATGGTGATATGTCTGGTAACCACTATGACTTGTGCATCCACCTTGGGAATATCAAAACACCCAACATACTCTTTTTCCGGGAGAGTGTAGATTTTCTTACACACCTTTAATCCCTTAGGTGGGGAGTCAGGAGAATCCCATTCTGCCTGGATCATATCCTTGATCGCATCTGGGAACAGGAAGATGGCAGTGGATTTCCATACTCCTTGAAGGAGCGGGTGCACCTTCAGCTCCTGCTCTGTACCGTAAGCATCCGTCAAGTTCAAGGTGGATGAGACCCTGGCAATCAATGCCGTCAGCTCCTTCCTCCGGAATAGGCAGATCACACAGGCCTTCTTCACAATCCTCTGAAGGCAAG
This sequence comes from Ichthyophis bannanicus, assembly GCA_033557465.1. Taxonomy (NCBI): domain Eukaryota; kingdom Metazoa; phylum Chordata; class Amphibia; order Gymnophiona; family Ichthyophiidae; genus Ichthyophis; species Ichthyophis bannanicus. Next base: position 502,067 of record JAWIIG010000038.1, on the reverse strand, counting down.
AGTACTTCTTCATCCACATCAGAGCCCAATACCGAGCCATCTGAATCCAAGTCACAGTCAAAATCTCAGACAGCTCCCAGCTGTTCTTCATCTCCAGGGGGCGCTCCTCTCCGTGGACATTTAGCCAAAGACAATCAAACAGAGCTTCCACTCTCTGTCTGCCCCTCATGAGACTGTGCCTGGGGGCACTCCGAATCCACAGGGTCTGAACTTCCACTCCAGAAGGAACAGGCCTGCTGCAAAAAAGAAAAGAATTCCGAGGAGGACAATCCAGAGTCCGGAAGCTCACCTGTCAGAAATTACCCCGCAATGCCAGGGGGCATAGCCAATGCACACCCCCTAGAGGATGAGGCAGGCAAGTCCGGGCTAACTACATCTACATCCCCTGGCTGAGAGAGGGAGAGCAGGCCCTCCAGGTACGACCAAGAAGCTGCCATGCAAGAAGAGCAGAATCCAGAATCCAGAGATGAGGCACCTTGCTTGCCACAGGCCAAACAACGTTTCCTGGAAGAAGACAGAGAGCTAAGGCAAGTACCACAAGAGCACGTGCTAAGGCTGCAGTGGCCCGAAAGGTGTGTGTTAACTGCACTTTTACTGTAATGCACATTACAGGCGCTAGAGTAGGAACGTGCATTGGAGCCACTTGGGTAGAATGTGCGCTAGGACTGCATGACAACCAGGTGCACAATAGGTAAAAACACTACTAACATGGGCAGAAATGGTGGGAAACCCCCACACTGTGCCAACGGTCACCATGGGTCTACCCCAAATTGTGTCCCAGGCAGACAGACTTGGGAGCCCCAAACAAGGATAATGATGTGATCAAGCATTGGTATTCACCCCTTGAAAGCCCCAGGCAGAGAATCCGTGCCGAGCTCAGCTCTACTCCTCTGAAAGTGTTTCACTGGCTTGCAGCACTGCATTTAAGGTGGCTAGAAGGCAGATCCTTCTGCAATCTTTGGGAGAGAGCAGGGGGGACAGAGGAGGAGGGAGAGGGCATCAAGGTTGTGCGAGGCTACTGTACTCTTCCAGATCCTTCCAAATCCTTCCAATTTCTGTCTGCTCAACAAGCTGAACCAATTTTCCCTCCTCTTATGGCTACCAAAAAGACCGTAGGTCTAGTGGAGCCTCCCACATAGTGCTCAACTGAGACAGTCACCCTCAAGGAGGTCCATTTATTCCGGCACTCCCCTCTACCTCGCCGATTTGATCCACCTTCACACCCTTCACCGCTCCCTCCACTCAATCCATGCAAATCGCCTGATCCTGCTTTCCCCCTCCCAAGCCCACCTCGAATCCACATGCTCCTCTGCATTTCCACTTCCTCGGTCCCCCTCTCTGGAATTCGCTCCCCCCCCCCCCCCCCGGACCTCCGCCTGGAACCCTCCTTCAAAACCTTTAAAGCCCTCTTAAAGACTCACCTTTTCTGCTCAGCTTTTGATCTTCCCCCACCCCCCTCCCATCTCTCCCCACTCCCCCGGTAATCCCCTTCTATCTGATTGCAAATACCGTCTATTTTACAAGAAGAAAGGGTTTTTATAAAATTGCATGAAAGCCTATGCATGTAAAAAGTACATACTGTACATGGAAAGAGTGCATCTACTCTTGCTCAGGCATTCTCACGAGTGTAGCTTGAGCTGTAATATATGCACATAGTCTATAAAAAATGCGGGCACATATACAGAACACAAGCATTCATTTATACTTTTTCCAAAGTAGGCATATATTTGTGCTTGAGTGATTGCACGCTGTTGTGAGTGGCTCGGACAGCCTATTTTATTAGGCATGTGTCTATATTGCCTTTATAAAATAGGCATCCTCTTATAGAACTCTCCCTCCTCGCCCCTCCCTACATAAGCCCGAAATAGGGCAACTGCATCACCTGAATGGTACCACTATGCTTGGATGAAAATACAGAATTCCTACCATAGCACTCTCGGGCCAAAGCATGATTCATAGTTTATTGAACAGAATCATTAGCTATGTCTAAAAAAGAAAGCATGCATTCTCAGTGCTTATGTTATAAAGGCACATAGACTGAAAATAGTATTGCAACATAAAAACATAAGAAATGCCATGGTGGATCAGACCAAGGTCCATCAAGCCCAGTATCCTGCTTCCAACAGTGGCCAATCTGGGTCACAAGTACCTGGCAGGTTCCCAAAAAGGCACACTGGTTCTACAATGCTTGTTCCAGGGCAAGCAGTGGATTTTCATGGGTCCTCTAAAATGATGACTTATGGACCTTTCCTCTAGGAACTTTTCCAAACCTTTTATAAACCCAGCTACACTAACAGCTTTTAATACATCCTCTGGTAACAAATTTCAGAGTCTGATTACGCGGTGAGTGAAAAAATATTTTCTCTTATTAGTCTTAAATGGGTTACATTGTAACTTCATTGTATGTCCTCTAGTCTTTCTACATTTTGATGGCGTAAACAACCGATCTACATTTACTTATTCCACTCCATTCATTAATTTATAGACCTCTATCATATCTCCCCTCAGCCGTCTCTTCTGCAAGTTGAAGAGCCCTAACCTTCTAAGCTTCTTCTCATAGGGGTATACTTCCATTCCCTTTACCGTTACTCTTCTCTGTAGCTTTTCTAATTCTGCTATTTCCTTTTTAAGAAATGGCGACCAGACAAGGTGCAGTCGCACCATCAAATGATACAGAGGCATTATGATATCCTTGGTTTTATTTTCCATTCCTTTCCTTATGATTTGTAGCATTCTCTTTGCTTTCTCAGCTACCACTGCACACTGGGAAAAAGGTTTCAACGTATTATCCATGATGATGCCTAAATATTTTTCTTGGGTGGTGGTTTCTAAGGTAGTACCTTGCATCGTGTAACTATAGTGTGGGTTGTTCTTCCTTAAGTGTATAATTTTTGCACTTGTCCACATTAAATTTCATCTGCCATTTGGACGCCCAGTCTTCCAATTTATCAAGATTCTCATAATTTTTCACAATCCTCTTGTGTTTTAACAACTTTGAATAATTTTGTCTCATCTGCAACTTTGTTCTCCTCATTTGTTATTCGCCTTTCTAGGTCACTTATGAATATGTTAAAAAGCAGCGGACCCAGCACAGATCCCTGGGGTACTCCACTATTCACCTTTCTCTATTGAGAAAACTGGCCATTTTGCCCTACCCTCTACTTTCTATCTTTTAACCATTTCCTGATCCCATGACTTTTTAATTTGGCCAAGAGTCTCTCATGAGGGAACACTGTCAAAAGCTTTATGAAAATCCAGGTACAGTAAATCGGCCGGCTCACCTTTGTCTACCTATTTATTCTCACCTTCAAAAAATATAACAGGTTAGTAAGCTGATTAGGAAGCAAGAATACGGCACAGAAGTAACCTTGTGCAGTGGTGTTTGTTGAGTTGTGAAAACACCAATCCCTGACACAAAGCAACACCACTGTATACCAAGTCAGGCTTAAGAAATGCAGCAGGCAAGCATTAAAGCTCTGACAAACAACTTGACATATTTCAGCAGTGGTGTTTTACAGGCTTTGGTGCTGTCTGAAGAAACTGGTAACCTGCAAGTACTGGGTCTCCAGAGAGTAGAATTCAGTGTCCATTTTAAATGCATGCAAAAAATATAGTGGGACTGAAGACTGAAATAAACAGCTCAGGTATGAACTGCACATGAAGCTCTGCTCTACTGGTGGTCCCCTTTCATCACATTCCAGCAGGGATCAAGAATGCCTGTCTGTCTGCCTGGAGCAAACTCTCTGAGAATTTAACATAACAGACATGTGAGAAAGAGTGGTAGCACACAAAGTTTGAAAATGGGCCAAATCAGACTGGAGGTTCAAGAGAAATATGCCCACTCCCAAAAAAACTAGCCCAATGAACTTCTATGAAAGGAGAATCAGCTTCTGTAGCACAGAAGTATATACACTGAAACATAGCAGTTAGGGAACTACTCTTTTCAAACTCCCTCCCCTTGTTTTCTACTCTCCCAACTCCCAAACTGACTCCACCAAAAATGGCCCCCAGACCCCACAACTGTCCCACCATTTTGCATTTCCCCTACTCCCCCCAAAAACTCCCTTGCAACTACTCTACCAATCCACCAAATACTGTTACCACAAAGAAAATACTCCAATTGCCTCACCATACTGCAAACTGCCCCACCTCCAAAAATTACATCCCCAGAACTGGTCTGCCGTACTAACTGTCCCTATCCAAAAACTAGTTTCCCATATGTGCTCCACCCCCCCCCCCTACAAAATGCCCCAGCCCCAAAACTGGCCCACCATACTAAAAACTGTTCCACCCCAATAAACAACCTCACATAACCATCCCAACACGTTGCAATCTATTGCCCCCTAAACATCTCCTCTCACAGCTGCCTTACCCCTCCTGCAACTGCACCACCCTCAAACATTGCACAATTGCCCCCCAAAAAATATCCCCCTTGCAACTACCATACCATGCCTCAAACTGCTCCACTAGCTCATAAAATGCCCCACCCCCAAAGATGGCATCCAGCAATTGCCCCACCACCTCACCAAATGCCCCTGCATATGCCCTATGCCCTGCAAAATGCTTCCACTCCCAAAAGCTAATCACCCCACAATTTCTCCACCCCCACAAATTATTCCTCCCACAACTGTCACATCACTCTGTAAAATGCCCCACCCCAAAAAATTCCCTACTGTAACTGTACGACCATCCAGCAAACTACTCACAAACCACCTTCCCACAGCTGTCACCAACCCCCAAAACATCATCATCCATAAATGCCCCACTACCCTCAGCTACTCCATCACAGATGCAACACATGCACAGCACAGATACAACCACACACCCACACACCCACACACATATAAATAAATAAATTATATATATATATATTTATTTTATTTTTTTAAGTGCCATCAAGTCAATTCTGACTCCTGGTAACCCTTTCTTCTGAGGTAATGGAGGGTAGAGTGACTTGCCAAGGTCACAAGGAGTGCCAGTGGGAATCGAATCCTGATCTCTTGGGTTCAAGACCAATTCAGACAAGTGGGTTGTGTTCTCCTATCAGTAGATTGGTGGAGACAAAGAAGCAAAGAAAAGCCCAGATTTCAATGACATCACTCCCATGCCTCTATTCACCTCAGCCAACAGAGAACTCTTCAGTATCCATTACAAAGCATATGGGAGAACATGGCAAGCCTCAACTTGGGCAACCTCAACATGGGCAACAACGAGAAATCAAACAGTAGAGAACTATGTGCGGGAAAGCATAAACAGAAGATTGTCAGTAGAAAATGGACCTGCAAAATCAAATATAAAAATAACTGTGGACCCAAGGGTACTGCCACAGAAGTACAAAGCAAACACCGTTCTAGGGGGGGCCATGGACTAGTCTAGCAGGATTCAAGGAAAGGACATTACCTGGTAAGTAAAATGTCACCTTCCATATCATCCTGCTAGACCAGTCCAAAGAAGTGGGATGTACCAAAGCTATGCCTCCACTGGACGGAAAGAAGATGCAGCAGCTTGCAAAACAAAGAACCAAAGAAACATGATGGCAAAAAAAGACCACATAGCCTATCTAGTCTGTTCTTCCATATCAACTACAATAGTCCCCTTTTTCCTTTAGAGATCTTCTGTGTTGGTCCCATACTTTTTTTAATTCAGATACTGTCCTCGTTACAATAACAGCAGCTACAGGTACCAGTCTGTCAACAATGAGCTGCCTGACTGAAGACCGAACACAATTTAGGACAACTACCCAGAGGGTCGCCATGAGTCGACACCGACTCAACAGCACTTAACAACAACAACTGTCCTCGTCTCTACTACCTCCACTGGGAGCTATTCCACGCATCTATCACTCTTTCCATAAAGAAATATTTCCGCATATTACTCCTGAGTCTGTTCCCTTTCACCCTCATCCTATGTACCCTCATAGTGGAGCTTGCTTTCAATCCAAAGAGGCTCTTCTCTTGTGCATTTATGCCACGGAGGTATTTAAACGCCTCTATAATAATAACCCGCCTTTCCTCTAATGTATACATATTAAGATCTTGAAGTCTGTCCTCATATGCCTTATAATGAAGACACTAATGATTTTAGTAGCCACCTTCTGCACTGACTCCATCCTATTTATATCTTTTTGAAGGTGTGGCCTCCAGAATTGCACACAATGCTCCAAATGAGGTCACACCAGAGACCTATACAGAGGCACTTTTTTTTTTTTGTGTGTGCCTTCGAGTCAGTCCTGACTCATGGCGACCCAGAAGCTCCTGGGTTTTCTTGGCATTGTCACTGGAAGTAGATTGCCAGGCCTTTCTTCCGAGGCAATGGAGGGTTAAGTGACTTGCCCAAGGCCACGAGGAGTGCTAGTGGGAATTGAACCCTGGTTGCTTGGTTACCAAGCCAGTGTTCTAACCACTAGGCTACTCCTCCACTCCATACAGAGGCACTATCACCTCCATTTTTCTGCTGGCCATTCCTCTCCATATGCACCCAAGCATCCTTCCAACTTTCGCTGTCACCTTTTCTATCTGTTTAGCTACTTTAAGATCATCAGAATCAATCACCCTAAGGTCCCGCTCTTTTTTTAATGGACAGAAGTAGTTCACCCCCTACACTGTAGCACTCCCTTGGATTTTTGCAGCCCAAGTGGATGACCCTGCATTTTTTAGCATTAAATCTCAGCTGCGAAATTCCTCACCATTCCTCAAGCTTAACTAGATCCCTCCGCATGTTATCTACTCCTTCCTGCGTGTCTACTCTATTGCAGATTTTGGTATCATTCACAAACAGGCAAACCTTACCCGACAACCCTTCCGCAACATCACTAACAAAGATGATAAAAAGAATTGGACCCTTGAGCCAAAGGCTGTGTCTGCCCAAGCATAGACATCCAAGCATTAAGGCTTGACAAAAGTGGAAAGTTATGCCCACGTTGCCTACCAACAAATGTCTGCAGGGGCTACCGAGCTCCGCTCCGTCCAGGAGGATATTTGCACTTGGGTACAATGGGCATGCAAAACCTCTGGAACTGGCCAGTTCCACAACAGACATGTTGAGGCAATGGCATCATTAATCCAGCACCCCAATGTAGACTTAGCCCTTGCATGAGCCAGAAAACACAAAAAGATGGTCAGACTTACGAAAGGCATTCATCTTTCTGTTCAGAGAGCATTTTGGAGAATCAGTTATTTAAAACAAGTCAGACATAACTCCCCTCAGTTTTCAAATAAACTCAATGTCACTCAATACATCACCTGAAACAAGACACACAGGGCAACAGTTTAATGTAGAAAGAATAAGTAACCTAATTAAACCTAAGGCCAATATTTAGCTCAGAACACTCCATGCTCACTCACAAATTCCTCATGTAAATAGTTTGAAATTCTTTGTTAAATACTATACTAATATTACCATGTGTTGTTACTACTATGGAGCATTGGGAGCATCCTGTTTCAAAGTTCTACTGTATGTAATGCATGTATGTTGTAATGCAGTTCTTGAGTTCATTGTAAACCGCCTTGATTTAGGAAAGGCGGTATACAAGTGCATATAAATAAAATAAATAACCTCCAAGTATCAGAGAAGCACCCGCTGGACATTAACAAGGCTAAGAGCCTTATCCTTCCTCCAACACTGCTCCTTAGAGAAGGAGGGCAGGCAAACCACCTAGTCCACCTGAAAGGGAGAAATCACCTTAGGCAAGAAGGACGGTACAGGACAAACAGAAATGCCCTCCTTTGAAAAAGACAGTTAAGGATCTCAGCAAGACAGAGCCGGCAGCTCGGAAATCTGCCTTGCGGAACAAATCACGACCAAGACCACCATCCTGAGCATCAAATCCTTCAGAGTAGTGCACTTCAACGGCTCAAAGGGTTCCAACATCAGGGCCCTGAGTACCATACAGAGATCCCAGGAAAAGATCACAGCTTGGCAGGGAGGACACAAACACCAAACCCCCTGATGAAAGCATGAAACATCCAGCTGTAAGACTAGTGACCTACCAGCCACCGAACCTCTGAAACAGGCCAAAGCTACCACCTGAACCTTCAGGGAGCTAAGAGAAAGACCCTTCTCCTGCAGAAAGGAAAGCAGAGATGGCACTTGGGCTGCATCAGGAATCAGCTGCCATGCGCCACACCATTGCTCAAAGAGGAATCAGACCCACACGTATGCCACATTGGTAGACCTCCTTCGGGCCCTGAGCAGAGTGGAGACCACCACTAGAGAACAGTCCTTACGTGATAGCTGTCTCCTTTCAAGAGCCAAGCCATAAGCGAGAAGGAAGCCAGGTCTTCCAGGATGATCATCCATGATGCAATAGGCCCCGAGATGGAGGCAAATGAAGAGGTGGTACAAGCCGGAGCCTCATTAGATTTCCAAACCACACTCTCCTTGGCCAATCCGCGCCACCAGAATAATCCTTCTTGGGTGGCACGCTATATGCCAAATCACATACCCCAACAGGTGCCACGGAGGAAACATATACAGCAGGAGTTGACTTGGTCAAGGCTGGGCAAGGGCATCAGTGCCCTCGAATCCCATCTCCATGCGGTGACTGAAGAAGCAGCACACTTTGGCAGTGGAGCGGGTTGCCATCAGATCCATCTCAGGGTGACCCCAGTGGTGCAGAATCAACTGAAATGCTTCCTGACTCAACTCCCACTCTCCTGGATTCAAAAAGTGCTGGCTGAGAAAGTCCACTTCCACGCTGTCTACCACAGCAATGTGCTGAGCTGACTAGGAGGTTTTTCTCCACCCAGGCAAACAGGAAAGCCATCTCCAGAGCTACTCGGCACTCCTTGTGCTGCCTTGTCGATTGACATTTTATTTATTTATTTTATTGTTCTTATATACCGCACTCTTAAAAATCAGCGCAGTTTACATACAACGGTATTGTGCCAATAAGGCACTTACAATAAACTGGATAATTGAACTTGGGTTTCAACTGGGGGTAACTATGTACAAGTGTTTCAAATTATTTACAAATTGTATCTGCAATATGTAAATGCCATGGCATTGTCTGAAAATACCTGAACTACCCAGCCTTCGACCAGAGGCCAGAAACACAGAACAGCCAACCTGATGGCCCTTGCCTCAAGGTGGTTGATGGACAATGGCTCCCTGCGGTTCCAATGGCCCTCGACCGTTCAGTCTTTGCAATGGGCTCCCAAGCCTGAGAGACTGGCATCCGTCGCCAGAGGGATCCACAAGTAATCAATGGCACACCCTTCCTCAGATGACGGGGCTACCACCACCACCACAGGCTGTCCTTTACCATCATATAACCTAATAGCATATAGTCCATCATATAACCATCATATAACCTAATAGCATATAGTCATGCTATAGCCTGTACACCTTGGCAATTAATTCTGTACAAATTGTATATATGGGGCCCCCCCCAATCTATTGAAATCAAATGTATACCCTGATCTGTGTGCTATAACCAAATGTGTATCGTATCCCGTGTATCGTATCCCGTGTTACGTAATCATTGACTAATCAAAATGTAAAACTGAAAATCTCAATGTACTGTACAATACATTATGATTCTGTAAAGTAAACCGCTGCTGATCGTAGGAAGCAGCGGTATACAAGTGTTTACTAAATAAATAAAATAAATAAATAAATCATCGGGGGTGGGAACCTGAGCTTGAACTTCTGAGAACTAAGGGACCACCAAGTCAACAAGGACCACTGGAGTGGCTGCATGTGTGCACGCACCCAAGGCACCATCTCGATCGTCAATGTCATCAATCTGAGGAGCTGAAGATAATCCTGGACTCTGGGAGCTTGCTGCAAACAGAACAGTGTCAGGCAATTCAACAGTCTTTTGACTTTCTCCTCTGGCAGGAAGACTCTGCCCACTTGAGTATCTGAACGTGCTCCAAAGAACTCCAGGGACTGGGAAGACCTCAACTGGCTCTTTCTCTGATTGATCATCCAACCCACACTTTCCAAAAAGGACACCACTCGGGTCGCTACCCGAGATGCCTCTTAAAGAGAATGGGCCGGATAAGGCAGTCATCCAGATATAGTTACAAACAAATCCCTTGGCGTCATAGCGTCATAGCCACCACTATGGTTATGGTTATGGCTTAGGCATTTGATATACCGCCCTTTACTTATGCATCAGAGCGGTTTACATGTATATGCTAACAGGTACTTTTTATTCCCTTGTCCCCGCAGGGCTCACAATCTAAGTGTACCTGAGGCAATGGAGGGTTAATTGGCTTGCCACTACTACTTTATCTTTATCTTTATCTTTATTAAAACACTTGATAAACCGCCCAGGCCGAAGCATCAGGGCGGTGTACAATCATAAAAAAGCGACGGCTGCCGAGAAAGGAAAGAACACCAAAAAATAATAGAACAGAAAGAGAAATAGCAAAGAATAGAGAGAAGGCAAAAAATAGTAAAACAGTAAAACAATAAAATGTTAAAAACAATAAAATAATAAAAGGAAGTGGGGAGGAGGAGGGGGAAGCATGAGCCAATTTTAGGAGGGATGGGAGGCGGGACTAAGGGGACAAAACACCATCAGTGGGGGAGAGCAGGGGAAAATGAAGGGGGGTGAGATAGGGAACTAGGGGGGAAGGCATCATCAGTGGGGGGGGGGAGGTCGAAGGCTTGACAGAAAAGGTGGGTCTTGAGAAGGGCCTTAAAACGAGTGTAAGACAGTTCAATACGGAGAGGAAGGGGAAGAGAGTTCCAAAGGGCGGGACATAAAAAAAAGAAGGCAGAGTGTCGGGTGGATTCAAGACGGGCCTGAGTGGGTGAGGGGAGAAAGAGGCGATTTCCATGGGCAGACCGGAGAAGACGGGGAGAGGGCTGAAGATGAATAATATTAGCTAAATACTGGGGAGAGTCAGAGAAAAGGGCCTTGTGAGCAAGGATGAGTAGTTTGAACATAAACCGGAACTTGATTGGGAGCCAGTGTAAGGAAAGCAGACAAGGAGAGACATGGGAACGAAGGGGGGATGAAGTGATAAGACGGGCAGCAGCATTTTGAACGAGTTGAAGACGGTGGAGTTGGTGAGATGGAAGACCGGCATAAACAACGTTACAGTAATCGAGACGCGAGATAACCAGCGATAGAACAAGAGTGACAATAGAGGAGTATGAAAAGTAAGAGCGAACGGCCTTGATGCGGCGCAAGTGGAAGAAGGAAGAGCGAACAACAGAAGAGATATGGTCGTGAAAAGAAAGGGATGAGTCTAGGATCACACCTAGGTAGCGGAGAGTAGGGGTGGAAGGGATAAAATGGGGACCCATGACAGGAAGTACCGAGGGGGGTGGACGACCGAAGGTGACCCAGAGAGCAGCGGATTTAGTGGGATTAGCATGCATGAAATTTGACTCAAAACAGGAAGTGATAGAGGATAGACAGAGGTTAAGTGGGGCAAGATCAGGGGCAGAGGGAGAAGTATGGTGAACCAGAAGGATGTCATCAGCATAGATATAAAAAGAGAGAGTAGATTGTTGTATTAGCAGAGCCAGAGGAGCCAGAAAAACATTGAAAAGCAGAGGGGCGAGAATAGAGCCCTGGGGGACACCACAGGTGACGGGGGCAGGGGGGGAAACCGAGGAACCAGAATGGACTGAGAAAGTGCGACAGGACAAAAAAGAGTGGAACCATCGAAGAACAGTACCATGAATACCGAAATCAGACAAGCGAGAGAGAAGAGTGCGGTGATCGACTACGTCAAACGCAGAGGACAGATCCAAGGAAACCACTAGAGAAATATCACCGCGATCGTGAGAGCGGTGAAGTTCGGATAGCAGGGCTGTGAGGACAGTTTCAGTGCTTTGACCGGGGTGGAAACCAGATTGTCGGGGGTGAAGGGCGTGAGTGGAATCAAGATGAGAAACCAGCTGGGAAAAGACAAGTCTTTCAAGAATTGCTACTGCTACTAAACATTTATAAAGTGCTACAAGGCATATACAGTGCTGTACAGACATATATAAAGATGGTCCCTGCTCGTTAGAGCTTACAATCTAATTAAGACAGATAAAACAAAAGATAAGAATAAGGGGATAAGCAAAGGGTGAGGAGATATAAGGAATAAGGGGTCAGGATTCAAAAGCAGCTTCAAAGAGGTGAACCTTCAGCATAGACTTGAAAAGGGGCGGAGATGAAGCCTGCCTCACAGACTTATGGAGACTGTTTCAGGCATAAGGAGCAGCAAGATGACCTTGGAGAATGTCCTTGGGGCAATGGAGAGTGGAAAACTGAAAGTGAGAGCCAAGCACAGCAAAACGCAGATAATGTCTGCTGATCCTCCCAGATATGGATATGAAAATATGCCTCAGCCAAATCCAGATATGCCAGATACTCGAGTAGGCAGAGTCTTCCTGCTAGAGGAGAAAGTCAAAAGACTGTTGGATTGCACCGCTTGAATCGTGGATTGAAAAGTTTTCATATGGAAGGGCAGGATGCGCAAGTGCTCGTTGACACCCTTGAGGTCCAAAATGGGCCAGAAGGATCCATCCTTTTTTGGCACCACAAAATAGATGGAATAACGGCCTTTGCCCGATCATCTGGGGGAACGGGCACCACTGCCTTCAGAAGAAGCAACTTGTCCAAGGTGATTCGCAGAGTAGCCCTTTTGTTCGCAGACCCACAAGGGGAGATGATGAAAGTTTCCAGTATTGACTCTTTGCATCTCAGGACACAGCCATACTGATTGGTATCTAGCACACAGCGATCCTTGGTGACCTGGGTCCATTCCTGAAAGAAGAAGGGAAGACTGCCCCCAACCAAAGGAACCAGGGAATGAGCCTCCAAAACATTCATTGCGCAGCCCGGAAGGGTCCTTCTCTGGAGGGGGCCATCCCTGGGCCTATGCACTCCACGAAAGGACCAAGAACCAGCCCAGAAACAGAGGAGAAGAAGGGCTTTCCAGGTCAGTAACAATGAGAGTTCCGAGTCCCCTGGGAGTCCAACCAGCACGCCCGTAAGGAGCTGGCATAGGCTGATGGAAAAGGGACTCCTGCACTTCACAGGCCCCCTAGACCTGTCCTCTGGAAGGTGGTAAAATTTTCTCTCGCCCAGGTCATTCACCAGCTTCTCCAAATCAGCCCCAAAAATAAGCTTCCCTTTAAAGGCCAGTTGGGCCAACCGGGCTATGTCTGCTGTCCAGTGTCGGAGCCAAATCCAACGCCATCTCACTGTCAACACGGCACTATCCCTGGCCACTAGACGTACCAGGTCGTACATGGTATCAAAAAGGAAGGCCATTGCAGAATCCAAAAGAAGGGTAGTATCATCCAGCGGAAGAGACCGATTCCATTGGAACAGGACTCGAGACATCAGGCCTGCACATACGCCAACTGAGGAACAGCAACCGCCGCGGTGAACTGGTTCTTCAGCAACAAATACATCTTACAGTCCAGAGAATTCTTTAAGGTCAATCCACCTTCCATAGGGATAGTGGTCTGTCTGGTAACCGCCATGATCTGCGCATCCACCTTGGGAATATCAAACCATACAAAACACTCCTTCTCTGGGACAGCATACAGTACATCTTTTTATACACCTTTAGCCCCCTTAGGTGGGGAGTTGGGGGAATCCCACTCCAATCAGATCATGTCCTTGATCACCTCTGCGAATCGGAAGACAGTAGTGAATTTCCACACCCCTTGCAGGAGTGGATGCACCTTTGGCTCCTGCTCTTTGCCTGGAGCATCCGCCAAGCTCAAGGAGGAACTGGCATTCAATGCTGTCAGCTCTTCCTTCCAGAACAGACAAATAACACCAGCCTCTTCACATCCTCTGAAGGCGAGAGTACTTCTCCATCCACATCAGAGCCCAGAACCGAGGAATCTGAATCCAAGTCACAGTCCTAATCTTGGACAGATCCCAGCTGATCCCTATCTCCAGGGAGCTCCCTTGGCCAGGAATGCTTAGCCATAGGCAATCAAAGAGGGTTTCCACTCTCAGCTTGCCCCTCATGAGACTGCACTCAGAGGAACCCAGAGGCTGCAAGTTCTGAATTTTCATGCCAGAATGACCAGCCCTGTCATAAAAAAAAAAAAAAAAATTCTGGAGAGCACAATCCCCCCACCCCCCTCTACACCAGGGGACATAGCTGCCATTGATCCCCTAGAGGACAGGGAGCAGCCCACAGCACAGCTGCCAGAAGCTCCAGCCAGCTAGCCATCCTTACCCACACGCCATTCGCTACTCGCCACCTCCTGCCCGGAGGCAGGCAAGGTCAGACAAGGTAGTTACTCACCTGTTGCAGGGGTTCTCTGTGGACAGCAGGAAAGTCCTCACATATAGGTGATGTCATCTGACGGAGCCCCACATGTGAATGCTTCCCAGCTACTAGTAGAAGCATTTGTGAAGTTCCACTGCGTATACACACCATCTTCCCGCCTGCTGCTGTGGCCCATCTTGGATTAGTCTGATATTACAGCTATAGTAGAATAGAACTCCCAGGAGAGGTAGAAGGATTGTGATAACTATTTCTGCTCTCCATGGAGAACATCTGCACACCCAGGTGAAAACTCCATGGACAATCAGGAATGAAGTCCTCGCATATGGGACTCCCTAGTTACAGGCTACTGAAAGCCCATGAGAAAGCAGACAAGCTTTAGAGTGGAGTAGCCTAATGGTTACAGCACTGGCTTGGGAACCAAGAGACCAGGGTTTGATTCTCACTAGCACTCCTTGTGGCCTTGGGCAAGTCACTTAACCCTCCACTTCCTCAGAAAAATTCAAATTATCCATGTCCTTGTTTAATGTACATTACCAAGTTTAAGCTGCAATGTAAACCGCTTTGACTGAAATGATAAAGCAGTATAAAAAACCTGCTAAATAAATAAGCCCATTCCAAGTAGAAGGCTAAGGCTCATTTACGTCTAACATGTACAATGCAGCTTCCATGAGGTTTTGGGAAAAATGTTAGTAGAACAACTGACTGATTAAGATGGAAATCTAATATCATTTTTGGCAGGAATTTAGGATGAGTACAGAGGATCACTTTATTATGATGGAATTTGGTGTAAGGAGGATGAACTATGAGAGCCTGAAGCTCATTCACTCTGTGTGTTGAAGTGAGCACCACCTAAAACAAAACCTTCCAAGTCAAGAACATCAGAGGGCAGGAAGTAAGGGGCTCAAAAGGAGCTTTCATAAGCTGCGCAAGAACCAAATTGAGGTCCCATGACATCATGGAGGTTTCTAGGGAGGCTTCCAGAGAAGCAACCCCAGCATGAAGCAAACTAAAGGCTGTACCAAGATGGACTTCCCTTCCACACCCTAAAAAGTTCCACTTGCACTGAGGTGGACCCAGACAGAGTTGGACTTGTCCAGACTTGGAGAGGTGTAAAATACTCAAGCAGTTTCTGTGTGGGCAGACAAAAGAATCTAGGGCCTGGCCTTCACACCAGTCAACAAACCTCTTCCACTTACAGGTATAAGACTGCCTTGTTGAGGCCCTCCTAGAGGCCAAAAGGATATTGGTTACACCGGTGGGCAGGTTGAGCTTGGGTAACACCAGCCTCTCAACATCCATGCCATGAGGACCAAGGACTAGATGTTGGGGTGCAACATCATCCCATTCTTCTATGAAATTAGACCTGGCACCTGGCCCAGCCAGAGTGGCTCCTGACTGGAGAGATGCAGCAGGAGAGGAAACCAAGGTTGTTTGCGCCACTAAGCAGCAATGAGAATCATCATGCCTCCATCTGTTCTGAGCTTCAGGAAGGTCTTTGCAATGACAGGTACTGGAGGAGACGCATACTGAAGACCTTCCCCAACAATATAGGAGGAAGGTATTCAAGGCTGGTCTGTTATATGATCTTACCCTGGAGCAGAACTGGTCCACTGGATATTTTGCAGAGTGGCAAAATGATCTACAAAGAAGGTGCCCCACTCCCAAAAAAATGCTGGCTGCCACCTCCCTGTCCAGTGTCCATTCGTGTGGTTGGAGGACTCAACTCACTCTGACTGCCAGCATGTTTTGCTCCCTGGTATGTGGCTCTCATGTCCATCCCATATGGATTGGAAAACTTTCACAACCTGACTGCTTCCCATCACAGGAGGTATGAGCCCATTCCTCCCTACTTGTTCATGAAGAACAATGCAAACTGATTACTGGTCTGAATCAGAACAATTTGGTTGGCCAGTCAATCCCAGCTCTTAACTCCAAGAAACTGATTTAGAGGAGAATTTCTTGGAAGGACCAATCACCCTGAGTGTGAAACCTATCAAGATGGGCTCCCCAATCCAGTTTGGATGCACCTGTCACCAAAACCTTTTAAGGAGGAGCAATTTGGGAGAACTTTGAGCAAATTGTGGTGGACTGTCCACCACTGTAGTGACTAACGAGAGGACTGGCGACATACGGATGATCCCCGAGTCAACCTGTAGCTTGGGTCCACACAGTCCTCAGAATCCACTGAGCCTGCCTTATAAGGAGGCATGCCAAGGATGTTACATGCATAGTAGAGGCCATATGGCCTAGTATAATTAACATCTTGTGAGCTGTTACTTGCTGACTCAATTGAGTCACCTTCAGCAGCGTCGAAAATCTGAGGAGTCTGTCGTGCGGAAGGAAAGCTCTTGCCTGAGTCGTGTTAAACAAGGCTCCTATGAATTACAATTATTTGGTGGGTTATAGGTGGGATTTTGGGTGATTTAGGATGAACCTTAGTAGTTCTAACATCCAAATGGTCAACTGTGTTGATTCTTGCACCACTTCCGGCGTGGTATTCTTGATCAGCCAATCATACAGATAGGGAAGATGAACACTCCCAGCATCCAGCGGTAAGCAGCTACTACTGTGGATGGAATCGAGAGCCCCCAACAAGGACAATGATGAAATCAAGCCTTAGTACTCAGCCCATGAGAGCCTCAGGCAGCAATCCATGCCAGGTTCAGCTCTACTCCCCTAAAACTGTTTCTCTGGCTTTGCAGGCAAAGCTTTTAAGTTCCTCTGAGAGACTCCTGCAATCTTTGGGAGAGAGCAGAAGGGAAAGGAGGAGGAGGGAGGGGCATCAAGATTGTGCAAGTCTGTTGTACTCTTCCAGATCCTACCAATTTTCTGGCTGCTCAATAGGCTATTATGATAAGAGCATGGAGTGAAACAAATTTTCCCTCCTCCTATGGTTACCGAAAAGACCGCAATCCAGTGGAGCCTCCCACATCATGCTCAAGTGAGAGAATCAACCTCAAGGTGGTCGTTCACAAGCATTTAAATCAATCTTTTCCTTTTAATTCTTCAGATTTTCTTCAGAGTATAGAAAATCCATCCACCATCTGCTGGAGACAATGAAATACTAAGAGACGTCTGGTGGCTGAGGCGGAGAGAGGCATGGGAGTGATGTCATTGAAACCTGGGCTTTTCATTTGTTCTTTATCTCCACCAATCTGCTGGACTAGTCTAGCAGGACGATATGGAAATTTCATTTTCTTTGCTGTTATTTCTACTGTGAAAGCTACTAACTAGTACTGCTTTCTTACTGATTGCAATGTGTACTGTCAGTATTTAGTGCCATTTGCAGGCTAGATTAAGTTACTTCTGGGCACTGTCAGATATGCTCGCCAATCAGGAGGTTAGGATTGACGTCTGGCTTTTATCATGATTCTACTGATTTTTACATTAAGGTCTAAGGGCTGGAAGGAAAGCTAATATTTCAATATTTTTCAGAGTTTAAAATCTCTATTTGTAGTGCTCCAAATCTCATCCCTGTTTAAGTGAGCCTGTCCTGCTTGCTTCCAATGTAACTAGCTATTATGGATAGGATCTAGCTAATTTAGGCTATGGGAGTGGAGCACTGGAAGGGTGCTATAGGGAGGAAGTGAGCTGGGAGAAATTCCTGTGCAGTACAAGTTTAATTTCTGCATATCATAGGAGATGGAACAAAAATGAAGTCAAAGGCCCACCCTTCCCAAATATGTTTCAATGCATTTCTATAGGAAAAGCTGTTCCAGCAGCTGCACTACACAAATGCTCATTCACAGTAACATAGTGATTACAGAATTGTGCTTGTCAAACATTTCCCCTTCTCCTTATCACAGACACATAGAAACAACACAGATATGCACTCACCCACACATATACTAACATGTCTATATAAGCACAGACATATACATCTAAGCATTCACAAACACATACAAGCACATATGAATAGGGTCAGCGTTAAGGAAGGGCAAACAGGGCAGCTGATTGGCTTGTTCAGTTTTCTCAATAGGTATATACAGATGTTCTCAGGCCGACTGCAGTATTTATGGAAAATGCACCAGAGACCTTGCAAAGCGAGTTAAGGTATCTTGCATAGCTGGACTTAAAAGAAGTTTAGACATGTTCCTGAAGGAAACATTTTATAGTATATATTAGCTAGACAGACTTTAGATATTGGGGGGGAGGGGGGAGGAGAAGAGGGGATTGGGGGGGCCTCCGCTTTAACCTTTGCCCTGAACATGTCTAACACTGACCCAGCAGAAGAACTGAAACACAAATGCATGCACATTCATACAAACTGGCACAGACATATGAGCCAAGACAGACACATACACACAAACAAAATAGAGACGCATATGCACAATAAAAAACAAACAAACAGAACAGAGGTGCACACACACCTACACACACACACAAACACCACTTACACAAGACACACACCCTTCTCTGAACCTTTTCTAATTCAGCTATATCTTTTTTGAGATACTATGTCCAGAATTGCACAAAATACTGAATAAGCATAAAATACAGATATGGTGCTGAGGTTTTTTTTTAGGTGTCCTTTTACAAAATTCCCTGGGAGCTCACAGCAACTTGCAAAGAAAAGTAATATTAAAAACACAATATAATATAACATTTAACAAACAAATTTCCAATCCATTTCCTGACACCCCTAAAATATCAGTGCCCACCCTCCAAATCTACAGTTCCCCGTTTCCTTAGAGAACATTTGGTTAAAAAAAGAGCCTTTAGGTGCTTATAAAACAGAAAACGATCATCCAACAGCCTGAGCTTCACTGGGAGCCTGTCTATAAGTTTGGAGTTTGCAAGGAAAATGAACACTCCCAAGCCTTCAACTACACCAAGTGTACCAAAGGAATTACAATGCATCCCTTCTGCACAAGGATTTTAAATTGACAAGCGGAAACCTGAAGCCTGGCCGGTGGCAAGGGTAATAGGAGCTTAGGGGCCCCTAGGTAAACCATCAGCCTTGCACTCCACTCAATTAACCTTTAGGAACCCTAAGCAGCCCCCGCCCCTCTCATTTTGATAATTATCACTTATTTAGTTATTAAACTCAACAATTAAGATCACCTCGATACCATTCCTCACAGAACAATCATTTACAAATGCATAATCCAACATTATAGGGCTGATATTCAGTGGCAGTAGCCAGCACAGCTAAAACGGCTGGTTACTGCTGCTTTAACTAAGACCCAGATATTCGGTGCAGGGTCATAGTCGGCCACAGGCATTGAATGTCTAGGCTGGCTGGATGGCCCTGCAGTTGAGCAGGCAGCGGTGATATTCAGCCGCTACCTGGTTGGCTGAAGTCTGGCCAGCCTTTTTTCTGCTTAACTGTTGCCGCTTTAAAATAGTCAGCGACTGAATTTCGGCACCGCCCCCAGGAATGCTGCCCTGTAAGCGGTTAGCATTGGGGCATCTAGCAGTGTTACAGAGGGATATTCAGCGGAAAAAAGATGGCTATGTGTTGCTGAATACCCCACTCTGCCCGATTAATGTGGTTAGCATGTCTGTTAATCGTGTTAATTGCTTTGAATGCAAAATGCAATGTGAGCCTTTCAATCAAGGCTGATTCCTGGTGACCCAGCAGCTCCTGGGTTTTCTTAGCAGTATGACCGGAAGTAATTTGCCAGGCCTTTCTTCCGAGGTTAAGTGACTTGCCCAAGGCCACAAGGAGTGCTAGTGGGAATCATACCCTGGCCTCTTGTTTACCAAGCCAGTGCTCTAACCATTAGGCTATTCCACCTATATTTTTAAGTATTAAACTTTATTTCATATATATAAATATAGATATAAAGTAATTCCTGCAAGACTGTGGTAACATATATGTATCGATGACCTTTTATAAAATACCAACTGGCATAAAAGTAAGCATTTTGCATCAAGGAGCGTACTTTTCAAATGAGCATGCACATGGGCGAAGTTTAGATGGAGAATGTAAGTATACATATAGTTTATAAATACTATGGGCCTGATATTGAACTGGAATGGCTATGCACCACTTCGGTGCATAGCCATCGCTGCCGACCCTTAACCCTGGATATTCAATGTCGGGGTCATATGCAGCTCCAGCATTGGACATCTGGGGTCGCCACATAGCCTCTGCAGCAGCTAATTGGCCAGCGGCAATATTGCATGCTGCCCAGTTAGCTCCTGCGGGTCAAAGATAAGCCAGCCTAAGCTGTGCCTATCTTTTGCCCGCAGGTTTCTAACCGGGCAGCATGCAATATCGCTGTTGCCTGGTTAGCGACTGTTGCCGCCCCCAAAACACCCAGCAGCAGGGGTTGCATCACGGCTTGCAGCAGCATTAATCAGGGATATTCAGCAGCACTAACATGGCACTAACACGTTGAATATTGCGCTAACTGCATTTACACGATTTACAGGTCTGTAAACTGTGTCAATGCCTTTGAATATCGGGCCCCATAATTTTACACACGTGCTCGAGAAATACAGACACAGGCATTTACATCAACTGTAGGGCTGATATAAATGCCTGCGCCTGCAATGGAGGCAACTACTACTGATCATTTATTTAGCACTACAATGCATATGCAGCGCTGTACAGACACATATATAAGCATCAGGCCTCTTACAATAGTATTTTAAGAAGGCACCTATTTGTCTTGTCAAAATAGGCTTAATACAGACACTTTAAAATGCACTTTAACTAAGCCCCCAACCACAGGATTGTAAAGTGGGAGGGGCATTAATTGTCATCTAAACATTTACAATGCTATTCGCTGATCTTCCTTTGTATTGCTCTATGGTTGGTAGTGAATAAAGAATTATAAATTTTAAAAAACTATCCTTTAATTAGTTATCCTCCACTACAGCAACTTCTAAAGAGCCATTTACCTGAAACTTATCCACCCTCTCTGCAGGTAAATATACGAGCTGATAGTTCTCCGAGTTGCCTGGGTATTAGGACTATTGCTTTGCTTTGCTGCTCCTTGCTGCCTTCCATGAAGATCCTGCCCTAGGCAACTACCTAGTTTTGCCTAATGTTTACGCCTGCCCTGGCAATGAAAAGATTTTAACATAGTCATCATGTGGTGGTGATATTTTGGACCTCCCCGGATCTTGGCACTACAGGCCTTTTTGGAAGCTGTGGCCAGCCATAGCTGTGACCAATAGCCAGTGGAGTCCTGCAAAGCATTTTTCTGCCATGGACGAACTTTAAGAGCCTACATATAGCTAAAATTATAATTTATCACTGAGAAGAATCCAGAAAGCTAGCAATGATTAAAAAAAAAAAAAAAAAAAAAGGCCGTCAACCACAATTTTTTAAAAGGAGCCCTTAAGAGTTAAACAGCTGACCAGTTTGAAATCAAGGAGGTTTAAGCAATGAAATATACATTTGCATTACCCATTGCTCAAAGGGAAGGCCTAGTTTACAAATTAACATAGGGGTTGGCATTCAGACTGGTGGTGGGCTTTTTTCGTTGTAAATACTGGCTGCAGCATTTAAAATACGTCTATTCAGTGCCATTCTACAGTGCAAAGCCCTCACCAGTGATATTCAGCTGCTATACACAGAATTTACGTTAAAAGAAATTTTTCTAAACTGCCATAGATATGCCCAAATCATAGACCAGGGTGGCTTACAATTTAAATAACATTTCAGTATAAAAAAAAAATCTGATGGTATTTACGGATCACAAGAGCTGCATTATGTTGTCTAATCTACAGACAAATCATAATCTCTCTATCAGGTTTTCGAAAAGCCATCTTTTAATCAGTTTCCTAAAACTCAAGTAGGAGGAGCATGCCTTCACGTCTGGTGGTAGGCTATTCCAGATTGTTGGAGCTATTCCCATCAGTATCCTTTCCCACGTGGTCACTAATTTTAAAAAGTCTTTGGCTGTTGGAATTGCTAATCTCATTTCAGTTTGCGAGTGCATTGCTTGTTTGGGGATCTATTGTACCGTGCTTGTTTACAGATAACCTGGTCTATTTCTATGCAGGGCTTTTTATACAAATTCCGTAACTTAAACAGGATCCTCAGATCTATTGGAAGTCAAGGTGAAGAGATGCGATATGGGGCCATCCTTTCCCATCTTTTACTTTGCAGTACCATTTTTGCTGCTGTATTCTGTAGCAATGTAGTCTGATTTGTCTTAAATATAGTAGGTTATAGTAGTCTATAAGGGACAATAAAAAAGCATTAACAACCTTCTTTAAATCTGATAAGAAGGAACAAATCAATCTCAGAAACCTTAATGCCTGAAATGCCTTTAAGACTGTTCAGATTTGATCATCCATCAAATGTGTGGCATCAATATTTACTCGCTGACTTTTTAATATAGTATTTAGTATATAGGACTAATTTCTCACAAACCTTAGCTATATGGATAGCAGTGGAATACTGCAACTATACACCCAGGTAGGGAGAATACCCTCGCTCTGCGCTGGTACTATACAGTTAGTACTGGAGTATTCAGAGGGAATGTCTGGCAAAACTAGCCATATAGTGACAGAGAAAATTCATGGATAGGGGATTTTTGCATTTAGTGGTGGCTTCTAAACATACAAGTTCTTTTGACTACTGGG
Source organism: Ichthyophis bannanicus (assembly GCA_033557465.1). Taxonomy (NCBI): domain Eukaryota; kingdom Metazoa; phylum Chordata; class Amphibia; order Gymnophiona; family Ichthyophiidae; genus Ichthyophis; species Ichthyophis bannanicus. The sequence continues at coordinate 479,310 of JAWIIG010000038.1, read as the reverse complement.
TGGTAGTGGATGTCAGCAAATAAAAACCAGTTGGAATAGCCGAAGTAACTAACCACACCAGAAGGGTAAAGAGTGTGCCTATCTCCCCTTATCCAAGACTGTGTCAGTTGTCTTCTTCAGTTGTACGCTACCAACATGGACAAATGGGGATACAAGCTCGCCCACTTAATTCGTGTCCAACATCCCCTCTTATTCCCATGTCTAACCACAAATTTGGTCATAATCTAAACCACTATCAATACAAGTATGGCTGTTGTTTGGGTATCCAGCCTCCTTGTTCGCCTGTGCAACCTCCAGACTGACCCAGCTATGTGAGCACCCATGTTTCCACTAGGATGTCTCATTATTACTATACTTGCATTTATTTATTTATTTATCTATTTCTTTTATACCGCCCCTTCCAGAGATCAAGGGCGGTTTACATGGAACAGTTTAACAATCTTGTACACATCTGTATACATTTACATTGAACAGTAGAATTCAACTATGTACAGGTAATAATACAAACAACTGTCAAACTATTTACATTGGCTATTTACAGAGGCTATGTATAGTGTGTTACAGAGTTGGATAGTTATTGGGCATGTGTAGGTATTGGAATTAATTTCCTTTTTTTGTCGTAAGTCAGGAGTGTGTGTGTGGCGGGGGACTGTTAGGAGTTAGTTAATTGTAATTTCAGGGGTTTTGTGTTTGTGTGACTGTGGTTGCTGTGGAGCTGGACTTGGGGGGTAGGGGATTTCAAAGTGTTCGGAAAATAGGTACGTTTTTAGTTCTTTCCTGAATTGAGCGAGGTCTTTTATGATGCGAAGGTCTATTGGGAGATCGTTCCAGAGCGTAGGGGCAGTGAATGAGAATGCTCTGGAGCTTGTAGTTTTCTTAGATTTCCTGAAGGCTTCTGGTGTGTTAAGGGAGTGGGCTGCATTTTGTCTGAGTTCTCGTTTCAGTTGGAGCGTGCAGCAGTGTGGACAGATGTGAGGGGGCGATGCCATTTATGAGTTTGAAGGTTGCTAGGATTATTTTATATCTGATTCGGCTATTTATAGGGAGCCAGTGTAATTCTAGCAGTATTGGGGTTACGTGGTCTGTTAGGCAAGCTTTGGCAATTACTTTTGCGCAGATGTTCTGGGCTCTTTGTAGCAGGTAGGTGTTTTTTTGTGGAAGGCCAATTAGGAGACTATTGCAATAGTCGAAGTGGGGTTTGATGAGTGTACTGACTACAGATCTAAAGTCATGTGTTTCGAGGAGAGGCCTTAGGTGTTGTATAGTTTTGAGTTTGTAGAATATGGTTTTTACTGTCTGTTTTATGTGCGGTAACATGGTGAGAGTGAAGTCTATTATTACACCTGCCAGACAGACTCAGCTGCTAGTTTCATTCTGTCATGGGAGACCTCCAGGCCCAGCCAGATTCGTGTTCATTTGTATTTCCGTTACAAACTTCTAATAGTTCATATTATCCACTTTGCTAATCATGCTTCCCATTTTGCACTTTGCTGCTCTGTAACTGCTTGCGGAGCGGTTGCAGCGGCAATGAATAGCTTCCCGATAAGTGCCATGCAAGCTTGTGACACTGCAGCACACCCTGGCAGGCATACACATTCTCTGGAAGCGTGTGAAGCCTTGAATCATGGCCAAGATCACTTTTAAAAATGACATCAAAAGAAGCAAATAGCTTGTATAACATTTCAAGCTAGCTGAGTCAATTAGGTTGAAAAAGTTCTTTAATAACATCCAGGGCTCTGTTTTCCTGAATCTCAGCCACTCCACTTCGTCATCAAAGCTAAGGCCCATCAAGAAAGAAATCAAACCTGAAATATGTAGATTGACTCCCTTTTCTGCTGCAGAGAAACATGTCCGGGGTAAAGGTGAACACAGCGTGCTCAAGATATACTGCAAAGGATGCATGCCGTTCAGCCAGTCGCAGACACCAGCGGGAAATATTCAAGGGGCGGCCCCGACCAATCCAAGTGCAGACAACATTTAATAATACACGACATCAGTAACCAGAACCACAATATGCAGATAAATGTGGAACACACACCCAAAAGAAGGAAACAAAATAGTTATGGGCCTCCAAAGAACAATTCTGGGAAGAACCTTCAAAGTGAGAGATTCCTTCTTCAATGGGGCCGCCCTGCATTGGTGCCACATGAACAAACTTTACGCCTCTGCAACCAAGCACTTCTGTCTCAGTCTTGCTGAGCAGAGAAATTCTTTTCGTAACTTGTTTACATTATTAGAGGCACTAAAGCAAACGAGAGTTTGGAGCAGCAAATTAACCCACCAACCAAATCTTCAAGAAACAATTGCTGGAAGTCTCCACCCTGAACATCTATCCAGGAAAATTTACAGCAGGGTAAGAAACTCCAATTTAGAGCACCACACAAAATGATTAAAATAAAATTAAAATATAACCAATGGTTCCTTTTTTGTAACTGTTTAAATTCAGAACATGAATTTGATCCATAAAGCAAATACGACTCTCACAACATCTTTTCCCATCCTCTGGCTTACAGAGCCCGAAACATTTAGGGGTCAATATTCAAAAGGAATTATGCGGTTAGCAGGTTCTGCTGACCACCGAGTCCCACTGAGAGGGATATTCAGGGGCACTACCCAGACTGAGAGCTGCTGAAGATTTCCTCTATCCGGACAATGCAAGGCGGTCTGTGGACAGAAGCGAGGTAGAGACAGCATTTACTTGGATAGTGCCACCATCTGGATAACACTATACATAACCTCAGAGAGCAAAAAAGCAGTCCTACGTTTTTATTATATCTTTGAACTGAAAGTTGTTTGTATGCTCTGTGCAGGAGGGCAGTATATAAATGTAATATAAATCAAGTGCCTTGCGGACTGCCTGTCCAGATAGCGGCTATCACCGTCACCTGGATAATGCCAGTCCTGTCTGCTAAATCTGCATATTCAGCACCAATTACTGAATATCCAAATTATATTTAACTGCAGCAGCTACTTAAAAACATAAATACGTGAAAAAGGCAACCATTGTTAAATATAGACCCATTAATCCAGAATGTTTCGATATTAACCATATTATTTGAACTACAGCACAGTTTGCATTTTTTATTCATTTTAACATAATGTTCTTCTACCTTTCCAGTCATTCAGTCCCCCATTTCCATATAAGGGAGATTAAATGGGATTTAAAGAGATGTTGAGGAGGATTTGTACCTTCAGCTTGTACAGTATATAGTAATCGATATGAACACAGACAAAAAAAAGCATACATCAGAATATCACTGTTGTCTCTACCTGTCCTAAAGCAAATCCTGGCAGTTTGGCGCTCACCCACATTGTAATCATACTTTTAAAAAAATGTTAGCTGAATTTGGAAGGAAAATTAACCAGTGTATCACTGCCTTCTGGCAGAGGAAGACTGTGCTCCAAATCTATAGTGCAACTCAAAAGCCTCAGCTCTTCCAACGGGGCGTCTCGGAATACGATCCCCTTCAATCATCAGGGGATTACAGCTGACCAGGATTCTCATATCGGTTACAGCTTAGAAAGTGAGTGGCCTTTACCCTTTCAAGCAAAAATCATTGGGAGCATTCCTCAAGCAAAAACACATTTCAGAAATGAATACAACATGTGCAGTTTAATGGTGACAAGGCTTTCATTCTATTAATATTTATAATATTGCCTATGCCCACAGCCTTTCAGTTTGCTCAGTCATCATTCAAAGTCTGAGGAGGATTCACCTTAAAATTCTACAGCTACATGCAAGAAAAAAAAATCACAGATAGATGCCTCCTCACTCTGCCTTTCAGCAGAGGAGACACAAGGGCACATGATATCCAAAACACCTTCGTTTGACTGACAGCATAGCCATGACAATTTGAAAAATAATTTCTGCTGTAAAAGCCCTAAAATCACAACCTGAAAACTATCTGGCAAAATACAAACAAATAATGTAATGTATGCCTTGAAAACGCCCTTTAATGAAATGTAATGATTTATAATTAAAATTGTGGTTGCCAAGCAAATCCCATTTGAATATGTGCAAATGAGGGTCAACAAGCAAGTGGTTGGTGTTATCTTTTCACTGGGCTAAATGTGGCATGTTTTCGAGTGATTTCTGACACGACATGATGAAAAAAGGATAACCCTAGAAAGCTTGTCACAAATATATTACATTCCTTATCGTCACTCCAGTCCAGTCAATTTACTTCTGGGTTGCGTAACCCTTCCAGCAGCTTGGAGGCTGAGCCCATCCTTTTTGAGGATGGTGCGGTATAAATACCACTGGCACCACCCACAGATCCCAGTATTCTCAGCCTCCAAGCAGCTGGAGGGTTCCGTAAGCCAAGGGCTTACTAGAGTCTTCTATTTGTTTTGATTCCTTTATTTAATTTAATTTGCTTTACTTTAATTTATTTTGCTATTGCATTTGAGCGTTTTGGGTGCTGTGCCTTTAAATTTTTCTCCCCCCCCCCCCTTCCTCCTTCCTTCTCTTACTCCTCAGCGTCGGAGCTCTCAGACCTGGAGGAGGTGGTTTGCCTGTAGCAGCGAGGAGGACCGGAGAGATCTCCTCTCGCTTGCTAGGCCGGCCGGCACCCCGAGACCCTTCCCGAAGGCCTGCCCTGCCTCGCGCCGAAGCCCTCCGGGTGGCTGAACGCTTGAGGCGGCGCCGCAACTTCCCCACGATCTTACGGCCTCACGCTGCAGCTCCCGGAGCGGCGGGGCGGTTTAGGCAGCTCCGGAACCCAGAATCCAGCGCTGAGTCAAGCGGCGGCCTCAAAGTCATAACCGGCGGAGTGCAGAGGCGCCGACCGCCGGTTAAGGCTCCATGTGGTTGCGGCCTACCACGTGTGAGCCAACGGAGAGCGTTTGGCTTCCTCTGGCCTGGACAACGCGCTGAAGGAGCATCTAAACAGCAAGTACTGGGGGGGAACTAAAACGCTGTTTTTTTGGTGTTAATTTTAATTTAATTTAATTTAATTTACTTTACTTTAATTTTAATTTAATTTAAGTTTTTCTTTGCTAATCCTTGCTGTGGGGGTTTAACAGATTGGGGGAAGGGAGGGCGCATTGAACGCTGATTTGCCTCCCCGATTTGAATTTCTGCAGTTTTTGAATTAAGTCAATGCAATTTTATTAATTCTGTTATTGAAGCAGTAATTCTAGGTTTTTTGCCTCAAAAGGACATGACTGGCAAGCCACGGTGCCCGTCCTGTGGCACTCGTAGGGGTACTTCCTCGGAAGCAGGGATCTGCAGGGATTGTGCTGCAGTGGCTACTTCCGTGGAACAAGAAATTCACTTGTCCATGGCTCAAGCTTCTCAGGGGTCAGGAGACCCTCTGGAGGGGGAAGGAGGGTCCCATTTCCCTCCGCCTGCTACCTCGGATTTGCCCACTCCGCCTCTGCCCCTCCCCTCCACTTCCATTGGGGAGGGGGGTGCCGGGGACCTCTTCTCTCCAGATTTCATCCAGGCCTATTGTATGCACAAGCAGGGGCTTGGGGCAGGAGAGTCGAGCACGACGATGGAAGGCAGATTGGCCAGACCAATGAGGGCAAGCACCCAGGACTCCGGGGTACCGCTCAAGCGCGCAAGGCTGATGAGCGAGGAGCCTCTCACGTCCCTTTCCCAGGGCACTCTGGAAAAGGAGGGCTCGGACAAAGAATTAGGTGAAGATGAGGAGGAGCTCGAAGAGGGGGAGATCCCTGAGGAGGATCAGTCACGCATAATTCGAGTTTTTCGTCGAGAGGAGCTCCCAGCATTAATCAATGAGTCCCTGAAAGTGCTCAATGTGGCCTCGGACACTCCAGCAGAGGAGGAGGCATTGGAGGATCCTTTAATCCAAGCCATTAGGAGGTCTCAGAAGGTGTTTCCTGTCCACAGGGTGGTGCGTCAGATGATCCAGGAGGAATGGGATCAACCAGAATCAAGTTTGAGGGGTGTCCAGTCTATGGCTCGTCTATACCCTTTGCCGGAACCGGACAAAGAACTGCTGAAGTCACCCAGGGTGGATGCGGCGGTATCAGCTGTGACAAAAAAGACAACTATCCCGGTCGAGGGCAGCGCGGCCCTGAGGGACTCTCAAGATAGAAAATTGGATACGCTGCTGAAGCAAGCCTTTGATGTGAGTGCTCTTGCCTTACAGGCCTCTGTGTCGGGTGCTTGGGTGGCTCGGGCCTGTTTGAGGTGGTCCCAGCAACTTCAGCTAGCGGAAGGTACCGCAGAGAACACACAAGCTACTACCTATTCAATGTATATATAATTATGCATAATTATGTAGATAGTTATCCCCAGTTCACACCCAGTTTATCTTCCCTGTTATCTGTAAACCTAGATCAGTCATGTATTGGCAGGTATATTGTTGTTTCAATGTAAACCGCACTGATGATGAATAGTGCGGTATATAAAAAATGTTAAATAAATAAATAAATAAATAAATAAATACAGCTAGGTTGGAGTCCGGGGCGGCCTACCTGGCGGATAGTCAGTATGACCTCATCAGGAGCCTGGCAAAGAACATGGCCTCTGTGGTAGCAGCTAGGCGTTATTTGTGGCTACGTAATTGGGCGGCCGATGCCTCTTCAAAGGCACGCCTGAGTCGTCTTCCTTTTAAAGGGAAGCTGTTATTTGGTGAGGACTTAGATAAGTTGGTAAAGGACCTTGGCGAATCTAAGGGAGGCAGGCTTCCGGAAGACAGACCGAAACAAGGGCGCTCCCTAGCTCTGGTGCGGAACCAACCAAGGGATGCTCGGAGGTTTCGTCCAGCCAGGTCAAACCCCTTTCCTAGGGGCCGTTTCCCTTCAAGGAGTCAAAGCTTCAGAGGGTTTCGAGGAGCAGGCAGAGGTTTTGGGACCTCTTCCTCCTCCTCGGGGCCTAGAAAACCGCAATGAGATAACGGGGGTCCAGGAGGTCGGACTGCCGGTGGGGGGTCGATTAAGGCAGTTTCTTCCCGCCTGGTCCCGGGTCACGTCCGATCAATGGGTCCTGGAGGTGATCCGAGAGGGTTAGGCTCTCGAATTTGCAAAGCAAATACTTCCAGCCTTTATTCAGTCTCCCTGCGGTTCTCCAGTAAAGAAGACGGCAATAGAGGCAACTCTTTCACGGCTCATAGCGCTCGGAACTGTGGTCCCTGTTCCACCAGACCAATGCGGTTCCGGTCGGTACTCGATTTATTTTATGGTACCAAAGAAGGAAGGCTCCTATCGCCCGATCCTGGATCTAAAGCAAGTCAATCGCTGTCTCAAAGTGCCTCATTTCCGAATGGAAACTCTAAGATCGGTCATCGTTGCCGTAAGGAGCGGGGAGTTCCTGACTTCATTGGATTTGACGGAAGCCTATTTGCATATACCAGTCAGAAAGTCCCATCAACAGTTCCTGAGATTCGCGGTGCCAAGAGGTCATTTTCAATTCCAGGCTCTGCCCTTCGGCCTAGCTACGGCTCCAAGGACTTTCACCAAGGTGATGGTGGTGGTGGCTGCGGCCCTACGAAGAGAGGGAATACTAGTACATCCCTATCTGGACGATTGGCTGATTCGGGCAAAGTCAGAAGAGGAAAGTCGCTCGGCCACTGCCAGAGTGGTACAAGTTCTGGAAGAGTTAGGGTGGGTCATCAATCGGGTAAAGAGCAGGTTGATGCCCTCCCAGGAGCTCGAGTATCTCGGAGCGAGGTTCGACACCAACAGAGGCAGGGTGTTTCTGTCCAAGATGAGATCAAGGGACCTAAGGATCTTGGTCACGCAATTTCTGAGCAGGCGAAGTCCTACGGCGTGGCATTACCTTCAATTGCTGGGAACCATGGCTGCAGCAATAGAGGTAGTTCCGTGGGCCAGGGCTCACATGCGGCCCTTGCAGCGGGCCCTGTTGCATCGTTGGTCCCATCAGCATCATCCTTTGTCCATGCAGCTGCCCTGCGCTCCTCGAACCAAGAAGGCCCTCCAGTAGTGGCAGTGCCCAAGGAATCTGGAGTGCGGGATGCCTCTCGAGCCTCCGCAGTAGTTACTATTGACGACGGATGCCAGTCTAACAGGCTGGGGAACTCATTGTGAGGACCAGTTCATCCAGGGACGCTGGACGTCATTGGAGTCACAATGGTCCATCAACAGACTGGAATTACGGGCGGTAGCCCTTGCGCTCAGGGCACTCGAGTCCTTAGTGCTACGAAGAGCAATTCGCGTCCTCTCCGACAATGTCACCACGATGGCTTACATCAACCGCCAGGGCGGCACAATGGGCCGAGGTCCGGTTGGAGACTCTTTCAGCTCAGCACGTGGCCGGCACGGACAACATTACGGCCGATTACCTCAGCAGGTTCAGGATAGACCACTGGGAGTGGGAGCTGGAGCAGGAGGTCTTCGACCAGATAGTAGCCCTTTGGGGCCCACCAGTCATGGATCTCATGGCATGGTATTCTTCCGCCAAGGTAAGCCGATTTTTCAGTCGAAGGAAGGAAAGGATGTCCGAAGGCTTAGATGCTCTGGCCCAGAAGTGGCCTTCAGAGGGTCTCCTGTATGTGTTCTCCCCATGGGCTCTCATCGGAAAGGTTCTTCAGCGGGTGGAGGCTCACCAAGGTTTGATAATCCTCATAGCTCCGGATTGGCCTCGCCGCCCCTGGTATGCGGACCTGGTGAGGTTGATCGCCGACCGGCCTTGGCGGCTTCCCTGCAGAAGGGATCTGCTGAGGCAGGGTCCGGTTCGGATGCCTCATGTGGATCGATTCTCGCTTACGGCCTGGCTATTGAAAGGGCGCGGCTCCTGAAGCGGGGTTATTCGGGATCGGTAATCTCGACTCTGTTGAGTGCTAGAAAGCACTCGACCTGTCTCTCCTATGTAAGAGTTTGGCGCATCTTCAAAGCATGGTGTGCGGAGCACCGGAGGAAACCTCTTTCGGCCTCTGTTCCGGAGGTTCTGGAGTTCTTGCAAGTGGGTTTTGACAAAGGCCTAGCGCACAGTTCCTTACGAGTCCAGTTGGCAGCCATCTCTTGCTATAGAGGTAAGGTCCGCGGAAAGTTATTAGGGGCCCACGCGGACGTGTCCAGGTTCCTAAGAGCGGTTAGGCGTCTACGTCCTCAGCAGAGATCGGTCATCCCCGCTTGGGATCCCAACCTGGTGCTAAATGCCTTGACCAAGGAACCTTTTGAGCCACCAAAGGAAGCCTCTTTAAAGGATTTGACACTGAAGATGGTTTTTCTGGTCGCTATTTGCTCGGCCAGACGTGTCTCCGAACTTCAAGCACTGTCCTCCCAGCCCCCCTTTCTTTCATTCTTCAAGGATAAAGTGGTCTTACGGACGGTACCTTCTTTCTTGCCCAAGGTCATGTCCCCCTTTCATGTGAACCAGACAGTTACGCTCCCGTCGTTTTCAGCGGAGGGGCAAGAGGGGAGGGACAGGAAGCTGCGCCTTCTGGACGTTCAGAGAGTCTTGAAGCGTTACCTCTCCCGCACTGTGCCTTTTCGAAAGTCAGACCGTCTGTTCATTCAGTTTAGAGGGCCGCACAAGGGGGAGGCGGCGGCCAAGGCTTCCATCTCCAGGTGGATCAGGGAAGCTATTGCTTCCACCTATATCCTCAAGGGGAAGCAGGTTCCAGGGGGGCTGCGCGCTCATTCAACTCGGGCGCAGGCTACCTCTTGGGCAGAATATAGCTTAGTTCCGCCGCTGGACATTTGTAGGGCGTCTACGTGGTCCTCGCTGCATACCTTTACCAGACACTACAGACTGGACGTTCAGAGTTCAGCTGACTCTCGGTTTGGGAACGCGGTACTTCGGTCTGGGATAACGGATCCCACCCAAGCTTGAACTGCTCTGTTACATCCCAGAAGTAAAGGGACTGGACTGGAGTGACGATAAGGAAAAAGTAATTAGACCTTACCTGCTAATTAATGTTCCTGAAGGAACGACAGTCCAGTCCCTGATCCCACCCGGTTCTTCGATTGGCGTAATGGTCTAGTGGATATGTGAGGATCTGAGGACCAAATTCAGGGCCAGGACAAAGTGGAGGGGTCCCTTGGTGCAGGTCCAGCGGGCCAGGGTGAAGGATGGCTCGGTCAGACTCAGGTAAACCTCCTCCTTCCCTCCCCCCTTTTTTTCCTCCTTGACCCTTTAAAAAAAAAAAAAAAAAAAAAAGGGAAACATTGAGAGAGTTAGTTGTGTGGTTTGTGTTGTTATTTTTATATAGGCTATTAATTGAATTTTCGTTAAGTCTGCTTTTTCATTAGATTACTGGGATCTGTGGGTGGTGCCAGTGGTATTTATACCGCACCATCCTCAAAAAGGATGGGCTCAGCCTCCAAGCTGCTGGAAGGGTTACGCAACCCAGAAGTAAAGGGACTGGACTGTCGTTCCTTCAGGAACATTAATTAGCAGGTAAGGTCTAATTACTTTTTAGTCCAATAAAAAGGTAACACCTACAACTTGTTTGTTGACCCTTATTTGCACAACTCACCATGAAGGCAAAGCTAAGACACTCTGGACCCACATTAATCAATCCTCACCAATGGCATCGGCAAGTTTAATTTCATAACAATACAATAACTATTACAAACATAGAGAGGAACCATTCTCTTCAAGAACAAATCACATTAAACACAGATCAACACTATTTTCTATGAGAAATTATTACTACCAAGTTGATCCTCAAACACCATGCAGTCACTAGTTGGCATTACTACTATAACACAAAACTGCTGAAGATAACTTTTCAGCTCCTGTTTATTTTACCTCAGTTATGCTCTATCAACACAACCTCCTAAGCTAATGCTACCTAGAAGCAACGAATTCCAGCTACACTAGGGTTGATGTCTCCAAGATGCAAACAGCATCAGAACTTCCCGTCAGCTGCAAAAGTCACTTTCCTCTCAATATAACAGGATGCCACAAAGAAAAGCTTAACTTACATAATCATGGAAGGCTTTAGCCTCACTTGAATGTTCACAGGTTTCTCGTCGTTCTGGAGCTGCACAGTATAGATCCCAAAACACGCTGCAATAAATTAACACATGTCAACAGAAATGTTTACAACAAACCCTAGAAATTATACAGAAAAAAATATAGGGCCCAATTAAAAAAAAATGAATTCCTCAATTTGTGCCCTATTTTCAATCACACTTAGGAACTTAAGTTTTCAACTGAAAATTCATCATAATTTGGAGCATAACATGTATGCTGCTAAATTTAGGCCTGCCATCTATTTGCATAGATCTATGGACCTAATTTAGGTGTCTTAAGGCTGAAAACTCAGTGCTAAGCTGCTAACTTCTTTTCCCCACCCTAAATCCGCCCCATTGCCATTCACATTTTATGCGCTTAAATTTAGAAGTTCAGTGAAATCAAGAAAATATTTAGGCACTCAGTCCTAATAAATTTTCAAAAAGGCCAATTTAGGAGCATAATTCTCAAAGTCCTTTGAATATCGGGCCCATAGCCATCTTTGTCCACTTTCCCTCAGCATGTCGTGCAATACATTAGAAATACAGCTGGGTACAGCAAAGTCCTAGTACACATATTAGTCCTGGAGAAGGCTGGATTCTCTAGAGGTTGTGGCACTTTTTGCTGTTGCTCTTTATGTTTATTGTAAAATTTTCTATACTGCCCTTCACATGTATCAAGGCAGTTTACAATGATTAAAATAAAACATACACAAAAAAACCCCCACACACAGACAATATACATAAAGCAAGAAAAAAAAAGAGAGGTAAATGAAAGCACAGTTACTTACCTGTAACAGGTGATCTCTGGGAACAGCAGGAATTAGTCCTCACATATGGGTACGTTGGTACCGACGGAGCCCGCGCGGGAAAGCTCCACAGCTTCCCAGAAGGAAAGCTTTTGGGGCCTCCCACTGCGCATGCGCGCTGCCTTCCCGCCTTCCTGACCAACTCTCCTCAGTTCGAGTTTAAAGCTGAGACAATAGAGAGAGGAAAGGAAAGAGAGAGAGATACAACTCCTAGGGGAGGTGGGTGGGTTGTGAGGACTAATTCCTGCTGTTCCCAGAGATCACCTGTTACAGATAAGTAACTGTGCTATCTCCAGGAACAAGCAGGAATAAGTCCTCACATATGGGGACTCCCTAGCTAAGATGCCCGGGAGATCGCCTCAAGGGTATGAGACCCTGAAAGGTTCCTCATCTTCCTATGGATCTCAGGCATCCATTCAGGGAAGGTGGGCTGGAGTTGATCAAGAATGGAACAGGTGTCTGAGGACAGCCTGACCAAACAAGGCATCCCGGCGGGAGTCCTTGTCCAAACAGTAATGGGCTGTAAAGGTATGAACCGAGGCCCAGGTGGCTGCTCGACAGATCTGGTCAATGGACACAGAGTTTAGATGAGCCATAGAGGTGGCCATGGCCCTCACATTGTGAGCGGTGACATAGCCTTCCAGAGAAAGGTTCTTACTCTGGTAAGCAAAAGAGATACACTGAGCAATCCAATTGGAGAGTGTTCTTTTGGAGACTGGAAGTCCTAAATGAGAAGGATCAAAAGCAACAAAAAGCTGAGAAGACTTTCGATGTTGCTGTGTCCTGTGGAGGTAAAAGGCAAGAGCTCTTTTACAATCTAGCAGGGGTCTCAAACTCCAATCCTGGAGGGCCGCAAACCAGTCAGGTTTTCAGGGCATCCCTAATGAATATGCATGAGATATATTTGCATACAATGGGGGCAGTGCATGCAAATATATTTCATGCATATTCATTAGGGATACCCTGAAAACCTGACTGGTTTGCGGCCCTCCAGAACTGGAGTTTGAGACCCCTTATCTAGAGTATGAAGGTTCCTCTCTGCACTGGATGCATGAGGAGCTGGAAAAAAGACAGATAAATATACCTCTTGATTAAGATGAAAAGGGGAGACCACTTTAGGCATAAAATGGGGATTGGTCCTAAGGACCACCTTATCATGATGGAACCTTGTATAAGGTGGATTAGCCACTAGAGCTTGCAGTTCACTGATACGGCGAGCTGAGGTGACTGCAATAAGAAAAATAACCTTCCAGGAAAGAAATTTCAAGGAGGTAGTGGCTAAGGGTTCAAAGGGTGGCTTCATAAGCTGACCAAGAACCAAGTTTAAGTCCCATGCCACCGGAGGAGGTCGAATGGGAGGTTTAGTTAAGGTTAGGCCTCTCATGAATCTTGCAATAAGAGGATGAGAGGAAACAGGTTGTCCATTGATGGGCTTAAGGGATGCTGCAATAGCACTCAAATGGACTCTTACTGAATTCATTTTGAGTCCTGCATTGGAGAGATGCAGGAGATATTCCAAAAGAGAATTCAACGGGAGTGCTAGAGGGTTAAGACCCTTTTGAGCACACCAAATGGAAAATCTTTTCCATTTAAAAGCGTAAGAACGCCTAGTGGAAGGTTTCCTAGAGGCATGTAGGATATCCTTCACTTGTTGCGAAAGATTGAAGTGTTGAAGGTCTAGGCCTTCAGTAACCAAGCTCTGAGGTGAAGGGACTTGGGGTTTGGGTGCCACAAAGTCCCCTCCTCCTGAGACAGAAGGTCTGGAGCCGCTCCCAAGTCCAGGGAGAGGGCTTGGGAGAGATGCAGAAGTAGAGGGTACCACACTTGGCGTGGCCAGCGTGGAGCTATGAGGATCATGGACCCTTGATCCCTTTGAAGTTTGAACAGAGTCTTGGGAATCAAAGGAATGGGTGGAAAGGCATACAGGAAGGCCTGACCCCAATGAAGGAGGAAGGCATCCTTGGCCTGAACTCCCTGACACGGAATTCTGGAACAGAACCGGGGAAGTTTGGCATTCCACGGACTTGCAAAGAGGTCTATGTCCGGGGTTCCCCATTTCTGGAAGATTCTGAGTACCTGATCCATGTGCAGGGACCATTCGTGTGGAAGCAGAACTCAACTGAGTCTGTCTGCCCAAGAGTTTTGGATTCCTGGAAGATATACTGCCAGGAGATGGATTTGATGCTCTCTGGCGAAGGCCCATAATCTTAGAGCTTCGTTGCAAAGCGACAGAGAGCCAGTCCCTCCTTGTTTGTTTATGTAAAACATGGCTACTTGATTGTCCGTGTGAATAAGGACTGTCATGTTGCTGAGGAGGGTATGAAAAACTCTGAGAGCCAGAAAGATTGCTCGAAGTTCCAAGTGGTTGATATGAAGGGTGGTCTCCTGTGGAGACCAAGTGCCCTGAGTGGAGAGATCTTGAAGATGAGCTCCCCAACCTGTTTGGGAGGCATCTGTTGTGAGGGTTGCTTGGGGCAACAATGGTTGAAAGGGGGCCCCCAACAACAGATTTTGAGTGGATATCCACCACTGGAGAGACCAAAAGAGACGTTTGGAGTTTGCTATTTGACTCGGTGTCAACCTGTAACCCCATAGGAGGAGCTTTGGAAGCCAGAGCTTCCCGCCGGGGTTGTTTGGCTGGGGCAGGGTCCTCAGGGTCAAGCCCAAGGGTATCTCGATGCTTAGAGGGAGATTTGCCTTTTGAGGACCTGCCAGAGGAATGTTTGGTTACCTGAGATCCATCAGGAGAGGAAGACCTGGAAGATGTCGATGCTGGAGTATCTGTAGAAAACAGCATTTGAAACTTGACTGCCCGGTTTTGTAAGCCACGTTTAGACATCAAAGAACAGGATGGGCAATCCGGAATGGAATGGTCAGGCCCCAAACATTTAAGACACCATTCATGAGTGTCTGTGACTGAAATAGTACCGCTACACTTGGTGCATTTTTTAAAATCAGAGGCTGGTTTCTCCATGAGGGAGAATTTGTGAAGGCCTAGAGGCCTCACAGAACAAACACACCAAGTGGGGAAAAATAAGATTTTTTTTTTTTTTTAAAGAAATAAAGGAAAAAAGACCGGCGGTACCGGTCCGGAATCGGGGAAGGCAGACACGCGGCCAAAGAAACAAATTAAAATAACAACTTCTTCAGCGGTGACAGGAACACGACCTGCTGGCTCCGCGGAAAAAGAAGAACTGAGGAGAGTTGGTCAGGAAGGCGGGAAGGCAGCGCGCATGCGCAGTGGGAGGCCCCAAAAGCTTTCCTTCTGGGAAGCTGGGGAGCTTTCCCGCGCGGGCTCCGTCGGTACCGACGTACCCATATGTGAGGACTTATTCCTGCTTGTTCCTGGAGATTATAATAAACCTACCTAACCAATGGGACAGCAGAGAGCCACACAGCAACAAGAGCAGCATGAACTACCCAAATCAGCCAGAGAGGGCTAAAGGCAGCAGCAGCCATGAGAGCAGGGCCAAAAGACTGATGCGGGCAGCAAGAAGAGAGAGAGGCAAGGGGAAAGGAGGTCTTTCCTTTATTTTCATTTTTCCGTTTTGCCGTGTGGGTCTAACTGGACTCCCTGGAAATATGTTAACAGACCACAGAGCGGCTGTGCAGGCAGGAATGGGATTTGTGACCACTGTAATTCATCTGTGGTTTGGATCTGACAATGAAGGGGCAGGTTGTGATGGGAGGACAGTGAGTCTCGCATTAGCAGCAGAGGGAGACTTTTTTCCCCATTCTTTTTATTTTATTTCCCTTCTGTTGGCTTTGGTTTTTCCTTTATTTTTATTTCTTGATTTCTTCTTTTAAGTTCTGCCATGAGAGACTGAAAGTAGCTACTGGAAATGGACACCAAACCAGAGAGACTGCAGTTCAAACTGTCAAAAACACAGCTATATGCTGATGGCAGAAAGCGGGGCAACTGCCCCTCAGTACAGCTCTATTCATTCGTCCTTCCAGTTCCATGAAACAAAGGGATTCTAAGAAGGGGAGGCTGGTCTTCCGAAGTTTTAGCTACTCCACCAACTCCAGTACTAGCCGTAAACAATGGAGAGCCACAATATCCCCTGCCATGGAGAAGATACATTCATTTGGCACACTGGTTGGAAGGCAAGACAGGAAATGCTGCGCAACCTTGGCCAGGATTTGCCAGGCTGCCAAATTCTGTGCCTATTATGCGAAGGGACCCTGTGTGCATGGCTTCAATGGGCTCTTCAAGGTAGCATGTTACAGAATTTCATGCAGGAGTCCAACTTAGGGTAGGCTGATCTTGCTTCTTAGAATTGTAGCCAGGGCATCGGTCACCAAAGATTTTCATTGGCTGGAGAACATCATGGGCCACTGCTGGCATGAAAGGCTGAAGGGTAGGTGACAGAACAATGCTCGTGATATCAGTATGCATCCCAGTATGCCTAGTATTTCCCCTGCTGTATCACCTTCGCCACCACCCCCTGCCTTTGGTGTTCTCTTTTCCTCCACCAGCTTTTCCATCCAGTAAGTCAGTAATTTCCTTGGCTCCAAGTCACAGTGACCAGCTAAAATATAAGCATCCTGCTTCATAAGGGGCTGCAACCTGTTCTCTACTTGATTCTGCAAGAAGTCCATCATCACTAAAACCTCTGCTGTGAATCCCTGTCTCTAACGAAAACTAACTTCACCTGTAAATCGGTATTAGAAGACTCAGGGAACTAAGTTCCTCCATGGCATCCTTAAAGAGTTTTAGGACTTCTATCACCTGTATGATATTTGCTCAATCCTGACAACCCAGAGGCCTGCCAATTCCGATTCCTGTCTCCAATGGACCATAAAGTGACTAACTGGGTTAGAAATTGGTTGATTGGGAGACTACAAAGGTAAATGGAGCTCACACTGAGAAGGATATTAGCAGTGGTGTGCCATAGAGATCTGTCCTTAATCCAATTCTTTTTAACATATTTTTTATAAGTGATATTGCGGAAGGGCTATCAGGTAAAGTTTGACAGTTTGTGCATGATACCAAAATTTGCAAAAGAGTAGACACCCAGGAAGGTCTGGAGGGATTTAGTGAAGCTTAAAAATGGTCAAGAATTTGGCAGCTGAGATCTAATGCTAAAAAATGCAGGGTCATGCATTTGGACTGCAAAATTCCAAGGGAGTGGTACAATGTATGGGGCAAAGTACTTCTGTCCATGAAAGAAAAGTGGGATCTGGGCATGATTGTTTCTGATGGTCTTAAAGTGACTAAAGAGGTAGAAAAGGCAATGGTGAAAACCAGAAGAATGCTTAGGTGCATAGGGAGAAGAATGGCCAGCAGAAAAAAGGAGGTGATAGTGCCTCTGTATAAGTCTCTGGTACTACCTCATTTGGAGTATTGTGTGCAATTCTGAAGACCGCACCTTCAAAAGGAAATAAACAGGATGGAGTCAGTGCTGAGGGTGGCTACTGAAATGCTCACTGAGCTTCCTCTTTATGCATACGAGGACAGACTTAACAATCTCAATATGTACTGTATACTTTGGAAGAAAGATGGGAGAGGAGAGATATTATAGAGATGTTTAAATACCTCTGTGAAATAAATTCACAGGAGGAGAGCCTCTTTCAATTGAAAGAAAGCTCTGCAACAAGGAGGCATAGAATGAAGATGAAAGAAGAAAGACTCAGGAGTAATGTGTGGAAATATTTCTTTATAGAAAGAGTGGTAGATGCGTGGAATAGTCTCTCAGTGGAGATGGAGAGACAAAAACTGTATCCGATTCAAGAAAGCATGGGATAAACACAGAGGATCTCTAAAGGGAAAAAAGGGACTATAGTTGTTGATAAGGAAGGGCAGACTGGAGAGGCCATATGGTCTTTACTTGCCGCCATGTTTCTATGCTTCAATGACATCTGATGTAGGACCACCTGTTACTCCACTAACCTTGTCAGCATTTTATAAGTGGAAGTCCAACTGGTCCCAACATCCTGCTTGAGATGGTGTAAACACACCCCTGTTGCTCCCTGCTTCTCATGCAGCTCACTTCCACCCTTCATACTCTGGTGAAAATACCCTGCTCTTTTTCGGCACTTCTCGATCAGTTGTCTCATGACAGAGTTGCTGCTTTCCTTGCGTCCCAGGCCCAGAGAGTCTCTGACAACAAGGTGAGTGTGTGCAAAGCATCTGAACCCACAACAAAACCCTCCTCCTTCACTGCTTGGACTATGTTCGTCCCACAAGGAAACCCACAAGCACGGCGCTCTGTTTATGCCCTATGTGCCAGCCCTGCAGCATTGCCCTTATTTCTGCTAAGATATAGGGCCAAGCGTCGCTGTCATCCATTACCTGAGCTATGCAGCACAGCCCATCAATGCCCTCCCCCCTGCTGCTGTCCCGGTATACCTACAGCCTGATCCTGTCTTGCCTTGCCTAGGTGCCACCAGTGTGCTGTCAGACAGAGACAGGCATGTCTAGTCCAGATATCAGTGGTGAAATGCATGCTACTACTAGCCTCTGCTTTTGCCAGCTTGCCTGCAGCTGGTGATGCAACTGATTATAGAGGTTGGGGATCATCTGCCTAGTAAAGGTTGTCCTGCAAGCCATTCAGTAATTGGGAGCTAAGATACAGAAACATAGAAACATGTCAGCAGAAAAAGGCCATATGTCCTATCTAGTCTGCCCTTCCATACCAACAACTATAGTCCCTTTTTTTTCCTTTAAGGATCCTCTGTGTTTGTCCCATGCTTTCCTGAATTCAGATACCATCCTCATCTCTACTACCTCCACTGGGAGACTATTCCACGCATCTACCACTCTTTCCATAAAGAAATATTTCTGTCTATTACTCCTGAGTCTAGCCCCTTTTACCCTCATCCTATGCCCCCTCGTTGCAGAGCTTACTGTAAATTGAAAGGCTTTTCTCTTGTACATTTATGCATTGGACATATTTAAACGTCTATCATATCTCCTCTATCCCGCCTTTCCTCTATTGTGTACCTGGTGAGACCGCACCTTGAATATTGTGTGCAATTCTGGTCGTCGTATCTTAAAAAGGATATAGCGTTATTAGAAAGGGTTCAGAGAAGAGCCACCAAAATGGTAAAGGGGATGGAAGGGTACTCCTATGAAGAAAGGCTAAAAAGGTTAGGGCTCTTTAACCTGGAAAAGAAACGGCTGAGAGGAGATATGACAGAAGTCTATAAATTAATGAACGGAGTGGAACGAGTAAACGTAGATCGATTGTTTACGTTATCAGAATATAGAAAGACTAGGGGACATTCAATGAAGCTACAGGGTAAACTATTTAAGACTAATAAAAGAAAATATTTTTTCACTCAACATGTAATCAAACTCTGGAATTTGTTACCTGAGGATGTAGTAAAGGCTGTTAGTGTAGCTGGGTTTAAAAAAGGTTTGGACAAGTTCCTGGAGGAAAGGTCCATAAACCATTATTAAGAAAGGACCCAGGATATCAATGCTTAACCCAGTACAAGCATTGCGGAACCTGTGTCTTTTGGGGAAACTGCTAGGTACGTATGACCTAAATTGGCCACTGTTGGAAACAGGATACTGGACTTGATGGACCTTGGTCTGACCCAGTATGGCATATCTTATGTTCTTATGTACCTATTAAGATCTTTAAGTCTGTACCCATATGGTTTATAATGAAGACTACTGACCATTTGAGTAGCCACCCTCTCTGCACGGACACCATCCTGTTTATATCCTTTTGAAGATGTGGTCTCCAGAATTGCACACAATATTCCTAATGAGATAGTACCAGAGACTTATACAGAGACACTATCACCTCCTTTTTTCTGCTGGCCATTCTTCTCCCTATGCACCTTTAGCATTCTTCTGGTTTTCACCATTGCCTTTTCTACCTCTTGAGTCACTTTAAGACCATCAGAAATAATCACGCCCAGGTCCTCCTTTTCTTTTATGGACAGAAGTACTTCGCCCCCTACACTGTACCGCTCCCTTGGATTTTTGCAGCCCAAATGCATGACCCTACATTTTTTAGCATTAAATCTTAGCTGTCAAATTCGTGACTATTCTTCAAGCTTAGCTAGATCCCTCCTTATGTTATCTACTCCTTCCTGGGTATCTACTCTATTGCAGATTTTGGTATCATCCCCAAAGAGGCAAACCTTACCAGACAGTCCTTCCACAATATCACTAACAAAAAATGTTAAAAAGAATCAGACCAAGGACAGATCTCTGTGGCACACCACTGGTAACATCCTTTTCCTCAGAGTGAGCTCCATTCACCTGTACACTTTGTCACCTCCCACTCAACCAGTTTTTTTTATTGTTTTCAATATGCGTAATGCAAAGAAAATGTTCCAAGCCCACATCAAGGAAGAAAACAATACATAAAGTCCCTGGTATCTTAAATAGAACCCACTTAAACATAGCCAATGAAACAATGAAATAAAGAAAAAGAATAAAAAACTGCTCTTGCTGGTCTGAATTAAAGAACATATATCGAGCACCCTTGTATACTAATAAACATTTACATGGGTAATTAAAAAAATTTAAAAAAGAGGTACCTAAGGTGAGGATCAGAGGTCTAAGCTCCAGTAGGATCTTCCTAAGTTTTTGTATAGATTTCGACACACCTGGGAAAATCTGTATGACCTTCCCACAAAATTTTTCATTTTTCTTAGAGAAATATAAATGAAAGTATACTATCTTTATCAGAGTCAGAAATAAAGATAACAATTAAAGTTGCCTGTGAGGAAATTTCCTCAACAGAGGACTCAAGAAAAAGCCGACAAATCTAAACTTGCTCCAGGGGTCAATTGATCCATTTCCCCTATTATCCACCACCGCACACTTTGTGCCGCTAGGAATATAATAAGGCTTAGATAGTTTAACCAATTCTGGCTCCGGAAGCAGCAAAACCTCTCTTAAGTATTGATAAAACTAAATCTGTGGTGATAGATAATGCGTCCGGAGAAAATTTAATAACCGTAGATTCTTAGCAGGATATGCATTTTCTAATCATTCACATTGATGGTGTAGTAATAGCAAGTCTTGAACGGAAGAGAAACATGCTGCCTGCAGGACCGAGATCTGTAATTCAGTTTTAACAGATCAGGATTCAACAGAAGAAAACAGTCTCATGTTCTGCAAGTTTAACAACGGCCTCTTTTGAAAAGTCAGAGATTTGTTTCAAGGATGACTGTAAAGATAGCTCTGTCCGCAAAACAATATCAACCCTTGGTGGGAGGAGTGGCCTAGTGGTTGGGGCAAGGTACTTCGGGCCGGAAGGTCGGGGGTTCAAATCCCACTGGAGGACAGCAACCTTGGGCCGGAAGGACTGGAGTTTCTAGTCCCACAGGTGCTCCTTGTGGTCTTGGGCAAGCCACTTAACCCTCCATAGCCCATGTTCCCTATAAAATAGTTCTCTGTGTGCTGTGCTTTCCTGTCTAATCAATGTGTTTATACCTCAAAAATTTCCTGTCATGATTTGACAATTTCCAATCTGTAATCAAACCGCTGCTGATCGCTGGAAGTAGCAGTATACAAATGTATACTAAATAAATAAATAAATAAAATAAATATCCCAAATATCATGCAACAAGATCTTGAGGGGTAGGTCTATCCACAGATACCCCAGCATATTCAAAAGGAACTGGTAAAGGGCCAAATCTACAAAGAATCAGATCATTATTGCTAGAGAGAGTCCCAACTGAGGAGAGGATGCCGACAGAACTTCCCGCAGACCCGTCTCTGGCAAGGAAGCCTTGGCAGCAAAACCTAAACACTGTCTGGGCAGGGTTGATGAACCCAAAACAGAAGGAGATTGAGAATCTGAGGACGTATTCACGGTTAGGTCAGAAACATCAGAGCCAGGTGCCTGCCCCAATGAATCCATCATAAACAAAACCTTAACATGCAAGTCCATAGGGCCAATAACCTTAGCCGTCTTAGAACTTACAAACTGCGTAGCCTCCTTCCGCTGCTTCCCCATAACAGAGCTGCAGTCTCATCTTTTCTGCTCCTCATTTGCTCCAAAGGGGCAGCGCCTGCTCCTTTGGACACACCCCTTCAGGCACACGCCCACGGGCAAGGACACGCGCCCGCAATGGGGCAAGGTTTTAAATAGCCGTTCAGCAGCATTGACATCAGATGCCAGGACAGCAGGTCCAGGAGTAAAACCAATGAGGAAACTAGAGTATAACACAGGCTACAGGTAATCCCAAAGTCCCTCAATGGGGCAAGGTTATAAATAACCCTTCAGCAGCACTGACATCAGACGCTAGGAATGCAGTTCCAGGGGTAAAACCAATGAGGAAACTAGAGTGTAACACAGGCAACAGGTAATCTCCCTCAACCAATTTTTAACCCCGTCAGTCACTTTAGGGTCCATCCTTAGGAAGCTCAATTTATTTATTAGTCACCTGTGTGGAAACGGTGTCAAAGGCTTTACTGAAATCCAAGTACACCACATTTAGGGCTCTCGCTCAGTCCAACTCTCTGGTCACCCAGTCAAAGAAATCAGATTTTGCCTGACAAGATCTACCTCTAGTAAACCTATGCTGCCTTGGGTTCTGCAATCCATAGGACTTCAGAAACCTCACTATCCTCTATTTTAGCAGCGTTTCCATTAATTTACTCACCTCAGAGGTCAGACTAACAGGCCTATAGTTCTCAACCTCATACTTGCAGTAGCCTCTTAAAATCCACCTTCTCAAACCTCTTCAGTGGATGGCCAAGCGATGGCCAAGCACTTTTTCAAGCAAAAGCCTGTTAAAGCTAAGTTAAGCTGACCGCTTTCTCTTATTTATAAGTTGATTATACAGTTCGAAGTTTACGCAGTTCATCACGTTTAAAGAGTTAGTGGATGCTTTTCCTTTCGCTTTTTCAGTTCAGAGCAACTACAAGATTAAAGGTCGTTGATGCAATAAGGGCTTTGCTCGAGCAGTTGTTACTGACTGGAGCTGGTTTGCCCGTTAAGTCTGAGACCTATTAGTTGCCTGAAGCAATAGCTCTGAATGAGTCTGAATTATTTCTACTCGAATACATCATTGTACTGCTGATATTAGCATACTTTGGGGTTAAACTTACAGAGTTTTTCCATTTTTGACCACTGTAACTTAGACAGTAGACTAGAGGAGGCCATAAGCATAGCCTAGGAATGACCTATTTCTTTAAGCATACTTGTGCCAATTCTGTTCTACTTCTCTTACTTACTTCTATAACCATTTAATTTTTCATATGTACTCTTCCCAAGCAAAATGATATGCCTGGGGTTTGCCCTTCACTGCCAAGTTACTCTGCCTGCCTGCTGTCACTCTTCAAAGGACTGGGGAGAAGAGGGATAGAATAGACAGATTATAGTAAGGTGCCCTCCCATCCCCACAGCTGCTGTCATAGACAATAGGTGAACAAGACTGTTACAGTAAAATTATTTCACTGTCTCTTATTTTCTGGTCATTCAATGGAATGGACAGATTTAGAGACAGTAACCTGTTCTTCCACCACTGCCACTGGCTGGGTTGCACACATAGGGTATGATTTTATAAGGAAGCTATGTAAAGATATGTGCCATTTAAATGCATGAGTTTCTATTTTAAAGCACTTATGGGCATGCTTTAGGCGGTTGCTA
This sequence comes from Ichthyophis bannanicus, assembly GCA_033557465.1. Lineage (NCBI taxonomy): Eukaryota > Metazoa > Chordata > Amphibia > Gymnophiona > Ichthyophiidae > Ichthyophis > Ichthyophis bannanicus. The sequence continues at coordinate 456,041 of JAWIIG010000038.1, read as the reverse complement.
TTCCTTAAGCACACACGTAGGTTCTATCATGCCCCATGGCTTTAAATACTGACTCCATAGTACATATATACCGTATTTTCACACATATAACAACGCATTATACGTTTTGCAAAAAACGCACTGCCCTGCACATTATATGTGTGTGTGCATTATATACGCAATTAACTCAACACGAAAAGAAATTCATAGTAGTTTTTAACTTTTTAATAACTTCTTTATTTCTGAAATGCTGAATTTCAATGAAACTAAATGAGACTAAATTAGACTAGCCAATTCTAGTTCAATTGACGTTATCATCATCTGACTCCTCGAACCCTTCAAAGTCTGTTCCCTCCTCACCATCATCATTGTCACTCTTTAACCCCAGTAACAGAACAGCCTGGTACCTACCTGCAAATTAACCAGAGGTCTAGGTAGATCCACCCAAGATGGCCTTTACAAAGATCTATTTGCAATTGTTAGATCCCTAACAAACACACCCAAAGCAGAATCCGAATCTGGTAAAAATAAGCATGCAAATACTAGCCACCCATATCGCAGATAAGCTGAAAAATAAATCCTGCAAATTTATCACCTTCACATATCCATGCTCAACAAACCCCAATAAATGGGACAACTTCCATTTAATTGATCAAAAACACCTCCTCAAGATCATTACAATGATCAACACCACAACCTCCCCCCTAGATCCATGCCCTGTGTCCTGGATCAAGTCCACCAAAACCGAACCAGCGCAACACCTCCTACACATAGTTAACCTTTCCCTTTCTCAAGGCATCATGCCGGATGCCCTTAAACTCACCTCCATCCGCCCCATACTAAAAAATAACACACTGGACCCAAAAGACCTGAGTTCATACAGACCCATAGCCAGCATACCATTTGTTACAAAAATAATAGAAAAAAACCATTCAACTCCAACTCCAAGATTACGTTGACCTCAACGCCCCCTTAGACACCCACCAATTTGGCTTTCGCCCCTTTCATGGAGTCGAAACCTTACTGGCAACACTGATGGACCACCTCATTAGAGGCACGGATGACCACAGGCAAGGATTCATCCTCCTCTTCATAGATATAGCATCAGCTTTCGACAATATCAACCACAACACGCTAATCGGAAAACTAGCATAACTAGGCATAGGTGGTACTGTTCTCCATTGGTTCAAATCTTATATATCAAATCGTACACCGAGAGTCCAAATGGACCAAGAAATCTCAGATACATTCTACCAAGATCAAGGGATACCTCAGGGCTCGGCCCTCTCAGCCTTACCTTTTAACTTATACTTGCAACCCATTACAGACATTTTCAGAAAATTTAACGTCGGGCATTACATTTATGCCGACGACATTATGTTGGCCCTCTCCATAGACACAAACAACCCTTCTTACTTCAATCTCTCAAAGTGCATAAGAGAAACTGAAGCTTGGTTAAAGTCCAACCACCTAAACATCAATTTCAATGTGTTTATATCCAGAAACCAAGACGCTACACACCCTGAAACTATCACGCTCAACAATTCAGTCATCCCTGTTAAATAAGAAGTAAAATATCTTGGGATAATATTAGACCACACCCTCAGCATGCTCCCCCAAATAAAACAAACAGTAACAACCATATTTTTCAAACTAAAAACTGTGCAGCACTTCCAACCTCTCCTGGACACTCATGACTTGAAGTCAGTAGTCAACACTTTAATCACCCCCCACTTTGACTATTGTAATAGTTTACTATACAGACTACCTCTCAAAAGCATAAGCTTACTCCAGAGAGCCCAAAACATCACCGCCAGGGTCAACACCAAAGCCCGTCTAACTGAACACAACTCCTATTCTACACGACCAACACTGGCTCCCAGTACTGAGCCAAATAAAATATAAGATACTCATAACAACATTTAAAGTGATTAACGATATCTCCCCCTCCTACATACACCACCTGAATTTAGAACACGCAAACGAAAGCACAGTTACTTACCTGTAACAGGTGATATCTTGGAACAGCAGGAATAAGTCTTCACATATGGGTACGTCGGTACCGACGGATCCTGTGCGGGAACGCTCCCCAGCGTCCAAAAAGAAAGCCTTTGGGAGCATCCCACATGTATGTGCGCTGCCTTCCCACCTAAAAACTTCCCTCTCATCAGTTGGGTTTGTAGCTGAGACCGAAGGAGGGAAGTAGACAAACCAGAAAGAGAGAGAGAGAGAAAAAGAGAGCAACTCCTAGGGGAGGTGGGTGGGTTGTGAAGATTTATTCCTGCTGTTCCCAGAGATCACCTGTTACAGGTAAGTAACTGTGCTATCTCCAGGAACAAGCAGGAATGAGTCTTCACATATGGGGACTCCCAAGCTAAGATGCCTAGAGGAGGCCCCAGCATGTTGCAAATCCGATGGATGGGCAATGCTTATCCTTTAGAACCCCAGGCATCTAAGGGATGGAGGGTAGGAGTTGAATTAGAAAAGAAAAAAAGGGTGCTATTGAACAGCTTGACTAAACAAGGTATCCAGAGGGGGGCCCTTGTGTAGATCATAACTGTTAGAAAAGATTGAATCCCAATTTTCTAATGTGGATCTTACTCAAAATATTGCAAAAGCATTTGTTGAGGCCAATATGGGTCTGTAATTGAGAGCCAGTATATTATCCTCAAAGAAATTCCCTCACTGTGAAGTAGAGGAAAAATAAATTTTGCAATACAGGAAGAGATAAGAATTCTTGATGGCTAGAACTAACCCCAGAATAAGAAGTGGGGAAGTTTAATGGGGTTGGACTTTAGAGAACTAGGTAAAGCTTCTGTAAAGTTCAAGTTTGAACTCTTTGTCCTTGGAGCAGAATAAGGCCCTAGGCAAGAGTGGAGATAAATCTGACTGGTTTGGATGAAAAGGTAGAAATACCCCTTACAGAAAAAAAGGGGTAGGTCTTTAAGACCCCTTTTATCCAAAAGGAAACAGTTATTTGTATTAGGCATTGGGCCTCCAACATCTTGAAGATCAGTAACAATCTTTCATAAGTGATGTCACTTATGATAATGACTTTACATGAAGAGCTTCAGATGTGACGTAAGGTTACGGTAAGAAGGTATTTCCCAATTTACCAGAGAAATTGGTTGTCCATTAAGTTTTATAATATGCTGGGACAGTATTAATATGGACAGTAAACAAATCTTTCAAAGTCAGATATTGTATAGAGATTGACTCAATAACAAGAAGGATTATCCAAGTTTTTGTTCCTTGTTCTATGTAAAAAACAGATAACATGTACCTTATCTGATGTTTTCTTGTTCTATGTAAACCGCGCTGATTATAAATAGAGCGGTATATAAAAGATGTTAAATAAATTAAATAAATTGATGGAGACTCTCTGCTTGGTTAAAAATGGAAGAACTATAGGAAAAGTTTCGTCGAAACTGGTATTATGTTCTTCACTTACAAGGAGAGGACTAGATTTCTTTTTTTTTTTTTTCAAAATTTTATTTAGAAACCATCAAGAAAAACAATAAATACACAACACGTAACAGCCTCTCCCCGGGGTTGACTCTTATCCCCGGTGGCAAAGCACATTGATGGTAACATGGATTTTCAAAATTTTTTACCCCAGCCCCCCTCCCACGGTCCCTCCCCCCCCCCCAGCAAGCCCAAGTCTGTGCCCCGCAGGACCAGCTCATAGAGTTCTACAGAGCACCCACGTAACACCGCAGAGAGGTAAGGTTATCCACAACCTAATTGCAGGACTACATTACGGGTCCGGGAACTCAGATTTTGGATATATGGATCCCAAAGCAGCAAGAAGGCGGTCCATCGCTTAACGTGGTCTCGGGCGGCTCTACACTCCAGGAGCATAAGCTGATGGAAGGAATTCCGCCACTCCCAAAAGGAGGGAGGGTGGCTGTCCCTCCACCGACGCAAGAGTGGCCCTTTACCCACCAGACATGCCTTCCGCACCAGCCAGCGATTCCATTTCCCCTTTGGAGAGGTAAGGCTCAGGAGATCCAGGGCAACCAAAGCGGCATCCCAATTAACAGGTTGTCCTATGAGATTGGCCATAAATAGAGAAATCCTCCGCCAGTATAGGCGAATCCGTCGGCAGCCCCACCACATATGCAACAGGGTCGCCATGGGCTCCGCACACCGCGGACAGCTACCATCCGCGGTCAAGTGGCAACGAAGGGCCCGCCGTGGGGAGAAGTGAACCCTAGTCAAACATTTAAATTGTATTTCCCACCAGCGGGCACCGTCCGCCAAGTTCACTACTTTCCGGAGGGCTACCATAATTGTATCATGGGGGATCTCCCGCCCCATTTCGGCCCCCCAGGCCTGTTCCACTCTACGATAGTCCGACCGCGGTCGAAACTGCTCCAGCCTAAGGTGAAAACCCCGAATTGACGGTCGTTCCGCGTCTCCTAGACCAAAGAACGCTATAATCTGAGCCGCTCGGTCGCTGTGTAGCTCCGCCCCTGAGAGGGAGGCCACATAGTGAGCCACTTGCATATATGCAAAGGAATGGTGGGGCCCCAGTTCATACTCACGAGACAAAATTAAAAAGGGTTTAGGTTTCCCCGCCAAATCCACCACACTGCCCAAATTACAGATACCTCTCTCCCCCCAGAGACGGAACGCGGCGGCATCGGTGCCTGGAGTAAAATTGGCATTCCCCCGGATGGGCAGCCAGCTCAACACCTTCCAACTACGGCCCCAGTAAGCATTCAGCTGCCGCCACGTCTTACATACCGGAGCTAGTAACACACTATCTGCAAGATGCGTAGGCCACTTGCTTACCTCCAGATGTAAGAGGGCCCGTAGAGAGTGGGGTGCCACATATGCCTCCTCCAAGGCCCTAGGCATATAAAGGTCGGTATCACCTAGCCAATCCCTCAGGTGGCGCGCTTGGCAGGCCAAGGCATAAGCACCGAGATCTGGAAGCCCTCACCCCCCACCCTCCCCACCAGTCGACCATATGGGATATGGGCTCTCGCCCCCCCCCCAGAGAAGGCCCCGAAACTCCGCCTCAAAGCGCCGAACATCCCGCCAGAGGAGCCAAACAGGGAGGGTCTGCAGCCAGTATAGTATCCGTGGCAAAAGCACCATTTTAATCGCCGCTATTCTCCCCATTAAAGACAAGGGGAGGGGCTGCCAAGCCTGCAACTGGGTTCTCACCTTGGTCAGCATCCGCTTCAAATTACTCCCATATAGTTGACCCGGCTGACAGGACAGTACAATCCCCAGATTTATGAATTGATTCACGGCCCATTTAAGAGGAAACTCACCCGGCCAGCCGCTCCAGAGGCGTCCCGAGACATCCAGGGCTTCAGATTTATCCCTGTTAATACTAAGCCCCGCAAACTGCCCGAAGGTTCGCAACTCCCGCAAAAGATGAGGCAGGGAATCTTGAGGTGAAAGCAAATGTACCAACAAATCGTCGGCAAAGGCAGATATCTTGAATTCTTGATTACCAATGCCGACTCCCCTTATTGTTCGCGATCCCACCACCTTCCGCAGAAGGGGGTCCAACGAAAGGACGAAGAGGAGAGGAGAAAGGGGGCAGCCCTGACGAGTCCCCCTTTGCAACGAAAAATTCTCAGATAGCACCCCATTACAAAGTATCGCTGCCGTCGGGTCCGCATACAGGCTCGCGACCATGTTACAGAATAAAGGCCCTATGCCATAGCGTGGAAGAATATACTTCAAATATTGCCAATCCACCCTGTCGAAAGCTTTTTCCGCATCAAAACTGACAAGTAAGGAGGACAGATGTCTATGCTGGACCCATTCTAGGGATGCAACGATTTTGCGCAAGTTGCGGACAGCATATCGCCCCTTAACGAAACCTACTTGGAATTTGTGGATCAGTTGCCCTAGAAACTCCGCCAGGCGATCCGCTAGGATTTTTGCCATTAATTTAAGGTCAAAGTTAAGTAATGAAATAGGGCGATACGAGGCCGCAGAGAGAGGGTCCTTCACCGGTTTAGGAATAAGAACAATGTGGGCATGGTTAGCCCCCCACCGAAAGTAACCCTGCTGCGCCCTCCGATTGTGTACTGCGGCCAACGTAGGGGAGATCTGTTCATTAAGAATTTTATAAAATTTGGCACCGAGCCCATCGGACCCCGGGGATTTGTAACAGCTGGCATTAGAAATAGCCCCTTGCAGCTCAGCTGCCGTAATCGGCCGGTCCAACTGTGCTCTTTGCTCCGCCGATAAGTGGGGCAAATCCAATTCCCCCACATACTCCGCCATCTGCGTGAGGGAAATCGACTCCGCTGTATAGAGGCTCTGGAAGAAGGATCGAAAAATTCGCGCTATCGCCAGGCTCTCCCGATGCAACGTCCCCAAGTCATCCCGCAGAGCTGGTACCAATTTGGAGCCCCTGGGTCCACGAAGGCACCTGGCCAATAATTTCCCGGGCTTATTCCCGTAACGGTATAGTTGGTAACGATAGTATAACACAGACTTCTTTGCCCGCTGGTGTAAAAGTTCATTTAATTCCATTTGAGATTCCCACAGCTGCTTTTTAAGCCCCGCCGTAGGGTTTTGGGCCAATCGGCGCCTCAGCCTCGTCACCGATCTCTCAAGAGAGATAATACGTTCGGCCCGCAGTCTTCTCTTCCTGGCAAGGAACCCTATAATGTCCCCCCGCAGTACAACCTTCGCAGTTTCCCAGAGCAACTCTGGGTCATCCTGGTGACCCCTATGATCAGCTTCAAATTCCTGCCACCGCTTCTGAATAAAAGAACGGAACTGCGCATCCCTATATAGTTCAAGCGGGAATCGCCATGGAGGGGTCCGAGGAGTGTTCCCATTCCAATAGATATCTAACCAAACAAAAGCATGATCAGATATCTCTACAGGCCCTATCTGAGCATCCTCAACTTTGGCAAACAGACCAGTAGAAATCAACAAGTAATCTATACGTGCACTGGTGCCATGGGCCCGAGATTGATGCGTATAATCCCGCTCAGCCAGGTGTAACAATCGCCATGGATCCACCAACCCCAGCCTGGAAGATAAACGTCGCAATGCCCGAACCGTCACTATTCTGTCTCTTGGCTCCCCCCCTTGCGAAGTATCGAGATCGACGTCCATGACACCATTAAAATCTCCCCCCAATATCACGGGGGTATCAGGCAACGTCTCGATTTTAGAGGCAAGACGAGCGTAAAGGGGCAAATCCAACACATTGGGACAATACACATTGCCCAGAATAACAGGCCTCCCCTCAAGGACTCCCTGCACCAGTACAAATCTACCCGACGGATCAACGAAGTCCCTTACAACCTCCAGCCTTATTCGCTTATGTATCAAGAGCGCTACACCCCCTTCTTTCCAAGGGCCGGGGCCCCCCACACCTGTCCCACCCACTCCCGGAAAAGTTTACGATGCTCCTCGGCAGTCTGGTGGGTTTCCTGGAGCATAGCGATGTCCGCCTTCTGCCTTGCTAAGGCCTGCAAAATTTTGGCCCGTTTAATCGGATTGCCCAGACCACAAACATTCCAAGAGATTATCTTAAGCGGCATGTAATACAAAAATGGGCCCACTATTATTCATCACATACCATACATGATACAGGAAAGGCACCTCCCCAGCCTGAGGTCCTCCCCTCCACCCCACAAAATAATAATTCCCTCTCGCCGTCCACTCCTCTACTGGTCCCCTAGGATACAGCTCTCCTCCTCCTCCCCCTCTCCCTCCCTTCCCCACCCCCCTCTCTACCCCTATCCTCCACCCCCTCTCCGCCCTCCTCACCACTCCAATCCCCCATCTCTACTACCATCCACCTCTCTCCCTCTCTGTGACTCCTAGATGCGTATAGTGCCCCCCCACATCTCCCTTATACCGACTCTCCTGCAGGACGTCCGGGGTCCCCCCCAACCCACCCCCCACAACGCCCGCGCCTCTCCCCACCCCCCCCCACCAGACAACCCCAACAGCCCAAGACTCCCCCCAACACCTTCCCGTACCCAAGGAACAGCCAACAGATAGTACTTAAAAAACAGCTTTAACAATCCCCTTACCACCCCCCCCCCACAAGGTTACCACCGCTGCCCCTTCACAGTCCAAAGCAGCGTGCTCCAAACTTGTTCTGTCGCTCCACACTCCTCTCCGCGCGGCCTCAGGTCTCGGCCGCCGCTGCAGCCCTCCGCCGTATCTCCTCCACATAGGGCGTTGCTGCTGTTGCTGAGTCAAAGGACTGGCGAGTCCCACCATGAGTGAAAATCAACCGGGCGGGGTATTGCACCATAAATTTGATATTGTTATCTATCAAGATCTGGCACAAAGGTCCATACTCTCGTCGTCGCTGTCCCAGGGCCGCCGAGTAATCCTGAACAATACGCAGCTTAACATTGTCCTTATGAATGGCTCCTTTCTTCCACACTGCACGCAAGACCGCTTCCTTTTGCGGAAATCGCAGGAACCGTGCCAGAACCATCCTGGGTCGGCCGTCACTAGCTCTCCTAGGCCCAACCCGGTGCGCTCTCTCTATTTGCACTAGGGTGCCCTCAGGATCATTCTCCAAGATTTGTTTCACCAGGTCCTCCAGGTAGGATTTTAAGTCCCGGTCCTCTATGGCATCCGGGATCCCCAAGAATCTCAAGCTGTTACAGCGGGACCTGTTCTCAAGGTCATCCAGCTTGGCCTCCTGGCCCTGAAGTAACTTTTTCACACGGGCCATCTCCTGCTGCAGCTCCAGCACATGTTCCTCCGTCCGCTCTATCCGGTGCTCTGCTTCTTGCATTCGGCTCCCCATAGCCTCCACTGAAGTTTGGAGAAGATCCATTCGGCCCCGCAGGTCTTCAAATTGCGCAGAGAGCGCCCCCGCCACAGCCATGGAGATTTCCTCCACCGTCCCCGCTTTGGCCTCCCCCTTCAGCGGCGAGGACTGCTCCCCCCCTCTGGGCAGCAGAGGGACCTTCTTCTCTACACGGCAGCCGCCCTTTGCCGCCATCGCCAGAGCTGCGTCTGTCTTCGGGGGTCTTGTCCCCCGTCCCTCCACCGTGATGTCAGGCTACGGCGTCACAGGTTTGCCCTCCGCGTGTATGCGCCTCTCCGGCTCCGCGGGGGGGGGGGGGGGCAAGGCCCTCTCCGTCCCAGGTTCCGTTGGCTCGTTCTGTTCTCCCAGGCGCCTGAAGGGGGGGCTTGGTCTGGGCTGATCAGCCCCCGTGAAACTCCCGGGGCTGACGAAGTAAGCAGCGGCCCAACCCAAGGCCCGGCAGGGGTTCTCCACCCCCCCGTTGTTTCGGTGTCTGCCGCCCTCCCGGAGCACTAGTTGGAGATGGGGAGGTGGGGGGAGCGAGGGGAGCGAGGGGCGACAATCGGGGAGGCACCCACCGCCACGGATCGCAGCTCCCGGACCCAACTGCCACTGCTGCTTACCGGCTCCCTCCGCGGCGTGGTTCTCAGTTGCGGCGCGATGTCTTCTGCTCCAGCCTCCCGGGTTTTAGGCCGCCGCCGCAAATCAGCTTGGGGGGGGGAGAAGTGAGAGCACAGGGGCGCCATCTCTCACTGCGGTCCGGTCGGGGAAGCAGGGGGGAGGTCCAGAACCCCGAACTTAGCCCCCGCTAGCACATTTTTCTTCGCTGGAGAGGCGAGGGGGCCCAGAGCTCGAGCAGCGTGCGACTACTCGCGCTCACCGCATCACCGGAAGTCCAGGACTAGATTTCTTTAAAAGATCTAGGTCCTGAATAACCAGATCTGGAGACCTATGTGAAGGAGTGCAGAGGAGATCCTTAGTCTTAAGACAGCAAGTCTGGATCCTTCTATAACTTCAGGTAGTAGCTGGAGAAAAAGACGCAATATAAGGAGATACCATGTTTGCCCCTCCATGAGGGCAATATGAGTATCATGCATCTTTTTTATTCATTATAAGCTACAATGACGTATAGGGAATTAGAAGGAAAGTAGTAATTAAGGACCGACTGCAGTGAAAAGAATGCATCCCTGTTGTAGGACTTCCAGTGAAATGTGGAACAACCCAGGGAATTCTGTAATTTTTTTACGCCTTCGCGTGGTCTAAGCCCTGGTTAGTTTTCCTTAAAAGAAAATTTTTAAGGAAGATGGTAAGAGTAGGAACAAACCAGTCATGTAGGAGTATGACTGGGCAGAGTCTACCAGCTGAAGCCCTTTTAACCATCTGGAAGCTACCTGCTAGGAGTAGCTCTTAGGCTCTCTGGCAAGGCCCATAGTTGCAGAGCTTCCTTATATACTGGCAGGGAGCATGTTGTAAGTTGGTTAGATTTGGCTCTTTAATTTCCAGTGTGCAACCTAATCTATTCTGTTGGAGCCAAAAAGAAATTAAGATGGCTAAGAATAGTAGACAGGCCTGATGCCTGCAACAATAAAGTGTAACCTCTCTTGGAGTTATCTATTATTAAAGCAGCAGAAAAAGTAGGTCCTATAGGTTGGAGAGGACCGACAGACATAATTTGGAGTGGTAATACTCAATTTCTGTCTGATAAGCTGCCTTAAAGAAGTATCTGAGATACATAGAGAAGAAGATGAACCACAAAGGGGAAGAAAACTCTGTATGGAAACTACCCACTGGAGTAGGTATTGAAGAAAAATCCTATGGGCTTAGAAAATAAGACCTCCAGTTGATTAGTAGTACTCTTAGAGACTGAAAGTCTGGACTAAGAGGGATAGAAAGTAATACAGAGTTGAGAGGACTTACAATTTGGTAAGTCTTTGAAGAGGTAGGGTCCCCTTGCGGTTAAAAGTATAAGATATCCTCGTACAGAAAAACTGTCAAGGTGAAGGGTATAGCTCACCTTGTTGTTAGTTGTTAGTTCTCCCTTTCTTTTAAAAGGAGAAACCTGTTATCTCTAGGGTATGATGGTCCTTAATAGCTCTTGGAGCTAAAAAGATGGATTTCCCTTGTAGTAAAAGATTCATGCCCAGAGTCGAGGATTGAGTCAATGTATGACTGGTATCTCAGCATGGATGAGATGAACCTTAGATGCTTCTGTTAAAAAGAAGTAGGCTCAGAGGTTCTAAACCTCACACAGAAAAACAGAGAATAGAAATATCAGAAACCCTGCGACTGCTGGGCTTGCTGAGGCTGTTGAGGTCTTGATTTTCTTAGCCTGGTTTGATGTTGCCTGTCTTTGGAAACATCTGCATGATGGGTAGGACATGAATAAAACTTTTTTCCCCTAGGGGGATAAAGCTTTTTAGGAGAGTTTTTATTGGCTGGGATAGAGGAAAGTTTTGACAATCCTCTGACAGTAAGAGCATCAGTGTTTAACTGAGTAGCTTGAAATAAAGCATCCTTGTTAAAGAGATTTTCACCAGTACAAGGAGTATTTCCCAGCCTTTCTTGTACCCATCTGTCCAAGTCTGAAGCTTGGAGCCAGGCCAGGCGTCGTGCTCCTATGGCTATAGCAGAAGTTCTGCTAATAGACTCAAAACAGTCTAGGGAAGCACGATTGAGGAACCTAGAGATATTTTGAGCATGATTGACTAGTAAGAAATAGTCTGCTCTCTTATGCTCTTGAAGGAAAGGGTTCAAAAGCTTTAAGCTTTTGTGACCTCTTCAAGAGACAATCCCATATAGAAAATATATGAGATAATTCTTGCTGAAAGCATGGATGCCTGGAAGCAGAGACGTCCAAAGGCATCTAAAGTCCTAGACTCACGACCTGGCGGATAAGAGGAGTGCTTCTTTGCACTCTTAATACGCCTCATTGCTGATTCTACAACAATAGAATGATGAGGAAGTTGAGTCTTTTGAAAACCTGGAGAAGGTGGCACTTTGTACCTAGTTTCAAGTGTCTCAGAATGTGGTGATACCGTTAAAGGAGTTTCCCACATCTTTAAAAGTAGATCTTGTAAGATCTGATGCAAAGGAAGCATGATCAGCTCCTTTGGCAACCAGGGGGATTGCAGGGTCTCTGAATCCCCTGGTAAGGATTCTTCACCAGGTATAGAAATGGCAAGTAACCTCGCCATATCAAGCAGAAAAGCTTGAAAAGAAATCTCCCCTGAGGAGGACCCTCTAAAATGAGGGGTAAAGGCTAGACTTGTTGAAGATTCAGCCTTGGTACCGATGGGTTCATCCCAGTCATCAGTATCGGAAGACTTGAAAGGATGAAGCATCGGATTTTCCCTAAATCGATGTCTTCGGTACCACCCGAAGTCGGTACCGAGACGAGTCGGTACCGAATCATCCATGCTAGGGATCGATTCCAGGCTCGGCATCGAAGGAATCGAGTCTGTCGAAGCAAGAATGGATGGTACCGACACCAATGCCGATGTCAATACCGGTACCGAAGGCGATATCAATACTGGAGGAACGGTCTGCAGCCACTCTAACGGTACCGAAGTAACTGAGAGCGCTAGACTACGTTCATCGGTGAGGAGTGTTTCATCCATCACCATAGCCGATGCCGGCCACAACCACCGAGCGGCCACAACCACTGAGCGGCCACAATCACCGAAGCGGCCACAACCACCGAGCATGGCCCAGGTATGTTCACCGAGGTGAGAACCCCGGGAACGACCTGAAGCCCCGTTAATGCTTTGGAGCCCGAAGACTCCCGCCGTGGCTTTATTGCCAAAATGTCCTCGAGGGCAAAGTCGGAGCAATCTCGATATTGGAAAGGAGATCTACCACTCGAGGACTGGCTAGTCTTTACAGACTTTTGTTTGGTTACCTGATTCTGTGGAGATATTCTAGCTGGTGACATCGAGTGCGATGTGAACCGGGTATCGAGCTGAAGACTTCTTCTGTTTGAACTCCAGCAGGAAAGACACTCCAGTGAGCAATGGTCAGGACCCAAATATTTTAGACATCAAGTATGGGTGTCTAAAAGAATATTTGTACCGCCACACTTAGAGCATTTCTTAAGGGTAGTGTCTGGCTTTTCCATAGCGGAAAAATGGAGGCCTAGTGGCCTAGAAACTGTCTGACACTAACAGGAAAAAATTTCTGTCAAAAAGAAGAAATTAATTAGAAAAAATAAAAGAAAAGCACCAGCAGTACTGGTGGCGTCGAGGGAAGGCAGACACGACCACAAAAAAGTAAGAATAAAAAGAAGAATTTTCTGCGGTGACAGGAATACGTCCTGCCGGCTCCGTGGAAAACGGAAAACTGATGAGAGGGAAGTGTTTAGGTGGGAAGGCAGCGTGCATGCGTGTGGGATGCTCCCAAAGGCTTTCTTTTTGGACGCTGGGGAGCGTTCCCGTGCAGGCTCTGTCAGTACCGACGTATCCATATGTGAAGACTCATTCCTGCTTGTTCCTGGAGATAAAACGCGACACTCGCTTGCAATACCCAAAGCCATCTGCAGGACAAGTAAAACCACAAGCTCTAGGGCCTTCACATTCACTGCGCCCAGCCTCTGGAACAAACTACCACTAACAATTTGCATGACCAAAGACTTACAGCTATTTAGAAAAGGACTCAAAACGTTCCTATTCTCTGAGCATTTTGGAAACTCAACTGAACTCCCACCCCCCTCACAAACAGATATACAATTCACCCAAGGAACAACGTAAACTATGCAACTTGATCCAAGATCCCCCGCACACATATGATTCAATAGAAATACTGGATACACCTTGTACCTTCACAAGTAATAATTAGTATATCCACCAAGCCCTGCTAAGTCTATACAATATACGATTCGCATGATATGTTCCTGCAAATAGTTGAAATAATGTTCCATGTAAAAACAATGTTCTGCTAAGTTTATTCAACACATGTATTCTTAGACTTGCTCCTGTAAATAGTTGAAACAACGTTCCATGTAAAATGTTCTGTTTTTGTTAAATAAATGTAAACTGCCCCTGATCTCTGGAAGGGGCAGTATAGAAAAAAACCCAATAAATAAATCATTGAAATAACTAAGAACCAACTGCAGACGCTCTTCTGTGATTTCTGAAGTGATGACTTCGTCACTGCTTCACCATTCGTATCCGAATGTGTCTTAATCTGCTGATAGACATTCCCAGCCTTTCTTAAGTTGTTGTGGATGGTTTGCAGCATTATTTTATCCCAAGCAGAAGATACCCACTTACAGACATCCAAAAACCTTGTCTGCTTCAGTCTTGCTGATGGTGTGAATTCACAAATCCCAAACTGCATCCATCTGCCCCACTCTCTTCTCACGAACGTCTTGAATGGGTGGTTAACCACTATATCTAATGACTGTAGCTTGCAGGTATGACTGCTAGGTATTACAGCTATGTGGACACCAGCAGTTTATATAATTTTGAACATAATTTACTTTGTAAGCAGCCATGGCGTTGAAAATTAGTAAGGACTTCTTCGAGAAGAATCCCCTCTGCCTGGCCATATAATATTTATCAACCTATACTTTCATAAGGTCACAGTCCATCCGTCCCTTCTTATTTCAATGGACAACCACACCGGTGGGCAGTTTTATGCGGGACATGGTTAACTCTTGAAAATTACCATCGGCTTTAATTTCACTCTACTCACAGTGCATCCAAGGACTATAGTGAAGCAGGCTCTCTCATGCCCAGTGGTTATAATGCTACACTTCATACCTGTGGCAGCTACAGTCCTGGTGGCAGGGATGTCGAAAGACATTGGAACTTTGTCCATATTTATAATGTCCATTGCAGAGAAACCATGTTCAGAGATTTCTTTGGAGACAAATTCACTGGTAGTCATTCATCTTTTACTCCCAGTCATCCAGTAGTCGCTGGCCTACAATGGTACTCATTCTCACTGAAAATCCATTTCTTTTCATGAATGTAGAAATCCACGTGAGACCGGCTTAGAAATCAGTGAGTCCTCTTTCATTTGCCAGAAAGCGTAGTTACTCACCTGTAACAGGTGATCTCCGGGAACAGCAGGAATTTAGTCTTCACATATGGGTATCGTCGGTTCCGACAGAGCCTGCATGGGAACACTCCCCAGCGTCCAATAGGAAGGCCTTTGGGAGCATCCCACAGCGCCTGCATGCTGCCTTCCCACCTTTCCATCTGTCCCTCTCCAGTTGAGTTATAGCTGAGACAAAAGAGAGAGGGAGAGAGAGAAAGGGAGATACAACTCCTAGGGGAGGTGGGCGGGTTGTGAAGACTAAATTCCTGCTGTTCCTGGAGATCACCTGTTACAAGTGAGTAACTACGCTATCTCCGGGAACAAGCAGCAATGTAGTCTTCACATATGGGGACTCCCTAGCTGCAGATGCCAGGGAGATGGCCCCAGGAAGTTGTCAGCCCCTGCGAGGGCCCCACTTCCCCCCATGGACCTCTGGCATCCTACCAGGGACAGTGGGTAGGAGTTGATTAAGTCTCAAAAAGGTGTTGAAGAACAGCCTGGCCAAACAAGGCATCCTGGCGGGAGTCCTTGTCTAAACAGTAGTGGGCTGTGAAGGTATGTACCAAAGCCCAAGTAGCTGCTCGTCAGATGTCGTCAACAGACACAGAGTGAAGATGAGCCATCTCGGCTGCCATGGCTCTCATATTGTGAGTGGTGACGTGGCCTTCAAGGAGAAGGTTCTTACTCTCATAGGCAAAGGATATGCACTGTGCGATCCAGTTGGACAGTGTTCTTTTGGAAACTAGAAGTCCCAAATGCCTAGGATCAAAAGCAACAAAGAGTTGAGAAGTTTTTCCATGTTGCTGTGTCCTTTGCAAGTAAAAGGCCAAAGCTCTTTTACAGTCCAAGGTATGAAGGTTCCTTTCTGCACTGGAGGCATGAGGCCTCAGAAAGAATACAGGAAGGTAAACCGCTTGGTTTAAATGGAAAGGCGAAACCACCTTTGGCATAAAGTATGGGTGAGTCCTAAGAACTACCTTATCATGGTGGAACCTTGTATAAGGAGGATCAGCCACTAACGCTTGCAATTCACTGATGCGACGTGCTGATGTGATTGCAATGAGGAAGATGACTTTCCAGGAAAGGAATTTCAAAGATATAGTGGCTAATGGTTCAAAGGGCGGTTTCATGAGCTGCCCGAGTACCAGATTTAAGTCCCATGCCACCGGTGGTGGCTTAGTGGGAGGCTTTGTTAAAAGAAGGCCTCTCATACATCTCGCTATGAGAGGATGAGAGGAAATAGATTATCCACCTAGAGCAGTGGTTCTCAACCTTTTTGGTACCGTGACCCCTTTTACCATTGGCCAACTTGTGATGACCCCCAATGATAAAATCAAATGTCTCTCTTCCTTTACCGTTAACGCATTGTCGCTGTAATCATTTGTTGAATTATTAATACATTATAGACCTTTGCATTATGTTTTTATTTATAAAATTTACTTATTTAAACCACAATAATTAATCACAATAACAAGTAACAATATTTGATTTCAAAATTATTATGATTTTGTAGTCAAATCACTAATATGAAATAAAATTATTTTTTCTACCTTTGCTTTCTGACCAATTTATTCTCTGATCATGCTGGTCCCGATCTGAGGCTTCTGCTTTCCTGTCTTCTCTTAGCTCTCTTTCTGTGGTCTATGGTCCATCTGCCATTTCTTATCTCTTCTTTCGTTTTCTTCACTTTTTTCCATCAGCCTATTTCCAGTCCCAGTAACCCTCCTCAATATCAGCCCCTTTCCAGTCCTCACTCTCAGTACCTTCCAATGTCAACTTGCATTCCCATGACTGCCACTGATGTCCATTCCCTTCCAGTCCCCCTCCTTCCCCACTGACCAGTCCCTTCTAGTACAAATACCATGGCAGCCCCTCTCAGATCCACTCCCTTCCAGTTCCATTCTCCCATCCCCTCGTATCAGCCCATTTGTAGCCTTAGCCCCCAGTTTTCTTCCAGGGCCAGCAGCTCTATCCTCCCCTCCCCACAATCAGCCATTCCCAGTCGAAGCCCCCCAATCAGCTCACTTCCAGTGGTAGACCCCCCTCAACCCCATTACCAGTGCTAGCCTCCCCTAATCAGCCCAATACCAGTCCTACCCCCCCATCAGCTCATTACCAGTCCTAGCCTCCATTAATCAGCCCATTTCCAGTCATAGCCCCCCAATCAGCTCATTTCCAATGCTAGCCTCCCATCAGTCCATCCTACCCCACCCCATCATCCCATTAGTAGTCCTAGCCTCCCCTAATCATTTCATTTCCAGTGCTAGTCCCCCCTCAACCCCATTACCAGTCCTAGCCTCCTCTAATCAGCCCATTTCCAGTCCTAACCTCACCGGTCAGCTCATTTCCAATGCTAGCCCCCCATCAGCCCATTATCAGTCCAAACCCCCCTTGATCAGTCCATTCCCAGTCCTAGCTTTCCCTAATCAACCCATTACCAGTCCTAGCACCCCCCATCTGCCCATTACCAGTGCTAGCTCCCCCATCAGCCCATTATAATCCTAACCCACACTGTCTCTCCCCTCCGTCCAGTATTTATCCCGTCTGTCCAGTATGTCCACATCTCTCCCCTTTGTCCATGTCAGCCCCCTCCCTCCCTCCCTCTATGTCAGCCCCCCTCTGTCCATGTCAGCCCCCTCCCTCCATCCACCCATCCATCCATCCATATCAGCCCCCCTCTGTCCATGTCAACCCCCCTTCCTCCCTCCATGTCAGCCTGCCATTTGTCCATATCAGCCGTCCCTCCATGTCAGCCCCCCCTCTGTCCATGTCATCCCCCCCTCCCTCCATCCCTCTCCCCCCATGTCAGCCCCATTGCAGGTTCACTGCCCACTCCCCTCCCCTCTCCCCATGTCTGCCTCCTTCTTCTGCAGCCGCGGCTCTCTGCCTCTTAGGGAACCGCGGCTGTGCCTGTGAAGCCGTTGCGGAGCCTTTCTGTCTCTAAACGGGCTCCGTGCAGCATGGTCCCGCCTCCAAAGGAAGTGGTAAACAACTTCCTTTGGAGGCGGGACAATGCTGCACAGAGCCCGTCGAGACGAGAGACAGGAAGGCTCCGCAATGGTTTTACGGGCATAGATGCGGTTCCCTAAGAGGCAGGGAGCCGTGGTTGCATTAGAAGGGAGGCGGTGAGTTTGCCGCTGCCGAGAAGCGGACTCGGCAGCAGCAGCAACTTGTGCGCTTTTTTAAAAAAAAAATTTTAACTTGGCGGAGTGAGGCGACTCCCGCTAAATCCTGTGGTGACCCCCATGGGGGTCGCAACCCACAGGTTGAGAACCGCTGACCTAGAGGCTTGCAAGAAGCTGCAATAGCACTAAGATGGACTCTTACTGAATTTGTCTTGAGACCCGCATTTGACAAATGAAAGAGATACTCCAGTATCGATTCCAAAGGTATCGCAAGAGAGTTAAGACCCTTCTGCGAGCACCATGTGGTAAACCTTTTCCACTTAAACGCATACGAGTGTCTTGTGGAGGGTTTCCTAGAAGCATGAAAGATATCCTTTACCTGTAGGGAAAGGTTAAGATCCTGAAGTTCTAGGCTTTCAGCAACCAGGCCCTGAGATGCAAAGACTGGGGATTGGGATGCCACAGCATCCCGTCCTCTTGGGAAAGAAGATCTGGAGTGGATCCCAACTCCAGAGGAGGAGCTTGAGAGAGATGTAGGAGCAGAGGGTACCACGTTTGCCGTGGCCAACGTGGAGCTATGAGGATCATATGACCTCTGTCTCTCTGAAGCTTGAATAGGATTTTGGGGATGAAAGGAATGGGTGGGAAGGCATATAGGAAGTCCTGACCGCAGTGGAGGAGGAAGGCGTCCCTTGCCTGACAACATCGAGCCGGAATTCTGGAACAGAACCGGGGAAGTTTGGCATTCAGCGGAGTTGCAAAGAGGTCTATGTCCGGGGTTACCCAAATCTGAAATATTTGGGCAACCTGGTCTGCATAGAGAGACCATTCGTGTGAAAGTAGAACTTGACTGAGTTTGTCTGCCCAAGAATTTTGAATGCCTGGAAGATACACTGCAAGGAGATGATTGTGATGCTCTCTGGTGAGGGCCCATAGTCGCAAAGCTTCGTTGCATAGCAACAGAGAGCCTATTCCGCCCTGCTTGTTCACAGAGAACATGACTACCTGATTGTCCGTTTGAACTAGGACTGTCTTGTAGCTGAGCTGGGCATGAAATACTCGAAGAGCAAGGAAGATTGCTCTGAGCTCCAGGAGGTTGATGTGAAGACAGGCCTCCTGTAGAGTCTAGGTACCCTGGGTAAAGAGATCGTGCAGGTGTGCTCCCCATCCCACCTGTGAAGCATCTGTTGTAAGGGTGGCTTGGGATAGTGATTGCTGGAAAGGAGACCCCACCAGAAGGTTTCTGGGTGATTGCCACCATTGGAGGGATGAAATAAAATGGTCTGAGTTTGTTATTTTGTCCGACAGGCAACCTGAGGCCTGTGTCCACTGAGTGGATAAAGTCCACTGGGCCACTCGCATATGGAACCACATGCACGGTGGATGCCATGTGGCCTAGCAATTGTAGCATTTCCCGAGAAGTGAGACAAGGTTTGAGCACTGCTTGGGAAGATAGTTGTACTATGCGAAGACAGCGGGGCTGCGGAAGGTATCCAGATGAGCTCCTATGAACTCTAGGGACTGAGTGGGAGCAAGATTGGTTTTTGGGATGTTTATGACCAGTCCCAAATACTGAAGGATTCGCATTGTGCGACAGAGCAGAGCTAGCTTCTGGCACTGTAGGGGCTCGAATGAGCCAGTCGTCTAAGTAAGGGAAGACGAATATTCCCAGAGTGTGGAGAAATGCTGCTACCGCAGCCATGCATTTTGTGAACACTCTTGGCGCAGATGCCAGGCCAAAGGGAAGAACCTTGTATTGGTAGTGCTTTCCTTGAAACAGGAATCAGAGGAATCTCCTGTGATTTGGATGGATGAGAATATGAGTATACGCATCCTTGAGATCTGGAGAACAAAGCCAATCCTGACTTTGAAGGTATGGCAGCAGAGTTCCTAGAGAGACCATTTTGAACTTCTCTCGGAACAGATATTTGTTCAATTCTCTGAGGTCTAAAATCGGTCTGTGTCCTCCTGTTTTCTTTTGAAAAAGGAAATAGGGGGAGTAGAACTTTGTACCCTGATGGAGAATGGGTACTTCCTCTATTGCTCCTTGAGCAAGGAGCATTGTGACTTCTTGACCTAAGAGATTGTCGAGAGAGGTCTGAGAATTGAACTGTCTTATAATTGTAGGAGGGGGCAGGCTGTGAAAATGAAGCTTGTACCCCTCTCGTATAATGGACAGAGTCCAATTTTCTGCTGTTATTTGGTACCATCTGTGGGCAAAATGACATAACCTGCCTGGGATGGTTAAGGGTTCTGGACCCTTCAGGGGCAGGAAGGCGAAGTTCTCTAGAAAGGAGTCAAAGCCCCTGAGGAGGCTGAGCCTGCTGAACTGGCTGAGGTTTTGCAGCTTTTGCCTTCTTTTGTTGTCTAGGTTGTTGCTGCTGTCCCTTTTGGGCAGTCTGACCTGGACGGTGTCCCTGTTGGGTATAGGAAGGATAAAACTTCTTTTTCTTAAAGGATCTTTTCTTTGCAGGATCGGCTGTAGATTTGGAAATCTATCCAGTGTGATATTGTCAGCATCTATTTCGTTAGCCTTCTCCTGCCAATTCTTGCCAAAGAGATTTTCTCCTGTGCAAGGAATGTTTCCTAATTTATTCTGTACCCAAATTTCCAAGCCAGGCGATCCGACGTGCACCAATGGCAATAGCAGAGGTTCTGCTTATGCACTCAAAACAGTCAAAGGCTGCACGATTAACAAACTTGGAAACATCCTGAGCATGTTTGACAAGAGTGAGATAGTCTTGTCTTTTGTCATCAGGAAGAAGGGGGCTCATAAGCTCCAAGTCTCCTGTGACCTCTTTAAGGAACATCCCCATATACAAGATATAGGAACTAATCCTAGCTGAGAGCATGGAAGCTTGGAAGCATCGACGCCCAAAGGCATCGAGAGTCCTGCATTCACGACCTGGAGGATTGGATGAATGTCTCTTTGCACTTTTCATCTTTCTCATGGCTGATTCCACCACCATTGAATGGTGTGGTAATTGAGTTTTTTGTAAGCCAGGACAAGGTGGAACTCGATACATGGTATCAAGTCTTCGAGAATGAGGAGATATGGTTAAAAGTGTTTCCCTCATCCTTAGCATAAGATCATGTAAGATCTCATGAATAAGCAGAGTAGCTGCTTCTTTAGGAGCCTTAGGGTATTGGAGGATTTCCAACTCCTTTGCCCTAGGCTCTTTTTCAGGAGCTACTGTGATGGAAAGGCCTCGGGCCACATCACAGATAAAGTCCTGAAAGGAAATATCCTCTGGCAGAGACATTCTCACTGAGGAGAAGAGGAATCCTCGGGGAGAAGTACTCTGGTATCGGCAGAGTCTTCAGAGTCTACAGACTCATCCGAGGATTCAAAATACCTCCGATCCCAGTGATCGTGCAAAGCATGGTACCGGTATCGATGGAAGTCAGTATCGGGTTGTTCTGGTACCGATCTGTCGATGCCGGAGAGAGACGCATGACTTGGTACAGGTGGCATACCCGCCGATGTCGATGCAGTCGGTTCTGGTATCGGTTGAGGTGTCTGAAGCGGTTTCGACGGTACCGAAGCCGTGAGAAGAGCCGCTAGACTACGTTCAATAGCAAGGAATCTCTGGTCTATCAACGCTGCCGATGCTTGGGTGTCGGTACTGGTAGAAGCAGCCGGAACTCCAGAGCATGGCGCCAGTAGTTCTGCTGAGGTTGAGGCCTCGAGAACATCCTGGAGCCCCGTTAATGCTTTGGAAGCTGAAGCCTCCTGGCGGGGCAGTTTTGCCGGTGAAATTTCCTCAAGGGCAATGACAGGGGCATCTCGATACTTAGAAGGAGATCTACCCTTTGAGGAATGGCTAGATTTATGTTTAGTTACCTGAGATCCATGGGAGGAAGATGAAGCCCTGGAGGACGTCGATGCAACAGACGCCACGTGTGAGGGAAAAAGGGTGCTAAGTTTAGCAGCTCGGTTCTGCCAGCCCTTTTTTGACATCATTCCACAGGAGAGGCACTCTGAAATAGAGTGGTCAGGACCTAAATATTTGAGACACCGATCATGGGTGTCGGTGACGGAAATGGTACTGCCACATTTAGAACATTTCTTAAAACCTGAAGCAGGTTTTTCCATTTTTGAGGAAAAATTGGGCCTAGTGCCCAAAATGGCACCCAGCACCAAAGAAAAAAAGTTTCTGAAGTAAAGCACTTCAGAAACTATAGTTGTGTTGGGTTTTTTTTAGAAGAAAGAAAGAACCGGCGGTACCGGTATAACATCGAGGGAAGGCAGATGCGACCACAAAAACAAAGATTAAAGACAAAATTTTCTGCAGTGACAGGGTATGGGACCTATCGGCTCTGCTGAAAATGAAGAACTGGAGAGGGACAGTTGGAAAGGTGGGAAGGCAGCACGCAGGCGCTGTGGGATGCTCCCAAAGGCTTTCCTATTGGATGCTGGGGAGCGTCCTGCGCAGGCTCCATCGGTACCGACGATACCCATATGTGAAGACTACATTCCTGCTTGTACCTGGAGATACTTCGCTTTGATCTGAATTGCAAAAGTAGAGATAGCTTGATTTTGTTCCCTCCGAGAAAGCACAGTTACTTACCTGTAACAGGTGATCTCTGGGAACAGCAGGAATAAGTCTTCACATATGGGTACGTCAGTACCGACGGAGTCTGCGCGGGAATGCTTCCAGCGTCCAATCAAAGAGCTTTTGGAAGCATCCCACCACGCCTGCGTGCTGCCTTCCCGCCTTTCCCAACTGCCTCTCCTCAGTTAAGTTTTAAAGCTGAGACAAAGAGAGAGAGAGGAAAGGAAAGATAGATAGAGATACAACTTCTGGGGAGGTGGGTGGGTTGTGAAGACTTATTCCTGCTGTTCCCAGAGATCACCTGTTACAGGTAAGTAACTGTGCTATCTCCAGGAACAAGCAGGAATGAGTCTTCACATATGGGGACTCCCAAGCTAAGATGCCTGGAGTCCCAGCATGTCATAGGTTGGAACATGCTATCCCCCACAACACCAGGCATCATGAGGATGGAGGGTAGGAGTTGAAGAAAGAAAGGTGCTATGGAACAGCTAACCTAGCATAGGATTGCAGACAAGGAGTCCATGTGTGGATGATAATTGTCATCAATGATATTGCAAAGAAAAAATATTGCAATATGGACCTCCCCTAACAGGACTTCAGAGAAGTATGGAGGTTCATGGGATCTACTGGGGAACCCAGTAGAGGAACTTCAAGAAGGACCTCACTGTAAGTGGAGGTAGTAAACCTGTAGGAAAAGCAATGGAGGTCAGAATCCTGAAAGGTAACAGGTAACCCCAGTAGGAAAAACTGGGGTAGTACAAAAACGGTGGGCCTTCAGCGGAAGGCTTTATGATAAAAGCCGAACTCTTTTGGCAGCAGAGTGGCTCACTCTTAGGAACAAAAAGAGAAAGGCTAACCGATTTGGACAAACAGACCCAGTCCTTGTGGGGAGAAAGGGTATGGGAACCCCTTGTATCCCAAAAGAAAGGACAAACGCCGGAGGCGTTAGAGCCTGTGATCAGCTGAAGATCCGCAATGTCTCTCCTAACTGAAGTCAGCTGGGAGGGATATTGGAACATGGAGAGCTTCAGAGGTACCTAACCTTAAGGTTATGGTAGGTGTTAACTACCACCACTGTTCCCTCTAAGCTGTGCGCGTGTGCGCGCGCACACATCTCGCCGAGAGAGCGCACATACTTTACAACAGAGCGCACAAAAATTACGGTTCTGATTATGATAGAAAACAACACAGATGTCTTAAAATTTAAAAGTTGTTGTGTATTTACGGTTTTCACAAGTTCTACAATATTTTCTAGTGCAATCAATGTGGTGTACATACTGTATTCTGATGTGTAGTCAAATTTTAAAGTATTTAACTCCGAGTGTCGTTATGTGGCGCACAAAAATTTAAGCTTACTTCAAAAGCTGCACAGCTGATATTTTATGCGCACACAGCCTACAGAAAATTAGAGGGAACATTGACTACCACCAAAGTGGTTGTGAGTGTAGGACCCCAAAACATGCTGGATAGCATAAGTATGGGTAAAGCCCATCTGTCAGAATCATATAGCTATATGAGCCTCGACAGTCAGGTAGATAAAGCAGAATACATATCTACCAATAGTAAAATATCTCGACAGATACATATATATATATATATAACATTTAGATATATGAGAATATATCTATAGTGAGATATGAAGGGCATAAAATACACACAAATGATAGACATAGACATCTGTAAGATGTGTGCTATAGGTATGAATATATAGGCCTCTATATGGAAGTCTGCAATGAAGCAGACAGAGATATGCCTACAAAAAGGTATTCACATAGGAAAATGTGGAGAGGAAAGATTCATCTAACAACAAGAAGGTGGAACCTACTTGAGAAGATATATAGAGAATCAATTCCCACTGGTTATGGCTACAGGGATGCTAGGTAGTAGAATAACCAGGATGGTTACGTGACAAGCAGAGGATGATATCAGTCTGCAGCCAGCAAGTCCCGAGTATTCTAGAACTCTAGCATGGTAAGTGAACAGAAGATGCATAGGAATGAGATACCATGCTGACCTGCTTAAGGGCAAAAAGGGTATCATGCGTTCTTACCATGAGGACGAGCTGGAAGGAGAAAACATATTCCCGATTGGAAATACTATGGACCAAAGCAGGGAATTAGCAACTCCTCAAGCTTTCACGTATGAGGAGGCCTATGTCCTTTATATTAAAAAGGAGAACTTTTCTAGTCATGGGAGACATGACTGAAAAAGCCTTTTTCAACCATCTAGTATAGCTGTTGGAGAAAAAGCCCCCCATGCTCTCTAGCAAGGGCCCATAGTGGAGAGCTTCTCTGTAGAATTGCAGAGAGCATGATGCAGGAGAATGAGGAGATAGAACTGGCTGCTGGAGAGCCAGTACCTATGTCAACGATGCTGCCAAACCCAGGGGAATGGAGATGGCAGAAAGAGAAGACAATCAAACAAGCTTGTAGTGAAAAAATTTCCAAGACAGACGACAGCACTGACTTGGAGCCACTACTAAGACCAGACAGAATGTTAGTGGAGGACAAATCTGGTTGCTGGTGGAGAAGAACCAGTGGTCCAAACATTAAGGCTCCTGCATTGGCAGCTGCTTGCCAGACAGCAGAAAGAATGGTACTGTTTAAAAACAGAAAGAACAGACAAAGCAAGAGTAGAAAACTCTGGACGTGTCTGATGAACTGCTTCAAAGCAAGATTGAAAAAGAGGAGTCAACTCAGAAGAGTTCCGCACTGGAAAAGTAAGAAAACTAGAGAGGCTGAAGAAAAAGCCCTCCAGTGAAGCAATACCGCTCTTACAGAGGAGAAACCTGGTAAGAGGGTAAAGAGATTGGAGCTGAAGAAAACTTACAAAGTAGTAAGTTTATAGAAAGGAAAAAAGACATGCTGGCACAGGAAACTATCGTTTGATAGTGGATAGACCTCTTTCCCTAGCAGGAAGAAGAGGAGAACCTTGCGACCTAGAAGCATGAACATCCTGACAGCTCATAGAACATAGAAAGAATGGATGTCTTTCGGGAAGAGATCCATGTTTAGGATTTAGAATGACAGCAGTGGATTGCCTCTATTGAGAAGAAGCAACTGCAGATTCTAATCCCAAGAGTCACAAGCATCTGATGGACTGATCAGAAACCCTGTGGTTGCTGGGTTTGCTGAGCCTGGCGAGAGGTTGAACTCTGCAGACCAGGACGATGCTTCCCCTGTTTGGGAACATCTGTATGACGGGCAGATGATGCATAAAACCTTCTTCTCCTATGGGAAGAAAGTTTGGCAGGACATTTCCTACCTACTGGGACAGAAGAAGGTGCAGAACAGCCCCTAGGAACAGGTAAGTCAGTGGACAACTGAGTAACCTGACGTAAAGACTCCTTGTTAAAAAGATTGTCTCCAGTGCAAGGAGTATGTCCCAGTCTGTGCTGTGCCCATTTGTCCAAGTCTGAAGCTTGGAGCCAGGCTCTACGTCGTGCCCCTATAGTTATAGCAGAAGTCCTGCTAACAGACTCAAAAGAGTCTAGGGAAGCACGAGTAAGAAACCAAGAGATATTCTGGAGATG
Organism: Ichthyophis bannanicus; assembly: GCA_033557465.1. NCBI lineage: Eukaryota > Metazoa > Chordata > Amphibia > Gymnophiona > Ichthyophiidae > Ichthyophis > Ichthyophis bannanicus. The sequence continues at coordinate 430,046 of JAWIIG010000038.1, read as the reverse complement.
CTTGAGCAGTGAAGAATAGTCTGCACTCTTGGACTCTGGAAGAGAAGGAGTCAAAAGATGTAATTGCTTTGTGACCTCCTCAAGAGAAAGACTCATATAGAACATATATGAGAGAATTCTTGCAGAAAGCATAGATGTCTGGAAGGTTTGACGTCCAAAGGCATCTAGTGTCTTAGACTCACGACCTGGCGGATAAGAAGAGTGCTTTTTCTTACTCTTTACCCGCCGCATTGCTGATTCCACTACTATGGAATGATGAGGAAGTTGAGTCTTTTGAAACCCTGGAGAGGGGGCACCTGATATAAGAGATCAGTTGCTCTGGAAGGTGGGGGTACCCTTAAAGGTGTTTCCCACAGTCCTAGAAGGAGATCCTTCAAGGAATGATGCAAAGGAAGCAATATGTTCTCCTTTGCTTTGGTAGAAACAGAGCCTTGTGCAGGATCATGTCCTGGGATAGGAATGGCAAGAGATCTTGCTATATCCAGGAGGAAACTCTGAAAAGAGGGATCCCCAACAGGACTCTCCCTTGGACAGGTTAGATCTGAAGAACTAGCCTGAGCACCGACAGAGCTATCCAGATATATAGGAATAGAAGATCCTGCAGAGTGCAGTGTGGAATGCTTAAAGGATGGTCGCCGGTACTGGCTGTCAGGAGCAGCGACCGTCATTGTCCATGCCAGGTATTGACTCCAAGCTTGGTATAGAAGGGAGCGATCCTGTTGAAAAAAGAATGGCAGGAGTTGGCCACGATGCTACTGTGGATACCGGTACCGATGCCAATACCGGTACCGATGTCGGAGTCGAGCCCGACAGAGACATCGGAGCAGTCATCAGTGACCGTTCAATCGGTACCGAGGTAACCGAAAACCTCCGGGTGCTATCCTCGGTACCGAACCCCCGATATCGATCAGTGTCGGTACCAAAGCGTATTGGTACCCAGTCGCCCAGACTAGAGATCGATTCCAAACTCGGCATCGAGGGCAGCTCAATCGGCCTCGAGGGAACCGAGAGTTGCGGATCCGAATCATCGGAACCAAGCCTTCGGTACTGCCGAGAGCCGGTACCAAAGCGAGTCGGTACGCAGTCCTTCAGACTGGAGATCGATTCGAGACTCGGCATCGAAAGAAGCGAGGCTATCGATGCACGTCTGGAGGGTACCGACGTCGGTGGTAGTATCGGTGCTGGCACCGATAATGGAAAGTCAGTCTGGAGTGTATCCACCGGTCCCGAAGGCACCGAGGACGCCAGATGACCATCCATGGTGAGGAGTGTCTCATCCAACACCAGTGCCGATGCTGGGGTATCAGTACCGCTCGAAGCGGCTGCCACCACCGGATACGGCTCAGGTATGTTCTGTGAGGGGTGAACCCCAGGAACAACTTGAAACCCCTGAAAGGCTTTGGAGACCGAAGACTCCTGCTGGGGTTTTGAAGCCAGTGGGCTCTCGAGGGCAAGGCCGGAGCCGTCTACATGTTGTGCATGAGACCTACCACTCGAGGGCTGGCTAGTCTTAACAGACTGTTTGTGGGTTACCTGATCCTGTGTGGAAGAAGAAGGGGACGGTGCCCCGAAGTTGGAGTGAAACCGTGTATCGAGGGAACCCCGATGTTGAAAACCTCTTCTCACCAAACTGTTGTCAGGACCCAAGCAGGTTATACACCGACTTCGAGGGTCTAAAAATAAAGTTGTACTGCCACAGTCTGAACATTTCTTGGAGAAAGTGGCTGGCGGTTCCTTGAAGGAAAAGAAGAGGCCTGAAGGCCTAAGAAACCGCGGGACACTATGAAGAAAAAATATCCCGTGAAAAAGGAAGATTTTACAAGAAAAGAAAAGAAAACACCAGCGATACCGGTGGCGTCAGGAAGACAGCCGCGACCACAAGAAAACTAAAGAAATAAAACAAGAATTTTCTGCGGTGACAAGAGGACGTCCTGCCGGCTCCGCGGAAAACAAAAACTGAGGAGAGGCAGTTGGGAAAGGCGGGAAGGCAGCACGCAGGCGTGGTGGGATGCTTCCAAAAGCTCTTTGATTGGATGCTGGGAAGCGTTCCCGCGCAGACTCTGTCGGTACCGACGCACCCATATGTGAAGACTCATTCCTGCTTGTTCCTGGAGATAGAACGCAGTCTCTCAAGCACTGTTCCCTCTAAGCTGTGCGCGTGTGCGCGCGCACACACCTCGCCGAGTGAGCGCACATTCTTTACAACAGAGCGCACAAAAATTACGGTTCTGATTCTGATAGAAAACAACACAGACGTCTTAAAATTTAAAAGTTGTTGTGTATTTACGGTTTTCACAAGTTCTACAATATTTTCTAGTGCAATCAATGTGGTGTACATACTATATTCTGACGTGTAGTCAAATTTTAAAATATATAACTCTGAGTGTCGTTATGTGGCGCACAAAAATGTAACCTTCCTTCGAAAGCTGCACAGCTGATATTTTATGCGCACACAGCCTACATAAAATTAGAGGGAACATTGCTCTCAAGTCATTCTCCAATTCAGGACATTTTACTTTGGGCCCACAAAGTGAGTGTTTGTGAGGGCCCATATTCTCAAACTCCTTTTTCTCTTTTCTCCATTCGCGAATGGACGTCTCTCCAAACTTGAACTCTCTCGTTGCCACTCTTGCTTGTTTATTCTGCTCTCACAACGACTTTTAGTTGAAGTTGGTGGTATAAGACTAGTATTTCATTCCTGGCATGGTCAACAGCAAATAGGGTATGCGCGGGCATGTTATCCGAAAATTCTCTAACAGAATGGCATCATTTCCGCGCATTATACGTGGGCACGTTATTTGCATGAAAATAGGGTAGGTGCAGTTTGTGTGAGTTAGAACTAATATTTGTTCTCAGTCAGCTGTGATGGTTAAATATCCTCCAGATATTCAGCCGCAATAACCGGATAGCAGCTGCCACTATCCAGATAAGCATGGCACTTATCCAGAGAGTGGCAATTTTCAGCCTCTATCTAGATAAGTTATCCAGGTAGCAACTTAGGCCAGCTTTTTCTGCTATTCAAATTACCCAGATAGCAGCTGAAATTGCCACTATCTAGGTAAGTGCCCTAATTATCTGGATAGTGGCTACACTGCCCTGCACTTATAGTGCAGCAACAGTCTGTGGAGATAATCAGTGGCACAAAATATCTTTGTGGGTGCCCTTATCCGGAAAACCTTTGTGGTTAGCCAGAAGAGGGATTATGAAAATTGAACCTATGTGTTACTGTAATATTTCATAACTTAACATTACCCCTATACATCATACTTGGATTGCTTGAACAGAGGGAAAGGATTATACTTACCACCACCATGAGTGTAAGAATCCTGGAGGTTCCCCCAATGTGATGTTTTTTTCCCATCTTATCTAAAACGAACAAGCAGACAATATTTAACCTTTCATACTAATCATACATTGTGATGTCTGTAAAATAAAGTACTGTTAGTGAAATAATGCCAACGTACTTTATGCAGTGAAGGGTCATAGCTATCAAAAAATGACTTTTTTAAAATACCTGCTTTTTACAACTTTGCCAGAATAGTGATATAAAAAAAAAGCTTAATTTTAAAAAAGCCAGAAAAGCAGATAGATCAAAGTATACGGTACACATAATAGTTTGAAATGACAAACAAATCAAATACTTGTCACATAGAAGCAGATGGCTGTAGTGAACTACTGTTCAAACCCTACATCTGCTGCATGTCCAAGGTCATTTGCTATGACCTTGAACAGGTTACTTCACCTCCAGTAGTCTCAAGAATCCAATCAGATTATAAGCGCCTCAAAGGAAAGATTCAATGCGTGAATGTAATTTGTTGCTTGGTGGTGCTATATAAATGCTGAAATAAGTACACAGACATGAGTCTCCACTCGAACGGTAATGCAACTACCTCCACCAACTCGATACCCACCCATCCCAACTAGACATACGAGTTCATTGTACAATGTTGTTAAGTACCCTCATGTTAGATGTAACCCTCCAATTGTGATGTGACCACTTTGATTGTAGGACAAGGTGGTATACAAATCTGTCTAAATAAATAAATAAAATTAGAAAGAAAAAAATTCCACTAATTTCCTAAAGGAAGTTTTGCCAGAGACAGAAGTAAATCTATTAACATAAATTCAAACATTATAGCCAGAGATACTGATCCGCACTGCCATGGTAACATATTGTTATTAGCTAGGTCCCATTGCATAAAATGGAACCTACAGTAAAACAATATGCATTAATGGCATTAGCATGTGTGAGTTACTAGCATGCGTTACTGCATTATCTCTTAGCAATTACTAGAGTAAGAAAAACTCCCTGTAAAGAGGGCCAGTGTTACACATGCTAGGGTCCTGGGCAGATATTTAGTAGAGTGTCCAAGAGACAACAGATAACCAGCAGGCAGCTTTCTCCTTCAGTTTTGGGCAGGCTTGGAATCCTCGGAATCCCTCTTTGGAAGGGGCTTCAGGCTGCCCTGGTTACACCAGCAAACCACTAAATGCATACAGCCCTATTAAGGTAACACAGGAGAGGGATAAAGAAATGTTACACACCTGATCAAGCACAGTTACTTACCTGTAACAGGTGATCTCTGGGAACAGCAGGAATAAGTCTTCACATATGGGTATCGTCGGTACCGACGGAGCCTGCGCGGGAACGCTCCCCAGCGTCCAATCAGAAAGCCTTTGGGAGCATCCCACAGCGCTTGCGTGCTGCCTTCCCGCCTTTCCCAACTGTCTCTCCTCAGTTGAGTTTTAAAGCTGAGACAAAGAGAGAGAGAGAGAGGGAAAGGAAAGATAGATAGAGAGATGCAACTCCTAGAGGAGGTGGGTGGGTTGTGAAGACTTATTCCTGCTGTTCCCAGAGATCACCTGTTACAGGTAAGTAACTGTGCTATCTCCAGGAACAAGAAGGAATGAGTCTTCACATATGGGGACTCCCTAGCTTTAGATGCTAGGGAGAGACCCCAGAAATTGTGTCTCTCTGGGAGAGGGCTCCACTTCCCCCCATGGATCTCTGGCATCCCATCAGGGATGGTGGGTAGGAGTTGATTAAGTATGGAACAGGTGTTTGAGAACAGCCTGACCAAACAAGGCATCCCGGTGGGAGTCCTTGTCCAAGCAGTAATGGGCTGTGAAGGTATGAACCGAGGCCCAAGTGGCTACTCGACAGATGTCGTCAATAGATACAGAGTTCAGATGAGCCATTGAGGCTGCCATGGCTCTCAAATTGTGAGCTGTGACATGGCCCTCCAGAGAAGGTTCTTACTCTGATAGGCGAAAGAAATACACTGGGCAATCCAGTTGGATAGTGCTCTCTTGGAGACTGGTAGTCTCAAATGAGAAGGATCAAAGACAACAAAGAGCTGAGAGGACTTTCTATGTTGCTGTGTCCTTTGTAAGTAAAAAGCCAGAGCTCTTTTACAGTCCAGGGTATGAAGATTCCTCTCTGCACTTGATGCATGAGGTCCTGGAAAAAAGACAGGTAAGTAGACCTCCTGGTTGAGGTGAAAGGGCGAGACCACCTTAGGCATAAAGTGTGGATGAGTCCTAAGGACTACCTTGTCATGATGGAACCTTGTATAAGGTGGATTAGCTATGAGTGCTTGCAATTCACTAATACGATGTGCTGATGTGATTGCAATGAGCAAGATAACTTTACAAGAAAGGTATTTCAAGGAGGTGGTAGCCAAAGGTTCAAAAGGCGGCTTCATAAGCTGACCAAGAACCAGGTTCAAGTCCCATGCCACCGGAGGTGGTGTAATGGGAGGCTTTGTAAAAAAGGAGGCCTCTCATGAACCTTGCTACAAGAGGATGAGAGGAAATAGGTTGTCCATTTAGAGCAGGGGTCACCAACCTCCAGAGGGCCGCGGGCCGCACAGCCGACTACCGGCAGACTCGCGGGCCGCACACCCCCCCCCCCCCGAAAAAAAAAACTGCTCATACCTGTAGTTTTATTTTTTCATGTCAGCTCCCTCCCTTCTTCTGCAGCCTAGGCTCCCTGCCTCTTAGGGAACCGCGGCTGTGCTTGTAAAATCATCGCGGAGCCCTTCCTGTCTTGACGGGCTCCGTGCAGCATTGTCCCGCCTCTAAAGGAAGTTGTTTACCACTTCCTTTGGAGGCGGGACAATGCTGCACGGAGCCCGTCAAGACAGGAAGGGCTCCGCGATGATTTTACAAGCACAGCCGCGGTTCCCTAAGAGGCAGGGAGCCGCGGCTGCAGAAGAAGGAGTTGGTGAGTTTGCCTTGGAGGGCCGCACCGGGGTAGAGTCTCGCGGGCCGCACGGAGGGACCTCGCGGGCCGCATGCGGCCCACGGGCCGCAGGTTGGTGACCCCTGATTTAGAGGCTTAAGGGAAGCTGCAATAGCACTCAAATGGACCCTTACTGAATTTGTTTTAAGGCCTGCATTAGACAGATGGAGGAGATACTCCAGCAAAGATTCCAGGGGTATGGCAAGGGGGTTAAGACCCTTCTCAGAGCACCAGATAGTAAACCTCTTCCACTTGAAAGCATAAGAACGTCTAGTGGAAGGTTTTCTGGAAGCATAAAGAACATCTTTCACCTGTTGAGAAAGATGAAGATCTTGGAGATCTAGGCCTTCAGCAACCAAGCCCTGAGATGCAGAGACTGGGGATTGGAATGCCATAACTTTCCGTCCTCTTGAGATAGGAGATCTGGAGCAGACCCCAACTTGAGGGAGGGAGCTTGAGAGAGATGTAGAAGCAGAGGGTACCACACTTACCGTGGCCAATGTGGAGCTATGAGAATCATGTGGCCTCTGTCTCTCTGAAGCTTGAACAGGGTTTTGGGAATTAGGGGAATGGGTGGAAAGGCATACAGGAAGTCTTGACCCCAGTGAAGGAGGAAAGCATCCCTTGCCTGAGCTCCCTGAGCCGGAGTTCTGGAACAGAACCGGGGAAGTTTGGCATTCCACGGACTTGCAAAGAGGTCTATGTCCGGGATTCCCCAAATCTGAAAATTCCTGGCCACCTGGTCCACATGTAGGGACCACTCGTGTGGAAGCAGAACTCGACTGAGCCTGTCTGCCCAAGAGTTTTGAACGCCTGGAAGATAAACTGCCAGAAGATGAATCTGATGCTCTCTGGCGAGGGCCCACAGTCACAAAGCTTCGTTGCAAAGCAACAGAGAGCCAGTTCCGCCCTGCTTGTTCACACAGAACATGGCTACCTGATTGTCCGTTTGGATAAGGACTGTCTTGCAGCTGAGCAGAGTGTGGAACACCCGCAGAGCAAGGAAGATTGCTCTGAGTTCCAAGAGATTGATATGTAGACAACTCTCCTGTGGGGACCAGATGCCCTGGGTGGAGAGGTCTTGCAGATGAGCTCCCCACCCCATTGGAGAAGCATCTGTTGTGAGAGTTGCTTGGGGTTGCTGAAAGGGGGACCCCAGCAACAGGTTTTGAGGGGACCTCCACCACTGGAGGGACAAAATGAGGCGACTTGTGTTTGCTATTTTCTCTGACAGGCAGTCTAATACCTGGGTCCATTGGGTGGATAAAGTCCACTGCGCTGCCCTCATGTGAAGGCGAGCATATGGTACCACATGCACGGTGGATGCCATGTGGCCTAGTAACTGTAACATCTCTCGAGAAGTTAAGTGGGGCTTCAACTCTGCTTGAGAAGCTAACTGCACCAAGTGAAGGCAACGGGCCTGGGGGAGATAGGCCCTTGCCTTTGTGGTATCCAGGATAGCCCCTATAAACTCCAGGGACTGCGTAGGGGTTAAATTGGATTTTGGGATGTTTATTATCAGCCCTAAATACTGAAGGATACGCATTGTGCAGGCTAGAGAACTCTTGGCCTCTGATTGAGTGGGAGCTCGAATGAGCTAGTCGTCCAAATAAGGGAATACAAATATTCCCAGAGTGTGCAGAAATGCAGCTACCACTGCCATGCATTTTGTGAACACCCTTGGTGCAGAGGCCAGACCAAAAGGGAGAACTCTGTATTGATAGTGCTTCTCTTGAAAAAGGAAGCAAAGGAACCTTCTGTGAGTTGGATGGATGAGAACATGGGTGTACGCATCCTTGAGATCTAGAGAACAAAGCCAATCCTGACTCTGAAGGTATGGCAGCAGAGTTCCCAGAGAAATCATTTTGAATTTTTCCTTGACTAGGAATCTGTTCAATTCTCTGAGATCTAAGATGGGTCTATAGCCCCCTGTTTTCTTTGGAATAAGAAAGTAGGGGGAGTAGAACCCTGAGCCCTGTTGAAGAAGGGGTACTTCTTCTATTGCCCCTTGGGCAAGAAGGGTAGTAATCTCCTGACCCAGAAGGTCGAGGAGAGATGTCTGAGAATTGAACTGTCTCACCATGGTGTGAGGAGGAAGGTTTAAGAAATGAAGCTTGTACCCCTCCCTTATGATGGAGAGGGTCCACTGCTCTGCTGTGATTTGTTCCCATCTGGGAGCAAAGTAAACCAACCTTCCTGGAATGGTGAGAGGCTCTGGATGTTCTAGAGCCAGGAAGGCTAAGCTCTCTAGTGGTAAGTCAAAGGCCCTGAGGAGGATGAGGCTGTTGGCCCGTAGCAGTCCTAGCAGCCTTAGGGCTTGGCCTGTTTTGATTGTTGTTGTCTCTTTGAGGCAAAACGACCTGCAGTAGATGACTGCTGACCATAAGCAGAATAATATTTCCCTTTTTTGGGAAAAAAAACCTTTTTTGAACAACCTTTTCTTAAAAGGAGCAGAAGTAGACTTTGAAAGTCTATCTAAAGCAGAATTTTCAGCATCCATTTGTGTGGCCTTTGCTTGCCAATCTTTGCCAAAAAGATTTTCACCTGTTCAAGGAAGGTTTCCTAGGCCATCTTGAACCCAAGGTTCCAAATCAGAAGCTTGTAACCAAGCAACTCTACGTGCACCTATGGCAATGGCCGAGGCTCTGCTGGCACCTTCAAAAGAGTCAAAGGCTGCATGGTTGGAAAACTTGGAAATATCCTGGGCATGTTTGAGCCAGGTGAGGAACTCTTCCCTTTTATCTTCTGCAATAAAAGGAGATAAAGTTTGCAGGTGATCTGTAACTTCTTTTAGAAACATTCCCATATAGAGACTATAGGAGTTGATTCTGGCAACAAGCATACTGGTCTGGAAAATTCTCCTGCCAAAGGCATCTAAGGTTCTGCATTCTCTACCTGGAGGAGCAGAAGAGTGCCTTTTTGTACTCTTTATCTTCTTCATAACAGACTCCACCACAATGGAGTGGTGAGGGAGCTGAGTCATATGAAACCCAGGACAAGGAGGAACACGATACATGGTGTCCAACCTGCGAGAATGAGGGGAAGTGGTGAGAGGAGTCTCCCATATGCCCAACATGTGATCATAAAGAATCTCATGTATTGGTAAAGTGGCTGCCTCTTTAGGAGCCTTAGGATACTGTAAAATATCCAATTTCTTTACTCTAGGCTCTGTCTCAGAGGCCACTGAGATGGAAAGACCCCTGGCCACTTCCCTGATGAAGTCTTGAAAAGACAAGTCCTCTGGAGGAGACATTCTCCTTTTTGGAGAAGAGGGCTCCTGAGGATGAATTACCGATGCTTCGACAGAAACCTCTGACTCATCAGAGTCTTCAGAGGAATCGAAGTATCGCCTGTCTGGATGCTCCTGCAAGGCCCGATACGCATACCGAGTGGTATCGACATCGGGAGTGATCGGTATCGGATCGGTACCGATGGGCATCACTGAACAGTGTACCGCTGCCGTCGACCCCGAAGCGGATGTCGATGCAATCGGTACCGGCACCGGAACCGATGTCGGTACCGGTGCTGGAGTCGGTACCGGCAACGGAGTTTGTTGCGGTACCGAAGGCGTCGCAGCTTGTATGAATGCCGTAATGGCACGCTGCATGGTCAGGATATTCTGATCCATTGACGCAACCAATGTCTGGATGTCGATACCAGTGGGAACCACCGGTACCCCAGAACATGGCAACAGGTGATCGGTCGAGGCCGAGCCATCGATGTCAACCTGTGACCCCATAGATCAGGGGTGTCAAACTCAAATACACAGTGGGCCAAAATGTAAAACTTGAACAAAGTCGCGGGCCAGCATTGAACAAATGAACCTTTTAATATGGACCCAAACAAGATTTGCTTTAACATTGAATATGAAGCAACACTTATTACTATACAATTTATAACTTAATAGTTCAGATATGCAAAAACCAATTTCAAATAAAAAAAAACATCAATGACATTCATTTATTAAATAAGATTTAAATAATAATAAATAATCATTTTTAAAATAAAATAACAATAATAAAATTAATCAACCATTCAAGCCCATGTCTTGGAGTAGCAAGAAAAAGTGCATAAAGAAAACGTTAATTATTGCTCAGTTTGCTGCACACTGATCTAATCTGATGTGCCCAAGCCAGATACCTGGCATCTCTTCTTGGATGATAGTTCATCAATGTCTGGGCTCAGGCTTTGAGCTGAGGAAATCCTCAGTATCGAGCGAAGGTGTTCATCAGTCAGACGTTTCCTGTGAGATGTTTTGGTCATCTTCATCGAGGAGAAAAGTTGCTCACATAGATAAGTGCTGCCGAACATGGAGAGCATCTGAGCAGCTTGGGTGCGGAGCTGAGGCATTGTGTCAGGGATGAACTGTGGAAACTGGGCGGCGCCCACAGCATCATACTTTGACTTCAGCGTGTCATTACACTGGAGTTCAATTAGCTCCATTTGGAGGTTGGTTGGTGCGTTTTCCACATTAACTGCAAAGGGATTACTGAGCAGTTCAAACCTACATTTCTGGACATCAAAGTCGGCAAATCGCCGGCTAAACTCAGCGCCGAGTACACTGAGTTTTTCAGCAAACTGTGCGCATGGGAACAAGTTGGTAAAGAACTGCGTTTTCATGGTTTGGCAGCAGGGAAAATGGCCAAGGTTTCCTTGCAGCATCTGATTCTCCCACAGGCACAGTTTAGTTTTAAAAGCCCTCACTGCAGCGTACATGTCTGTGATGATGCGCCCCCGCCCCTGAAGCTGCAGGTTCAGCGCATCGAGATGGCTCGAGATGTCACACAGAAAGGCCAGCTCACACAGAAACTTTTTCTCCCGAAGCTCTGCTGTGTCCTTCCCTTTGCTTTCCAGAAACTGACATATTTCCTCATGCAGCTCAAAACATCTATTCAGTACTTTTCCTCGGCTTAACCATCTCACCTCTGTGTGATACGGCACGTCTGCGTATTCCGAACCACACTCCTCCAGAAAAGACTTAAACTGGCGGTGATTCAGACCTTTGGCTCTTATAAAGTTAACTACTTGTGTTACTGTGGTCATAACATGTTCCATCTTTAGGGCTTTGCCACACAATGATTCCTGATGTATGATGCAGTGATAAACAGTTAGTTCACCTGCACAGTTCTCTTCCTGCATCTTCTCCCGGACCCTGCCCACCAGTCCACTTGTTTTACCGCACATCGCTGGCGCACCATCTGTCGTTAATCCCACGAGTTTATCCCACGGCAGCTTTATTTCAGTTACGCATTTGGAAACCTCCTCAAAAATTTCCTTTCCTGTGGTTGTGCCATGCATTGATTTGAATCCCAATAGCTCCTCCGTAACACACATATTTGAGTCCACTCCACGGATGAAGACTGACAGCTGAGCAGTATCAGATGCGTCGCTGCTCTCATCCACAGCAAGGGAGAATGCAACGAAATCTTTTCCCTTTTCCAAAAGCTGGTCATACAGATTGGTGGCAAGATCACATGTGCGATCAGCTACTGTGTTTCTGCTCAGGCTCACGTTTGAAAAGGCTTGCTTTTTCTCTGGGCACACGATGTCACAAACTTTCAACATGCACTTTTTCACAAACTCTCCCTCATTAAAGGGCCGGGCTGATTTTGCGATCTCTGCTGCCACAATATAACTAGCCTTTACAGCAGCCTCACTTTGTGATGTGGCTTTTTTGAACATATTCTGTTGTGAAACCAAACTTCTTTTCATCTCCTCCACTTTCTGGCTCCTCTGAGTCATGTCCAGGTCCTTGTACTTGTCATGGTGTTTTGTTTCATAGTGTCGTCGAATGTTATACTCCTTAGTTATAGCCACGTTGACTCCACAAATCAGACAAACAGGTCTGTCTTTTACATATGTAAACAAATATTCTGTCTCCCACCTGTCCAGAAAGTTCCTGTTGTCTGCCTTTCTTTTTGCCATTTTTGGGAAGGGGTTCCACAGTGACAGTTGTAGCTTGAGATCGCTATGACTTCTGTCACACAGGAGAGGGCGTTTCTGGGACCTGTCCTGATTGACGCGCCAAAACAACAGCAAGGCATTATGGGATTTGTAGTATTAGCGATGAATGAATGCGCTGTATAATACCGGCGGGCTAGCTCTAGTAGTCATTTGGTATAGCCTCGCGGGCCAAATATAATTACACTACGGGCCAAATTTGGCCCGCGGGCCAGAGTTTGACACCTATGCCATAGATAAAGCTTTGGAAGCCGGAGCCTCCCACCGGGGTAATTTTGCCGGTGCGGATTCCTCGAGGGCAAGCCCGGAGGCATCTCGATACTTGGAGGGAGATCTACCCTTCGAGGACCGGCTGGATTTAAGTTTGGTTACCTGAGATTCATGTGAGGAAGAAGCAGCTCTGGAAGATGTCGATGCAACCGAAGCCGCATCTGAGGGAAACAGGGTACTGAGCTTAGCTGCTCCATTCTGTAGACCTCTTTTAGACATCATGGAGCAGGACTCACAATCCGCGATGGAATGGTCAGGACCTAAACATTTTAGACACCATTCATGGGTGTCAGTGACAGAAATAGTGCCGCTGCACTTCGTGCATTTTTTAAAACCAGAAGCAGGCTTTTCCATGAGGAAAAAAGTTCTAGGCCTAAGGCCAAGAAGAAAATGCACTGAAGTGAGGAAAAACAGTAGTTTTTTTTGTTGGTTTTTTTTTTAGAATAAAGAAAAGACCGGCGGTACCGGTCCAGCGCTGAGAAGGCAGACGCGCGACCAAAGAAATAAAATAAAATAAAGAAATTCTTCAGCGGTGACAGGAACACGACCTGCTGGCTCCGCGGAAAAGAAGAACTGGAGAGAGGTGGTTAGGAAAGGCGGGAAGGCAGTGCGCAGGCCCTGTGGGATGCTCCCAAAAGCTTTCCTTTTGGACGCTGGGGAGCGTTCCCGCGCAGGCTCCGTCGGTACCGACGATACCCATATGTGAAGACTCATTCCTGCTTGTTCCTGGAGATAAACCAGTATGGTCCATCTAGTCTGCCCAGTAAGATGGCCGGAGTGATAGAGGGCTGTCGGGTAAGGTTTTCCACTTTGCGAATGATGCCAAAATCTGCAATAGAATAGACACCCAGGAAGAAGTAGATAACCTGAGGAGGAATCTAGCTAAGATTGAAGAATGATCAAGAATTTGGAAGCTGAGATTCAACACTAAAAAATGCAGGGTCATGCATTTGGCCTGCAAAATTCCAAAGGAGTGCTACAGTATAAAGGGTGAAGTACTTCTGCCCAAGAAAGAGCAAGACCTGGGCATGATTATTTCTGATGATCACAAAGTGGCCAAACAGGTAGAAAAGGCAATGGCAAAAGCCAGAAGGATGTTTGGGTGCATAAGGAGAGCAATGGCCAGCAGAAAAAAAGGAGGCGATTGTGCTTCTGTGTAAGCATTTGGTGAGACCTCATTTGGAGTATTGCGTGCAATTTTGGAAATCACACCTTCAAAAAGATATAAACAGAATGGGGTCGGTGCAGAAGGTGGCTACCAAAATGTCCAGTGGTCTTCGTTACAAACCATATGGGTACAGATTTTAAGAATCTCAATATGTATATACTTTAGAGGAAAGGCAGGATAGAAGAGTTATGAAAGAAACGTTTAAATATCTCCATGGCATAAATGCACAGAAGGAGAGCCTCTTTCAATTCAAAGTTAGCTCTGCATCAAGGGGCACATAGGATGAAGGTGAAAGGAGTAGACTCAGAATATGCAGAAATACTTCATTACGGAAAGCGTGGTAGATGCATGGAATAATCTCCGAGTGGAGGTAGTAGAGACGAGGACAGTATCTGAATTCAAGAAAGCATGAGACAAACACAGAAGATCTCTAAAGGAAAAAAAAGAGGTAGTTGATATGGAAAGGCAGACTAGATAGGCCATATGGTCTTTTGCTACCGTCATAGTAACATAGTAAATGATGGCAGATAAAGACCAGAATGGTCCATCTAGTCCGCCCAGCACGATGGCAAGCGTAGGTGCACCTGCCGCTCCGTGCAGGCCACCCCTCCCCACATCCCTGTTTAGGGGTGAACCCACCACTCCATGCAGGACACCCCCTATTTGTTGAGAAATTAGATGGTTCAGTTTACTTTGATTTTATCCTGTTGCTGTAAAGGGATCCACTGTGTCTGCCCCATGCCATTTTGATTATGTCACCGTGTTTGCCCCCACCACTTCCATAGGGAGGGCATTCCAAGCATCCCACCACCCTTTCTGTAAAAACGTATTTCCTGACATTGCCTTCCAATTTACCACCTTGCAGATTCCTGTTATGCCCTCTAGTTTTACAGCTTCCCCGTCTTTGGAAGAGGTTTGTTTGTTCATTATTTCCCTTTAAGTATTTAAAGGTCTGAATTATATCTCTCCTGTCCCTCCTCTCCTCCAAAGTGTACACGTTTAGGTCTTCAAGTCATTTCTCAAAAGGCTTCTGACGCAGGCTCCAAATCATTTTGGTCACCTTCCTCTGAACAGTTTCCAGTCTTTTTACATCCTTTGCAAGATACGGTCTCCAAAACTGAACACAGTACTCCAAGTGAGGCCTCACCAGTGACTTGTACAGTGGCATAAGTACCTCTTCCTTTCTGCTGGTGATTCCTCTTTGTATGCAGCCCAACATCCTCCTGGCTTTTGCCACCGCCTTGTTGCACTGTTTTGCCACCTTGAGATCTTCAGAAATAATCACACCAAGGTCTTTCTCCCAATCCGTACACACCAACCTCTCGCCCCCAATCGCGTACATTTCCCTTGGATTTCTGCTACCCTAGTGCATGACTCTGCACTTCTTTGCATTAAATCTCAATTGCCATGCATTAGACCATTCTTCCAGCTTTTGTAGATCTTTCCTCATGTTAACCACTCCCTTGGGGGAGTCCACTCTGTTGCAAATTTTCATGTCATCTGCAAAAAGACAGACTTTTCCATTCAGTGCTTTAGCAATATCACTCACAAATACACTGAACAGTGCCGGGCCCTGGACCGACCCCTGGGGCAGCCCGCTAATCATCTTCCCTTCATCAGAGTGAGCTCCATTTACCACCACCCTCTGTTGTCTGTCAGTCAACCAATTTCTGATCCAATTTACCATCTTAGGATCCATCCCCAAGCTACTGAGTTTATTGATAAGCCTCCTATGAGGAACAGCATCAAAGGCTTTGCTGAAATCCAGGTAGATGACATCCATCGCATGCCCCTGATCTAGCTCCCTGGTCACCAGGTCAAAGAACTCAATCAGATTTGTTTGGCAAGATCGTCCTTTGGTAAAACCATGTTGCCTTGGGTCTTGCAACCTGTTGGTTTTGAGAAAGTTCACTATTTGCTCTTTCAGAAGCGCCTGCATTACTTTTCCCGCCACCGAGGTAAGGCTCACGGGCCTGTAGTTTGACACTTCTTCCCTATCACCACTTTTGTGTAGAGGTATGACATCAGCCGTTCTCCAGTCCTGAGGAACCTCTCCTGTTTCCAAGGATCTGTTGAAAACATCCTTTAACGGCCCTGCAAGAATTTCTCTGAGCTCTTTCAGTATCCTGGGATGTATCCTATCCGGTCCCATGGCCTTGTCCACTTTCAGTTTCACAAGTTGTTCTAACACATCATCTTCTGTGAATGGCGTGGTATCTACTTCATTCCCATTGTTATATTTGGGAGTCACAGGAGGTCCTTCTCCAGGACTTTCTTTAGTAAAAACAGAGCAGAAGTATTCGTTTAGCAATTTCGCTTTTTCAATGTCACTTTCCATGAGTCCGTTCTATGTTTCTAAATACTGACACATGTGTAAATCGCATCCCTGTATTAGTGGCAATTTTAGAAAAGGCAAAATTTACACATGAATGTCCTTATTACATCAAAATTGCAAGGGGTCATGGTTAGGTAATGGTCTGGCTAGTACAATCTACACAAGTATTTCCCATTTCAGACAAGGAATATATGTGAATGGTCAAAAATGTCAACGTCAGGATTTATTCCCACTCCCTGGCATGTCCATTTGTAAAAGGTGCTTAGTCCAGCCAGCTCTTTACAGGAGGGATTAAGGGGAGTTATCCTCCTTAAGCACCATTTGTTTATTTCTACCTCAAAAGTGAGGATAGAGAGAGCGGCATCTGTTGCAGCATTTGTACAGGTAGACTTGCAAAATGGCCAACATATACATGTAAGTGCCAACACCTACACATGGAAGTTGTGAAATCCGGTATGTACATATATATCTCAGCCATTCTTCCCCATGTGTACAACTGTAAAATGCTTCCTTCGGCTCCATGTATCAGTATATACACATGCATTCCTGCACTTCCATATTCAGTATTTTAGAAAAGGCTCCGTTCCATGTTTAGAAAAGCCTTTTCTAAAATACTGCTGGAACTGTGTAAGTCACGACCACAACATCTCAATTCTGATCTCCACGCAGTATCTAAAAAGTGCCTTGTACTTTCTATTGTTGGAATTATAAAACTCCATACATCCATTAATTTCAAAACTGCCCACAGGTTTTTTTTTATTTAAACCAAGGTATTCCCCATGCCTACTCCCCCCACTTCCCATATTATCCTTACTTGGATTCAATGTTAAGTTGAAGTCAAGTTGAATTCAAATCTTTCAGGAATCATATCAAAGAAAGCCCCTTGCCACTCTTTTGGGTGATATATTAGCCAGTGTGAAAATATGGTCTTGTTTTGTAACATTCAAGAAAGGGTAGTTACTCACCTGTAAGAGGTGAGCTCCAGGAACAGCAGGAATTAAGTCTTCACATATGGGTATCGTCGGTACAGACGGAGCCTGCGTGGGAACGCTCCCCAGTGTCCAATAGGAAAGCTTTTGGGAGCACCCCACAGCGCCTGTGTACTGCCTTCCCGCCTTTCCAACTCTCCCTCTTCAGTTGCATTTATAGCTGAGACAAAAGGAGAGAAGGAGAGAGAGAGAGAGAGAGACAGACAGACAGACAGACACACACAACTCCTAGGGGAGGTGGGTGGGTTGTGAAGACTTAATTCCTGCTGTTCCAGGAGATCACCTGTTACAGGTGAGTAACTACGCTATCTCCAGGAACAAGCAGGAATGCAGTCTTCACATATGAGAGATGCCAGGGGGATGACCCAAGGAAGCTGCAAACCCATGGTGAGATGGGTCATGCTTCCTCCCATGGATCTCTGGCATCCAAACCCGGGACGGCGGGTAGGAGTTGTACTAAGTCTGAAAGAGATGCTGGAGAACAGCCTGGCCAAACAAGGCATCCCGATGGGAGTTCTTGTCTAAGCAGTAATGGGCTGTAAAGGTGTGTACCGAAGCCCAAGTGGCTGCTCTACTGATGTCGTCGATGGACACAGAACAAAGATTAGCCATAGAGGCTGCCATTGCTCTCACATTGTGAGCTGTGACATGGCCTTCGAGAGAAAGTCCCTTACTCTCATAAGCAAAGGATATGCAATTTGCAATCCACCTAGAGAGAGTTCTTTTGGAAAATGGAAGTCCCAAATGACTAGAATCAAAAGCAACAAAAAACTGAGAAGATTTTCTGTGTTGCTTAATTCTTTGAAGGTAAAAAGCCAGGGCTCTTTTACAATCTAAGGTATGAAGGTTCCTTTCTGCATTAGAGGCATGAGGCCTAGGAAGGAATACAGGAAGGTAAACCGCTTGGTTTAAATGAAAAGGCGAAACCACTTTTGGCATAAAGTGAGGATGATTCCTAAGAACTACCTTATCATAGTGAAATCTTGTATAAGGAAGATCCACCACTAAGACCTGTAACTCACTGATGCGTCTTGCAGAAGTGAGAGCAACTAGGAAGATGCCCTTCCAGGAAAGAAACTTCCAGGAAAGACTGAGGTCTTATTCATATCCAAAGACCCCACTTTTACCCCACCACCCTCCCTTAAAGTGAAAGACTTCAACCTCATAACCAAGCAAGAGGTCCGATATCTGGGTGTAACAATCGACCAACACCTGTCATGGGAGACCCACACTCAAAATATCTCCAAGACAGTTTACTATAAGCTAAGAACCCTCCAGCACTTATGACCTCTCCTTGAGACCTCTGACTTCCGCTCAGTTGCTCAAGCTCTCATCCTCCCTCATTTAGACTATTCCAACATCATCCTTCACGGTATGCCGAAGCACACCCTCCAGCCACTACAACTCGCCATGAACACAGCTGCCCGCACAATCCTAGCTGCATCGAGACACAACCACATCACTCCCATTCTAATTCAGCTTCATTGGCTCCCCATAGTAAGCCGCCTGACCAACAAAGCAATGCTACTCACTTTTAAGACCCTGCATACAATGTCGGCAACTTTGCTCTCAGAACTGATTCAAAGAACGCCAGAGACCAGAACCAGGAGAACATGTATGGTAAATGCTCTCATGACTCCAGCAACAGTAAGGACCTGTACCCAGTCAACCAAGAACCGTGCCTTTTCTCTATATGCGCCAACCCAATGGAATGCCCTACCCCCAACGATACACATTATTCCTGATCTTACAACCTTTAGGAAGGCACTGAAGACTCATCTCTTCCAACTAACGTACAACCAACCACCCTAGACTAGCTCACACAAATGGAAATAGTCCATCACTGTGAACATGCTCCAGTAAGATACATATGTTCCTAGTAATTCATTTATTTATTTATTTAATTGTATTTATATCCCGCTTTTCACCGGGTCAAAGCGGTGAGACATATAACCAGGGGGGGGGGAATCAAATGTGGGGGGGGGGCCATCACCGGGGGTTCAACATTGATGATTTTTGGGGTGAACATAGAGACTGACAAGATAGCAATAGTAATAACTGCGAACATGCTCCAGTAATGTAAATATGTTCCTAGCTATAACTCCTGTAATGGAAACATGTTCTCAGATGTAACCCCGTAATGTAAATATGTTCCCAGATGTAACTCCTATAATGTAAATATGTTCTCAGTTATACCTCAGATGTAAACTCCCGTAATGTAAATATATTCCTAGCTATATGTCCCTGGTTTCACCCCAGATGTAAACCATGTTATAAACCATGTTAGGTTGTAAACCATGTACAGTAAGCCATATAATCCAACCACTATGTTATCTGTAGGTGTTGTTTGTAACACCATTCATATGTTTCATGTAAACCGCACTGATCTGTAATAGCACGGTACATAAAAACAAATAAATAAAAATAAATAAAATAAATAGAGCTGTAGTGGCTAAAGGCTCAAAGGGCGGTTTCACAAGCTGCCTGAGAACAAGACTCAGATCCCATGCCACTGGCGGTGGCTTAATGGGAGGTTTTGTTAAGAGTCAACCTCTCATAAATCTTGCTACGAGTGGATGAGAGGAAATAGGTTGTCCATCCAGAGGTTTGCAAGAAGCTGCAATGGCACTAAGATGGACCCTTACTGAATTGGTTTTAAGACCAGAATTTGATAAATGGAGGAGATACTCCAGTAGCGATTCCAGAGGTACCGAAAAGGGGTTGAGCCCCATTTGAGAACACCATACAGAGAAACGTTTCCACTTGAAGGCGTAGGATCGCCTTGTGGAGGGTTTTCTGGAGGCCACGAGGATATCCTTTACCTGTTGAGAAAGGTTGATGTCCGGAAGTTCTAGGCTTTCAGCAACCAGGCCCTGAGATGCAGGGACTGGGGATTCGGGTGCAATAGCGTCCTGTTCTCCTGGGAAAGAAGATCTGGAGCATATCCCAACTCCAGAGGTGTGGCTTGAGAAAGACGGTTCGGGTCCAGACCGACAATCAGGTAGCCATGTTCTATGTGAACAAGCAGGGCAGAACGGGCTCTCTGTCGTTATGCAACGAAGCTTTGCAACTGTGGGCCTCACCAGAGAGTGTCAAATCCACCTCCTAGTGGTATATCTTCCGGGCATTCAAAATCTTTGGGCAGACAGACTGGAATACTCGAAGAGCATGGAAAATGGCTCTGAGTTCTAGGAGGTTTATGTGAAGACAAGCCTCCTGTGGGGTCCAGAGACCCTGAGTCGAGAGATCGTGCAAGTGAACTCCCCAACCCAACTTGGACGCATCTGTTGTTCGGGTGGCCTGGAATAGAGGCTGCTGGAAAGGAGAGCCTACAAGAAGGTTTTCCAGTGACTGCCACCATTGAAGGGATGAAATGAGAAGTGTGGAGTTTCTGATTTTGTCCGATAGGCGACCCGAGGCCTGTGTCCATTGAGAGGATAGGGTCCACTGGGCTGCTTGCATGTGAAGGCGAGCATAGGGACCACATGGACAGTGGATGCCATATGCCCCAGAAGCTGAAGCATTTCCCAAGCAGTCAGGAAGACTTTCATAGCTGCATGAGATGCCAGCTGCACTATACGAAGACACCAGGGCTGTGGTAGGAAAGCCCTTGACTGTCTGGTATCTAGATGAGCCCCTATGACTTCCAGGGACTGAGAAGGGGTGAGATGAGATTTTGGGAGGCTTTTATTTATTTATTTTATTTATTTAACAGCTCTTCTATACCGCGCTCTTTATTATCAGTGCGGTTTACATTTAACAATATAACTCTCAGTCAGGGACAATCTGTCCTGAGTTTACATATAACAGGGATAGTAACATGGATTTGAACTGGGGGAACTATGTACAATTTTGGTAGGGAATGATTACGGTTGGAGTTCTATTTACGATGTTGGAGTTCTATTTCCAGTAATGTGCATTTGGAAGCAGTACAATTTATTACAAATACTCTCTGGTCTGTGTTACATGTTCTGAAGATTGCATAATTAGTAAGTCATAGTAAAGGATTGGGTTGTGGAGGGGGAGGAGGGGCGGCGTTGTTGGGTTGTGAAACGTGCTTAAGGAACAGATGGTGCTTAAGGGCTTTTCTGAATTGCATGAGGTCTCTGATCGATCTGATGCTTGGAGGGAGGTTGTTCCAGCATTTGGGGGCGTAGTACACAAATGCTCTATTGTTTGTTGACTGTGCACATTTTATGGTTTGCCTCGGGATAATTAGGGTATTGGTGGCTAATGATTTAATGGATCTATTGTTGGGGGTGTGAGAGAGAAGCTCTGAGATTGAGGAGGGAGATATTTTATTAATGGACTTAAATGTAATGAGGAGCACTTTATATGAGATCCTGCAACTTATTGGAAGGCAGTGTAGGTCCCTCAAGATGGGGGTTATGTGGTCTTTCCTTGATGCTCCACTTAGGATGCGGGCAGGTTTATGACCCGTCCCAAGTAGCGAAGAATTTGCATCGTGCGAGAAAGAGCGAAGCTGGCTTCTGGAGCTGTGGATGCTCGAATGAGCCAGTCGTCTAAATAGGGGAAGACAAATATTCCTAGAGTTCTCAGAAATGCTGCTACTACTGCCGTGCATTTTGTGAAGACTCTTGATGCAGAAGCCAGACCGAAGGGAAGAACTTTATATTGGAAGTGTCTTCCCTGGAAAAGGAATCAAAGGAATTTTCTGTGCTCTGAATGGGTGAGAATATGCGTATATGCATCCTTTAGATTTAGAGAACATAGCCAATCCTGACTCTGAAGGTATGGCAGAAGTGTTCCAAGGGAGATCATCTTGAATTTTTCTCGGAACAGATATTTGTTCAATTCTCTGAGGTCCAGTATAAGTCTGTGTCCTCCTGTTTTCTTTGGAATGAGAAAATAGGGGGAGTAGAACCCCGTACCCTGGTTGGGGTATGGGCACTTCCTCTATTGCTCTCTGAGCAAGAAGTGATGTGACCTCTTGGCCCAAGAGATCGGTGGCAGGGACTTGGGAATTGAACTGTCTTATGATTGTAGGAGGGGGCATGCTGTGAAAATGAAGTCTGTACCACTCTCGTACAATGGACAGAGTCCAATTTTCTGATGTTATTTGTTGCCATCTTTTGGCAAAATGGCATAACCTGTCGGGGATGGTGGAGGGTTCTGGACCTTGCAGAGGCAGAAAGACTAAGGGCTATGTTTACTAAATCGCGTTAGTGCAGTTCGCGGTAGGAGCCGCGGTAGTGAAAGAAACCCCAAATAAGGACATGGGCGGTACATCGTTACCACTACCGCGCGTTAGCAAAATTAACGAGCGCTACCGGGCGCCGTGCCACGTTACTGCGCGTTAATCATAAGAAGACGTACAGACACAAAGCACTGAAACAGAGCTGTAGCACAATGGTTACGGTACTGACCGCTGTTACAGGCAGCATGGGTTCGAGCCCCCAGTGTGCCTAACACAGAAGGCTATCTCAGGCATCACCCTGTACATTACAGAAGGAAAGAGGAGGCATGCTTTTCGTTACGCTGAGTATTGGTGTCAGAAAAACACCCTCGGAATGTGCCTAGCCACGTACGTTGGTACGTGCGTAGCGACGCGCGTACATTCGTGCGTGGGTACGTGTTTGCTTACGTGCGTGGGTACGTGTGTTTTTACCAGTGTGGGCATCTTATATTACAGACTTTGTAGGGCGTCCTGCACCTATGCATTATGCTAACAGATGTACGTGTGATGGCCTATGGCTTATCAGAGCCTGTGAGCAGGTGCTGGTGTTTCACAGGGTTGGATTGGGCCAGTCACACCCATGATGCACTGCACATGCAAAGCAGCTGTCCACAGATACACACCATGGGGAATGCACCCCCACAGCACCTCGGCCTGGTAGGGGGTACCGACTGTGTGTTGTACTGGCACAGAGCAGCTACACACCGTCACATTGTGCGGGTACTGTGCTCACCCTGAGGGTGCAGTGAGGCGCCCAGCACTAGGTCCACAGCACCGGCCATGGCGCAGGTCCAAAGCAGTGTTACTGTGTGAAATAGGTAGTTTCTGCAGGAACACCTTGGACATCTCTGTCTGTTTCAGTCAGGTACAGCCCCCATGCACCACCACCACACCCCTCCCCCAGGGCTGAGGGAGGCAAACAGGGTCTCCTATCAAAAGATCCACAGTCTACCGTGCTGCAACGGTGGCAGTAGAGGGGAACATGAACCCCAGTCCTGCTGGGGAACAGACACCCCACAGGGCAGTCAATGCAGCTCTGTACACAGCCATAACACAATAGCAGACAGACATTAGGCCTGGATATGGTATGCTGCACCCCACCACTATCTGATATTCCCCTGGTGCAAGCCATCAGCCACTGCACCCTGCAAGCCACTCCATCACAACACCTACCAGCTGCAAACAGTCTGCTAGTGCCCAGTGGAGATGCCTGCACCCAGAACTGGGATGTCAGCATACACAGCAGGCAGATACATCAGTGACTGGGCCCCAGAAGGAAACCCATATGTATCACATGAGAGAAATACTAGATAGCACTATGGGAGTGCCTAGCCATGCTGTGGTCACTGCACAGTCAGGGTGAGAGTGATCTCTCAGCAGGATATACTGAGGTCACCCTGTCTGTGTAGTTGGTGGCCGGGCACTACAATGTGCCTGTCACTGCCCTATGCCCTGTGCAGATGCACCCTGGCCAGGCCACCCTGTCCGGCCTATACCCATGGTACCTTGCTCCTCATTATGCACATTGGCAGCCCAATACTGGCAACAGTGCTGGCAGTGTGGGCTGTTGAAGGTGTTTGCAGCCACCACACACTGGATAGACAGACAGCCACCCCCACACCTATGCCAGCATTGTGCTACTATAGAGGTGGTCAGCAGCCATACCACCACACCAGTCCTGGGCATAGTACAGGCATGGATATGGTACACAAGACTGTTGGGGGGTCACTCCCCAGGGTTGTGAACACTGTCAGAGACCAGACCTGCAGCACACACCGCAGACATCAGAATGATTGTTATGGTGGAGCTCAATGAGCAAAATGTGCTTAACGTAGGAATTGATATCTGCCAGTTATCAGAGGAAACGTTTGATAGCTGTGTACCATATACCCAGGTGTAGGGTGGCATTGCTAAGGTATGCAACTGCTAGTATTGGGAGATACAGGCAGGGCCCAATGTCTTGCCTCTCCAGCTGGCATTGGCCAATGGGGCCTGTGGGTGGGTGTGTGGCCCTGTTGGCTGCTGCTTTACGGCAGAGTTCCCCAACTCCAGTCCTGGTGTTCCACACACTGTTCGGGTTTTCATGCTGTCTCTCATAAATATGCATGAGCTACATCTGCATACCATGGGGGTGGTGCATAGCTATGCAGCACAGGCATCTTTATTAGAGGCAGCATGACACCGGAATGTTGTGGGGCCCTCCAGGACTGCATTTGCGGGACTCTGCTATAGGTAATGTGCCTGTTTCTGGTGTCTGTGTTTGGTGTGGTAAAATATAGGCCATGCGTATGTTCTCTGCACTACAGGAGTGTCTTTACTATCACTGTTTAGTGGTGGGTAGAACTATGGGGACTGGGTTGGCAGGAGCCCCAACTGGGATTTGAACCTGTGACCCTCTGGTCTTACAGGCACTGGCTGTGTCTGTTGCACCACACTGTGGCCACAGAGACTGTGCAGTCCCTGGAGTTAGTTAAACCGGCCTGACGAGTCAGAAGCCCTGCTCTGCAAACAGGTTTACTGTGGCCTCATTTACCTTGTATGCAGACAAAGGTGCACATAAACCGCAGAAATGACCTCACAAAAGGGGCACACACCCATAACCAAGCTGGGCAACAATGATATCATTGGGAAACATTACACCACACACCCAGGACAGCTCCTTTACAATGTAATGCTCTTTGCAAGGGTCTGCGGAGCGTAGACCCTTCCACACATCATTTCCTTTTAGTTTGGTGCTTTCCAGGGAGTGTTGTTCCTTGTTGCCCATTGCTATCACTGTTGCCCAGCTGAATTCTGCTTTTTAAAATGTTTCTTGTGGTCATTTTTAACGTTTTATGTGATATTTTGTTCTGTGCACATGTATCACACTGCTCACGTTTTGGTGGATTTCCCCGGTTTTCTGTACATTGCTGACGTAAATGGTTTCTCTTCCCTTTAAATGCCTTTAACGACAGGTTTTCATTTGCGTTGGAGGTGAGCTCTGACACTCCGCGCGTTAGTATGAGGGGAGCCTCTCTCCGCCCACTCTCCGCCCATTGACCCCTTCTCTCCGCCCACTCTCCACCTTCTGCGCTGTTTTAACGCGCCGCGGAGCTTTACGATCGTTAACTACGGTTACCGCGCGTAGTATGACGTTAACGGTCGTTAGCGCGTCGGTACGCGCGTTATACGGCACTTACGGTCGTTAACGTCATACTACGCGCGTTATTCACGTTTAGTAAACATAGCCCTAAGTTCTCTAGGAAGGAGTCAAAGCCCCTGGGGAGGCTGAGTCTGCTGAACTGGCTGAGCTCTTGGCACTTGTGGCTTCCTCTGCTGTCTGTTCTGTTATTGCCCCTTTTGGGGAATATGAACTGGACAGTGACCCTGATGGGTGTAAGACGTGTAAAAGTTCTTTTTCTTGTTGAAAAAGGGTTTCTTGGCTGACTTTTCCTTGCTGGGTTGGCTGTAGATTTTGATAGTCTGTTCAAAGTGGTATTTTCAGATTTACTCGGGAGGAGTGGCCTAGTGGTTAGGACAAGGTACTTCAGGCCGGAGGGCCGGGGGTTCAAGTCCTATAGGTACTCCTTGTGGTCTTGGGCAAGCCACTTAACCCTCCATTGCCCATGTTCCCTGTAAGTATTAGCGTATGTGTGTCATATCCCCTCGTGTTAAATGTATCTCCCAATTGACCGCTTTGACCCGGTGAAAAGCGGGATATAAATACAGCTAAATAAATAAATTAATTAATTAATTAATCTGATTAGCCTTGTCTTGCCAATCCTTGCCAAAGAGATTTTCTCCTGTGCAAGGAATATTTCCCAGTTTATCTTGCACCCATATTTCCAAGTCTGATGCCTGAAGCCAGGCAACACGACGTGCACCGATGGAGATAGCAGAAGTTCTGCTGATGCATTCAAAGCAATCAAAGGTTGCACAGTTTACAAACTTGGATACATCCTGGGCATGCTTGACCAGAGTAAGGAATTCCCCTCTTTTGTCCTCAGGAAGAAGAGGGCTCATGAGCTCCAAGTCTCCTGCAACCTCCTTGAGGAACATTCCCATATAGAGAATGTAAGAGCTGATCCTGGCTGACAACATGGAGGATTGGAAGCATCGACGTCCAAAGGCATTGAGTGTCCTTGATTCACGGCCTGGAGGATTAGAAGAATGCGTTTTAGCACTCTTAATCCTATGCATCGCCAATTCCACTACCATTGAATGGTGTGGTAACTGAGTCTTTTGAAAACCAGGACAGCTTGGAACTCGATACGTGGTATCGAGTCGTCAAGAGTGTGGAGACACCGTTAAGGGAGTTTCCCACATTCTTAGAATAAGGTCATGCAAGATCCTATGAATGGGCAGAGTAGCTGCCTCTTTAGGAGCCTTAGGGTATTGAAGAATTTCTAATTCTTCTGCTCTGGGTTCCTTTTCCGGAGTCACCGTGATTGCAAGTCCTCGAGCTAAATCACGTATAAAATCCTGGAAGGACATGTCTGCTGGAGGAGACACTCTATGTTGAGGAGAAGGAGATGGATCCTCTGGAAGGACTGCTCTAGTACCGGCAGAGTCATCAGAGTCATCGGAATTGGAGGATTCAAAGTATCTGTGTGCCGGGAGTTCCTGCAATGTCGAAGTATCTGTGTGTCGGGAGTTCGAAGTCGGTATCGGGGTGTCTCGGTACCGGTCTTTCAATACCTGAGATAGACTCAAGGCTCGGCATGGAGGGAAGCATACCGGCCGAGGCAGGTGCAGTCGGTACCGGCACAGATGTTGGTACCGATACCTGTGGAACAGTCTGTAGCGGTCTTAGCAGTACCGAAGCTGCTAAGAGAGCCACTAGACTGCGTTCGATAGCGAGGATTCTCTGATACATCGCTCCTGCCGGGTGGAAGCGACTACGACCCCAGAACAATGCACCAGTAGTTCTGCAGAGGTGGAAGCCTCTGGAACATTCTGGAGCCCCGTTAATGCTTTGGAAGCCGAAGCCTCCCGCCGGGGCTGTTTTGCCAGTGAACTTTCCTCGAGGGCAATGCCAGTGGCATCTCGATACCTGGAAGGAGATCTACCCTTTGAGGACCGGCCAGTCTTAGAAGACTTAAGTTTAGTTACCTGAGATCCATGGGAGAAAGATGAAGCCCTGGAAAACATCGATGCAACGGACATCGTATCTGCGGCAAAAAGGGTACAGAGTTTTGCAGCTGTATTCTGCAGGCCCCTCTTGGTCATCTTCCTGCAGGAGAGACACTCCGATGGAGAATAGTCAGGACCTAAACACGCAAGACACCAGTCATGGGTGTCGGTGACAGATATGGTACCGCCACATTTAGAACATTTCTTGAAACCACTAGTTGGTTTCTCCATGTTTGAAGAAAAGTGGGCCTAGTGCCCAAAATGGCACCTAGCACCGAGAGGGGAAAGGCCCCTGAAGAAAGAAATCCTTCAGAAAGATTTTTTTTTTTTTTTTTTAAAAGAAGAAAAGAGAACTGGCAGTACCGGTAGGCGTCGAATGAAGGCAGATGCGACCACAAAAAACGAAAGAATAAGAGAGTAGATTTTCTGCGGTAACAGGGTGTGCGTCCTGTTGGCTCCGCGGAAAACGAAGAACTGAAGAGGGCGAGTTGGAAAGGCGGGAAGGCAGTACGCAGGCACTGTGGGATGCTCCCAAAAGCTTTCCTATTGGATGCTGGGGAGCGTTCCCGCGCAAGCTCCATCGGTACCGACGATACCCATATGTGAAGACTACATTCCTGCTTGTTCCTGGAGATTATAAATTGCCCCTCCCTATTTTTGCAAGTCTGATGGATGTAAATCCCAAATCTTTTGATATTAATATACCTACCCCTTCTTTCTTTCTGTTAACAGTGTTTGATGCCAAGAATAAATTTGGGAAGCCTTGATTAGACAGATAATGCTCATCTTTTTTAATGAGATGAGTTTCCTAAATTAGGCAAGTATCTGCCTTCAGTCTTCTTGGCTTCCGTAAACAATAAATGCCTTCATGGACGAATTCAACTTCGAACATTCAATGTTACTATTTTTAGCTTATCACCCAACATTACTCATGTGTCATTCACCCAAGGTGATCCATTCTTCAAGATAGTATTTATTTTCCATCTACTGATTGTTATCAAAATCTCCCCCACATAACGCTTCCCTTACTCACTCTCTCTGAACACCCTACCCCTCCAGGTATATATCTCAGAGGTGGCTTACCATCCTATCAGCAATGCTATCCCTTTGCCCATACTAGCATTCCAGACATGCATACACCCCAATTGCCCTCACTATTTTCGCTTAACCCTTTCTTGAAGTTATTTCTTTTCAATCACTTGGCCATGCAAGCCATTCTTGACTCCCTGCCTAATATCTCATTCAACCAAAATCCCAATATTCATCCAGTCTTCAGAGTTCCTTGCTCCTTAGTTGATTTTATGTTATCTTCCAACAACTGTGAAGTCTTTTTCCTCCTTTTCTCACTCTCTCCCACCAAAGAACTGCTAGCTTATCTCTTGGCCTGGGTTTTTCGACACTGATGGCAGGCACTTAAACCCTGCTTTCTGCAGTTCTCTCATGGCATCAATGACCATCCTGACCCAGCTCATCATGCCATTTATCATAAAGCCCAGACTGAAGAGATAGAGGCATCTATAATTGATCTTTTCTCCTGCAGCCATCTAGGGATTCCTGCAAACTCCCTGGACATCACAGAGTGATGGTGGATACATAGCAAAGATTTCAAGTTTGTGGTCCCTCTCAATCAGGGACCTGAGTGTGTTGCCAAGAAAATACTTTGCCTCATCAGGTACTTCAAAAAGCATACCACAATGTCCCATGGTCTAGACTTTTGAGGCTGCTCCAATGTTTAGTGTGCTCTTTCTATTTTGATATCAGTATAGGACCTGCTCTACCCTGAAGCTTTGAGGATCCCAGCACATTTTCTTCAACTCACTTCTGTACATTTCTGATACTCTAGATCCTCAGGCAAACCAAGATCTGGAAGTTCCATCTGCTTGAGTGATTTCCTAAGGCTCCATTTTTTCCCATTTAATCAACATGCACCTTTTCTAGTTCCTCTGCCTGTTGTATGGTTTGACATAACTCCTTTTGGTCCTCTAGCCTGGCTTCCACTTCCTCCATCCTCTGACCTACTTTTGTCAGGTCTGTATGCAGCTCATCGATTGATCTCTTTAATTCTCACAGTAGTTTCTTTTAAGTTCTCAAACCACTTTGCTGGAAACAGGAAACTAGGTATGATGGATCTTTTGTTCTGACCAGTATGGCACTTCTTATGCTATTAAACTGGTAAATGTGTAATTGCTAAATCTGTCAACTATGAATTTTTCCATATTTTAGCTAGATTTTAATTTGTGGTCACCTTATGGATCCTATGAGTCTTCAGCTGTCCTGAATGAACCTGCTCGCTGTTGATCTCTGCAGCTATGCAGGCTCAGGCCTGGCTAATACTTGATTGGTGACCACCGTGGAATTCAAGGGGCTGTAAACTCACTGTGCAGAAAAGAGGCCCAGCAATCTACTTTCGGTTGCATCCTGCCAAGAAAACGCAGGGACTGGGTCGCCAGGAATCATCATTGGCTTGGCGGCACACATTCCATTTTATTGTATAGATCCTTTAAACTGGAAATCCTATGGTTTCATTTCATTAAGCTTAGACCCCTGTGACCTCAGCATAGTTTGTGGCTGTGTAAGCATCTTAAACCTTGTAACTAGGACTCAAGATTATTAGCTGGTTATTTTATGCCATCAGGAGTTTAACTGACACCTGCAAGAGATTTTTAACTTGTTTATGGTTTACGGGATATTATATGGCTACAGGGATGACTATGGTCCTAGATTTTAGATATGGAAGATGTTGGTAATGGTATTTTTTTAACTTGGATTAAGGGTTGTCTCTTCATGGAATCAATATTTTTTTTTTAGTTATCCTCATATTGCTTCAATCTTTACCTATCAGCAAGGGAGGGGGCTATCTTTATTATATAGCTATTTGATTTACTGCTGTAATCAGTCTTCAACTTGGACTCCCTGGGGTAAATGCAGAAATATAAATGCAAAATTAAACTAAATTGAATGTTGAGACTTGCTGTGACAGAAATATGTCCTGGCACACTTCCTGTACTACCAAATTGTCTCAGACAGCTTCCTGTCCTGCACATGAATAAAAGCCTGCAAGGTTTATGTTTATTTGGATTTGATAAACTGTTCTTCACTGAATGCAGCAAAGTGGTGAACAAAACTAAAAGTATAATTAAAAACAAAGACAGAAAAAGAACGCCAGCTATTGACAGGAAAGTTTAAAAACACTCATACCAGGGAAACGGGAGGAAGGGAAAGAGCAGAGGGGCACGACGCAAGAGAAAGTAATGGCTAAGGTCATGAGACTGATAGGCCGTGTGCAATATTGAAGAGATGAGTTTTTAAGAGGGATTTGAATTTGGAACATGAGGATTCAAGTAAGAGGGCAGCGGGGGGAATGCATTCCAGGAGGCAGGACCGAGAAAATATAAAGCTGAGGAACGAATGGATACTAGCTGGGCCTAAGAAGCGGAAGGGAGATGTAAGTGGTTAGCATGAGTGGAGGAGCACATTGTCAGAGAGATAGCAGGGAGATCTACCTCTCTACACCTGAAATCTCTCCAGCAATCCAGTCCCGGATCTCTCCTTGCTTTTCTGACTTTGCTGCTTGGATGTCTCACCCCGTGTGAAATTGAACAGTCTACCCGCTGCCACTGCTGCCTCCCCATGTCCTTCAGTGGCAGTACTACCAGATCCCTCAGGATTTGGTAAAACCCGGGGCCTAAACCAACAGGCCTGTGGACCTTAGCTGGCCCTAGCTTCTTGATAACAGCTAGAAGTTCGGCTTCCACCAGTTGTTTGTTTAATATGCCCCATAGCTCCTCACTGACTCTAGGTATGTTAAAGCCTTCAAAGAATTCTCACTGTGTCTCTACAGCCGGGTCAGACCAGTATAAGGTGTGAAAAAATTGAGTAAAATGTGCAATTTCTTTTTCCCCTGTGGCTATCATTCTGTCTGCCCATCACAAGCAGGTAACAGTATTCTTGACTTTAGCCGGCTGGACAAGATTTGCCATCAACTTTCCGGTATTGTCCCCGCATTTATGTAACTTGTATTTATATATATGGATGCTGCACAGGGCGCTTTGTTGCAAGATTGGATGAACTTTGTTCTTACATTCCTGCAATTGCAACTACGTCTGGTCTGTTTCAGTTTTCATAAATTCTAGCCATTTGGTGCGCAATTCTCATAGCCCCTTTTTCAAATCTCAGTTTTATCGAGCTTGCTGTGCGCTTTGATCACTGTTCCCCCTAAGCTGTGCGCGTGTGCGCGCGCACACACCTCGCCGAGCGAACGCACATACTTTACAACAGAACGCACAAAAATTACGGCTCTGATTCTGATAGAAAACAACAGACGTCTTAAAATTTAAAAGTTATGATTGTAATTACTAGAAATTTCCCGCTTCATTTAGTAATCGTCTATTTTCATTTAATTTGATTAAAATCAATGCGGTGTACATACTGTATTCTGTAATTTTAAAGTACATAACTCCGAGTGTTGTTATGTGGCGCACAAAAATTTAACCTTCCTTCAAAAGCTGCACACAGCTGATATTTTATGCGCACACAGCCTACAGAAAATTAGAGGGAACGTTGGCTTTGATATATCCTATAATTCTACCTCAAAGGACTGCCTTTGCTGCCGCCCAAATGGTCTCTGGGCCCACCTCTCCACTCCCATTGTCTGCCTCATATTCCAGTCAGGTCTTCTTCAGAAACAGCTGGAAATACGGGCTATGCGTCTAGACTGGATTTAGCCGCAAGAATCTATCACTAAGTTGGTCAACTACTTTGATTTGCACCTGGACCACCACATGGACAGAAATCAGCTGTGGATGGATCTTGGCCCCTGCCAGTCTGGCAAACATTTGCTCTGATAAAAGCAGATAATCAATTTGCCAATGTGTTTTATGAGGCCCAAAATAGTGCACAAATTCCCTGTCTATGGGGTGCAATATGCGCCACCAATCTAGCAATTCAAGTTATGCACACAGGAGGTTTATCCCCCTATGCTCTGCCCCTCTCATCACCAGTCTGGGTAGTTGGCAATCTACTGAGGCATCGGCTTCCATATTAAAATCCACCCCCAACACTAACTGATAATCTGTCAGGTCAGCTATCTTCACTATAAGCTCTAAAAAGAAAGCATGTTGGTACGTATTGGGAGCATATATGCTGCTCAGCATTATTCTTTTACCCTGCAGTACCCCCTACACTAGGACATACTGTCCCTGTGGATCCTGAACTACTTTGTGTGTCTCAAAGGCCGCTTCCCCACCAAAACTGCAATCCCCCGCTGACGGGAATTGTAATGAGCAAATGGAACTTCCCACACCCATCCCCATTTAAGCTTGAGATGTTTTCTGGTCAAGAGGTACCCCTCTTGTAGAAGGGCAGCATCTGTGCCTAGATTCCACAGATATGTTAAGACCCACTCCTGCTTTATGGGGGAATGCAATCCCCCCCACATTCAAGGCTGTGATTTTTAACTTCAGCAATTATCCTCGTGTC
Source organism: Ichthyophis bannanicus (assembly GCA_033557465.1). Taxonomy (NCBI): domain Eukaryota; kingdom Metazoa; phylum Chordata; class Amphibia; order Gymnophiona; family Ichthyophiidae; genus Ichthyophis; species Ichthyophis bannanicus. The sequence continues at coordinate 397,292 of JAWIIG010000038.1, read as the reverse complement.
CATTTGATCCCGTATCCATAGATATGAGTGTATGCCCCTTGGGGATCTCCCAGCATGGCTTCACAAGGGTGGTGATGATCAACCATACTCCCCATTGTGCTTTCAGCTCCGCAAGTGTAGACCATGTAACCCCAGCCATCAGCTTCTCTTCCCCATCCCCTACCCAATCCCCCCCCCCCCCACATCCTCTCGCACCTCCATTCTTTCATACTCCTTCTCCCCGTGTCTCTCACACTTGCGCACATCCACACTAACCATTCATTCACTCCCAGCATCCCACTGTTCTACCCCGCCTCCACACAGCTGTTCGACCGCACACTCCTTGAACCTCAAATCAGTTGTACGGCTTTGCAACAAATGCATCAACTTCTATCCATTGTACCACCCCCACTTTTTCCATCGATACATAACAGCTGATAATACGACCCCCACACCCTGCCTATCCCCCACCCCACCCCATCAATGTCCAAGAATCTTTAATCACTGCAGGCTCAACCAACGTTCTGTCAGGCTCTCTAGTGGTCCAATATTCCAGCAGGGTAGCATGTAGCCATCTCCAAGGTCTCAGTAAGAAATAGCATGCTACACATTTCTCCGCATGAACTCCAGCCTGCCCCTTTCCTCAGATGCCACCAGTATATCACTCCACATGCCAATACAGTCAACAATGGAAGGAGAGGGGGAAGGGAGAGGGGAGGCAAGACACACCGAGCCAAAAAGCATCCAGCAATTGCTTCCAGACAGCGCAGAGGGGGGAGGCGAAGCGCAAAGCCACGAAAAGAAGCCTTGCCACAACGCCAACCCTGCTATTTCTTTATTTCCAGGCCATGTCCAGCCAGTAAGCACTGGAGAACTCACCATCTGCCCCCCACACTGCCCCAGCCTGAATGTCTGTGCTGCTCCCCCCGAGCACCACAGCAGTCAAGAAAATTTTGCCCCTCTTCCATAGTGTGCAGGTCACTGTCTTCCATTCATACATGATTCTGAGCTTGTGCGGGAAGAGGAAAGCGACGTGCACACCTTGTTTAAAGAGTTCCATGCAGAAAGGGGTAAACTCCTTTCGTTTGGCTGCTACTCGGCTGGAGTAATCGTTAAATAATAAAATTTGCTTGTTATTACATTCCAAGGTTTTGAGTTTTTGGAATTCACACAGTATGCACTCTTTTTTTGACTAGATGACATATCGGGCTACAGCTGCTTGTAGCCGGTGATGCTCCTCTATTTTAGAGCCAATTCGGTGCACTCTTTCACATCGCCATGCTCCCTCCGTCACCAGGAGACCCAACTGCACGGGGAGCCACTCCTGAAATAATTTATACAGGTCTGTTTCACCGACCCCCTCCTCCAGCCTGACCACCCACAAGTTATTCCAATGCGCTCTATTCTCCTGTTCCCCAAGGTGCTCCAGCAGGCAGGCCTGTTCCTGGGCCAGGCATTCAACAGTGGTATTTAGCCACCCCACCATCTCCTTCAGTGCTCCCTCTTGAGTTTCCACCTCCATGATCCCTTGGATTTGCGATTCAGCGTAGTTACTCACCTGTAACAGGTGTTCCCTGGGGACAGCAGGATTTAGTCTTCACATATGGGCGATGTTGGTGCCAACATGGACCACATGGTAACGTCTCCCCAGCTTTCAAAGAAAGCCTTTGGAAGATGCAGCACGCATGCATGTTCCCCTTTCCGCCTAGGGGTGACATCTTGCCTCAGTATGATATCATAGCACAAGACGGCAAAAAGAAAAGCAACTCCACAGGGGAAGGGTTGTGAGGACTGATTCCTGCTGTCCCTGGAGAACACCTGTTACAGGTGAGTAACTATGCTTTCTCCAGGAACAAGCAGGAAGTCAGTCCTCACATATGGACTCCCCAGCTACAGGCTACCAACAAACCTGTAAAAAATCATGAGTGACCAGAAAAAGGTGAGCCATGAGAAGCAGCAATTGAGCTGAGAAACAACAGACCCCCACATGGCCCGGGTGTCCACTGAGGAAACAGTCCTCCAGTAGCCTGAACATACCGAAGGCCTAGAGGGCAGGAGTTGCCTTACACCCCAAACAAATGATGGAATATTGTCTGGCCAAAGGCACTCTCCTGGCGGGATTCCCTCTCCAGGCAATAATGAGCTGTGAAGGTGTGGACTGAGGACCAGGTGGCAGACTGGCATATCTCCAGCAAGAGGATGGAACACAGGTTCGCCACAGAGGACACCATGGTGCTCCAGTGAAAGAACAGCCTGCTCGTAGGCGAAAGTGATACAGTCCACTACCCAGATGGACAGGGTGATTTTAGAGACCGCTGCCCCCAACAGACTTGGGTCATAGAAGACAAAGAGCTGAGAAGCTCGATGGTGGTCCTGGGTACACCATAGGTAGAAGGCTAGCACCAACTTACAGTTCAGCATGTGGAGAATGGCCTCTGCCCTGCTGGCATGAGGCCATGGAAAAAAGGTGGGAAGCACCACTTGCTAGTAAAGGTGGAACGGAGACACCACCTTGGGTAGAAACTTGGGGTGCGTGCAGAGCATGACCCTGTTCCTGTAGAACCTAGTGTACGGTGGTTCCACTACCAATGCCTGAAGCTAGCTGACCCTGTGAGCAGAGGTGATCACCACAAGGAACACCATCTTCCAGCAGAGATACTTTAGGTGGCAGGAGCCAAGAGGCTCAAAAGGTGGTGTGGTTAGCTTGGAGAGCACAATGTTAAGGTCCCACTCCGCTGCCGGCAGGCAGACGGGTGGCTTCAACAGGAGGAGGCCCCTAAGGAAGCAAGACACGAGGGGTTGAGAAGAGAGGGTCTTACCCTCAATCAGATGGTGGTGTGCCGTGAGAGCGCTGAGGTGCACCCTAATGGAGTTAGACTTCAGCCCTGCCTGAGACAAGTGAAGTAGGTATTGCAGCACCAGCTGGATGGAGCAGGAGAAGGAATTGATGTACGTCTCTGCACACCAGACCGAGAACCTCTGCCACTTGAAGGCGTATGCCTGGTGGGTGGAGGTTTTATGGGAGGCCAGAAGGACCTCCTTCAACTCACTGAGAGATTGAAAGGGGCCAAGGCTATCCTTTCATCAGCCAGGCCATGAGTGTCAAGGACCCCAGGTTGGGGTGAAGGAGAGAGCCTTCCTCCTGCATGAAGAGGGTCGCATCCCAGGGGAACTGGGGGTGGTGTGGCCAGGCGGAGAAGCAGGAGAAACCATGGCTGTCTGGTCCATCATGGGGCCACCAGAATCACTCTGGCCCTGTCATGTTGGACCTTGAAAAGGGTCTTGGCAAGCAGCGGCGTGAGCGGGAAGGCATAAAGTGTGCCCTTCGCCCATGAGATCAGGAATGCATCCACTGCCACCCAGCTGACGATAAGAGAAGCAGGGCAGCAGGGTATTGGCCAGGCTGGCAAAGAGGCCCATCCTTGGGAGCCCCTAGCGCTGGAACAGCAGGCTGGCGACCTTGGGGTCCAGCCTCCACTCATGCAGCTGCAGGATGTGGCTGAGCCAGTCCGCCAGAATGCTGTCCTGGCCCAGGATGTATACTGCTCACAGGAGCATCCCTTTGCTTCTGGCATACGAGCAGAGGCTCACTGCTTCCTGACAAAGCAGGGCCAAACCTGTACCCTAATTGTTTATGTAGAACAGAGTCACCTGGTTGTTGGTCTGAATCAGAACTGCCTGATGCTGCAGGTGGTGGCGAAAAGCCCAGAGAGATAAGGCTATGGCTCAGAGCTCCAGGAAGTTGATTTGCTGGAGGCTCTCCGTTGGTGATCAGCTGCCCTGAGTGCAGAGGTCATCGCAGTGGGCTCCCCACACCAGTTAGGAGTCATCCATGGTGAGGATGCTCTGGGATGTATGGGTCTGGAAAGGCATTCCGGCTCGCAGGAGCTGGAGGTGTTGCCACCAGCTGAGTTGGCCAGGAGACAGGTTACGAGCACTCTGTCCTGAAGAAGCCCTGTGGCATGGGACCACTGTGAGTGGAGGGCCCACTGGGCTGTACTTGTCTGCAGGTGAGCATCTGGGATGACTTGCACCGTGGATGCCAAATGCCCCAACAGACAGAGCAGGAGGTGGACTGATGCTGAGGGATGGCACTGGGTGCTTGCTGCAAGTACCTGGAGGTGCAGGGCCCTGTCCTGTGGGAGAAAACCCTTGGCTTGGATGGTGTCCAGCTGCGTCCCTATGCACTCCAGACTGAGTCAGCTGGACATGAGACTTTGGGCAGTTTATGATGAACCCCAGGAGCTCCAGAATTAGGATGGTAAGGGCAGTCACTTGACGAACCTCGGTGGCGATGCTTCCTGTTACGAACCACTTGTCCAAATAGGGGAAGACGAAGACCCCCTGGAGTCTGAGGTGGGCTGCGATTACCACCAGGTACTTGGTGAATACCCGTGGGGTGGAGGCCAGGCCGAAGGGTAGCACTCTGTACTAATACTGTAATGTTCTTCTCCAATCACAAAGCGAAGGTACTGCCTGTGGAAGGGGTTGATGAGGATGTGAGTGTACACATCCTTTAAGTCCATGAAGCACAGCCGGTCTCCCTGCTGGAGTTATGCAGCAACATTCCAAGAGAGAGCATTTTGAATTTCTACCTCACCAGGAACCTGTTGAGGCCCTGCAGATCGAGGATGGGACGGAACCCTCTGGTCCTTTTTGGGACCAGAGAGTAGCGGGAGTAGAACCTCGTGCCCCTGTGATGAGCTGGGATGGGTTCCACTGCCTGGTCTGCCAGAAGGCCTGCGAGTTCCTGGGGGGCTCTCCTGGGAAAAATGGTGGGGGCGTCTGATGGAGGTGGAGGAGGTAATTTACCTTCACCACCCAAAGGGCCCACACGTTGGTGGTAAATGGAGGGCCACCTGTGGACATAGAGCACCAGATGTCCCCCCATGTGCTGAGGGGCTGTGCCTCCTGGGGGAAGAGAGGCTATGCCCAAAGAGTCAAAAGCTTCCTCCATGTTGCGCCAGGGTCGAGGGCTGGGGCTTGGGGCCTTAGGCTTACATAGGCCATGACCTTGTCCCTTGGCCTGCTGGCCCTGTTGGGGATCTGGGAAGGCTGGATACTAGGGATAGTTTCTGTAAGCCTTCCTCTTCTTTGGGTACAAGGACTTTCTGCCCGAAGCCTTCCTACAGGAAAGGTCAGCAGTCTTTTTGGAGAGCCTGGTCCTATAGTCAGGAACTCGGACTCCAGCTCAGTGGCCTTGTCCGTCATGGGTCTGCTAAAGAGATTATATCTCCGGCAAGGGTCATCAGCTTATCCTGTACCCACTGCTCCAGGTAAGAGGACTGTAGTCAAACCTGGCATCAAGCACAAATGCCTGCCGCAGCTACTCTAGTCGCCGACTCGAAGCTGTCATATGCCTCTCGAGTGATAAACTTGGAGCACTCTCTGACTGTTGAAGCCAAGGTCTGGAACCACTGGGGGTTCCTCCAAGAGACCAGTCAAGAACCTGGTTAACTCCTTTGCCAGGTCTCACAAGTACATGCCCATGTATAGCTGGTATGCCTGGATTTGGCTGACAAGCATCAAGCCCTAGAAGCACTTTCTGCCTATGGCGTCCATGGCGCAGCCCTCTCTAACCGGGGGCACCAAGGAGTGCATCTTCTGGCTATTGAGCCTACGCATGGCCGACTCCACCACCATGGAGTTGTGAGGCAGTTGAGCATTTTGGAAGCCAGGGCTCCGGCGGACCCGGTAGATTGAGTCCAGCTGCCTGCTCAGTATGGGCACTGAGGCGGGCATCTCCCACATGCGGAGGAGAAGCGGTTCCAGGGTGGGGGTAATGGGCACTATGAGTGCCTCCTTCGGGGGAGCCTCATACTGGAGGATCTTGAGATCCACCATGCGAGGGTTCTCCTCTGACTCGGTGGTGAAGGCAAGAGACTTTGCCATGTCCCTCACGAAATCAAGGAAGGCCATGTCCTCGGGTGAGGACCAGCACCGCTTCTCTGGGAGAGACAGGTCTGAGGACACATCCCGATATCAGGGGTGTCCGGGGACTCGTCGTCCTTGGTCTCCCAGTCTGACTCAGGATCAGAGAAGGAGTCGAGGGCTATCTGGGTCTTGCCCTGGCCCTGATGATCCCGGTGCCCTGGCACTCAGAGTTGAGAGCAATCAGCGGGGAAGACTGCAGCTCCGGGGATCAGGACCAGGATCGCTGCCGAGGTGTCTCTTGAGACCGGTGGCACTCGAGGATCGGCTCAACCTCCAGGGAGTCCTGCGAGGTAGAGAGCTCAGTAGTTGGGAGTGATGACCCAGAAGAACCGGGCATCAGAGTCTGCTGCTGGGCCATGAAGGCAGACAAACTGTGCTCCAAGGTCACCATCCTGGCCTTGAGGCCAGATGGCTCCGCAGCCTTCGGTGCTAGCACCAAGGACTTTGGGTCCAGTGCTGGCTCCATCGAGGGGGAGTCCTCAACTAGATGGCCTCAGGGTTTCGAGATGGATCCCGAAATGTTGACAGCTCCCGTTGGGGCAATTTAGTAGGCCTCTCTCATCTGTCGCCCTCGGCCTCGTGTCTGGGGCCTGTGGGCCTTCCCCACTTTCCCTGACCCATCGCCCAATAAGGTCTTTGAGGGCTTCTGGCTCTTCTTGGAGCAATCCTCATTGAGGGAGCTCCGGCTTGAGGCTCTGTGGCCCCAGGGCTCTGAGGCAGCACAGTCTCCGCAAGGGTCCGAGGTCCCAGAGGGGATCATAGAGCACGGTCTTGTGGACAACTCCGAGGCTGAGTCAGTCTTCTGGAAGATGGACTCACGCTGTTACCGATGGCTCTTGAGGGCCTTGGGTCATCTGCTTGCACAGACTGCAGACCAAGGAATTGTGGTCTGGCCTGAGGCATCGAAGGCAGCAGTTGTGCAGGTCTGTGCAAGACATGAGTGCACAGCGGTCGCATGGCTTGAAGCCACTGACTGAGGCCATAGCTTGGAAGAGGGCCCCGCAAGGTCAAACTCACTTGGCCCAGCCAGGAAAAAGGTGCGAACCCATGCCCACCGAAAATAACAGAGAGAACAAAAAAGGAAAAGAACCCAAGAATGCAATGTCGAGGCAAGCGGACTCGGGAGCAAGAAGGGACCGGTACACAACCGGAGAAGAAGACAAAAAATTTAAACAATTTTTCCGGGGGGATGGGGGGGACAGATATATGTCCGATGGACTCTGCGGAAAAGAGGAGACTGAGGCAAGATGGCATCCTAGGGCGGGAAGTGGTGTATCTCCCAAAGGCTTTCTTTGAAAGCTGGGAAGAGGTTACAGCGTGGGTCCTGTCGGCACAGACATCACCCATATGTGGGGTCTGACTTCCTGCTTGTTCTTGGAGAAAAATCGCTCTCTGATGTACTCCACCCTGGACTGCAATTTGTTTAATCTGTCCTCCAGCGCCACGGCAACCACTTTTGAAATCTCTGCTGCCAAATCGCCAGCCATCGAGGAGCTAGGTTTCAAGGCCTTGGCAGCAATTTTGGGATCCATGCACTATTTGAGATCTTGGCCGGTTCGTAATGCTTTCTTGGACATGCCACCTACAATCGGCCGTATCCCCTGTCACCCACCATTGAAAGGTGGGGCAGGTACCTTAACAACGCAGTTTATGCAGATTTTTGCAAATTTTTTCGCTGGTTTGTGAGGACGGGAATGGGAGTTCCTCTTTCACGGTTTCCTTCCCCGCAATGCATCACGTGACCTGCCCATTATATGGTTTTAATTTAATTTTGCACATACCATGACAGTAATGAACCTCATTCCTACACCAGGATATGTGGAGTATGATCTCGATCAATCTGCTGTATGAGACTTTTCAGGAGTGTTCTGTTCTTTGATCGGAGTGGAAATACGGAGATATACGGCAGGCTACAGCCCAGAGCCATTTTCAATAATGTCAGCAGCTGCAGATCTGCCCAATACATTCCTCAAGGCCTTGTCTCATGCTGGAGAAACGAGCAAAAGCAAGCAGAAAAGTGTGTAAAGCCTCCATTATTTGGAGGTCAGAAGAAAAGCACTAGAAGACTGAAAATGTTTATCTTCGATGTAAAATTGGAAGCTTTAAAGTGCTTTGAATCAGTGAAAAACTGTCCAAATATCAAAAGCAACTGGGCTTGCTACATTACCTTGGTGGCAACAGTTAATGAAAAGAAAGAAAAAATAAAAGCAAATTCACAAGCAGCAACAGCTTTAAGCGTGGTTAAGCTGTCTCGTCACAAGAGAGATGCTCTGGAAAACATGGATAATCTGCTGAACGTTTGAATTGAAGATCAAAGTCAACATAAGGTGCCCCCTAAGCTCAGTGATGATCCAGGAAAAAGATAGTCTGTTTCAAGATTTACAACATGAGCGTTGAGAGAGCTCTGAAGGAGAAACTAATACTGCAAGCAAAGGGTAATTTCAGAGACTTTAAAAAAGTCACCGTTTTTATATGATTAAGATGAGTGGCAAAAGGGCCAGTACCAATATGAATATGCATGCTAAGCTGCTGAATAAAATCAAAGAAGGGGGCTACAAGCAGAACACATTTTTAGGGTTGATGAGAGAGGCCTTTTCTTGAAATGAGAGAACCTTTAATATAAAGAAACAAGTGGGGAAAGTATGCAGAGCATGGTTCATGTCATTCTTTCTGCATTGCCTGTCTGTGTATAGGTCTTGTGAATGTGATGTCTATATGAGAGTGAGTGTATGTGCGTACTGTATATATTTTTGTTTTGTATGTTTATTATCTTTTTGTTTGTGTGTGGGTATATGTATCTTTGTGGACTAGTATGACTGCATGTTTATATAAAAGTGCAAATGTTTGTATGTGTCACTGCATATTGTGGTTGTATGTATGTCTGTGCATTCTGGCATGTGTTAATGAATACACATATGTATATGTCTGTGTGACCTAGTCCCCAGCTATTGGGTTGATTATTTTGACTAGATTGTAAGCTCTGATGAGCAGGGACCATCTCTTACATGTCTCTAAACAGCACTGCGTATGCCTTGTAGCGCAATAGAAATGATTATTTTACAGTCAAACCTCGGTTTTCATTATTAATCCGTTCTAAGAAGACTGACTAAAACCGAAACGTACGAAAACCGAAGCAATATTTCCCATAGGAAATAATGTAAATTCAATTAATCCGTTCCAGACACCCAGCTCCTGTCACTTCTCTCACCTGCCCGATCGTCCACAGGACAGCAAACACACAGATATTGTACTGTACGGCACTGCAACATCTCCTGCTTACATTGACAGCTACCCTGCTACCTCCGAGCCTGAGGGGGCGCTCCAGAGAACAGGCAGGCGGTGGAGAGATCGGGGCCTTCCTCTCTGTGCAATCCTTGGCTCTTGACTCTGACTCTTGCTCAGCTGACTTTCGCTTCAACACGCGATCGGTGAGTCCGGGGGGTAGTGCTGCCGGGACTGGGGAGGCACATGGAGGCTGGCAATTTGTCCACATTCCTGCCCTTGCCCATAGGAGGAGCAGCACCAGCCACTATTGGGACCATCAGCTGTTCAGTAACACAACGAAAACCGAGGCGATATCCGATAACCGAGACAACATCTCAGTCAGAAAAGACGTCGAAAACCGAAACGTACGAAAACCGGGGCCAACGAAAACCGAGGTTTGACTGTATTTATTTACTTATTTAACATTTCTTATATACTGCTTTTCAGTGGTATAGCACAGTTACTTACCTGTAACAGGTGATCTCTGGGAACAGCAGGAATTAGTCCTCACATATGGGTACGTCGGTACCAACGGAGCCCGCGCGGGAAAGCTCCCCAGCTTCCCAGAAGGAAAGCTTTTGGGGCCTCCTACTGCGCATGCGCGCTGCCTTCCCGCCTTCCTGACCAACTCTCCTCAGTTTGAGTTTAAAGCTGAGACAATAGAGAGAGGAAAGGAAAGAGAGAGATAGATACAACTCCTAGGGGAGGTGGGCAGGTTGTGAGGACTAATTCCTGCTGTTCCCAGTGATCACCTGTTACAGGTAAGTAACTGTGCTATCTCCAGGAACAAGCAGGAATAAGTCCTCACATATGGGGACTCCCTAGCTAAAATGCCCGGGAGATCCCCTGAAGGGTATGAGACCCTGAAAGGTTCTTCATCTTCCTATGGATCTCAGGCATCCATTCAGGGAAGGTGGGCTGGAGTTGTTCAAGAATGAAAGAGGTGTCTGAGGACAGCCTGACCAAACAAGGCATCCCGGCGGGAGTCCTTGTCCAAACAGTAATGGGCTGTAAAGGTATGAACCGAGGCCCAGGTGGCTGCTCTACAGATCTGGTCAATGGACACAGAGTTTAGATGAGCCATAGAGGTGGCCATGGCCCTCACGTTGTGAGCGTTGACATGGCCCTCCAGAGAAAGGTTCTTACTCTGGTAAGCAAAAGAGATACACTGAGCAATCCAATTGGAGAGTGTTCTTTTAGAGACTGGAAGTCCCAAATGAGAAGGATCAAAAGCAACAAAAAGCTGAGAAGACTTTCGATGTTGCTGTGTCCTGTGGAGGTAAAATGCAAGAGCTCTTTTACAGTCTAGAGTATGACGGTTCCTCTCTGCACTGGATGCATGAGGAGCTGGAAAAAAGACAGGTAAATACACCTCTTGATTAAGATGAAAAGGGGAGACCACTTTAGGCATAAAGTGGGGATTGGTCCTAAGGACCACCTTATCATGATGGAACCTTGTATAAGGTGGATTAGCCACTAGAGCTTGCAGTTCACTGATACGGTGAGCTGAGGTGACTGCAATAAGAAAAATAACCTTCCAGGAAAGAAATTTCAAGGAGGTAGTGGCTAAAGGTTCAAAAGGTGGCTTCATAAGCTGACCAAGAACCAAGTTTAAGTCCCATGCCACCGGAGGAGGTCGAATGGGAGGTTTAGTTAAGGTTAGGCCTCTCATGAATCTTGCAATAAGAGGATGAGAGGAAACAGGTTGTCCATTGATGGGCTTAAGTGATGCCGCAATAGCACTCAAATGGACTCTTACTGAATTTGTTTTGAGTCCTGCATTGGAGAGATGCAGGAGATATTCCAAAAGAGAATTCAATGGGAGTGCTAGAGGGTTAAGACCCTTGTGAGCACACCAAATGGAAAATCTTTTCCATTTAAAAGCATAAGAACGCCTAGTGGAAGGTTTCCTAGAGGCGTGTAGGATATCCTTCACTTGCTGCGAAAGATCGAAGTCTTGAAGGTCTAGGCCTTCAGTAACCAAGCTCTGAGGTGAAGGGACTTGGGGTTTGGGTGCCACAAAGTCCCCTCCTCCTGAGACAGAAGGTCTGGAGCTGCTCCCAAGTCTAAGGAGGGGGCTTGGGAGAGATGCAGAAGTAGAGGGTACCACACCTGGCGTGGCCAGCGTGGAGCTATGAGAATCATGGACCCTTGATCCCTTTGAAGTTTGAACAGAGTCTTGGGAATCAAAGGAATGGGTGGAAAGGCATATAGGAAGCCCCGACCCCAATGAAGGAGGAAGGCATCCTTGGCCTGAACTCCCTGACACGGAATTCTGGAACAGAATCGGGGAAGTTTGGCATTCCACGGACTTGCAAAGAGGTCTATGTCCGGGGTTCCCCATTTCTGGAAGATTCTGAGTACCTGATCCATGTGCAGGGACCATTCGTGTGGAAGCAGAACTCGACTGAGTCTGTCTGCCCAAGAGTTTTGGATTCCTGGAAGATATACTGCCAGGAGATGGATTTGATGCTCTCTGGCGAAGGCCCATAATCTTAGAGCTTCGTTGCAAAGCGACAGTGAGCCAGTCCCTCCTTGTTTGTTTATGTAAAACATGGCTACTTGATTGTCCGTATGAATAAGGACTGTCATGTTGCTGAGGAGGGTATGAAAAACTCTGAGAGCTAGAAAGATTGCTCGGAGTTCCAAGTGATTGATATGAAGGGTGGTCTCCTGTGGAGACCAAGTGCCCTGAGTGGAGAGATCTTGAAGATGAGCTCCCCAACCTGTTTGGGAGGCATCTGTTGTGAGGGTTGCTTGGGGCAACAATGGTTGAAAGGGGGCCCCAACAACAGATTTTGGGTGGACATCCACCACTGGAGAGACCAAAAGAGACGTTTGGAGTTTGCTATTTGGTCTGAGAGAGCTCCTGATGCTTGAGTCCACTGGGTGGACAAAGTCCATTGAGCTGCTCTCATATGTAGGCGAGCATAAGGCTGTACTGTGGAGGCCATGTGGCCTAATAGTTGTAGCATCTCCCTGGCAGTCAAGTGGTTTCTGGACTGAGTCTGGGAGGCCAAGTGCACCAGACGTTGGCAACGGGCCTGAGGAAGATAGGCCCTTGCAGTGGTGGTATCCAACCAGGCCCCTATGAATTCCAGGGACTGAGTAGGGGTGAGTTGAGACTTTGGCAGATTGATGACAAGTCCCAGATACTGCAGGATGCGTCTGGTGCGATCCAGGGAAGTCTGAGCCTCGGACTGAGATGGAGCTCGGATGAGCCAGTCGTCCAGGTATGGGAAGACAAAAATTCCCAGGGCGCATAGAAATGCAGCCACTATTGCCATGCATTTGGTAAATACTCTTGGAGCAGAGGCTAGACCGAAGGGAAGTACTCTGTATTGGAAATGTTTTCCCTGGAACAGAAACCGTAGGAATTTTCTGTGGGATGGATGGATGAGTATATGTGTGTACGCATCCTTGAGATCTAGAGAACAAAGCCAATCCTGACTCTGTAGGTATGGAAGGAGAGTACCTAGAGAAAGCATCTTGAATTTCTCCTTGCATAGGAATTTGTTCAATTCTCTCAGATCTAGAATGGGTCTGTACCCCCCTGTTTTCTTGGGAATGAGAAAATAAGGGGAGTAAAAACCTGACCCCTGTTGAGGAAGAGGAACCTCTTCTATTGCCTTTTGGGTGAGAAGAGTGGTCACCTCCTGACCCAACAGGTCTAGGAGAGATGGGGGAGAATTGAAACTTCTCACCATGGTATGGGGAGGAAGGTTGGAGAAATGTAGTTTGTAGCCCTCTCTGATGATAGAGAGGGTCCATTGTTCTGATGGGATTTGGTCCCATCTGGGAGCAAAATGAATTAACCTTCCTGGAATGGTGAGAGGTTCTGGATGTTTTACAGCCAGAAAGGTTAGGTTCTCTAGTTTTAAGTCAAAAACCCTGAGGGGGTTGGGACTGTTGGGCTGTAGCAGCCCCTGCATGTTTTGCCCTGGCCTGTTTAGGCTGCTGACGCTTAGGAGTAAAGCGAGCTGCAGAAGATTGTTGGCCAGTATTTGTGGCAAATCTGGCCTTCTTGTAGAAAGGCTTTTTGAAAGATTTTTTCTTGACAGGGGTAGAGGTAGACTTAGAAAGTCTATCTAAGGCAGCATTTTCTGCATCCATTTGAGTGGCTTTGATTTGCCACTCTTTACCAAACAGATTCTCACCTGTACAGGGCAAATTTCCCAACCCATCCTGGACCCAGGGTTCTAGGTCAGAGGCCTGGAGCCAAGCAATTCTGCGAGCCGCTATGGCAATACCTGAGGCTCTGCTAGCACCCTCAAAGGAGTCAAAGGCTGCTCTGTTGGAGAACTTTGAAATATCTTGGGTATGCTTCAGCAAAAGAAGGAACTCCTCCTTTCTATCCTCTGGGATAAATGGGAGAAAATGGCGTATTTTTAATGCAATTTCCTTCAGAAACATGCCCATATAGAGGCTGTATGAGTTGATTCTGCCAATAAGCATACTTGCTTGGAAGATTTTTCTTCCAAAAGCATCCAGAGTCCTACATTCTCTTCCTGGGGGAGTAGAAGAGTGTCTTTTAGTACTCTTGATCCTTTTCATAGCTGACTGCACCACAACGGAGTGGTGAGGGAGCTGAGTTTTTTTGAAACCCAGGAGAAGGGGGGACACGATACATGGTGTCCAGACGACGAGAATGTGGAGATAGGGTGAGAGGAGTCTCCCATAAGTCCATCATGTGTTCTTGAAGAATTTCATGGATGGGCAAGGTGACTGCCTCTTTAGGAACCTTAGAGTATCCTAAAATGTCTAACTTTTTTGCTCTAGGTTCTTTTTCAGAGGATACAGAAATAGAAAGACCTTTAGCTACTTCAATGATGAAGTCTTGAAAGGATAAATCCTCTGGAGGAGACATTCTCCTCTTTGGAGAAGAGGGCTCCTCAGGTAGAGTAAGGGATACTTCAGCAGAGTCATCTGATGAATCAGAATCATCAGAAGACTCAAAGTATCGTCTGTTTGCTTCCAGGGATCGATAAGCGTATCGACCGGTATCGACATCGGGGGGTACCCGGAACCGGATCGGTATCGGGAAGAACCCCAGAACCGGGAACCGGAATCGGTATCCTGGTCGATGTGGATGGCTTGGGTACCGGTATCGGTTGTGGTACCGAGGGCGTCGCAGCCTTAATGAAAGCGAAAATGGCCTGCTGCATGGATTGAACTGTATGATCCATGGATGCCACGACTGTCTGGATGTCGGTACCGGATGCTTGAGCCGGTACCCCAGAACAGTCTAACAGGTGATCGGTCGAGGCCGTGCCATCGATGTCAACCTGTAACCCCATAGGAGGAGCTTTGGAAGCCGGAGCTTCCCGCCGGGGTTGTTTGGCTGGGGCAGGGTCCTCAGGGTCAAGCCCAAGGGTATCTTGATGCTTAGAGGGAGATTTGCCCTTTGAGGACCTGCCAGAGGAATGTTTGGTTACCTGAGATCCATCAGGAGAGGAAGACCTGGAAGATGTCGATGCTGGAGTATCTGTAGAAAACAGCATGTGAAACTTGGCTGCCCGGTTCTGTAAGCCACATTTAGACATCAAAGAACAGGATGGGCAATCCGGAATGGAATGGTCAGGCCCCAAACATTTAAGACACCATTCATGGGTGTCTGTGACTGAAATAGTACCGCTGCACTTGGTGCATTTTTTAAACCCAGAGGCTTGTTTCTCCATGAGGGAGAATTAGTGAAGGCCTAAAGGCCTCACAGAACAAACACACCAAGTGAGGGAAAAAAAGAAGATTTTTTTTTTTTTTTTAAGAAATAAAGGAAAAAAGACCGGCGGTACCGGTCTGGAATCGGGGAAGGCAGACACGCGGCCAAAGAAATAAATTAAAATAACAACTTCTTCAGCGGTGACAGGAACACGACCTGCTGGCTCCGCGGAAAAAGAACTGAGGAGAGTTGGTCAGGAAGGCGGGAAGGCAGCGCGCATGCGCAGTAGGAGGCCCCAAAAGCTTTCCTTCTGGGGAGCTGGGGAGCTTTCCCGCACGGGCTCAGTCGGTACCGACGTACCCATATGTGAGGACTTATTCCTGCTTGTTCCTGGAGATCAAGACGATTTACATCAAACAAAAACATGAGTTACATGGAACATAGTACAACTAACTAGGTACAAGTCACTAGAATTGCAATGCGATTAACTATTTACATTTTAACTGATAGGCAGTAAAGTATTTACTTTCTGATCGGTGGGCTGACAACTATTTACATTTGAGTGTATGGAGTCCATACTTTTTTATTTCAGCCATTTACATTCATTTCAGGGATTCTGGTTGTAAGTGAGGTTAGCAGTCTGTCCCATAATATTTCTGGAATATGTGTGTGATTAGTAGTAGTAATAGTAGGTGTATATTTTTTCTAAGTGTGAATGTGATCGGGAGAGGAGACAAGAGGGGAGGGCTGTTCAACACCTACAATTGTGTAATTGTTATGTTACTGTGAATCAGTGTTAGTATACTGCAGATATTGGAACTACTTTTCCTGCAGAAGTGCATCAAGATATTCTTTTGGGGGGTGGGAGCTTCATTTCTCTTTCATCTCCCACCACACATAGAAACTGTACTTGTATAGGTATTGTATAGGAATTTTTCCCAGCTCACCTCCTCCCTTCCTGTGTTTAGAACAGCATTCCAGGGCTCCAACCCCACAGCATTCCCACTGGCTGGATCTTATCCAGTCTCTGCTACTAGTTACATTACGGACAGGCAAGGCAGACTCATTCACACACAAAGGAAGATTAGAGAACTATGCAGAGGTTTTGAACTCTGAAAAATGTCCAGACATGTCAGCCTTCCTTCTAGCTTCTAAAGTAAAAAACAGAATCCAGAAAAATGCCAGCTGAAACTTGGCCGAGTCGGCCATTTTCCAATAAAGAAGTTTGTTCTACTCCATAGTCTACCTCTGCTCTGTGTGTGTGTGTAGATTTATGCACTTTAAGGCAGGTTTGCAGCTTCTCATAGATAATGATCCCAACTGTAAAGGTAGCCTTAAAATTTGCACATGCATAAACAATGTGCTCCACTGCTACAGGGAGCTAGCTGCACATGAAGATGAAGAGGCATTCAAGCAAAAGAAAGGAGGACAAATAATGTTCCTGCTCCTCCCTCCAAGACAGGATAAAGATGATGCAGATGATTAACAGGATGAGGATTGTGATTTATTTAACTGGTTTTAATATACTGTTTTTCTACCAGTCAAAACGGTTTACATTGAACAATGGGCATGCAGGTTACATTATTTATTTATTTATTTATTTATTTATTTAAACTTTCTTCTATACCGCGCTCTTTAAGATCAGTGCGGTTTACATATAACATATTTTGTGCAGTGCAGTCGGTCTGCACAAAACATGTTATAAATGTATAATAGCTATAAGGGGATCCTTATAACATAAGAACTTATTATACATTGAATAGAGTGATAATAAAGAACTTGATATACTTAGTGTAGAGCTAGATATCAAGCGGCTGACTGGGGAGGGGGGAAGGGGGATGATCTGCAAGAGTGGCAGGTGTTCCTGCTGGGAGTCAGTTGGAGAGGATATGCCATAGTGTTCTTCAAAGAGGTATGTCTTGAGGTGTCTTTTGAAGACATGGTGTGATTGGATGCTCCATAGTGTAGAAGGTAGAGTGTTCCAGAGGGTGGGAGAATAAAGTTTGAATGTTCTTGTGGGGCATGTTGTGAACTCTTATGTACTTGGGGTGGTAGATGAAGAAGGTTGAGCTTGCTTTGTCTGCATGCTTTGTTGGAGCTTGGGCAACTGATGAGTGTTTGGAGGTGCTTGGAAGAGGTGTTGATGAGTGCCTTATGGATAATAATGAGAACTTTGTGTTTTATTCTTGATGCTATGGGAAGCCAATGGGGGAATTTCAATATAGGGGTGATGTGGGTGTGTCTGGAGGCTCCAGCAATGATGCGTGCTGCTGTGTTCTGGGCTAGCTGTAGTGGGGCGGTGGTAGTTTTGGGAAGTCCTTGAAGGATGGAGTTGCAGTAGTTGAGTAGGGGGGTAATGGAAGCCTGGCAAACTGCACAGAAGCTCTCGGGGGTGGACGTTGCGGAGGGTTCTGAGTTTGAAAGAAATATTCTTAGTGGTATTCTTTATATGTGGTTGGAAGTTCAGCCGGTGATCCAGAATGACACCGAGGTATTTAATTTGTGACTTGACCTGGAGTTCGGTGATCCCTAAGAAGCAGCAATTGATTCATAGGATGAAGCAGAAGGCAGAGGAATATATCCACACGATAAAGAGATGATCTGACCAACCTTCCTTGTTAAAAAACAAAACATGCTTGGTTCTGGTTATTTCTTCTGTCTGTTTTTTGTACACAGGAATAAATCTCTAGGGTTTAAAAAAAAATCTATGAGGAACTAGGTTTTGTTATATGGAACAGGGATAGCGTAGTTACTCACCTGTAGCAGGTGTTCTCCAGGAGCAGCAGGAATCAGTCCTCACATATGGGTGACGTCGGCACCGACGGAGCCCTCGTGCGGAGCATTTCCACAGCTTTCATAGAAAGCCTTTGGGAATGCAGCGCGCATGCACGGTCCCCTTCCCGCTCAAGGGTGCCATCTTGCTCAGTCTGATGACATAGCTAAGACAGCAAAAAAACAAAAATGAAATATAGATATGACCGCAACTCCAAGGGGAGGAGGGAGGGTTGTGAGGACTGATTCCTGCTGCTCCTGGAGAACACCTGTTACAGGTGAGTAACTACGCTTTCTCCAGGACCAAGCAGGAAGTCAGTCCTCACATAAGGGACTCCCCAGTTTAAGGATACTGGGGACCCAAAGCTGAAAAATGAGCTCCCTCTAGAGCCCCAGCATGTGCGAAAAGAATCTTCTCTGATATCGCCCCCGTATGGTAGCCCAACACCAGGGCCGAGGGTAGGAGTTGCCTATACTTCAAAGAGATTACGGAGTTCCGCCTGACCAAAAGCACTGTCCCTGCGGGACTCCCTGTCGAGGCAGTAGTGGGCCGCAAAAGTCTGGCTTGAAGACCAAGTAGCGGCCCTGCAGATGTCTGCCAATGGAACAGAGCGGAGATGAGCCACTGACACAGCCTTCGCCCTGACACGGTGGGCCGTGACTCGACCCTGCAACAAGAGGCCGGCTGCCCTGTACGCCCAGGCGATACAGTCTGCTACCCAGATGGATAAGGTACGCTTGGAGACAGGCAACCCCAGCTTATTAGGTGTCCCTGTGTACGATCAAGATAGAAGGACAACGCACTTCTACAGTCCAGGGTATGCAAGACCATTTCAGCCCGGCTGGCATAGGGCCTGGGAAAGAAAGTCGGAAGAACGACTTCCTGATTGAGGTGGAAGGAGGAGACAACCTTTGGAAGGAACTTAGGGTGAGTCCGCAAGACTACTTTGTTCCTATAGAACTTAGTGTATGGTGCATCTGACACCAGAGCTTGAAGCTCGCTCAATCACCTTGTTGAGGTAAGAGCCACCAAAAACAACGCTTTCCAGGAGAGAAAACACAAAGGGCAAGTAGCCATAGGCTCAAATGGTGGACAAGTAAGCTGTTGCAAGACCACATTCAAATCCCACTCAGGGGCAGGTGGACGAACCGGAGGCTTAAGCAAAAGCAGGCCTCTGAGGAAGCGAGTCACCAATGGGTGGCTTGAAAGACTGGCCCTCCACCGGTGAGTGGTGCGCTGAGAGAGCACTGAGATGGACCCTAACAGAGTTGTATTTAAGGCCTAGGTTGGAAAGGTGAAGTAAATATTGCAGCACCACTGGTACCAGGCATGAGAAAGGATCCTCCTTGTGTTGAGCACACCAGGTGGAGAACCCTCGCCACTTAAAGGCATAAGATTTCTGGGTGGACTGCCTCCTGGAGGCCAAGACCATTTCCTCCACTTCCCTAGGCAGCAGTAAGGGTGCTAGAACTACCCTTTCAGCAGCCAGGCCATCAGATTGAGGGACTGGAGGTTGGGGTGTAAGAGAGATCCCTGCTCCTGAGACAGGAGATCTGGTTGCATCCCCAGAGGAAGAGGAGTGTCCACCGCTAGATGCAAAAGAAGTGGGAACCACGGTTGCCTTGGCCATCTGGGGGCCACCAGGATCACCGAGGCCTTGTCCCGGAGCACTTTGAACAGTGTCTTGGGCACTAGAGGTGTGGGAGGAAATGCGTATAGGAGGCCTGTAGACCACGGAATGAGAAACGCATCCATGGCTACTCTGAGAGGATGCGATTGCCTGGAGCAGAACCTGGGCAGTTGACGGTTCAGTGGACTGGCAAAGAGATCTATGTTTGGAAGACCCCATCTTAGGAAGATTTGTTGAACCACCAGAGGATTCAACTGCCATTCGTGGGGCTGTAGAATCCTGCTCAATCTGTCTGCCAGATAATTCTCCTGTCCAGGGAGATAGACCGCTTTGAGAAGTATGCAATGATTGATTGCCCAGGTGCACAGGTCCTGTGCTTCCTGACAGAGAGGGCGGGACCTTGTGCCCCCCTGTTTGTTCACATAGAACATAGCAACTTGATTGTCCGTCTGAACTAAGACGGACTGGTGAGAGAGGACATGAGAGAAAGCCCGTAGGGCCAAGCGGATAGCTTTCAGCTCCAAGAGATTGATCTGCTGTGCGGCCTCCCATGGAGACCACAGGCCCTGAGTGCATGCTCCCTTGCAATGTGCCCCCCAACCATGAAGAGAAGCATTGGTCATGAGCACTTGGGAGTGTGGAGGTGCCTGAAAAGGTACTCTTTGCACCAGATTCGGAAGATGAAACCACCACTGCAGAGAAGATGCTAGCAGCTGGGACACCCTCACCTTGTCCGCCAGATTTCCTATGGCCTGCGGCCACTGAGTCCGGATGCCCCACTGAGCCGGCCTCATATGCAGACGGGCATTTGGAGTGACAAAGACCGTGGATGCCATGTGGCCTAAGAGCCTCAGGAATTGTCTGGCAGAGACCAGAGAATTCCTGCGGAATTGTCTGGCCAAATCCATCCGTCTGTGGGCCCAGTCCACAGGCAAAAAAGCCTTTGCCTGCAGGGTGTCCAGTTTTGCTCCTATGAACTCCAGGCTCTGTGAGGGGCGCAAAGTGGACTTTGCGAAGTTTATGACAAACCCCAGATTCTGGAGAAGACAGATAGTGCGGAGGGTGGCTTGATTGGTCTCCTGTGGAGACTGACTCCTGATGAGCCAGTCGTCCAGGTATGGAAAGACAAAGACCCCTTGAACCCTGAGGTAGGCCGCTACCACTGCCAGGCTCTTGGTGAAAACCCTGGGGGTGGAGGTTAGGCCAGAAGGGAGTACCCTGTACTGAAAATGGTTTCCTCCCACCACAAATCTGAGATATTGTCTGTGGTCTGGATGAATAAGGATGTGAGTATAAGCATCCTTTAGGTCTAAGGAGCATAGCCAATCTCCCTGCTGGAGGTAGGGCAGCAGTATTCCAAGGGTAAGCATCTTGAACTTCTCCCTCTCCAGGAACTTGTTTAAATTTCGCAAGTCTAGGATGGGCTGCCCGAAGAACAAACCAGTCGGTACTAGAGGAGATCAAACCTAAGCTTTCTTTAGAAGCTCAGATGACAAGACTTCGACTTTCATACTTTGGACACATCATGCGAAGAGAGAGATCATTAGAGAAAGACATCATGCTTGACAAGATAGAAGGTAAACGCAAAAGAGGAAGGCCAGCAATGAGATGGATCGATACAATAACAGCAGCTACGGGTACCAATCTGTCAACAATGAGCCGCCTGACTGAAGACCGAACACAATTTAAGATAGCTATCCAGAGGGTCGCCATGAGTCGACTCCGACTCGACGGCACTTAACAACAACAACAGGATGGGCCGGAGGCCTCCTGTCCTTTTTGGTACCAGGAAGTACCTGGAATAGAAGCCTTGACCTCTCAGGTGTTGGGGCACCGGTTCCACCGCCTGTTCCTTTAGAAGACTTGCTAACTCCTGCAGGAGTAGGTTCCTGTGGAGGGGGAGTCTTGGAGGCTCCCCTGGAAAGTAGGAGGGGGGTACCTGGTGGAAATGGAACAGACAGCCCCTCTGGACTATGCTTAGCACCCAGGTGGGCGTACAAGATCAACCGGCCTCCTGTGCTGAGAGGGGCCAGCTGAGGAGGAGAGGCTATGCCACTGGAGTCAAAACCCCGCTCCCTGCTGTGCAGGAGCCAGAGCTGGTGGCTTGGGGGTTTTCTGCCTACGGGGCCCATGACCCTGCCCCTTGGCCTGCTGACCCTGTTGGGGAGCTGTGGAGGCCTGGTACTGAGGGTAAGTTTTGTAGGCAGATGACTTTCTTGGGTAAAAGGGCTTTTTCCCCGAGCCCTTCTTTTTTTGAGAAGGGGCAGAGGTTTTCCTGGACAGTCTTATCCTGGTGAGAGTCTCGGACTCGAGTTCTGCAGCCTTTTCAGCCATGGGTTTGCCAAAGAGGTTTTCACCTCGGCAGGGGACATCGACCAACTTGTCTTGCACCCATGGCTCGAGGTCCGATGACTGTAGCCAGGCCTGACGGCGTGCACTGATGCCGGCCGCGGCTACTCGGGCCAAAGCCTCAAAGCCACCATAAGCTGCTCAAGACAAACTTCGAGCATTCTCGGATCCAAGTTGACAAGGCTGCGGACCTCTGCAAAGGTTCCTCGGAGAGACCAGCAGAGAACCCGGCAATCTCCTTTGCCAGGTCTTGAAGGTACTTTCCCATGTACAGCTGGTAGGTCTGGCACGGCAAGCAAGCATAGAGCCCTGGAAGCACTTTCTACCGAGGGCATCCAGGTTCCGGGCCTCCCGGCCGGGAGGCACCAAGGAGTGCATCTTCTGACTCTTCAGCCGATGCATGGCTGATTCCACAACCATGGAATGGTGCGGTAGCTGTGCCTTCTGGAACCCGGGGCTCTTGCGGACTCGATAGATGGAATCGACCCGCTTGCTCAAAACCGGCGTCGAGGCCAGCGCCTCCCACATGTGGAAGAGCAACCATTCCAGCATCGGAGGAACCGGTACAGTAAAGGCCTCCTTGGGAGGAGAGTCATGCTGCAGGGCCTCGAGCTCCTTGGCTCGAGGCTCCTCCTCGGGGTCCGCGGGGAAGGCCAAGGCCTTGGACATGTCCCACACAAAATCCGAGAACCGGGTGTCCTCCGGGGGGGGGGGGGGGGACCGTCTCCGAGGTTCAGACTCCGGTGAGTCTGAAGTGACACACCGGGTCCGAAAAGAGTCTGGGGACTCCTCATCCTCCCTTTCCTAGCCCGACCCCTTGGAGGAGGGATCAAGCGGCTCCAGTCAGGCAGGCACCGATGCCCTCCGCCCCGACGCCGAGGGTACCGGTGTCAACGACCTTGGTCCCGAACAGGAGGCCGAGGGAGACCTTGGCCGAGGATCGACTCGAGAGCGCATGGACTCGAGGATCGGCTCAGCCTCAGGGTCGACTTAGACGTTGATGTCCCAGTGGTCAGGGCAGATGCACCAGTGAGACCGGCGATCAGTGCCCGCTGCTGTTCCATGAAGGCAGCCAAGCTGCTCTCCAAGGCCGTCAACCTGAGTCCGAGCTCAGGAGACTCAGCAGCCCCCGACTCGGGCCCCGACGGCGGCTCCCCCGGAGGACGACAGTACTCAAGTGACTCGGGGATGCCATCTCTACACGAGGTTGTTTAGCAGGCCTCTCCGACTCCGAAAACCCGGGACAGCGTTCGGGGCTATGCGATCTGGCCCTCGAGGAGCCAAGTGCGTCCACCGACGCCGCCCTCGCAGGTTTCTTCTTCCTCCCTCTCAGAGGAACCCCGGCGATGCTCGGGACCAGAGTCCCGAGACATCGAGGTCTCTGACGAAGTCTGGGCCCGGCCAGACGCGGAGACAGAGAAGATTCTTTCCTTCTGGTGCTGACGGCTCCTCAACGCCTTCGAGGACATTTTCCCACACGGACCACAGATCATCGGGTCATGATCAGGTCCAAGGCAGCGGAGGCAGCAGTCATGTGTGTCGGTGAGAGACATCAGTTTCTTACACCGATCACACTTTTTTTTTTTTTAAATTTAATTTTTATTAAGTTTCATATTAATACATTCAAACAAGAATGAAAGAAAAAACTGGTAAATCACAATAAGAGTTACATTCTAATACAAGGAAAATAACAGAAGGAAAAATTAGTTATTCATTGCTATACCAAAACTCAGCCCACAATACAGGGGAGGCATCAGGAAATAACAAATTCAGTAGGAAAATTATAATACAAGCAGTGCAAGTCTTACACGTCAGCCGTATGGGGTGGTACAACAACAACAGATTCCTCTCTAGCATTCAGAAAATCCAGCAGCTGACTAGGTTCAAAAAACATATATACCTGTCCTTTATATGATACACAGCACCTAGCAGGAAATCTCAACAAAAAGGTCCCACCGAGGGAAAGAACCCTATGCTTATAGCTTAGAAATTCCTTCCTCCTCATCTGGGTAGGTCTTGCTAAATCAGGAAAAATGTGCACACATGAACCAAGAAATTGCTCACTGAAATTCCGAAAATATAACCTAAGGATTAATGCTTTATCAGTTTCAAGTGCCAATGTAATGAGGAGAGTGGAATGAGCAGTGACCACCTCTAGGGAGCTCTCTAAAAAACCTGTAAGCTCCCCCGGAGTCCCCAGAGAGACACTATTAGCTTCCTGAACCCCCCTACCCATAGACAAATACTGGGCTCTGGTTAACGGAGGAAGGTCATCCTTAGAGATTTTCAACACCTCCTGGAAGTACCTACGGACCATTTCCAAAGGGGAGAGAACAGGAGACCTAGGAAAATTAACCAGTCGTAAATTGTTCTTCCGGACCTGGTTTTCTAGGTACTCCACTCTCCTAGAAGTCACAGTCCAGTATTTCATATGGGCAAGATTTGATTTCTGAATCTGCCCCAGATCTCCACGGACAAGGCCACTCGACCCTCCTGTTCCTTTTGGACTTGTACAACCTCCTGTAAATCAGTCCTAAGGGATTTCACTTCAGTATTCAAAGAAGTAGTAATCATTTTCAGAGAGGAGTTCATTGCCGACACCACATCCCAAAGCACCTCAAGTGTTACAACTGCAAGCCTCACCAGTCTGCCGACACCAAGATGGCCAATCGGGGTCACACTCTGATGAGCAGAACTGGAAACACTCCTCCTCTCACTCACCGAGCTTCCATCCACTCCAAGGGACCCAAACGGAGCGTTCCCCGTGGCAGAAGAGCCCTCCACAGCAACCTGCTGAGGCGTACTAGTTATCACGCCGGCAGGCGCCTCTCCACTGCCCGAGAATCCACCTCCGGGACAAGGCGGGGGGCCCGTTACTCAGGGGATAGAAAGACCCCGGATGTGCACAGGTCCGGAGAACCCTCCGGACCTGCCGAAGACGTCGCTCGCTCCCCCGGCAGAGAAAAGCCACACATCTGCAGCGTCTTTTGAGTCGCGCCGCTGGAGCAGGCTTCACCCGAGGGTAGGTAAGCCTGTTTGCGTTTCCTCCTGCCCATACTGGCTCCGGATACCGCCACGCACGACTCGTACACCCAGCAGCGTTCAGACCTCCATCTGGGGAAATCACACCGCCACCATCTTGCCACCAATCACACTTTTTAAACCCGCTGGCAGCCATCGGGGGAAAAAGGACCCCTGAAAGGTCAAAAGACAAGGCTGCCAGGGAAAAATAGAAAAATGGCGCGAACGCTAGTCATAAAGGACAAAAAACGAAAAATAAAGTCCGGGGTCGATACCGGTGTACCGGGCCCAGGCGGGAAAGGGAAACCGGCGTCGAACCAAAGAAAAAGCACGGATCCACGCAGAAAAATCAACTTTTTTCTCGGGTGAAAACGAAACACGTCCGTCGGGCTCCGCGGAAAAAAGAAGACTGAGCAAGATGGCACCTTTGGGCAGGAAGGGGACCACGCATGCGCGCTGCATTCCCAAAGGCTTTCTATGAAAGCTGGGGAAATGCTCTGCACGAGGGCTCCGTCGGCGCTGACGTCACCCATATGTGAGGACTGACTTCCTGCTTGGTCCTGGAGAAATATAGAAACATCTCATTGATATATTGATGGATTCTATATATCAGAACAGTATAGATATATTCTCAGAAAGTCCGTATAATTTTTACATTTTATTCAGGACTGGTAAGAAAAGATCACTAACACCAAATACATCAATTACTAGCTGATATTGTACCTCAGAAAATAATCAGAGAAATTAAAATGTTCATCTAATTTCATCATAACATAGGTAATAAGAGCAGTGTGTATTTTGATTGCAGAAAAGCAAATGACTCATGGAAGAAATCTGCACGACCGAGTTGGTCTGATGACTCAGTGGCAGGAAGTAGCACCTCCATGTGGTTGATCTTGGTTCAGCACTCAAGCCTGACTTCTGCTGTTCAAGGTAGCCATACCTGGGGGACACTACAGAGATAGCAGCATTTACAGACCTTCGGGGAGGACATGTCAACCATTTTTTAGAAGTGACATCTTTTGGCAAGATTCAAGGTGCATGCAGATTGGGTTTTGGAAAGATCTGTTTTCTAACGTCACTAAGCAATGTTGCTGCAATTTCTGTGACAGACCAAAGGGATTAAAGGATAAGAAACCCCTGGATAGCTGTAAATAACCAAGCCAAAAAAAGATGCAAAAAGGAAATAGCAAAGACAGATGTCTAGCACTCTAGCCACATTTTTAAAACAGATGCCAAGTAGAAAAATGTTCTTCAATAGAGGTGGCTTCTGGAAAATTAGTCTCTCAGATTGCATAGTCCACCATAAAGTTACTCACCTGTAACAGGTTTTCTACAGGGACAGCAGGAATCAGTCCTCACATAAGGGTGACGTCGGCACTGAGGGAGCCTCCCACATACGTAGCATTAGATCCTGCAGGATATGATGCACTGGTAACATGGTCATCTCTTTGAATGCCCAGGGATACTGGAGAATTTACAACTTCTCTGCCCTTGGTTCCATCTCTGATGCCATGGTAATCTGCAGCCTTGCTGCCATGTCCCGAATGAAGTCTTGAAAAGACATGCCCTCTGACGGGGACCAATGCTGCTCTTGAGGAGGGGACGGATCGGAAGGGAGATCCTGGGTTACGCTGGAATCCTCTGATGCATCATCAGAATCGGAGGAGGTAGAGTCTAATTCTGACAGAAAGTCAAAGTATCGACGGCCCCGTGCAGAAACCAATGATTGGTCAGTTCGACATCGGGTCCTGAGGTATCGGCCGTGGGCTGGATGCCGATGCCTGCATCGCTGGAGTGGTCGATAGTGACAGTTCCGAGGCTACCAGGAGTGCTGCCAAACTCCTCTCAATAGCCAGGATACACTGGTCGAGGGAGAAGGCCAATACCTGGGTGGAATCCTGCACGGCGCTCTAAGTCACTGTCCCAGAGTATGAAACCAGTAGCTCTCTGGAGTTCCAGGCCTCGGGAGCATCCTGGAGCCCCTGATGTGCTTTGGAGGGTTGATCCTCCCACCATGGCTGTTTGGCAGGCCTGTTTGCATCAGATGTATGTGAATCTTGATGCCAATGAAGAGACTTATCTCAAAGATCGGTACTGAGTTTCGATGCCGATGACTTAAACTTAGTCTTATGTTTGGATTTTGAAGAGACCTGAGAACCAAGAGATGAGGCCGACGTTCTTGACACTGTAAATGAGTCTGGGGCAAACAGAGAACCATATTGTCTGTCTCTGTTCTTTAGGCCTCTTTTTGTCATTTGTCAGCACAAAGGACAATCAGTCGGTAAATGGTCTGGACCCAAACATTTTAAACACCAGTCATGTTTATTGGTGACTGATATTGTACCAGAACACTTCGTACATTTTTTAAGCCACTGATGTGTTTTTCCATCATAGCAGAACAAAAGTAGGGCAAGGCTTAATTTGTTGGTGGAAACCACCAAAATTGCAAAAAATGAAAAATGAAAGAAAGAAAAAATATTTTGAAAAGAAAAGAAATATCAGGGCCGGTATCAGAGAAGGCACCGGTGTCGACAGAAAGGCAGAGCACAGATTTAAACCAAAAAATGACATATTTTTGACCGTGACAGGAAGAAAACAACCTGCTGGCTCCATGAAAAACGAAGAACTGAGGAGAGGACTTGGGAAGGCGGGAAGGCAGATGCGCAAGCACAGTGGAGTGCTCCCAAAAGCTTTCCAATTGGATGCTGGGGTGCACTCCGTTGGTACAGACAATCCCCTATGTGAAGACTGCCTTCCTACTTGCTCCTGGAGATTATACGCTTTCACTTTCTCATCTCTAGCTGTTTTAGATAAGACATAATCTAGCTGAACAATCAGAAGGTACCAGCACTATGATTTCACACTCCTGTGCTTTAGACCACTTAAACTTGCTCCAAGAACACTTCAGAGACAAAAATGTGTACTTAACCTCTTCTTTGATCTGTCTGACCTACATATTTAGTTGAAGAGATGCTGAGATGGGAAGAAAGCAGTCGGTCCTACACTGCAGAAACTATTATTATGATTTGCATAGCACATACCAGATGTACATAGCACTGTACAGACACACAAAATGGAGAGTCCCTTCTCCTTGTAGTTCACAATCTAGCCAAGACAGACAGACAAGTCACATAACAGAAATAAGAGGTTTTTAGCTATACAGCAAGTCTATGGTTGAGAAGAATTAAAGCAGGTGGTTGGTAGGTGGGGTAATTTAAGGAAAGGGTAAAGTTAACTGAATAAAGCTGCAAGGAGTGAGACCTCTTAAGCCTCATCATAAGAAACAGCTAGTGGTATAAGTTGAGAAGGTTAACAGGTGAAGGATAATTGGAGAGAGACCAATTTACTAAACTGGTCAATCGGTAAGAAAATTTGTAGCAGATATTCAGAAGTAACTGCTAAGTGAATAAATGCCAGTGAGAGGATCATTCAGCGGCACTATCTGAAGAGCACCAGTGAATATTTCCTCGGGCCACCTCAGCAGTATAGACAGTGCTGGGGCAGAGCTGTGATGGAAACCAAAGTTAACCAAGACATCACAATATTCAACCTACTATCCGGATAGCAAACCGTATAAAGTTAATATAGCAAAAAAGGCTGTCCTAACTTTATGCAGTTTGTTATCTGGATAGCGGGTTGAATTCTGCTGCAGTTTCTATAGTATCAGGGGCTGGCATTAAATCCGGATCATCAGGGCCGGCTGCTACCCAGACACTGGCATTGCACATCCAGATTTTATGGCAGCCAGTATGTAAAAAAAAAAAAAATCACCAACTGCTGCAGTTAAATATTGCTTTGCACTAAAACCAAGCCATGTAAGAAGAGCAGAGAAAGGGGTAGGTAAGTGAGGGGCTGTGTGGAAGGGAAGTAACAAGGGTAATTAGTATACCTACTAAATACATAAACTCCAAAGGCTGCACATCAAATGAAAAGGCCAATAGTTATGAGACAGACAGTCAGGCACCCCTGAACAACTTTACCCCACAGTATTGTACCAGCTTCTACAGCCTGGTCTGGTGCAACACGGTAAGAAGGGTAAGTGTGGCGGGGGGGCACAAATGTTTAGAGCACGCTAAATGCAGAAAAATCCAAAATGAGGAAATGAAAAATAAAATAATTATATAAAATAAAACTGCAGAAAGTGAAAGAAATATTAAAAATTAAGGTGCTACCAAAAACAGCATTGTGGATGCAGACGGAGGTCAGCAGCTAATGAGAGAGGAGGGCATCAATTTATAGGTTGCAGTGGAGCACTAGAAATCTGTAGGGGGAATGGGAGAATCTCTCTCTCAAAATCCTAGCACAGGCCCCGTCTACAGCAAAATCAGCAAACCTTTATTCAGCCAAACAAATTTTAGAAAGAAGAAGAGAAGCAGAAAGTCTTGCACTTTTGCAGCCCCTAATGACAGTTCTGGTTCATTTTGTCCGTGAAGAAAGCACATCCTTTGACCCTTTTTTGTTATTAGGAATTAACAGAAAGAAAATGAACTAGTAAAATAATTTTTTAATTCAGTCCTTCTCTCCTGAAAGCCTGTATTGTGGCAATTTAAATCCTGTTGAAATCATGATTAAAGTAAGGAACCCACAATTTTAAATATTCTTCATGTGTTTTGTTTTTTTCTTGTACTATTCCACACTTAGAGGGTAATTTTAAAATGTCATTCCCATGCCTATGTGGCCACATAAATGCATAATGGCCTCTTATAAATTACCAACCAGCAGATAAAATGTGCACTTTGGCATTCAAGACACATGGGCCGAGTTTAGGAAGAGCACACATGTACACGCATGGATTATAAAATGCTATCGTTTATATGCATATTTGAAAATTATAGGCGCAGATCCTTGCAGTATTCCATTAATCACCTTTCTACAAAGTGAATTACATTTACCATCACAGTCTGTCATTTCTGACCTTACAGTGCTGCTATTAAAGTCTCGACAATCAAGCCTGCATTAGCAAGTACATACAGCGAACAAATAAGGGCAATTTCTTTCCTGAAAGTCATGTTTCTTGGAGTATGTCAAAGCTGTAATTACATGAGAACTCTTGGGGAAAATCAGGTATAGTCATTGCAAAAATGCCACATGCACTGCAATAAGAAATTAGTCATGCCATGTATATTTAAACCAGTTTTATTGCTATTCCAAAGTACTGTGATTGATATTTGAAGCCATTTATCTGGTTAATATCAGGAGTTAAGTGGATAAATGCATGGTTTTAAAATTTGGCGCCTGCTGACTGGTAAAGGTTTGGGTGGACAGCTCAATATCCAGCCAATATGTAGCCAGCTAGAAGAGAGAGGGCTCAGAAGTGTGCCGCGAGCATAGTTAAAAGTTAACCAAACAGTACCAATATTCAGCACTATCCAGTAAACTTTAATGGGTTAAACTGGACTGCATAAATGGCAGGTCTAAGTTACCAGACATGGTTATCCAGCTAACTTTAATTTGAAATATTGAGCAGCACTGATTTTAACTGGATAAGGTATCATTAAATGTTGGCCTCACGGTATTGTCATTAAAAAATGGCGTCCAATCTGTTGCAGCTCGGAGCGTCATCTGCACAAAGATGAAACTTTTCCTTCCAACCCTATTGTGATATCACGCACACAGGGTTGCAAGGAAAAGTTTGTGTTTTTGTAGATGACACTAAGATATGCAACAGAATGGACACCCCCGAGGAAGTAGACAGAATGAGAAGTGATCTAAAAAGCCTGAGAGGTCAAATGCAAGCAGTTAAGGTTCACTGTAAAATAATGCAATTATGCATTTTGGAGGTAATTTTATTTTTCTTTTCTGCACATACAACACTGATTTAAGGAATGGAAAAGACTTCTTATTAGAAAAAGAAGATTATGCCTAAAAGCAAGATGATGAATCCTAGTTGAGTAGGCGTGCACAGGGGTTGGAGTTGGAACAAAGCATGGATGAAATCATGACTTATGCATGTATGCTATAAAATACACACGTGTACATGTAAAGTACATGCTAACGTTTATGCCTGTTCTTAGTCTATGTGCGATTTCTGCAGGATTTGTGCTAGTATTTCATAAAGACACACAGGTGCTCAGCTATCTTTCTCCATCTCTAAACTTGGTGCCCTGTTTATCCCTGTCTGGGTGCAAAAATCCAAGGATATGCCTCACAATAAAGGGTGAGATACAGATGCCCGCAAAGGAGGAAGAGACCTCAGGTGATTATATGGGAAGCAGTGCACCAAGGCGGTGGCTAAAATTGTTGAACAGGTAGTCGGTATGCATAGATAGGTTACATGGCCTTTAACTGCCATCACTGTTCTGCTTCTCTGTTTCTTTAAGAACAGGTATAACAAAAGAATGACAAAGCAATCATGCCATTGTACAGGTTGTTAGTCATGTCAAGATACAAGGCTCCAAGGGGGTAGACTGAGGAGAAACATCAGAAAATATTTTTACAAGAAAAGGGTGGCAAAGGCATGGAACACTTTCCTGAGGTAAATGGTAGCAACTAAAACAGTAATAGAGTTTAAGAGGGCATGGGATAAGCGCAGTTGGAAGAGTAGAAAGCAATAGTAGTCCTAGGAATAACACAGATATCTTTATGGCTAAATGTCTAACAGGTTGTGATGGCAAAACTGACTGGCAATTGGGTCCGTCTGGCAGACTACACAAGGGAAGTTTCCTACTAATGGTTGCGATTTAGATCACACTGGCATGTTAGAATCAAGTTAATAGCTGGAGTCCTAGTTAAGTTGAAGTCCAAGTTAATAGCTGGAGTCCAAGTTAAGTTGAAGTCCTAGAAGGAACAATGGTGCTCGCATGGCCTGGTCTCTCTGGCAGGCAAGGCAGGGGATCTATGAGGCCGGATCCTGCTGGCTAGTTAAGACTGCTACAGAGCCCTATATTTAGGCATGAGAGAGGTGGAGTGCTGGAGGGAATTTAGTGGGTAACTTGTATCTTCTACCCAAGATAGTGGAGTACAAAGGAGGAAAATAAAAAGCCTGTTCTGGAGGAGAATAAATCTTTCAGGTGGTTACATTCAGCTACAAGGTATTGGTATTAGTGGGGACAGAATAACCAAGTAGAATGAATGGAGCAGCTGATCTCTTTCTGTCATCATTTCCTATCTCTCTACACAAACATGCTTACCAGGAAGTGGTATCTGTGTGTCAGCAAGTGGTGGAGCATGCCTACTGAGGAACTACCCCTGTGCTGTGCTGGAGATGCTCTTGGAGATACCTGCCAAATACCAGCAGCAGTCCCAGCACTCACTCCCCTACTTTACCCCAACTCTCCAGAGGTACCTCTGCTGCTCCCGCCTTCCTGATATAGTTGTGCTTCCACTCAGGGCTATTGCCAGGGTACTGGATGCCCTAGGTGAACCTTCAGCCTTCTCACGATTAGCTTTTAGATACATAGGTCCCCTCCCTGGGCCGTACCAAGGGCTGTGCGAGCCGTGCAGCTGCACAGGGCAGAAGTACAGAAGGGTGCATTGATATCATCACTGCGCTTCCAGGGAAGCTGAAAAAGAGTGAGTTACTGCATGTGGCTGGGGTGGAGGGGCACCATATTCGTTAGTCGCACAGGGTGCATTTCTAGCTTGGTATGGTCCTGCCAAGATTTTGCTAATTAAACTCAATCATGATCATCTCAATAGCATCCCTCCCAGAAAATACTACAAAAACAGATATTTAACCATCACGCTTTAATACTTTGTTTTGTAAATATATTCATAATGAGGAAAATTTCCAAAATCAATTACAAAGGTAAATGGATATTTACAAGCTGGCCATTCTTCCTGCAGGTAAAAGTAAGCAGTGGTACATCTGAGTTTGGGTGGCTGTTAGGACCCATTCTGTAGCTACTCTTTGCTCCTCCCCCCCAAAAGAAGCTGCTGCACTAGGCAACAGCCTAGTTTGTCTGGTACTAGGGCTGGCCCTGCTCCCACTTTGCCTTCTCCAATTGGTGTGGGTCAGCGTATCAGAAGACAGCTGGTTTGCTGGACTGCCCCATTTCAGCTGGAAGAAGCAACAGCTGCAACTCAGCAGCTGCAGGAGGAAGAGGACCATAGCACAGTACTGTAGGGTGGGGGCATATGCAGAAAAATATAAGAAAGTGGCTGAATCATTGCAAGTCTGGCACTGATTTATAACGTCCATCATTAAAAGCAACTGCACCCTTTGCACAGTTTTCATAAACAATTACAATTCATTCACCTTTTAAAACCACTTGTGTATTTACTCACAAATGTTATAAACTACTGTATTTCCATGGCCTGGACTAGCATTGAAGAGGAAAGGCCTGATGACTGGCGCTGCTGCACACATTTCCAACTGTGCTACAAGAAACATTTTCCTGTAACAGTTACCACCAGGGATGTGCGCAGGCAAAACGATTTGATTTTAATTTGTTTACAATTTTTCCTGATTTTGAAGGGGGTTTTTGTTAGTATTGCTCTAAAAAAATAATTATTCTGCATTCCAAGGAGGTGTTTTTTTAACCAATAAATTAAAGGCACTGCTATTGGGGACCACTAGGGCCAATGATATTGCTTGTCTTTATGTTCCCACTAGAGGACAGCAACCTTGGGCCCGAAGGACTGGGGTTTCTAGTCCCACAGGTGCTCCTTGTGGTCTTGGGCAAGCCACTTAACCCTCCATAGCCCATGTTCCCTGTAAAATAGTTATCTCCAAGTTATAATGCCCTGTTCAATGTAATTTCAGTTTGTTCAATGTAAACCGCACTGATGCAGAATAGCGCGGTATATAAGAGAATGTAAATAAATAAATAAATAAAATAAATGTTGCTCAGTTTGAAAAGATAGTTTTGCACAATTATCCCTTTGTGAAACACATAAAATTATGGAAAAATACATCAATGATGTACTGATGATTTGGGAAGGTAGTAATGACACACTCAGATTATTTTCCGACTGGCTTACTTGAAGAGATGTCATCCTGAAGTTAGTATGACTTACAGCCCTTCTCCATGCATTTTAGTTTATGTATTTGATCATTATAATTTTTAATGATCACTATGTTAAAATTTTCATTTTATTTGTATGTAATTTCATTTGCATTCATTATGTTTTTCATGATTTATTATTATGATTATTATGTTTATAAGATACTATAATACCTCTGATGAAGGCATGTATTTGCCAAAACATGTCCTCGCTGGGTTATGGTGAATATATTTTCATATACTCTTCTGAATCCTGTGCTGTTCATGCTTTGTGAAGCGCTGTGCGGGATTCTGTGGAAACACTAATGGAAAAAAAGGAACACTCCTTTCTGGGTACCAAAAAACACAGGGAATATCTCCCCCTTCCTTTTTTGGACCCTAGCATTGGTACTACTGCATGCAATTGCAGCAGGAAATCCAAAATACTTCATGGACTGGGGCCAGTAATTTTGGGGGAAAATTGTGTCTGATAAAGCCCATTGGTACTCTATGATGTGGGCTAACGGAGAGGCAAACTGCAGGATGACATTCACCTCCCCTACCCCCACATCACTGGGTCTACCAGGGGAAGGGATTTTGTCCAGGATCCCCGTTTCAAGCCTTGAAAGTGATGTCCTCTTCAAGGGTATCTGTCTCTCTGTGCAGAGCCATATCTAAATAGCCTGGCAGCACAGACATCCTGAGTTTGATTTCTGAAACAGCCCCCCCCCCTCCCCACCTTGGATCCTATCCTCTGGGAGGTACTGCCTAGCCCTTCCAAGTTATGTCCTTGATGAGCTTATCCAATTCATCTCCAAACAAGAACTGCCCTTTAAAGAGTAGTCTACTGAGGCACGTTTTTGATGCCCATCTGCTGACCAGCATATTAGCCAAAGTTGCCTTCATCTTATGACTATTGAGGCCATGACTCTGCCACACTAACTGGATTTGAACATGTTGAACATCTGCAAGAAATGCTGCTACAGATGCCAACATGGGTCCTTGTGAGAATACTAAACACAGCAGACGTCTGGCAAGATAGCCCCCCAAACAGCCAAGCAGAGAGCAAGCCTTGCTTTCTCAAAAATCTGCTTAAGAAGGTCTCCAGTCATCTAGCATGAATGTTTCTGAAGGATGCCCCTCATTCGATAAGAAGAGTTGTGTGCTTAGTCACTGCTAAAACCAAGATGTCCACTCTAGGGATGGCAAAGAGCTACTACAACTACTACTGCTTATCATTTGTATAGCACTACAAGGCATGTGCAATGCTGTGCAGAGTACAGAGCTTAACGAGAGCCCATGTGCCTCGAAATCTCACATCTAGCACCTCCCATGCCTCCTGAATCATATCACTAACCGCCTGGTGAAATGAAAATAATGGTGCTGGGTCTAGATATACCGGCCAGAATGGGATATCTGTTACCACAAGGATTTCCTCAAACAACTTCGGTATATTCGCCACCTGATCAATAAGGTCAGAGAGTTCTTCTTTTCTGAAGAGCCTAACTACTGGGAAGTCTTCCTCTTTCTCTCCCCAGGCATCACTGAGATCCCATTTCTCACCGTCAGCGTCTAGCTTTTCCTCAGCATTTAATGAATCAGTGGTTGGAATGATCAAGGATGAATGCTGAGCCTCTCCCATCATCCTGGGCCTCTTGGCCATCTGAAGCAGATGCTGTCTTTGACCCTGACCTCAGGATTGATAAAAATGGAAGATATTGTAGAGAACAGTATTTGGTAGGGATGGGTTGACTGAACAGGCTGTATGGTCTTTATTTGCTATTATTTTTTCTGTTTCTATGTTTCACTATTTCTATCCACAACAGGAAATCAGAAGAAAAGAATTCCAAAAGGAAAACTTCTTGTACCAGAGCCGCCCCGCCTCTCCCTGGTCTGTAGAATTCGAAAGCATGGGTGGCAGGAAAAGGAACAGGGCAGAAGGTCCTTGCAAATCATCTTCCCACTGGGTTCAGACTCTATGAGAGAGGCAAAGATGGTTGTTCTCCTCAAAGCTGAGCCAGTGGCAGGTCACCAGAAGTGCCAGTCTCCTGATTTTCACACCTCGAACATAAAGGTGCCTGTCACCAAGCTCTGCTTTCTATCACTACAACTTGGGATAGTGCCTGCCCCTTTCCTGCAGCTTGGACATGATCCATATATACCAGGTGCTTGACAAATCCCAGGCACCGGGTCATCAGGTGTCTAAAAATTGTACCCTGGCACCCAGGATTTCATACCCCGAAGGTTTTGGTGTGTACCAGTGCTGTAGCGAAAACAGCCTGCTGCTAATTTTACCTCTGCAATCAGCTCTCTCCAAGCAGTTTGAGCCAAGCAGTGAAGGAAGTTTGAGCTAATCTCATGGTTTCAAGTCCCACAAGACTTGAAACTGTGACATCTAACTGAACTTCATTCACCGCTTGGCTCAAGTTGCTTGGAGAATCTATCATAGTGGGAAAGTAAGCAGCATGATGTTTTTACTGCAGCTCTAAAGAAAAAGACAACAGGAATGATGAGAGAGGGAGAGGCAGGGTAAAGACTGCAAGGAGGCTCAAAGCAAAAGGAGAGAGAGAGAGACTGGATGGGGAGGGCCTATGGATATATATATAGAGAGAGAGACTTGATGGAGGCAGGAGCTATGGATAAAGAGAGAGAGAGAGACTGTATGAAGGCTGAGGGGGCTATGAGAGAGAGGAACTGGAAGAAGACTGGGGTGGCTACGAGAGAGAGAGCGAGAGAGACTGTATGAAGGCTGGGAGGCTATGAGAGAGAGGAGCTAGAAGAAGACTGGGGTGGCTACGAGAGAGAGCGAGAGAGAGAGAGTGGGTGAAGGCTGGAGGGGAGGCTATGAGAAAGAAAGAATGGGTGAAAGCTGCAAGGGTTGATGGAGAAAGAGAGAAAGAGAGAGAGACTGGGTGAAGGCAATGTGCAGGGGCTATGGAGAAAGAGAGAGAGACAGTGACTGGATGAGGTAGGGTGCAGGGTTATAGAGAGAGAGACTGGGTGAAAGCCGTGTGAGAGCTATGGAGAGACTTTTATTGCTTCTCTTATTACCAAGGCTTATTACCAAGCCATGGTGATACATGAAGCAAAAAAGAAGCTGCATCAGGTGCAGCTATAAAAAGTCACCAATAAGCTGCTGACAGTGTGTTCATTGGGGGTGGTGGAAAGGGCATGAGGAGAAGAGTCACTGCCTCCTGTTGGAACTGTGCAAAGGCACATTAAGAGCCTGATTAATTAAGTTTGCTTTTCCCCTAGAAAATGGGAAAACAATAAATTAGGAGCTGCGACACATCTTTGGGGGGAGAGGGACACTTCAAACTAGGTCTCGGCAGCCAGCTCCTACATTTTTATGTTGCCAAGGCCTGATATATAATATACAGCTATGCCCTGCCAGCTGCAACCTTCTTTCACAGGTCCTAGTCACAGAAGCTCAGAGAAGAAACTCCTCACAGTCAATCCTTCCCTTCTCTTTTTTTTCTTCAAGTGCATAGCAGCACTCCTTAGCCCTTAGTGCATATTCAGAAAGACAACTGGCACTATCTATGAGGACATGCACCATAACAACCATACACACTAGCAGTACAGGGCTCATTGCCCAGACACAGCCCATGCTCCTCGAAAACAAAGCAGACTAAACACCCACGCTTCATAGAAAACACAGAGCACAGCACAACTCCCTCAACATGGAATTAATGGAGAAACCCTTCCTTAGGAAGTGCCTGGGTTTCTCACAGGCTTCTAAATGTTCTTTTCATTTCAAGAAACCAGAACTTCACGCCACCACCCTCTTTGAAAGTCAGCAATACAGAACTGCCAACTAAGCCCACAATCCGCTACCTTGGCGTCACCCTGGACCAACAGCTAGACTTAAAAACCTACATAAGAAACACAGTGAAAACAATATATCTGAAAATAAGGACCATAAAACACCTACGACCACTACTCAACCTCAGCGACTATCGATCAATCTATCAAGCCTTAATTTTACCACACTTCGACTACGCCAACATAATTCTACATGGTCTCCCTCAAGCAACACTAGCCCCGCTCCAGCTTGCGTTGAACACTGCCGCGAGAGTATTAACTGGAGCTTCACGGAGGGAGCATATAACCCCAGTCTTGATGAACCTCCATTGGTTGCCTGTTCAAGCTAGAACCCTCTACAAAGTATTAACCCTGACCTTCAAAGCCTTGAACTATCAGACCTCCACAGCCATCAGCAAGATGATACAAAAGGTACCACACAACAGAAACAGAAGACCCACAATGCAAAACACCCTAGAGGTCCCAAAAACAATGACGAAATGCACAAAAGCGACAATGAATAGGGCCTTCACGATTTACGCACCTAGAGCTTGGAACGCCCTTCCCACATATATCCGAAACATCACCAACCTAACCCATTTCAGGAAGGCACTAAAGCATCATCTGTTCACTAGATACTACCCTGAATCCAGCCTCAGTAACCAAGCAGGATGCACATCAGCCAATCACCCATTGCACCCGTCTAACCAGACCCAACACGAAAAAGGATAGTCAGCTCCATCTCCCAACAGTACTCCCTAAAATAGACTTCAGGCACCCAGCGTAAATAAGTTTTTTACCAGTGTAAATATGATGTAGATAGTAAATATGATGTAGATAGTTTCCCTCAGTTACTTCCAAGTTGTTCTCCCCGTTCATTGTAAATACAACGCAGAGTGCCTGCGTTGTATCGATGTTGTTTGAATGTAAACCGCACTGATCTAAATAGCGCGGTATAGAAGAATTGGTAAATAAATAAATAAAAATAAATAAATAAAATGTCCCTTCTTTAAAGCAGGAAGAAGAGAGCTAAACACCCAAAGGCTGCACTACTCACTGTCAATGCTGAGCGAGCCAGGCAGGGTGAAGAACCTCTCTCCAAGGGCTCTCCAGCTACACTGCCTTTGGGGGACAACCTTCCCAGGGACTCTGGGCCTATGGCAGTGCCATTGCATGCCTCCTTCCTTTGAAAAGTGGGAACTGTATTAGTCTCCCATGATATCCACGAAAGAGAGTGAATTTTTAGGAGGGAAACAAAAAAAGATGCAATACCTGTGGGAAAAGAAGAAAGGAGCCTCACTCCTAAAATGGCATATCTATCCAAATATAGCTCACCTGAAGGGAAATTCTATAACAGGCGCTTAATATTTTGCCTATTTTGTAACGACTGTTACAGTCATCACTGACGGCTCCTTTTACCAAATCCTGTAAGATTTGAATGACATATGAAGAATCCCTCGAAAATGTTTCACCAGTCATTACAAATGGATCACGAACAAGTTGAAGAGATTTTTAACAACACATGCAATAACCCCAGTGATTTTAATTGTGCCTAAAATTCATAAGAATTTGTGACACCCCGTTATATCATCCAAGAGTTCTCTGTTAGAACCGCTGTCTATGTTTGTTGATTTGTTTCTGCACCTGACTGGTGAAACATTCTTGAGGGATTTTTCACATCATTCAAATTTTACAGGATTTGGTAATAAAAGAGTCATTGATGTTGGTCACAACTGACACTGTATCCTTGTATACCAAAATGCCCAAGAGGCAGCACTCAAGATTATTAAGAACATTATAAAACATCAGTAGGTATGGTCACAGAGGCAAAATACATGTCTATGTGCCTTTATTAAATGGGCTTCCAGAACACTCCTGGCAACATAAAAATCCCCAGACAAAGTGATACCTGCCCTGCATTACGCCCTGAGCTGCAACAGCCATGTCAAGGTGTCTCTTACTGCTGCCTCCTTGGCACGTGCCTTGAAAGGAGACTGAACGAAAGAGTCGCCCACCAGACGTGCGAGCTGAAGGGCATACCCCTCCCAAGTGATCTCTACCATTGGTCAGAAGTAATCTGAGTCCAGGCAGGGTAGATCTCCCACAGCCAACCTATCACAGGCTGCACTACTACCTGGGCCCCCCTCGCTTCATTGAGACTTCTTGGGCACCAAGGAGGAAGCAGCAGCAAATCCTCTGCCCACTCCTCAAGAACCTCACCGCCTAGAGAGGACTCTTCCCTTCTGGAACGAGGTAAAGCAAGATGAACGAAAACGCCTGGCATCATGCAGCTGACTGTGGCCCATGGGAGAGGCGTGGCTTTGTTTTTGCTTATCCTCAGGCAGACACCCACCTTTGGACTCTCCAAAGTCCTTGACTAACTTATCCAGGTCCTCTCCAAAGGGCAGCTTCCCTCTAAAGGGCAGCTTGCTGAGCCTGGCCTTGGACAAATTGTCCACCACCTAGTTATGGAGCCAAAAATAGCGGCAAGCCGCTACAGCAGAGTCCATGCTCTTAGAAAGCCCTCTTATGAGGTCGTAGTGGATATCAACCAGATAAGCTGCTCCCGACTCCAATCTGGTGGCCTCCCCGGCCTGGTCCACTGCCGACTATCAGTGTTGCTGGATCTGCTGTGACCAATGGAGGCAGACTCTAGCTACCCACGCCCCACAAATGGAGGCCTGTAGCAAGAGGGCATTAACATCAAAAGCCTGCTTTAACAAGTTGTCTAACTTTCTTTCTTGTACGTCCTTGAGCGCCGCACTACCTTCCACCGGAATCGTCCTCTTTTTGGTGACTGCCGAGACCACCACATCCACCTTAGGGGGTCAAAAAAGCTTGCGGTCCTGATCCAACAGTGGGTAGAGGCACGCCATGGTCCTCATCCCTTTAAGACCAACCTCCAGTAGATCCCACTCATCCTGAATCATCTGCCTAACTACTCTAAGCACCAGAAAAACCTTCTGCATCTTCTGCACCACTTGCAGCAGTGGGTCCTCTAAGGACTCGTCCTCTGCTGGAATACTTGTGAGCATATTAAGAGCCTTCAGGGATTCCACAATGCGTGCCAGCAACTCCTCTTGGTGAATCACCCATACAATACGCGCCTGTTCCGAGATCTCCCCTTCTTCCAGCTCCTCGTCCAAATCGAGCTCTGTGTCC
The DNA here is from genome assembly GCA_033557465.1 of Ichthyophis bannanicus. Lineage (NCBI taxonomy): Eukaryota > Metazoa > Chordata > Amphibia > Gymnophiona > Ichthyophiidae > Ichthyophis > Ichthyophis bannanicus. The sequence goes on along the minus strand of JAWIIG010000038.1, from coordinate 356,790 downwards.
AGGTCCTCTCCTTCTGGGCCTTCTGACAATGGAGACTGCCCATAGCAATCCTCCAAAGGCCTGGGCTTTTTGGCTGGCAATGACCCCAGCTCACTCGGATTAGGCTCTAGCAACCTTTTGGTCCCGCGATCCGGCACAGAGGGACCTCTCCCTGATCCCTGCTGGCAAAAGCAGAACGCCTTATGAAGGAGGAGCACAAACTCGGAGGAGAATATTCCCGGGACTCTTGTCTCGGCCACATTCTGAGATGTGGAGGGCCAGGGGTGGTCAGAGGGTATGGTATTGTCTCTTGCAGTGGAAGCACAGGATCTACTGTCTCATGTGCCTCTAAGGACGGAGGGAGCATCCTCTCCAGACCTCCCTTGTCCAGCATTGCCTGTTTCATAGAGGCAGCCTCTTGAGCACACCCCCGGCAAATGCCTGCCTCTGAGACCTCACTGTTCCACACATCAGGCACTGTGGTCTGGATGGCATAATTGGCTCCCCCAAAGGGATACCCCATTTAGCTCTGCCCTTTGCTGAGGCTAAGAAGGAGTGCCCACTGTATGAACCCGTAGACACCCACCTTTGCAGCATTACAGACTCCCCCTATTGCCTTCTCTATCTTTTGTCTTTGTATTCTTTTTTAAAAGTTAGCATTTAAAAAAAAATAAAAGGAAAATCTGGTAACCTCTGCCACGAAAAAACAGAGAAAGCGAGCAATAGCGAGCAGAGCAACAAAGAAGAGCAAGAGCAGAGAAACAGCAAGCCAAGCCATTTCCCGCGCAACTCACCGCTCCAGACTATGTGGATATAGGCTTCAAGCAAGCTGCGGGCCTCTAAGAGGGAAACGCTCTGTAAATGCGCTTCTCCTGCCTGGATGTCTCAACCATGCCGCGACCACCAGTTTTACCTCCTTTAACGTTGAAGCTCGTCTGGTTCCTGCCACGTGTGCACTGCTCATGTTGAATTCCTCCCAACGCGCTCAGCCAGCAGCCGCGACTTCGGCGCTGCAGGGGGTGCCTCCGGGATTGACTGTACTCCAAATTGTATGCTCGTGCTTTGCAAGGCGGCTCCTCACCCAGTAACAGGTTCAGGAGCCGCCAGTATCCCAGACTGTCTGCGAACCTCCTCAATACCCACACTCACCGGGAGGAGGGGGGGCACCTCTCCTTTCTCTCTTTTTTTTTTTTTTTTTTTAAACTTACAGAAGTAGCCACTGCTGCCCACAAAAAAACTTAAAGCAAAAGGACCCTAAAAACTCATAAAACTAGCTGCCCCTTATTTGTCTCTTCAGTGAGCCCAGCACCCTGGCTCACTACCCCCTCCAGCTGCTTGATCCCTGCTGTATTAGTACTGGTGTCATCAAAGGATGACATGCACAGTCTCCAAGCTGCTGGAAGAGGTACACTACCCAGAAGTGCAGGATAGTCTGGAGGGACAATAAGGAATCATAATTGTTGAGTTTATTTATCAAAATCTCAGGAAGGGGAAGAGTCTACAGGCCTAAAAGTTAACTGAGGGGGCACAAGGCTAAAAGTTTAACAAGGAAACTTAATACACTTGCACCAGCACTGCATGGTTTTCATTTATAGATTGGTCCAAAACTGCATATAAAACACTGACAGTATGCTCAGATGGACCAACAACTGAACCAAATAAAAACAGGGAAATTAAAGCAGATACTATATCACAGACATTATTATCTAAATTAGACTGATATATCCTTGCTTTCCTTTCTCGAGAGCATGGATTCAGGAGTTTGTCTTACACAATGGACTGAAACAAGTGAAAAAACTAGGGATCACACCACAGTATAAACACTTAACCTACCCAAAGCTAACCATATTCTCTCAGAATAAAACATTGAGTTCTCCAACCCAACCACCCCATCCAAAACAAACAAGTCAAAGTAGAGTCACATACTTGCGACATACCTTAATTTATTTTAATATATTTATAACCCCCGATACTGGTCAAAGCCATCCTAAGCAGCAAACATCCTGTACATACATAGCTCATACATAAAATATAATGAAATGAAACAGTGTGATGGACAAGTTGCATTTACAAACAATTCAAAACAGAAATTTTTAAGCTGTGTTGAATTTTAGTGTAGTGGGCATACAGTGCTACCGTCTTAACTTGAGGAGCTAAGGCAACATGAATTCATATTGAGATCAACAGCATTGATCTCATTTCTGTTGCTGTTGTTAAGTGCTGTCGAGTCAGTCACGACTCATGGCAACCCTCTGATTAGCTGTCCTAAACTGTATTCGGTCTTCAGTCAGGCGGCTCGTTGTTAACAGAGTGTGTGATGGCGCAGCCAGTGGGGAGCATAGAGAAGGAGAAAAAAAACAAGCAATTTCCCCAGACAGTAGAGCAGGAACCAGAGGTTTAAGGGTTAAAACTGCTGAACTAAGAAAAAACTCTCCACAGAAGGCAGGTAGCAAGGAGACACACCCAAGCTCCATGGTTACCAGCCCTGCTCAGGAGGGAGAGCAAGGAGTGGGGCCAGGAAGCCAGAAGGGCAAACACTCATATAAACTGCCAGAGAGTGAGGAGAGCAGACACGGAAGGAGAAACGGAAACAGAGTCAGGAGAAGCGGAAGCAGAAACAGATACAGAGACGGAAGAGAGAATAGCAGAAGAGAGGAGCAGGATCTCAGAGGGAAGTCTGAGAACTGTGAAAGGAAGTGTGTGACGAGGAATCCCAGCTCTGATTCCACTGCAGTGTGGAACAGCTCAGAACGTCCCAGGAAGGGAGGTGGTTCTAAAGGCTCTGGAGAACTGCTTGAAACAGGTACCCGGGGAGTTAAGGGAGCTTCAGAGAAACCCTCTTGGAGAAGGGCAGAGCCAGCCAGGGGAGTGGAAGCTAACCTAGGGCCCTGTAAGGGAGAGAGAAGGAACACTTCTAGAAGAGAAGCTTATCCAGGGGAGTTGGCCAGCCATGTTGGGAGCAGAAGCCCTTCCCCCGAAGAATGCATGGAGCATGTGCCGTCAGCAGTGAAGCCTGCTAAGTGTTCAGTTCCAAAGGATAAGGTATGCAGCTTAAAACCTTCTGTTAATTCCATAAAGGCTAAGAGACTTCCTGTTTGTTATACTATTCCTCAGAGGAGGAAGGAGACTGCCTTGTCTAAGGTTTTGGAAATCCTGAGGGAATTGAAACCTGATAGTTTGGAGGCTGAATCCTGTGCTTCTCCTATAGAATCTGACCTCGAGAGTATGGAGGTAGAAATGCCTGGTTTAATGGAGGATTCTGATTCAGAAATGGAATGCCTGATTACCTCTAGATAGTGAGAAAAGCTAGAGTGTTCCAAAGTTTTAAACCTGGCAGCTGTTTCCTCGAGAGAGCACGGCTGTAGAAATATGTTAATGAGGTTTCCTGAAGTAAGCCGTAGCTGAATGTGTGAGCACTTTACATGCTAAAGAGTGGAAAGCCTGAAACATAGTAAGCTGAAGGGATTGCTGGGTGAAAAGAAAGAAACCCATGAGAAACAGAAGTTTGCTTGGAAGAAGTGTAACAATTTCTGTTTGTCTTAAACCAAGAAAGAAGATGTGTTTTTCTAATTCTTTTGCACCAAAGTTTCAGTGCCATGTTTGTATAGTATGAAGAAATACTGTTTTGTTTAAGTGCCAAAGCTGAGAAGAAGCGTGTTTTGCTTTTGGTTTGATGCTGGAAAAATATCCTTATTTTTGTTCTGATGTTTGGAACCTATTGAAAGTTCCTTGTGGCTGGAAACAATAAAAATCCTGTGCGTGCCTAAAATTACCACTTTGGCTGGACTTTATTCACAACTACAAGAAAATAGGCACTTATAACAAATAAATAACTTGACTGTGGCCGTTCCCTAATCTAAGGCAACCGCCTGGGGTGAGGGCGACGTCACAAGTGGCACCCATAGCTGCTGTTTTTGTATTGATCCATCTCATTGACGGACTTTCACTTTTGCATTGACCTTCTACCTTGCCAAGCATGTCATCTTTCTCTAAAGATCTCTCTCTTTGCATGATGTGTCCAAAGTATGAAAGTCAAAGTCTTATCATCTGAGCTTCTAAAGAAAGCTTAAGTTTGATCTCCTCTAGTAGGGACTGATTTGTTCTTTGGGTAATCCATAGTATACAGAGTATTCATCGCCAGCACCATAATTCAGTCATCGATTTTCTTCCTCTCTATCTTTTTCACTGTCCAACTTTCGCATCCATATGACGTTATTAAAAATACCATAGCTTGAACAAGTCAAAGTCCTTCATAGCAATTCTGCCATGACGAATGCGTTATCGAATTTCTTGATTGCTTGTCATTTTTTTTTTATTGATAGAGTTAATCCAAGTAGGTTAAAGTTGTCCAGTATTTCAATTTCTCCTCCATCAACGGGCAAGCCACTTAACCCTCCATAGCCCATGTTCCCTGTAAAATAGTTATCTCCAAGTTATTAATGCCCTGTTCAATGTAATTTCAGTTCGTTCAATGTAAACCGCACTGATGCAGAATAGTGCGGTATATAAGAGAATGTAAATAAACAATGAACTTATTCATTTTGCCAGTTGTCAGGATCTTAGTCTTAAAATGGGCCTGCACCTTAATGTAAAGAAATGTTCCTTCATCTTGAGAAGCAAATGTTTCAGATCATTTTCACTTTCAGCAAGTAATGTGGTATCATCAGCATAGCGAAGGTTATTTGATGAGTCTTCCACCAATCTTCACACCTGGCTGTCTTTATACAGTCCTGCTTCTCTGATCATTTGTTCTGCATATAAATTAAATAGGTAGGGGGAAAATATGCAGTCTTGTTGTACACATTTGCTGATTTTAAACCATTCTGTTTTCCCTTGTTCCATTTGAACTTTGCTTCTTGATCAATGTAAAGATTGTGCAAGAGAACAATCATATGTTCTGGTATACCCATGCTTCTTAATGTGGCATAGAGTTTCTCATGGTTTACACATTCAAAAGCCTTGCTGTAGTCAATAAAACATATATCTGCGATGATGTCTCTCATTCCTCACCCTTTCCTGAACCCTGCTTGCACTTCAGGCAGTTCTCGTTCCAGGTATGGTTGTAGTCTCTGCTGAATAATCTGGAGTAGAATCTTACGGGCATGTTGGATCAAAGCAATTGTGCAATAACTTCCACAGTCAGTTGGATCACTTTTCTTTAGTATAGGTATAAACACTGATCTTTTCCAGTCAGTTGGCCATGATGTTGTCTTCCAAATTTCCTGGCAGAGCCTTGTAAGTATGGTAACAGCTGAATCACATTGCTGTAATACTTCTATGGTAATGCAATCAATGCCCGGTGCTTTATTCTTTGATAAGGCTTTCGATACTGCTTAGACTTCTTTCATCACTAATGGTTCCTGATCATAAGGTACAGGTTAAAACGGTCATTGGTACACTCAATCTTTATGGTATAATGACTCTATATTCTTTCTACTTTTCTTGATCTTCTCAGCATCATTCAACATGGATCCTTGAGTATCTAATAACGTTCCAATTCGAGGCTGAAATTTTTTCTTTTAACTCTTGTAGCTTTAGGAAAGATGATCTTCTTCTTCTTCTAATAGTTTCTGCTTCTAAATCCATGCATGCTTCATTGTAGTACTTCTCCTTGTCTTATCTTGCTGCACATTGGAAATCTCTGTTGAGTTCTGCGATTGCCTCTCTTTCTCATCTGGCTTTAGCTTCTCTGCGTTTCTGGGCAATTTTCAGAGTTTCTTCGGTCATCTATTTTGGCTGTGTTTGCTTCTTCACCTTTTATAAAGACGTCTCACTTTCTTCCAACACAACCTTCTTGATGTCATCCCATAACTCTTCTGGAGCTCTGTCACTTGTATCTAAAGCAGCAAATCAATTTTGCAGGCAGTCTTTACATTCTGGAGGTATATTCTCAAGGTCATATTTTGCTACATTCATGAATGGCTTGCTCTTTTTCAACTTTAGCTTGAGTTTGCATACTAGTAGTTGATCTGTACCACAGTCAGCTCCAGGTTTTGTCTTTGTTGATGTTATAGTGTTTTGCCATCGTTGACTTCCACAGATTTAGTCAATTAGATTTTTGTACAATCATTGGGTGAAGTCCATGTGTACAGTCGCCACTTATGTTGCTGGAAGAAGGTGTTTGAGATGAATAGATCGTTGGCTTTGAAGAATTCTATCAGGCTTTCTCCAGCTTCATTTCTGTTGCTAAATCCATATTTTGCAACCACTTTGCCTTCTTCTTTGTTGCCAACTTTTGCGTTCCAGTCACTCACGACTATCAGGATATCCTGTTTGCATGTTTTGTCAATTTCAGCTTGTACTTGTTCATAGAACTCATCAACTTCATCTTCTTCTGCAGCTATTGTTGGGGCATATACTTTAATTATAGTTGTGTTGATGGGCATTCCTTGTAGATGAATAGAAATTAAGCATTCACTGATTGCACTATATTTCATTATAGTTCTTGCAAGTTTCTTCTTAATTATAAATACAACATCACTTCTTGTCTTTCATTTCCAGCATAGTAGACCATGTCATCATCAGATGCAAAGTGCCCAGTTCGCTGACACCCAACAGATCAAGTTGTACACATTCCATTTCATTCTTGACCACCTCCAACTTCCCTTGGTTCATGTTTTGCACATTCCATGTTCCAATATATAAGCCATCTTTGCAGCTTCTGACTAATTTCATGCACAGCTACATCAGCAGTCAGATGTCCCAAGGGTTTTGATCCAACCACATCATAAATGCTGGCTTTACTCTAAAAAGTCTTCAACTCCTCCCCAGTAGTCAGCTGAGTGCCTTCTGACCTAGGGATCTCAACTTCCAGAACTACAGTGCAATTTCTTTTGCTGTGACTATCCACTGAACTTTTGTGGCAAGCTACGAAAGTAGACTGCCAGGCCTTTCTTCCACGCAGGTAATTCTAGTGTTGTTGCCATTGTCACAGAAATGTGATTCTCTGCCACCAACACCGATAGCTTAGCCCTCATAATCACTGATGCACTCAAGCTCTCCCAGCACAACAAGCTGCAAACCAAGTGAGGGATCTCATTTCTATTAGCAGTTAAAAGCAAATCACTGATGTGCTGCTATTGCATCCAACTAACAGCTGACTCATACAAGAGTTATCACTGAAACTACTGTTTGGCATGAAAAGGAAACAAATTACATCTGCTATACGCAAAAACAGAAACTATTTGAAAAGAAAACTTTACCCTCTGTGTACTGTACAAAATTTCCAAAGTATATATAACACACAGTAACAATCTCATCGATTAAAAACTGCATTGCCAAGTCATCATGATCGCAATGCAATAATCCCCTGAATTCCTTGCGCAGGCACACAGTAAGTCAAATTATTCCACATGGAATGGAGCCAATTTGTTTATGCAGGCTGTATCATTTATGACATCACAAATATGAGAAGATCTGATGCAATGCGTGCAAGGCACTTCATGATGTGCTTATAGACATAGCTGCTCTAAAAGAATCTTCAGGCCACAGAACATGCAACTTTCCTTTAAAAAATCAAGTAACAGTCCTTTAAGAATCCAAGTATGTTTTCCAATGTGATGCTTCATTACCAGAACATTCAAAAGAAGAGTTGGTTATTTGAATTCTCTGACCACAAGTAACACACAACATATATCATGTGAAGACATGCTTGGAACAGAAATTTTTTTTTTTGGGGGGGGGGGGAGACAGGATATTCAGCAGCAGTGGCTAGCCATCGCCGCTGAACTTAAAACCCAGATATTAAATGCCAGAGCCTTATCAGGCCACTAGCACTGAATATTTGGATCAAGTGGAGAGCACTGAAGCTAACCAGGCACAGCAATATTTAGCTGCTGTCCAGTTAAGCTTCTGCAGTGAAAGTTAGGCCAGCCTTTAAGATACCTCACTTTCGCCGCTTAGAGATAACTGGGCGGCGGTTCAATATTGCTGCTGCCCAGTCATCCCCTGGCGTACTTCCACACAGCCCATGGAATGCCCTGACGCTAGCCGGCTAGCATCGGGGCTTGTACAGGCAGCATCTGGGGACATTCAACGGCACTAACCACCGCAATTAATATGGTTAGCAGGTCTACTAACTGCATTAATTACTCTGAATATTGGGCCCTTGATATATATATACATACATATACACACATACATTTATTTTCTCTCTTTATTCAACAGTTTTCTAGATCGCATTTCTAAAGGTCAAGGTGGTTTACATGGAACACAACTAAAACAATACAGTGAACATCGTAACAGTTACAGTAAACATTGTAACCTTGCAATAGGGGTAGGGATATGAACAAATACAGTAGGCACTGTAATGGGGAAAGGGGTGGGATAACTCAAATTAACATGATCGTAAACTGGTGCAGGGTAGAGGAGGGGAAGCAGGGAATGGTAGGGACTTATGGCCAGGGCAATTGAAGATAATCTAATAAATAGGAAGGGTAGAGGCTGTCCTGGAGGTGACTGGAGAGATGTGTCAATCAATTCAGGTTATACCTTTGAAATGATCTGTAAACAGAAAGGTTTTTAATAGCTTGTGGAAGGTCATGAGGTCTGAGGTGGTTCTGATATCTTGTGGGAGAGCATTCCAGAAACTTGGAGCATATAGAGAGAAGAATCTAGCCATGTAGTCTGGTTCCTCTTTGTCAACTCTTGGGGAAATGCAAACATATTTTGAGTAGCCGATCGTCTGAGCCTGTTTTCTGGTGTTTTTGTAGCAGCTGCTGTAAAGTACAATGAGGTTGATTTGTGATAGATTTTGAAGGTTGCTATGAGTATTTTGTATTTAATGAAGCAATGAATAGGTAGCCAATGAAGTTCCTTTAATATGGGGGTAATATGGCTGAATCTGGGTGCACCCGTGAGTATTCAAGCAGCTACATGTTTAGCAAGTTGAAATGGGTAGAAGGAGCTTTTTGGGATTCCTTGAAAGATGGAATTGCAAAAGTCAAAATGAGGGAATATTAATGCTTGAAATACAATTCTAAAGTCATATGTTGAGGAGAGGTCTACGGTACTGAAGAACCCTTATTTTATTGAAGATGGTTTGTGTTACTTTGCTCATATGCGAGTGTAGTGTGAGGCATTGATCTATGATTTCACCACGATAAGGCACTTCTGATTTTACAACTAAATCTGTGTTGTTCACTTTTAGCAATGCAGGTAGGGAGAAATATTGGTCTCTGGTTATAAAGAGCACCTCAGTCTTCTTATAATTAATGGTGAGACATTGTTCAGACAGCCATTGGGCGACTGCTTTAAAACAGTTTATTATTGCAGAGTATGTTGCTCATAAAGTGGTGCATAGATCATAATGTTGTCTGCATAAAAGTGTTAAAGGACATTATGAGCTTGGATGATGTCGCAAACCAGTCAGATATAGATATTGAATAACAATGCGGATAAGGTGGATCCTTGTTGGACTCCTTGTTTTTGCAAGCAAGATTCAGAAGTATTGACATCAGATTGAATGAGCTACAGACGACCAAATAGGTATGAGTGAAATCATTTTAATGCCATGTTTTGAATTCCAATGCTCTGTAAGCACTGTAAGAGGATTTTATGGCAGATTGTGTTGAATGTAGTGGCTGTATCCAGAAAAATCAGGACAAAGCCTTGCTTAGGGCTTTCAATGCCTTTCATGAGTGTGTCTATGAGTGAAATTAATAACGTTTCTAAACCATGTCCAGGTCGGAATCCATGTTGTTGAATGTCAAGTGGTGCACTGGAGTTAATGTGGTCCTGCATCTGGTGTAGCACAGTCTTTTCCACAATTTTTGCCAGGAAGAGTAAGCTTGAGATTGGCCAATATGAGCTTTGGGCACTTGGATCTAGCTTGGGATTCTTAAGGAGTGGGCATATCGATGCAGTCTTTAGGCTGGTGGGGATGTATTCTTGGGTAAGTGAGAGATGTACCGTCTTGGACAGGATTGGGGCTAACTCTGTTCTTGATATCTTGACCCTGCTTACTGGGCAAGAGTCTAATGGAGATGTAGTGCTATTGAGACTGTGGATTATGTTCTCAAAGTTTTCTGGGGTAACTGAGCTAAAGGATTGAAGGGATGATGGATGAGAGATTGTTAGTAGGGATTTGTTTGCAAGATGCAGGTCTCCAAAGAGGGGAATTAAGGTATTTTGTTTGGAAATGGTGTGGTAATCAGATGGTTGGATGTTTTCTTGTGTCAGGATTTCACAATGTCAAACAGCTCTCTGGTTTACTGAGTGATTTCATGATTAAGTTTGTGTGATATATTTTATTGGCTTCGTTGTCTTGGATCTGATAATTGTGTAGGCTAGACAAGTACTGTATCTTTCCTTGAATTTGTCCTCTAGGGTGTGTCTCCATTTGCGTTTGTGCCTTCTGAGTTCACGCTTCAGTTCTTTGAGTTCTGGGGTGCACCATGCAGTAAAGGGGTGGTGGCGGGGGCCTATTACTTTGGAGAGAGGTGCGGTAGCATATTTGCTTATAACATCCTGCCAGTTACTAGGAATGAAGTCCAGGTCATTGGAGTTTGTGGTTAGTCCGGGATGACATTGTCTAAAAAGGAAATCCTGTCAAAACGTTTAAAGCGACAGTGTGCCATTTTGAAGTGGTTGTTGGTACAGGGATTGATTTGGAAGGAAGATAGAATGTGAAGGTGCAGTGGTCTGATTAGGGGATCTGGGAACATATGCATATGCCCAAAATAGCAAAAGGAAAGAAAAGGAGACAAAACTTACCTCTGACAAAAATGTTTGAGCAGATTTCTGTGCTCCCACATGAAGCAAATATTCATATACGTACAGCGCTAACCTGAAAAATAACAGAACTTCATTAGGTATACAAACATGTCAACTCTGTTTTATCTGAAAAAGTTCCAAGAACTAAGCACTTTTTAACTGCATGCCCAATTCCAAGAAAAAATAAATAAAATCACATGCTCAAAGTGAAAGGGGAGAAAATAATGTATAAACCTGCCTAAAATAAAATATAAAGATACCTGTAGAAGGCATGGTAACAATCCCAAAGGTTTACAGCCTAAAACTTATTAGACTAGCAAGGGTATTATCTCCTGCTATCTTTAAGATTTGCATTTTAGGCATGTTATCCGTTGTCCTTTGACTCACACTTTTCAATCACACTAAGGGGCTTGTTTACAAAGCCGCGGTAGCGGTTTGCGATCGTAATCGGAGCCGCGGCCCCATTGATTTCAATGGGGCCGCGGCTGCGATCGCGATCGCGAACCACTACCGCGGCTTTGTAAACAAGCCCCTAAGTGTACAAGTCACTTTGCAAAGACATTTTAAGAGATCTATTTACTAAGCTATGTTATAGTAACAGTATAGGTTGAAGAGCAAGCGACACAGGTTGAAACCATGTAGCACGTGTGTTATTTGCACTGAATGTCTGTTATTTCATCATAAGATGTGACCAACATGCATTAAACAATAAGCTGTGTTACATGCATAGCAGTTCATTATTTGGAAAAATGCAATTTGTATGAAACTTCACAAGTTGCGTTATTCATGTTCAGTTAACACCACCTCCAGATGTGGGATTAACTTACTCCCAGGAACAAGTTAAAGGGGCTGTGTGTTAAAAGATAAAAAAATAAATAAAAGACTCCCCCCACCACTTTACAAACATATGTAGCTCCACCCCGCAAAACCATCTCCAGCCCTTTTAAAAATAAAGGGCATCCCCTCACTGACCACCTCTTTACCCTCCACCACCCCCCCCCCCCCCAGGTTCCTGGAAGACAATGATAATACCACACCAATTCCAATTAAAAAAAATCTAGGCTCCTCCTTCCCTCTTCCCAGAACTTACTGGTGCTCTATGGTGGGTAGTAAGGAGCAAGAGTTGATACCCAGTCGTTCTTGCCCTGGCACTTGACACTTTAAAAATAGTGGTGCCATCCCCTAGTATTATTATTGCAGTATTACTGCTGGAGTTCTGGCTGCCAAATAAGAGCTACTGATAGTACTATGATACTACATATAGAGCAGTGGTTCTCAACTCAGTCCTCGGATACACCTAGCCAGTCGGGTTTTCAGGATAACCATAATGAGTATGCATGAGAGAGATATGCATGTACTGCCAATTTGGGGCCTGCTATCTCTGCAATGTAGCAGCTGTGAGCACACAATATTGCTAACTGCAGCAATACAAAACCAAAGAAGTGAACCCTGCAGAATATCGCCACTGCCTGATTAGCTTCCAGGCTGTGCAGTTGATCCGGATATTCAATGCAGGTGGACAGATATGGCCTCAGCATTGAATATTCGGGTTTAGCCTTTCCTCATAGGAGTATCCCTCTATCCCCTTTACATTTTGGTGGTCTTCTCTGTACCTTTTCTAATTCTGCTGTATCATTTTTAAGATACGGCGACCAGAATTGCATACAATATTCAAGGTGCGGTCGAACCATGGAACAATATAGAGGCATTATAAAATTCTTTGTTTTATTCTCCATTCCTTTCCTTATGATTCCTAGCATTCTATTTGCTTTCTTGGCCCTTTTGCTGGGTGGTAGTTCCTAATGTGGAACCTTGCATTGTGTAATCGTAGTTTGGATAATTCTTCCCTAAGTACATAACTTTGTATTTGTCCAGATTAAATTCCATCTGCCATTTGGATGTCCTGCCTTCCAATTTATCAAGATTTTCTTGCAATTTTTAACAACTTGGAATCATTTTGTGTCATCTGCAAATTTGATCATCTCACTTGTTATTCCTATTTTCAGGTCATTTATAAATATGTTAAATAGCAGCGAGCCTAGCACAGATCCCTGGGGTAGCCATTGTTCTCAGCTAAGAGATAAGAGGGGAAGCTATTTTGGAGCTAGTCCTTAGTGGCATGCAAGATCTGGTGCAAGAGATAAGAGTGTTGGGGCCACTTGGCAATAGTGATCATAGCATGATCGCATTTGATTTAATAAATGAAAGAAGGACGGCAAGAAAATCCACAGTACTCCCATTTAACTTTCAAATGGGGGACTATGATAAAATGAGGAAAATAGCTAACAAAAGACTAAAAGGAGCAGCTGCAAAGGTTAAAGATTTGCATAAAGCATGGACATTGTTTAAAAATACTATCTTGGAAGCCCATAACAGATGTATTCCATGCCTTAAGAAAAGTGGAAGGCAGGCCAAAAAACTGCCAGCATGGTTTAAAGGCGAGGTCAGAGAGGCTGTTGCGGCCAAAAAAGCATCTTTCAGGAAATGGAAAAAGGAGCCAAATGACGAAAACGAGAAACATAAGCACTGGCAAGTTAAATGCAAGGCATTGATAAGGCAGGCAAAGAGAGAATTTGAAAAAATGCTTGCGGTGGAAGCTAAAATGCATAATAAAAATGTTTTCAAGTACATTCGTAGCAAAAATCCTGTGAGAGAGTCAGTTGGACCATTGGATAATAGAGGAGCAAATGGGGCACTAAGTGAAGACAAGGCCATAGCGGAGAGACTGAGTGAATTCTTTGCTTCAGTCTTTACTAAAGAAGATGTAGGGAATTTACCCATGGCTGAAATGGTATATAAAGGTGATGTATCGGAAGAACTGAAAGAAATATCGATAAATTGGGATGATGTATTACAACTATTTGATAAACTAAAGCGTACCAAATTACCTGGACCAGATCGTATACATCCAAGGGTAGTGAAAGAACTGACATATGAGATTGCAGACCTACTATTAGTAATTTGTGAACTATCATTAAAATCAACTGTAGTACCTAAGAGTGGAGAATGACCAATCTAATGCCAATATTTAAAAAGCGTTCCAGGGGTGATCCGGGAAACTACAGACCTGTGAGTCTGAGATCAGTACCGGGTAAAATGGTAGAAACCATTAAAAAGAATACAATTACTGATCATGTACGTATATAGTTATGGTTTAATGGGAGAAAGCTAACATGGATTTAGCCAAGGAAAGTCTTGTCTTATTAATCTATTATATTTTTTTGAAGGTGTGAATAAACAGGTAGACAAAGGTGAGCAGGTTGATATAGTGTGTCTGGATTTTCAGAAAGCCTTTGACAAGGTCCATCATGAGAGACTCTTGACGAAATTAAAAGGTCATGTGATTGGAAGCAGTGTAGTATTGTGGATCAGAAACTGGTTAAAAGATAGGAGGCCGAGAGTAGGGCTAAATGGCCAATTTTCTCAATGGAGAAAAGTAAATAGTGGAGTACCCCAGGGATCTGTGCTGGGCCCGCTGCTTTTTAACATATTCATAAATGATCTGGAAATGGGAATAATGAGCGAAGTGATCAAATTTGCAGATGACACAAAACTATTCAAAGTTGTTAAAACCCAAGAGGGTTGTGAAAAATTGCAAGAGGACCTTGAAAAATTGGAAGACTGGGCGTCCAAATGACTAATGAAATTTAATGCGAACAAGTGCAAAGTTATGCACCTAGGAAAGAACAACCCAAACTTTGGTTACACGATGCAGAGTACCACCTTAGAAACCACCACCCAGGAAGAAGATTAAGGCATTATCATGAATAATACGTTGAAACCCTCTGTCCAGTGTGCAGCAGCAGCCAAGAAAGCTAATAGAATGCTAGGAAACATAAGGAAAGGAATGGAGAATAAAAGCAAGGATATTATAATGCCTCTATCATTCCACAGTTCGACCGCACCTTGAATATTGGGTGCAATTCTGATCGCCATATATTAAAAAGGATATAGCGGAATTAGAAAAAGTACAGAGAAGAGCCACCAAAATGGTAAAGGGGATGGAAGGATACCCCTATGAGGAAAGGCTTAAAAGGTTAGGGCTCTTCAACTTGGAAAAGGCTCTTCAACTTGGAAAAGAGAAGGCTGAGGGGAGATATGATAGAAGGGTTAATGTAGATCGGTTGTTTATGCCATCAAAAAAATAGAAAGACTAGAGGACACACAATGAAGCTACAATAACCCATTTAAGACTAATAAAAGAAAATATTTTTTCACTCAACGCATAATCAAACTCTGGAATTCTTTACTGGAGGATGTAGTGAAAGCTGTTAGTGTAGCTGGGTTTAAAAATGGTTTGGACAAGTTCCTGGAGGAAAGGTCCATAAACCATTATTAAAGAGGATCCGGGAAATCCACTGCTTACCCCAGGACGAGCATTGTGGAAGCTATAAACTTTGGGTACCTACCGGGTACCTGTGACCTGGATTGGCCACTGTTGGAAATTGGATACTGTGCTTGATGGACCTTGGTCTGACCTAGTATGGCATTTCTCATGTTCTTATTGTCTGTCTTGATTAGACTGTAAGCTCTGACGAGCAGGGACAGTCTTTTATATTTGTCTGTACAGCACTGCATATGCCTTGTAGCACTATATAAATGATGAATAATAGTATTCATCGGCGACAGCTAAATGCTGTAAATGCGCTAGCCATCACTGCTGAATATTAGGCCCTACTTATATTACATTAATCTTTAACAATATTTTTTCATGCTGAAAAAAATACCCACAAACTACAGATCACAAGTTTGGTTTCTGACATTCTATATCTATGAATCCTGAGTGAAGTATAAAAACACAGAATCATTAGTCATATTGTGTTTTCACTCTTCATTCTTAGCACATGGTACGTTCTGCCTTCATTCCGTCTCAGTCATAAGTACAGACAGAATGTCTTTCTATAATAGTATTTCTGAAACATTTTAACTCTTCCTGTAGGACCTAAAATTTGACACTCTACAAGTTGGATTGCTTGCACAGTTTAGGAATAGCACACCTTTTGCATAAAGATTATAAATTTCTTGCAAATTTTAGAAGGGAAAAGCTCATCTACTAAATTGTGCAAGCAAAGATTTCCTTAAAAAATACAAGGAAAGTGTCTCGCAGTGCTCTTTGCAAGAGATTTTACTTTCATGATTTTTTTTTCTGGAGAAACTTAAATATCATGCAGATTCACATAATAAGAGAGGCATTATTAGTTCAAAATTTGTAAAGACAAAATATTTTGGCATGTGCCATCCATGCATACTTTGGTGAACAAAGAATACAATTTGAAACTAGGGTTTTAAGAAATCTGTCCTGATGTCAGTTTGAAGTACAGCACAAAAAACTATAAAACACTGGCCCAAAGGAAAAGAGGGGTGGCGATCTTGATCTCTAAAGGGGTTGCGGTGGAGGTTATAAAAGAAGAGTCAGACCCACAGGGGAGATATGTGTTCCTCCATGCCAAAATCCAGGGAGAGGAGATGTTCTTGGGTAATGTGTATGCGCCGAACAATTATGACCACCAGTTTTTCAAAATGCTACTGGCGAAGCTCCTGGGAGCGCCTAATGTCCCAATAATATTGGCGGGCGATTTTAACTGTCCGCATGATTCGGCCCTAGATAAGTCCTTGGGAGATGGGAGAGCTGGCAGTAAGGAATGGCCAAATAAAGGGGTAGGATACCTTTGTAATATGGGAGATTTGCTGGATGCCTGGAGAATCCTCCACGCTGGGGAAAGAGACTACACACATCTGTCGAGAGCACACCAGACGTGGTCTCGAATTGACTACATCCTGGTAGGGAAACAGAGTTTTGGGAAAGTGATTAAGGTGGAGATTGAGCCTATGGTGGTCTCCGACCACGCTAGGGTGACTATGGATTGGAGAGGCAGAACAAGTAGTGGGAAGAAATGGTCTTTTCCCGGACATTTGTGGCAGGATGAAGCCTTCCGCCATTATCTAGCTCAGCATTGGGAAGACTATGTGTGCTACAACGATACATCGGATGTCAGTGTGGCGACCTTTTGGGAAGCGGGTAAAGCGGTCCTCAGAGGACATATCATAGCCTACGTCGCTCAGGAAAGGAAGAGAGTCAATGAGCGGATCCTGAGTTGGCGCACCGGCTCCAGGAAGCGAAACGGGTCATCCTGACAGACCCACTGCGCCTGTGGGCTTATTTGGACGTGCAGAAAGCTTTGAACAAGGCTCTACAAGAGCGGGCAGTGCACTCTATGCAGTATTATCGACATCAACTGTTCCGTTATGGGGATCAGACGGGGAAACTCCTGGCAAGGTTGGTGAAGGAGCATGGTGGTATCTCGAGTGTATCTGTCATTAAGGACAGAAATGGGGTCCAGCAGATGGAGCCCGGTATGATACTTCAGGTTTTTAGGCAATATTACCAAGACCTCTATACACCTGAGGGGGAGGATAGAGTGCACGAACGCCAGTTCTTGGATAAACTTCGGCTTCCACAGTTGGCGGCTGCAGACCTGCGGGAACTTAATAAGCCTATTGCGGGGGGCGAGATACAGAGTATAATTAAAGCAGGTAAGCCGCATAAGGCCCCGGGCCCAGACGGTTATGGGACAGAGTTCTATAAAGCATTGATGACACAGGTGACGCCCACGTTGATGGCCTTCTTTCAGGATGTACAGGAGAGGGGTTGGTTTCCCAGAGATATGCGCACAGCAGCGATTACTATCATACCCAAGCCAGGCAAGGATCCAGTGGATCCCGCGTCGTATCGGCCTATATCGTTGATAAACTATGACTTAAAGATACTGGCGTCAGTTCTGGCAGCTCGGCTGCAGAAGGTTGTGATCGGGTTGGTTGGCAGTCATCAGTCGGGCTTTGTTAAGGGGCGAGATACCTTCTCGAACATCAGCAAGGTGCTGTTGAGAATGGAGGATTGTCTTCGGCAGAATATACCTCTGATCCTAGTAAGTATGGACGCCGAGAAGGCTTTTGACCGGGTATCGTGGTCATACATGTTAGAGGTCTTAACTAGATTTGGATTCGAAGGGGCTTTCCTTGAATGGGTCAAGGCGCTCTATAGGGACCCGTTGGCCTGCGTGACTAGTGGGGGGTCTGCTCTCAGACCTTTTCTCTGCAGCGGGGGACGCGTCAGGGATGCCCCATATCTCTCCTCTTGTTTGTATTGCAGTTGGAACCATTGTTAATATCTCTTATTGAGGCGGCAGAGGTGCGGGGGTTGGAATGGAGAGGGGGAGGGATTAAAGTGAGTGCCTTTGCTGATGATATGTTGTTGTGTTTGCAGGACCCGCAACAATCTCTGGAGGGTGCTTTGGAGATGATTGAGTCTTTTGGAATGTTTTCAGGGATCCGTATAAATAAGAGTAAATCCCTGGTTTTGGACGTCGGTGGGTGGGCACGGCCGAGTTGGAAGGGGACATTTCTGCTGCTTTGGGCACCGGGTAAGCTCCGATACCTTGGAATCCAGATACCAGCTCACACGGCCGAGCTATATGGGGTTAACATTGCCCCGATGTTTGCTCAAACACTAGGTCGTCTGCGGAAATGGAAAGATCTCCCCATTTCTGTAATGGGGCGGGTGGCGTTGCTGCAAATGATAGAGTTGCCAAGGTGGGTGTATATGTTGCGGCACTTGCCAGTGTGGTTGTTGAGTAGAGACCTGGAGATATTGCAGAAGCATATGGCTAGGTTTATTTGGAGGGGAAGAAGATCTCGGATAGCGTTGGCGGTTTTGATGAGACCTAGAGAGGAGGGGGGGTCTGGGTTTGCTATCATTGCAGACATATAATCTTCTTTTGTCTTCTCTGGCCGTTGAGAGATCTCATCATGGGCTCATCTGACACCTTACCTTTGGGGTTGCTCGACCAGATGTCAGAGCCCTTTCACAGAGCATACCTTCTGCATGTGGCTGACAAGAGCCTTCCGTCGGCCTGGCGGGGCAAGGGGTACACTGGAGCTCTGCGACAGGCGTGGCAGGTGATGTGTCGACATAAGAGGCTGAGCTGGCATGTAACGGATTCCTTACCCCTGACAGGGAATGGGGATTTTCAGCCGGGGCAACAAGGTGGTGCGCCCCAAGACTGGCTGCGAAAAGGGATGGAGTATGTTAGAAACTTGAGAATGCCCCAGTCCGGGGAGGTGGAGGCCTTTTAAACCCTAGCACAGAGATTCAGTTTAGAGCAGCGCACGTTTTATCTTTATTTACAAGCCCGCCACTACATCGGGGACCTGCAGAAAAGGCATGGGAAGGCTTGGCTTAGGGTAGGCCTTTGGGATTTTTTTGCTGATTGGGAGGGGCAGGCCTCGGTGAGAGCACTGCACGACGAGCTGTATCCAGGGGGTGAGCTGGGAGCTTTGGAGCTGTTAGCTTCGAGGTGGGTGCACGATGGGGCCATGGGGGTTACGGTACAGATGTTACAAGATGCTTTCCAGCTGGTAAAATCGTTTGTGGAATCGGCCCGGATGCAAGAAACTCAGTACAAGTTGTTGTGGAGGGCTTATGTGTCTAATGTTTGGGCGAAAAAGATGGGGTTGCTCTCGACAGATGTGTGTCAGCTCTGCGGGCTGCATAGGGGGACACTTCTGCATCGCTTTTGGTCATGTGCGAAGATCCAGAGCTTTTGGCAGCAAGTTCAGAGTCGACAAGGGCACTGGGGGCAGCCGGTTGGGTCAATCTCGTGGGAGTGGTGTTTATTTGGAATCTCAGGGGGGGAGGGGTCTGCTTTAGCAGCTCCTTGTCGCAAACTGTATGATAAAGGCTTTCTGGTGGCGAAACAATGTATCCTTAGGAGATGGCTTTCTGAGCAGCCCCCCGGAATAGCCAAATGGCAACAAGGAATGGAGGATCTAAGGGGTATGGAGCAAAGGACGGGGCGGGTGTTGGGGGGGCGTAGACAGGCGGAGTGCTGCAATATCTGGCGGAAAGTGCCTGTTGGGGAAGACACTTGCCTGAGACCAGAGGGGGCTGAGACAGAGGGGGAGGAGGCGAATGTCTGTGTGAGTGAGGGAGAGTGGGAGGGGTGGGGGGATGGTGAGGGGGGGTACTTCTGAGAGGGGGGGAGGAGGGGTTGGAGGGAGGGGGGGACTGCCCTGTGACAGGGACCATGAGCTGATAATAGTTGGCTTCAGTTGACTTTCTTATTTCCTGCAGAAGTTGTATGTTCTACAAGAACCCTAAAGTACGCTAGGGTAATAATGTTACTATTCTCTGCGTAGAGGTGGGGAGTTGGGGCCCTTGCTGTTGCTGTGGCGCCCTTTTGAATGTATTGTTGTCCTGTTGTATGATGAGCAGTTGCTTGATATGTCATTTGATGCGAACATATGGGATGGCCGGGGGGGGCGGGGAGGTCCTGATGATAGGTCATCGAGGTTGGGTGGCTGGGAGTTTGACCGTTCAGTAAAGTTCTGTATAGTGTGGGCGTTTGTGTTAGCCTCCTCAAGGACTCTGATGGGGGTTGGGGATGGACAATTGGAATATTCAACTGACTGTTCATTTCTGCTGGGTTCCTTGTGTATACGGTTTATCTATCTATACAGTTACAATGTTCTGTCAACAAATTGTTGATGTGTGTTGCTATGTGAAATACAATAAAAATGATTTTCCTAAACACTGGCCCACACCAGGGTCACCTTGATACCTTGTTTAGAAATATATACATAGACACTTAAATGAATGCACTGCATAGGAAGCAGTGAAGAAAGGGGAATTTTAGAAAGGACGTTTAAGCCACAACGTCAAAAAAAAAAAAAAGCAGGCACGTCCAGGTACAGACATGATTTCACAAATGTGGACATGCCCAATATAGACGTCCCCAGAATAATATTTCAGAACCTGGACATCTACAGAGCCTTGCAAAAGTATTCATCCCCTTGGTTTTTGTCCTGTTTTGTCGCATTACGTACAACCTGGAATGAAAATGGAGGTTCATTTGGATGTTAGGTATAGGACCTAACAATATAGTCCAAATTGGTGAAGTGAAATGACAATAAAATACCTTGTATATATATTTTTAAAAAACCCTAAAAACTGAAAAGTTGCGAGTGCATATGTATTCATCTCTTTTGCAATGAAACTCCTAAATAAGATCTGGTCCAACCAATTAACCTCAGAAGTCACATAATGTGCAGTGTCACATGATGCCTGTATAAATATACCTGTTCTAAAAGATCCCTGAATGAAACACCATTAAACAAGCAACATGAAGACCAAGGAGTACTCTAAACAAGTCAGAGACAAACTTGTGGGGAAGTATAGATCAGGGTTGCATTATAAAAAAATATCCCAAATTCTGATTATCCCATGGAGCACCATTAAATCCACTAATAACAAAATAGAAAGAATACGGCACCACTACAAACCTGACAAGAGAAGGCCCACCAAAACGCACAGACCAGGCAAGGAGGGCATTAATCAGAGATGCTACAAAGACACCAAGAATAACACTGAAGGAGCTGCAAAGATCCACAGCGGAGATGGGAGTATCTGTTCATAGGACCACTTTAAGCCATACACTCCACAAAGTGGGGCTTTATGGAAGAGTGGCCAAAAAAAAGTCATTGCTTGAAGAAATAAATAAGAAAACACATTTGGAGTTTGCACAACAGTATGTGGCGGACCCCCCAAACATATGGAAGAAGGTTCTCCGGTCAGATTTATTTATTTATTTATTTATTACAAGCTCTTATATACCGCACTATTTAGCATCAGCGCGGTTTACAATATAACAATAGACCAGAACAAAAAGCTGTTTGGTTTTACATAGAACAGGTATGAGAACTTGGATAAACATGGGGGAAATTGTTAACTGAGCCTATTTACATATGTATTTACATGTATATACAGCAGGAATTATTCTTAGGTTGAGTTGGGTCCTGTGAAACAGGTGTTCAAAAAGGGGATGGGCGTCAGGTCGGTGTTTGGTTGGTCTGGTAATATTGGGGGAAAAGGTGGGATTTGAGTGCCTTTTTGAAAAGAGTTAGATCGGTGACAGCCCGAATCTCCGGTGGTAAGGTGTTCCAGCACTTAGGGGCATAGAAGCTGAAAGCCCTGTTAGATGTCGCTAGTGAGCATTTTGTTGCTGCCTTAGGGATTACTAGCACATTTGTAGATATCGTTCTCCTAGATCTGTTAGGTGGAACGGTCTGAATGAGGTCTATTAGTGAGGAGGAGGTGATGCCTTTGATAGCCTTGATGAGATGAAAATTGAACTTTTTGGTCATCATGGGAAATGCCATGTGTGGCACAAACACACTTTGCATCACCCAAAGAACACCATTCCCACAGTGAAACATGGTAGTGGCAGCATCATGCTGTGGGGATGTTTTTCATTGGCAGGGACAGGAAAACTGGTCAAGATTGAAGGAACGATGGTAGGCAATTCTTGAGGAAAACCCGTTTCAGTCTGCCAGAGATTTGAGACTGGGATGAAAGTTCACCTTCCTGCAGGACGATGACCCTAAACATACTGCTAAAGCTGGTTTAAAGGGAAACATCTAAATGTCTTGGAATGGCCTAGTCAAAACCCAGTCCTCAATCCAATTGAAAATCTGTACACCAACACAATCCATCTAACTTGAAGGAGTTGGAGCAGTTTTGCCTTAAAGGAATGGGTGAAAATCCCAATGGCTAGAGGTCCTAAGCTAATAGAGACATTTAGAGACATTCCCCAAGAGACTTGCAGCTGTAATTGCAGCAAAAGGCGACTCTACAACGTATTGACTTTGGGGGGTGAACACATATGCACAGTCCTGCTTTCAGTTTTTTTTTGTTTTAATTATTTGTGTCACAATAAAGGATATTTCGCACCTTCAAAGTTGTAGGCATGTTGGATATATCACATGATGCTAACCCCCAAAACTCCATTTTAATTCCAGTTTGTAATGCGACAAAACACAGAGGGGATGAATACTTTTGCAATGCACTGTAGGAAAAACCTAATACAGTAGTTAGAGTAGTGGGCCAGGAACGATGAAGCCAGGATTCAAATCCCAATGTGCTATCACTGAAATTATGGGGATGGAGTGCTTTCTTCTCTACATCCTCTGGACATTTTTCAGCCAGAACAAGCACTTTTCAGAAGCCTGTTCGTTCCTGGAGCAGATCTAAGCTTAGACACGGCACCAGACATCTGGGACACTTCTGAGACCAGGCAGCGATATCCAGGTTCCTGCCTCCACCACACCAACATTCAGACTTGGATATCCTCACACTGGAGACATTCACAGACCAAGCTTTTAAAGTGGCTCTGGGGATCTCTGTGCTTTGGATGTTTCTATGTCCATTTTTAGACATCCAAGGCACGAACAGGGCTTCCAAAATTACCCCATAGTACTCTTAAACCATTGTTGAATAAAAAGTAAAACAACTTTCTATGAGGTCCAAACACAGAAAGCACAGTTACTTACCTGTAACAGGTGATCTCTGGGAACAGCAGGAATTAGTCCTCACATATGGGTACGTCGGTACCGACGGAGCCCGTGCGGGAAAGCTCCCCAGCTTCTTAGAATAGAAGCTTTTGGGACCTCCCACTGCACATGCGCACTGCCTTCCCGCCTTCCTGAACAGCTCTCCTCAGTTTCGAGTTTATAGCTGAGTCAACAGAGAGAGGACAGGAAGATAGATAGATAAAAGATACAACTCCTAGGGGAGGTGGGTGGGTTGTGAGGACTAATTCCTGCTGTTCCCAGAGATCACCTGTTACAGGTAAGTAACTGTGCTATCTCCAGGAACAAGCAGGAATAAGTCCTCACATATGGGGACTCCCTAGCTTAGATGCATGGGATCCCCTGTAAAGGTTCGCCATCTTCGTATGGATCTCAGGCATCCATTCTGGGAAGGTGGGCAGGAGTTGTTTAGGAATGGAACAGGTGCTTGAGGACAGCCTGGCCAAACAAGGCATCCCGGCGGGAGTCCTTGTCCAAACAGTAATGGGCTGTGAAGGTATGAACCGAGGCCCAGGTAGCGGCTCGACAGATCTGATCTATGGAAACAGAGTGCAGATGAGCCATAGAAGTTGCCATGGCCCTCACATTGTGAGCAGTGACATGGCCTTCCAGAGAAATGTTTTTGCTCTGGTAAGCAAAAGAAATACACTGAGCAATCCAATTGGAAAGTGTACGCTTGGAGACTGGAAGTCCCAAATGGGAAGGATCAAAGGCCACAAAAAGTTGAGAAGACTTTCGATGTGGCTGAGTCCTATTAAGGTAAAAAGCGAGAGCTCTTTTACAATCCAGAGTATGAAGGTTCCTCTCTGCATTGGATGCATGAGGAGCTGGAAAAAAGACAGGTAGATATACCTCTTGATTAAGATGAAAAGGCGAGACCACTTTAGGCATAAAGTGGGGATTCGTCCTAAGGACCACCTTATCATGATGAAATCTTGTGTAAGGTGGATTAGCCACTAAAGCCTGCAGCTCACTGATGCGGCGAGCCGAAGTGACTGCAATGAGGAAGATGACCTTCCAGGAAAGAAATTTCAAGGAGGTGGAAAACATTGGCTCAAAAGGTGGCTTCATAAGTTGACCGAGCACTAGATTCAAATCCCATGCGACCGGGGGTGGTCTGATGGGAGGTTTAGTGAGAGTCAGGCCTCTCATGAATCTTGCAACAAGAGGATGAGAGGAGATAGGTTGTCCATTTATATGTTGCAAGGATGCTGCAATAGCACTTAAATGGACTCTTACCGAATTCGTCTTGAGGCCTGCATTGGATAGATGCAGGAGATAATCAAGAAGAGAATTCAAAGGAAGTGCCAGAGGGTCAAGACCCTGCTGAGCACACCAAATGGAAAAACGTTTCCATTTGAAAGCATAGGAACGCCTGGTAGAGGGTTTCCTAGAGGCAGAAAGGATATCTTTCACTGGTTGGGAAAGATGAAAGTCTTGAAGGCTTAAGCCTTCAGTAACCAAGCACTGAGGTGAAGGGATTTGGGGTTTGGGTGCCACAAAGTCCCCTCCTCCTGAGACAGGAGGTCTGGCGCAGCTCCCAGATCCAAGTAGGATCCCTGGGAGAGCTGTAGAAGTAGAGGGAACCACACTTGGCGTGGCCAGCGTGGAGCTATGAGGATCATAGTTCCATGATCCCTCTGGAGTTTGAACAGAGTCTTGGGAATCAAAGGAATGGGTGGAAAGGCATATAGGAATGCCTGACTCCAATTCAGGAGAAAGGCGTCCGTAGCCTGAGCTCCCTGACACGGAGTTCTGGAACAGAACCGGGGAAGTTTGGCATTCCACGGACTTGCAAAGAGGTCTATGTCCGGGGTCCCCCATTCCTGAAAGATTCGGTTTATTTGGTCCAAATGTAGGGACCATTCGTGTGGCAGCAGAACTCGACTGAGCCTGTCTGCCCGAGAGTTTTGAACTCCTGGGAGATACACTGCTAGCAGGTGAATCTGATGCTCTCTGGCGAAGGCCCATAGTCTTAGAGCTTCGTTGCAAAGCGACAGAGAGCCCGTCCCTCCTTGTTTGTTTATGTAAAACATGGCCACCTGATTGTCCGTCTGAACTAGGACAGTGAGGTTGGCTAGGAGGGAGTGGAAGACCTTGAGGGCAAGGTAAATTGCTCGCAGTTCCAGAAGATTGATATGAAGGGTGGTCTCCTGTAGAGACCAAGTGCCCTGAGTGGAGAGAGTTTGCAGATGGGCTCCCCACCCTGTTTGGGAGGCATCTGTTGTGAGGGTTGCTTGGGGTAGCAATGGTTGAAATGGAGCCCCCAACAACAGATTCTTGGTGGAAGTCCACCAGTGGAGGGACCAAAACAGACGATCGGAGGTTTGTATTTGGTCTGAGAGCGCTCCTGACGCCTGAGTCCACTGAGTGGCCAGGGTCCATTGAGCTGCTCTCATATGAAGACGAGCATAGGGCACCACATGCACTGTGGAGGCCATATGACCCAGTAGGCGTAGCATTTCCCTGGCTGTCAAGTGAGTGCTGGACTGAGCTTGGGAGGCCAAACTCAGGAGGCGCTGGCCTCGAACATGTGGAAGGTAGGCCCTTGCAGTGATGGTGTCCAACTGGGCCCCTATGAATTCTAGAGATTGAGTAGGGATGAGTTGGGACTTGGGAAGGTTTACTACCAGTCCCAGATACTGCAAAAGGCTCCTTGTGTGGTCCAGGGAAATCTGGGCCTGTGACTGAGTTGGAGCTCGGATGAGCCAGTCGTCCAGATATGGGAAGACAAAGATTCCCATGCCTCTTAGAAATGCGGCGACGACTGCCATGCATTTTGTGAATACTCTTGGAGCAGAGGCTAGACCGAAGGGGAGTACTCTGTATTGGAAATGTTTTCCCTGAAACAGAAAGCGAAGATACTTTCTGTGGGATGGATGGATGAGTATATGTGTATACGCATCCTGTAGGTCTAGAGAACAAAGCCAGTCCTGACCCTGGAGGTAAGGAAGGAGAATGCCGAGAGACAGCATTTTGAATTTCTCCTTGAAGAGAAATTTGTTCAATTCTCTCAGATCTAGGATTGGTCTGAATCCCCCTGTCTTCTTTGGAATGAGAAAATAAGGGGAGTAGAAACCGGACCCTTGTTGAGGAAGAGGAACCTCTTCTATGGCCCCTTGGGCAAGAAGAGAGGAAACCTCTTGACCCAACAGGGTTAGGAGAGATGGGGGAGAATTGAATGGTCTCACCATATGATGGGGAGGAAGGCTGGAGAAATGAAGTTTGTAACCCTCTCGAATGATAGAGAGGGTCCATTGTTCTGTTGTGATTTGTTCCCATCTGGGAGCAAAGTGAACCAACCTTCCGGGTATGGTGAGAGGTTCTGGTTGTGTTAGAACCAGAAGTGGCAAGTTCCCTAGGAGCAAGTCAAAACCCCTGAGGGGTTGGAGCCTGCTGAGCTACAGTAGCTGCTGCAGGCTTAGCTCGTGCTTGTTTGGATTGCTGACGCTTAGCAGTATAGCGAGGTTGAGAAGACTGCTGGCCAGTATTTGAAGCAACTCTGGCCTTCTTATAGTAAGGCCTTTTAAAAGACTTTTTCTTAGTAGGAATTGAAGTGGACTTTGAAAGTCTTTCCAAGGTGGCATTTTCAGCATCCATCTGGGTGGCTTTGATTTGCCACTCTTCCCCAAATAAGTTCTCACCTGTACAGGGCAGATTCCGTAAGCCATCTAGAACCCAAGGTTCCAGATCAGAGGCCTGGAGCCAAGCAAGACGTCGGGCTGCAATAGCAATGCCCGAAGCCCTACTGGCTCCCTCAAAGGAATCATATGCTGCCCTATTAGAGAACTTAGAAACCTCTAAGAGTTGTTTCACTAGGGAAAGGAATCCCTGCTTTTTATCCTCAGGGATAAAGGGGGCAAAATGCCGCACCTTTTTGGCAAGTTCCTCCAGGAACATGCCCATATAGAGACTGTAGGAATTAATCCTGGCTATAAGCATACTAGCCTGGAAAATTTTCCTACCAAAAGAGTCCAAAGTCTTACATTCCCGTCCTGGAGGGGTGGAAGAGTGCCTTTTGGTACTCCTAATCTTCTTCATTGCAGACTTCACCACAATAGAGTGGTGGGGCAATTGAGTCTTTTGGAAACCAGGAGAAGGAGGGACCCTATACATGGTGTCCAACCTACGGGAATAAGGAGACAAAGTCAAAGGATTTTCCCAGAAATCCATCAGTTGTTCTTGAAGGATTTCATGGATAGGCAGGGTAACTGCCTCCTTAGGGGCCTTTGAGTATCCCAAAATATCCAGTTTTTTGGATCTGGGTTCCTTTTCAGAGGATGTGGTAATAGAAAGGGCTGTAGCCATATCTAAAACAAAGTCCTGGAAGGACAAATCCTCTGGAGGGGACATTCTCCTTTTAGGAGAAGAGGGCTCCTCAGGTAAGTTGAGTGAAAACTCAGCAGAATCATCAGAGGAGTGAAAATCCTCAGAGGAATCGGTGCTTTCCTCTAACGCACGATACGCGTACCGATCGGTATCGATATCGGGCGTATCGGGTATGGAACCGGTATGGAGCGAAAGCCCATACGGTACCGACTTGCGTTTAGAGGTGGACGGCCTCGATACCGGCATGGCGGACGATACCGGTATCGGGCCCGGAACCGCTGAAAGCGGAACCGATGGCGTTGCAGCTTTAATGAAAGCCATGACGGCCTGCTGCATGGACTGTACAGTATCGCCCATGGACGCCATAGCTGCCTGGATGTCGGTACCGGAGTGACCCGGTACCCCAGAGCAGGCTAACAGGTGATCTGTCGAGGCCGTAGCATCGATATCAACCTGAGACCCCTGAATTGGCGTTTTTGGAAGTTGGACTTCCCGCCGGGGTTGTTTGGCTGGGGCAGGGTCCTCAAGTTCTAAGCTAAGAGCCTCTCGATGCTTTGAAGGAGATTTGCTCTTTGAGGACTTGCCCACAGAAGGTTTGGTTACCTGAGATCCATCCGGAGAAGAAGACCTGGATGACTGTGATGCTGTATTCTCTGAAGCAAACAGCACATGGAATTTGTTGGCCCGGTTCTGCAGCCCACGTTTAGACATGTGGGAGCAAGATGGGCAGTCCGGTATGGAATGGTCAGGCCCCAAACATTTCAGACACCATTCATGGGTGTCTGTGACTGAAATAACAGCATTACATTTGGTACACTTCTTAAATCCAGGGGCTGGCTTCTCCATGAGGAGAAATTGAGTAGGCCGAGAGGCCTCTCTGAAGTGACCAAAAAGCTAAAAAATAAGAAAAAAGAATTATAATTTTTTAAGAAAGAAAGAAAAGACCGGCGATACCGGTATCGGTATGGGGAAGGCAGGTACGCGGTCTAAAGAAACAAATAAAATAACAATTTCTTCAGCGGTGACAGGAACACGACCTGCTGGCTCCGCGGAAAAAGAGAAACTGAGGAGAGCTGTTCAGGAAGGCGGGAAGGCAGTGCGCATGTGCAGTGGGAGGTCCCAAAAGCTTCTATTCTAAGAAGCTGGGGAGCTTTCCCGCACGGGCTCCGTCGGTACCGACGTACCCATATGTGAGGACTTATTCCTGCTTGTTCCTGGAGATACCTAATTGGAAAAAAGCAAAGAAAATGGGAAAGAAACATCTTCATTTTAGAATTATACCAAGCTATGGAAACGGTTAAAGTAATTCTCAAGGAAAGCAAAAGAATGTATGTAGCACACAGCACACATCTTCTCACGGGATTCTTTAGAAATCGCCTAGTTTGGAGGTCAATTTAGAAGGCTTAAACACCATTGCTTGTAGAAATAGTGTGTCTGTATGTGCAAATAGTTCAATATGTCTGCTTACAAGTATGTCTTCAGCACACACGGTTTTCAAAAGGGTGTGTTTTGAGTATGGATTGTGGGATCTTAAGACTGTGCTTATTTCTTTGGTGTTTAAATCTACCTCAAAAATACAAAAAAACTGATAGTCCCGCTACTTCTAATGCTCAGGCCCAGTGAGAGATATTGCACCCAGGAGATGGGAGGCAGACACATTCAACGGCTCCGCCGAAGATGCTGCTGCAGGACTGCGGGGAAGGAAACCGCAAGCATCCAAAGTTCGTTGCACCTCACCGGTGGTAAGTGCTAAGCCCGAGGGTAGGTTAGCCTGTTTTCTCTTCTGTCTTCCCATATTGGGTAACAGGGACAAGAAATGGGAAAGGAGATCTCAGAATCACCAGCAGTGCTCCTCTCCGCAGACTCAACCTGTCGCTATCTTGATTTCTCCCCAGCCTTTACTTCAGTTTTGTAAGATATGACATGTATGTGTACTGTTTTAGGTGGTTTTAAACGCTAGAGAGGGAAGTTATACAAAGGTCAGGTAAAAGAGGAATTGGGTAAATACAGACCTGGTAAATACAGACCTGTTAGTGTAACGAGTAGTGGAAAATGCTACTAAGTGAAAAGCTAATGCAACAATTTGAAAAAAAGAATAAAGACACCAGACAATATGTTTTCATGAAAGTTCCTGTCAGTTAAACCTAATTGAGCTCTGAACTAAGGTGGCAAAAGTGGTGTAGATCAGAGATATGTATGCAGCGTTGCCTATCTGGACTTCAGTAAGGGTTATGACACAGTTCCACCCAGAAGAGTGCTAAGCATGTTAGACAGCATGGAAGGACAGATAGTTACTAAACTGGGTGAGAAAACTAGCTGAGTGGAGGATGTAGGAACGGGGGAGGTGGGGGGGGGGGGGAGTCCATACTTTAAAAGACAAAGTTGCCGGTAAGGTGTCCCCCTGGGCTCAATACTGGGACTGGTTCTTATCAATATCTTTCTTAGTGACATTACTGAGGAACTTGAGGGAAAAATATGATTGCTTACTGATAATATTAAAATCTCTAAAAGAGCAGACCGCCAGAGGGGGTGGAAAAATGAAAAGGTTGGCCTATGGCCAAGGTTTTGGAAAATGAACTTCAATACAAAAATGTAAAATCATACACTTAGCATGCAAACATTCACTAGCTACACATTCATTAGAAGACAAAAACTGAAAACCTTAAAACAAGAAAGGGGTCTAGGAATAATTATTTGAGACAATCTCAAAGTAGCCAGTCATATAAGAAAGACAACAGTTCTCGTATGCTCGATTGTAAGGTATCAGCAGCAGAAAAAAGGAGGCAATACTGTTCCCATAATGACCATTTGTGAGGCCGCTTCTTAATTACTATACTGAGTTGCAGAGGCTATACCTTTGCAAAGCAATGAATACACAACCTGCAACAGAAATCCTACAAAAACAGTTTAAGCCATTCAAAACGTACTCTCTGGATGCAAAAAGGGATGGGAGAAAAATCAAATATTTGGTGAAATTAGACCAGACCTGCTAATTACCTTTCCTTGAGTCCCTCCAGTCCAGTCCAGACACATGGGTAACTACTTGCGCCAGGAGCAGGGTGACTACATGGGCCAGGAGCAAGGCCTCAGAAAAAACACCCACAAATAGGAATAGAAGTGACAGGGATCTTGAATGATTTTCAGAAGACTGTGTTCATGAGGAACTTCGGTAACTAAACTAAAAATAAACAAAGCAATGGGACCAGATGGGATACATCCAAGAGTATTGAAGGAACTTGGGGACACATTCTAGCAGCTCCACTGACTACCCTTTTCAATGCTTCTTTAGAGTTGGGAGTGGTCCCAAAGTACTGGAGAAAGGCACATGTGGTCCCTTATACAAAAGCAGAAGTAACGATGAGATTGAAAACTGTAGATTGAAAAATACAATACTATTTGTATTCCCTTTCCCATAGTTAACCCCATATTTATCTCCAAGTTATTTCCCCCTGTTTATTGTAAAACAAATCTACTGAGATTATGTTATATTGTTCTTTGTAAACCGCTTTGGACAAAGATGATATAGAAAAACTGTTAGTTAATTAATTAATTAATTAATTAACCGGCCAGTTAGTCTAAACTTTGTGGTGAGTAAACTATTGGAAATGCTGTTAAAAGGGAGGATAGTGAGGTTTCTGGAGTCCAATGGATTGCAGGATCTGAAGCAGCATGGATTCACCAGAGGCAAGTCTTGTCAGAGAAATCTGATTTCTTTGACTGGGTGACCAGGGAGTTGAAACAAGGGAGAATCTTAAATGTGGTGTACTTAGATTTCAGTAAAGCCTTTGACACCGTTCCTAACAGGTGACATAAACAAACTGAGCACCCTAGAGATGGACCCTAAAGTGACTAACTGGGTTAGAAATTGGATGAGTGGGAGGCGACAAAGGGTACATGTAAATGGAGCTCACTCTGAGGAGAAGGAGATCACCAGTGGTGTGCTGCAAAGATCTGTTCTTGGTCTGATTCCTTTTAACACCATTGTTAGTGATATTGCAGAAGGGCTCTTGGGTAAGGTTTGCTCTTTGCAGATGATACCAAAATCTGCAGTAGAGTAGACACCCAGGAAGGAGTAGATAACATAAGGAGAGATCTAGCTAAGCTTAAAGAATGGTCAAGAATTTGGCAATTGAGATTTAATGCTAAAAAATGCAGGGTCATACATTTGGGTTGCAAAAATCCAAGGGAGTGGTACAGTGTAGAGGGCGAAGTACTTCTGCCCATGAAAGAAGAGCGGGATCTGGATGAGATTGTTTCTGATAATCTTAAGATAGCTAGAGAGGTAGAAAAGGTGACAGAAAAAGGAGGTGACAGAGCCTCTATATAAGTCTCTGGTGTGACCTCATCTGGAGTATTGTGTGCAATTCTGGAGACCACACCTTCACAAGGATATAAACAGAATGGAGTCCGTACAGAGAGTGGCTACTAAAATGATTAGTGGTCTTATGAGGACAGACTTCAAGTTCTTAATATGTATATGTTAGCGTAAAGGCGGGATAGAGGAGATATGATAGAGACGTTTAAATACATGCATGGCATAAATGCACAAGAGGAGAGTCTCTTTCGATTGAAAGCAAGCTCTGCAATGAGGAGACATAGGATGAGGGTGAAAGGGGATAGACTCAGGAGTAATATGCGGAAATATTTCTTTAACGAAAGAGTGATAGATGCATGGAATTGTTTCCCAGGGGAAGTAGTAGAGACGAAGGATGTATCTGAATTCAAAAAAGCATTGGACAAACACAGAAGATCTCTAAAGGAAAAGAAGGTACTTTAGTATTTGATGTGGAAGGACAAAGTAGATAGGCTATGTGGTCTTTTTCTGCCGTCATGTTTCTATGCTTCTATGATTGGACCACCAGAACACTGCCATCCATCGGAGAATCAGGAATACATACACAATTTATGTTCCCACCCAAACCATGCAAGCAATCGAGCCCCTTCCAAACTATGCATCTGGTAGCTTTTAGATGTATAAATAGTGGACAAGTGATGGACATTTACATATATAAATGGCACTATTTATACATACAAGCTGTCCTCAGCAAAACAGCATTTTCAAAAATGGACATGTGGAGAAATCAACTATCCTTGGAGCAAGTGAAATCCTGCAAGTTAGTCATTCCTGGCCTCTTTCTTAGCATGTATATGGCAATCTACTTCTGGTGACACTGCCAAGAAAACCCAGGTGCTTCTGGGTCGCCAGGAGTCAGGACTGACTCGAAGGCACATTAAAAAAAAAAAAAAAAAAATGGGATGCACATGGAGAATATACAATGGCTCTTCCTCTTTCTTTAGGCCATGGAAAATATTCATGTTTTTCAAGACATTCTCTCATTGTATGGCTTTCCAAATCTACAAAGAATTAGAGCTCAATGCACAAAATAGGCTGTCAGGCTTACATACATGATCCATAGAGATAGTTTGCCAAATTATTTTATTGCGGAGGGGAGGGGGTACAAAAATTAGAGAAGTCAGAATGCTAAGAGGGGTTCATTTTCTTTTCTTAGACTGGAACAATATAGGGGAAGGGATAGAGTGCTCTCTCCCCTCTCTCATCGCTTTATCAAACACAAATACACATCTCTCTCTTTCTCCTCACTTCACTCCCCCTCCCCCCCTCCAAGCTGAACCCACCAATTTCAAATCTCCCACCTGATCAGCTGCAAGACAGCAACTTAATGAAGTATTTCAGATTGAGGTAACTTTATTGTTATGACAATTTTACATTTATAGAGTAAAACACAAAAATAAATGAGAAAAAAATGAGATTTGCAAACAATAGTAACAGTAAAAAAAAATTACAATGGACAGACAGGACAAGAACTGACCCTAATTTGCATTTTTTGGCCTGGTGGCAGGAAACATATTTTTCTGATAAAACTAATATGTTTTCTTTCCCCCAATATTGCACTGAGTTTTTCCTGCTCGTTCTTTTGTAGGACGTTTTTTATTTTTCTCTGCTAGTCTTTGGAAATATGTATCTCTGATATCTTTGGGATTCTTTTACTAAAGGGCACCAAGCACCAAGCAGTTAGCACAGGTTACAACATACACTGACTGTGACCTACAGTAACTGTTAGCATGGAAAATGGGCAGTTCTAACTTTGCTGGTCCAGTACTAACTATGCTGCACACATTGAGGTAGTAAGTGGGTGGGTTGGGGCAGAGAGGGGGCAGAGTGAGCACTTTGCAGTCAGTGTGCCCCGTGCTAACCGCAAAGGGTGTAAATACAGGTGCACTTAGCACCACATCCATAGATGGAAGCAAGTGCATTGTGTTAATTGCTGGGAACATGATTTCCATGCCCCCGACAGTTAATGAGATGGTGTTGCACCTAACCACTATGATTTTGAGCACTATGGTGAAATTAGACCTTACCTGCTAATTTTCTTTCATGGAGTCCCTCTAGTTCAGTCCAGAGAATCGGGTTGTGTCTGTCCACCAGCAGCTGGACACTGAATATTCAAATGTTTGATGATGTCATCCTATAAGAGCCCCCTATGCTCTCCTGACACCTCAGTATACAAATGTCAAAGCAGCTTTACACACACACAGAACGGCCGGAAAGAAACAAACCATCAGAACAACCAATTAAATTGGAATTGTACATGCCCAAAAGTAGGCGTGAGCAGGACTACAGGAACTGACCCTCCCAAGATTTCCTGTAGCCCTCCAAGAGGAGCGTCACTCATACTTCCCTGGTTTTTTTTCCTCTTGTCTTATGAGCCCTTCTAGGGAAACATCCTTAGGGGAATCACCCCTGCGCAAATGACATCCACCAAGCAACATTGGGTCTCGGATTCAGCTTCACCACCCCATCTCCGCAGGCTCACCAAGGTCAAAACGAAACAGGAGAAGAAGCGTAACTGGGTGGGTCCTGGAGTGGATTGGAGGGACTCCATGAAAGAAAATTAGCAGGTAAGATCTAATTTCACCTTCATTCCCGTCCCTCAAGTCCAGTCCAGAGAATCAGGATGTACCACAGCAGTACCTAAGACCGGGAGGGACCAGCAAGCCCTACCTGCAACACATGCACACCAAAACACACATCCTGCCGAGCCTGTCTGTCCAACCTATAGTGCTTCTCAAAGGTATGAAGCGACAACCACGTTGCCGCCTTACAAATATCTGCAGGAGGTAACAAGCAAAACTCAGACCAAGACCCGTCCTGTTAGAATGGGCACACAATCCTGCTGGCACCTGATTGCATTGCAGCAAATATGCCAAAGCAATAGCCTCCCTCCGCTTCCCCTTTGTGCAGACCCCCAAATAACACAAACAGCCTACCCAACTTCCTGAAAAATGGGTGTGCTTCAAATAGGTCTTCAAGGCCTTGCGCACGTCCAGGAAATGGAGGTGCTTACTGTCAGATCCTCCTGCCTTTGCCTCAAACACTGGCAGATTCTGAGCTTGGTTAACATGGAAAGCCGACAATACCTTCATAAGAAAGGATGGTACCAGCCTCGAGACCACCTTCTCCTTCTGGATAGAAAGGTACGGTTCCCTACACGACAAGGCCTGCAACTCTGATACATGCCGCACCGAACAAATCACCACCAAGTGTCAGACCCTTCATGAAGCACTCCTCAAAGGCTCAAATGGCTGCTCCATAAGCGCAGAGAGGATGAGATTAAGATTCCAAGGGGGAACCACCTGCCGGAGAGGAGGCCTAACCTGCTTAACTGCTTTGAGGACCCAAACCACATCTGGATGTGAGGCCAATGAAAGCCCCTGTACCTTCCCACAATAACAGGTGAGCACTGCCACCTGTACCCTAAGGGAACTCCATACCAAGCCCTTATCCAGGCCGGCCTACGGGAAGGCTAAAACTTCTGCCACTGAGGCCCTAAAGGTCTGCAGACTCTGCTCCACACACCAGCTCTCAAACCTGCGCTGGACTCGCACATAGGACAGCAACGTTGACCACTTTCGAGTCTTCAACAGGGTGGAAATGACCCCCAAAGAGTAGCCATGCCAGTTCAATAGCCAGGCCATAAGCGAGAATCGATCCACCATGGGGACATTTATTTTATTTATTTATTTATTTATTTACAGTTCTTATATACCGCGCTATTCAGCATCAGTGCAGTTTACAAACAACAAATTTTGCATCAGAACAAAGCTCTTTTGCTTACATTGTAACAGGATTGGTAACTTGGGGCTGTAACAAGGGTAACTATATACATACAACAACCGAGGTCATTGTAACTATGACATGGGATGAGGGTGAAGGGAGATAGATTCAGGAGTGATATGCGGAAATATTTCTTTACGGAAAGAGTAGTGGCTCCATGGAATAGTCTCCCAGTGGAGGTGGTAGAGATGAGGACAATAACTGAATTCAAAAAAGCATGGGACAAACACAGAGGATCTCTAAAGGTAAAAAGGGGACTGTTGTAGCTGTTGATATGGAAGGACAGACTAGATAGGCCATGTGGTCTTTTTCTGTCATCATATTTCTATGTTTCTGCTGCATGAGAATGGGACCCTGAGTCAGAAGATCTAGGCATGCTGGTAGCCTCCATGGACTCTATCAACAAGTGAACCAAGTCCACACACCACAGCCAACAAAGTCAGTTGGGAGCTACTAGGAGCAACAGTAACATAGTAACATAGTAAGTGACAGCAGATAAAGACCAGCATGGTCCATGTAGTCTGCCCAGCAAGATGGCAAGAGTAGGTGCACCTGTCGCTCTGTGCAGGCCACCCCTCCCCAGTCTCCCATGATGTGCAATCCTCTGCAACAGCACCCATGGAAGGAACACATATTGGGGTCCCTCTCACAACCACTGTTGTGCCAGAGCATCTAAGCCCTCTGACATGTGATCACATCTTCGACTGAAAAAAATGACTGGCCTTTGCATGAGAGCAAAGGCTATCAAGATCTATAACCAGTTGCCCCCAATGGCAGACCAGAATCTGGAAGATAGAGTCCTCCAGGGACCACTCTGTGGGGTCCAGTTGATTTCTGCTTAGTTAATCCACCTGAACATTGTCCTTGCCTGTCACATGTGCAGCCAAGGGGGTCATCAAGTTGTTCTCCGACCCCTGCAGAATCGGGGCCACCTCTGCCGCCAGCATCACACTGTCTATGCCCCCTTGCCTGCTGATATAGGCTACCACTGCGGTGTTGTCAGAGAACACCATCACCACTCTGCCCCTCAGAAGATGGGTGAATCGCTGGAACACCATCCAAATAGCTCAGATCTCCAGACAATTGATTGACCAAGAGCTCTCTATGGACCATTGTTCCTGGGCCACCTGAGCCAGACAGTGTGCTTCCCAACCACTCAGACTGGCGTCCATCATCACCAGAATCCAGTCCAGAGTTTCTAAAGGAACCCCCTTTAGCAGATTCTCCTGAGACAACCATTACTGCAGACCGTCTTTCACCTCCCACGGGCACCAAAGCCTTCTGGAGTGGGAATGGTGTTGGAAGGACCACCTCGAGAGCAATGCTCTCTGAAGAGGCCTCATGTGAGCCTTCGCCCAGGACACCATGGCCACTGCCATCAGGCTGAGCACCTATAGATAATGCAATGCTGATGACGCCTTCATCTTCTGGAATCATTGAACCATTCTACTTAGCTTGTCCACCCTCTCTTGCGGGAGAGACACCAAGCCCTGGGCCATGTCAAACTCTGCCCCCAAGTAGACCAACCTCTGAGCCGGTAAAAGCTTGCTCTTGGGAACATTGATGACCCAACCTAGCTCCTGGAGAAAGGAGATCACATGATCTATCACTCACCGACTCTCCTCCCTCAATTTTACGTGAATCAGTCAATCATCCAGGTACGAGTGCATCAAGATTCCCCGCTGCCTGAGAGCAGTTGCCACTACCATCATCATCTTGGTGAATGTCCTGGGAGCCTAGCCCAAAGGGCATTGCCTGAAACTGAAAATGACTCTCTGGCAGTGCGAACCGCAAGAACCTCTGATGTTTGGGGCAAATGGGAATGTACAGATAGGCTTCCTTGAGATCCAGAGCTGTCAGATACTCCCCCTTTTGAACGGCTACCATGACAAAGCGCAATGTCTCCATATGAAAATGAGGAGCACGCAAGGCCCTTTTTGACATGCTTGAAATCCAAAATAGGCCAAAAGGATCCCTCTTTCTTGGGAACCATGAAATAGACTGAGTATCGACCAGTGCCTAATTGTTCACTTGGCACCTTGATCACCTCCCCTAACTCCCGGAACCGCTGACCTATTGTCCTTGCCTTTAGCCGTGATTTGCAGGAGGAAAGCATACAGATGTTGGGAAGAGGCCAAGCAAACTCCAAGGCATGCTCTTCTCTGATGATTTCTAAGACTCGCTGATCCATCGTCATTTGGATCCAGGAGTGGTAAAACCACTGTAAGCTGCTGCCTATTAACTGATCCGCCCCCAAGCCCACCTCACCTCAATGCAGCTTCTTAGCAGAGGACGCAGCGGCTGAGCTACCGAAGCCTCTTGAAACCCCTGCTATGAAAGAATTGACCCCCTGTACTGGCCACGTCCTTGCTGGGATGAGAGGAACCTAGTACTGCAGAAAGACTGGAATTCTCTGGCTCTTCCACGGACAGGTTGTTGGGACTTGTCCTCCAGCCGGCGAGTCCCTTTTGTCTCACTCAGCTCCTTCACCAGTTCCTTAAGGGCATCCCCAAAGAGGAGCTTACCCTTAAAAGGGAGCTTACTCAGCCGAATCTTCGAGGAGACATCGGCAGCCCAATTACGGAGCCACACAATTTGCGAAGCTGCTACCACCAAGGCCATGCTTTTAGCCAAAGCCTGAAATCACAGCACGTGTCCGCCAGATAAGCTGATGCGATTTCCAATTTGGGGAGCTCAGCCGGCAGAATCTCCAACAGCTCTCCCTGTCAGGCAGAGCCTGCAACCAGTGCATACATGTCCGTACCACATATGCTCTACAGAGGGAGGCCTGCAGAGATAACACGTTCACCTCAAAGATCTTCTGGAGCAGCGTCTCCAGGCGTCTATCCTCTGGGTCCTTCAAAGCAGTACCCCTTTTTACTGAAATAACGGTCTTCTTAGTGACATCCGTCAACAAAGAATCCACCTTCGGGTTCTTAAACAACTCTTTCTCTGCCGGAGGGCTAGGATATAGCCAAGACATTGCCCGGCACCCATTCAGGCTCATCTATAGTAGCTCCCACTCAGCCTCAATGATCTGCTTGATGGCCCTGTGTAACAGAAAGGAATTCCGAGGGGAACACATGCCCTGCAACAGCAGATCTTCCAAGGAAGTGTCCTCCTCTGTCTCCCTAAATGGAATGTACAGGGCTGCCAGGGACTGCAAGATTAAGGTTAGCAGCTCTTCTTTCTGGAAGACCCTAAAAATGGAAAGGTCCTCCCCTAGAGGCAATTCTGCTTCCCCCAGGACTCTGGCACTGGATCCTCTTCCAGAAATGAAGGACCTTTCAGCAGCCCCAGCGATCCTCCTGAAACTTTAGAGAGTTGCTCAAATTCCTCAGCGGCCTCCTCAGCTACCTGCTGGTGCTTTTTGGGCACTTCCTGTGCCCCTTCCTGACTAGCCCGCTTTGGAACATACTCTCCCACACCTCAGGGAGGGGACAGCCGCTGTAAACCTTGGTCATTCTGCAATTTATAGACCCAATGTAAAAAGAGGATGAACTCGGGTGAAAAAAAAAGAGAGAGGCCCCCTCTGCAGCATCGCCTTCCTGCTGGCTCAGACCTAAACTGCTCCGGGCTCAGCTCCTGTGATGGGCCTACCACTGCTAATAATATCCACACAAAACAATTACCCTTTATACCACCATGAATACAAATATTAAAACATTAACAAACCTAACTTCAAAAATTATTCAAATTACATTAGGGTATAAAAAGACCTCAGGAAAGCTCTTCCCCTACATCTGGCGAACTGAATCACCATAGGTTTGAGCAATAAATCTGCACATCACAGGTCTCACCCTTTTAATTTCAAAATGTCACAAAACCAATTATCCTAATAAATATCTATATCCAAAAAAAGTACTTTTAAGGGATTCTACCAATTTTATTAAAAAAAATGTACTCAATAATTTATTCTTCACATTCACAAACTAAAGTTGAAAATCTTCAACAATTAATATACTACTTAATAATTCATTCTTTACTTTCACAAACTGATGTCAAAAGTCTCCAACAACTGTTTTACTTCCTGAAAAGAAGAGAAACAGAATACATTCAGAAAGGGTTAACACACACCACTCAAAGAGTATCCAATTACTTATCTGAAAGTTTAACAGCAATCACACAGCCTCCATAGAAGTCCCGAACTGCTCATGGCAATTTGCTTCTGTTTTCCTGCAAATACCCATCTGAACTTATGAGCAGCAATTGTTTCACACAGTCATAATGCCTCTGTGGAAGTCATAAACAGCTCACAGCAAAGCACTTCAAGTTCTTACTTCTTACAAATGCTAATGTCTATACCCTACAAAAGCTTTTGTTTCACCCCACCAGGCTTCGTCAGGGATTCAAGTATTGAATTACTTATATAGCAACTCTCTACAATTTATTTCAGGCATCACCAGTACCTCAAACAATTCTACCACTGCTAAACCAGCTGAAGCTGCATTGCCCGAATCTAAAATGGGTGCAGCATCGGCAGTGCGGGAAAACTCCCATTGCTGTGAGGAAGACGCCGCTTCTTGAGGTGCCTCGGTATGTAGCCTATCTTGAACCAGTTGGTGTGCTCAAGGTCTTGGCTCTCAGCCTTGCAGCCCTTGCTGCACCCCACTGTTGACAAAGAGCTCCATCGTGCATCACACGCGGCACAAATTGTTTGACAACATACATCCCACCCCCCCACCCCACCTGCACAAGACGGCCCCCAATCGAGTTCACAGTGGGAGAGAGAGACACGAAACACGCCACCGCCAACTGACTTGCACAAAATAGCACCCAAGACCCTGAACAAGAACACTCACAGAGGGAGGTCAGACTGAGGTGAAGCAGAAGTTAATGAGACCTCTATCCTCTTCCCCCTGGTACTGATGCAGCACACACTGACCAAATGGGTCATGCTGCCTTGGCAGAGCTAATATACCCACCGCAAGGGCTCTTTAAAAGCAACCAATTTTTTTTTAAATTTCTTTATATTTTTGGCAATCTGGTCACCAGCTGCTGAAGACTGAAAATACTGAGGTGTCAGGAGAGTGTAAGGACTCTTACAGGATGACATCATCAAACACTTCAAAATTCAGTTTCCAGTTGCTGGTGGGCGGACACAACCCGATTCTCTGGACTGGACTGGACTGGACTGGAGAGACAGGAATGAACTGCACATTAGATGCAACACCATAGGACCTTTTAGTAAAAGACCTCCTTTGTATTTTGCACAATGCAAGGGGAAATTTGCAAACCTTTTTATTTTTGTTCTTATTTTCTTCTTTGATCCTTTTTCAATTTCTTTCCTGTGTTCTTCATTCCTGAAATTTCCAGTTTTCATTTCTCTATCCTTTATTTATTCATTTTTCCTCTATCTCTTTGATTTCTAAGTTTCCTTTTTCTGTTACACATTCTATTATCTTAGCCTGACAAGTAGATTTTCCACCCTGCTGTCATCTTTCTTTCTTTTCATTTTTTTCTTTAATCTTTTATTTATCAAATTTCAAATAATTCAAGACAACACTAGGAAACAAAACAAGTCAAATCCAAGGAATATTAAAAAAAGGGAAAAGTTACAGCATTGCCCATTCGATCACTAATTTCTGAGGCAAGAGGATAAGAAAAAAAAAAAAAAGAACTATACATCAAAGTAAAAGCAGAGGAGAGAGCACAATCCAAGGAAACGCAACCTATGTTCCCCCAGTGGCCCCTTCAGGCTGTCCCTCCCAAGAAGAAATCAAATCAAGGAATAGTTTTGGCTCTGTAAAGAAAAGGGATTTGCCCTCAAAAGTAGCATAACAAAGAAAAGGAAATTTCAAAAGCCAGGTACTACCCAAAGCAAGGATTCTAGGCCATAAGGCCAAGAATTCCTTATGGCGGACCTGGGTTTGTCTAGAAATATCAGGAAATATTCTAACAGCAGAGCTGAAAAACTGCTCCTGCATATGTTTAAAGTTTGTTTTGCTCAAAAGCAAATGTTACCAACAATGCAATCACCATCTCTAAGTTCCCTTTCAAAAGCCGGTTAGGTCCAGTTGACCCAGTGGAACAGCAGGACTCCCAGGCATGCCCCTAGAGGAGGGCAGGTAGTATGTTCTGACTATAAGAACGGGGAGAGCAGCAGCAGCAGCTACGATCAGAGGGTGTGGGCGGGAGCTCCTCCTCACTTCCACTGACTGCCAATCATCTGCCCTTTACAACGGCATTAAAACAGCCACTCTGGAGGCTCACATAAGAACAGGGAGAGCAGCAGCAGCAGCAGCTACAATCGGAGGGTGTGGGCGGGAGCTCCTCCTCACTTCCACTGACTGCCAATCATCTGCCTTTCACATCGGCATTAAAACCACCGCTCCGGAGGCACACCTGCGCCTTGCGGGCCCGCACCTGAGGGCCTCGCCAGAGGGCCCTTTGGCATGGCCCTTAGGCGCGAGTCAGTGGCGAATGGTCAAAATCTTACAACAAAAAGCTTTGAGCTTAATTGACATGCTGGTATTTTGTGGATGTAACCTGCCATCTCCTTCCCTCTTGTTTCTTTCTATTCCTTTGACTATCACTGTATCTCTTATTCTGTCCTATCTTATAAATGACATTCTTTTCTTATTTTCTGTAACATTAATGTAGTATTGTAAACCACTCTGATGCTTCGGCCTGAGCGGTATATCAAATGTAACGTTAAAGATTAAAGATAAGAGGAAGATTTTTCCAAAGCCAGACCCAAGACCTCCATCATATATTTCCTCAGCAACTCCACTGGACCAAGTAAAGGGGACCAGGGAAAACCCAGAAACCGCAGATTGTTCCTCCAGGACTGGTTTTCCAGATATTCCAGTTTTTCCATAGTCCCAAAAGAGTAATTGGGCCTTACCTGCTAATTAGCGTTCCTGAAGGAACTCCAGTCCAGTCCTTGTGTTCTGGATTGTGCCCCCCCCCCCCCCTTCCAGCAGCTGGGAGACTGAGCATCTTCTCATTTTTTTCCTCTGCTTCCCCTAGGGTATATAAGGACTGGCTCCACCTACCAGCATCAGTATCCTATTGACAAAGCAGACTCAAAGGAGAGACAACTAATGCAAACACTACAACATCTGAAAACACTACAACAAATTGAACACGAACAAGACAGAAAAAAATCAATTCCTCCCCCCTCCCTGAGAAAGGACATTCCGCCCCATCCCCCCGGGAGAGGAAGCTTACCTGAGCCTGTAACTACCGTCACTCAGGTACCTCACACATCCACGCCGCCCCGCCACCAGAATCCCACCACAGCCCTTCAACCATCTGTCGCTTTGGGCCGGTGACGCCTGTTAGGAAACAAGAAAACTCTCTGGCATTGGGCAGGATCAGGGACTGGACTGGAGTTCCTGCAGGAAAGACCTAATTACTCTTTGCTTAGCATCTCTCCAGTCCAGTCCCTGTGTTCTGGGATGTAAAAGAGCAGTTCAAGCCTGGGAGGGGCCTGCGAGACCAGACCGAAGTACCGAACCTCCAAACCTCACATCTCCCGCGGCGTGAACATCCAACCGGTAATGTTTGACAAAGGTATGGAGCGAGGCCCAAGAGGCCGCCCTACAAATGTCCAGCGGAGGAACCAAGTTAAATTCTGCCCACGAGGCCGCCTGCACTCGAGTGGAATGAGCCCAGAGCCCCACCAGCACCTGCTTTCCCTTTAGAGTATAGGTTGAAGCAATGGCTTCCTTGATCCTTCTAGATAGGG
Organism: Ichthyophis bannanicus; assembly: GCA_033557465.1. NCBI lineage: Eukaryota > Metazoa > Chordata > Amphibia > Gymnophiona > Ichthyophiidae > Ichthyophis > Ichthyophis bannanicus. The sequence goes on along the minus strand of JAWIIG010000038.1, from coordinate 313,516 downwards.
AAGCTTTCGACGCTGCCTCACCTTTCCGTGGACCGGCAAACAATACAAACAGCCTTTCCGACTTGCGAAAGGGAGACGTCCGCTTGAGATAATGTCGCAAGACTCGTCGGACATCCAACCAACACAACCGAGCATCGTCTTCTCCCTGATCCATCCCCGGGAAGGAAGGGAGGGACACCGACTGATTCACATGAAAGGACGAAATCACCTTAGGCAAGAAGGAAGGAACCGTCTGGAGAACAACCTTCTCCCTGAAGAAGGATAGAAACGGCAGACGACAAGACAGGGCCTGAAGCTCAGAAATATGCCTGGCCGAACAAATGGCTACCAAAAAGACTGTCTTAAGGGTCATGTCCTTCAAAGACGCTCGCTTGAATGGCTCAAAAGGACCCCCAAACCAGGGCATCCAACACAAGGTTAAGATCCCAAGGAGGAACCGGCGACTGCAGCTGAGGCCGCAGCCGCCCAACCGCCCGGAGAAACCGAGATACATTGGCATGTTCCCCCAAGGACCTACCCTGAGCCTTACCTCTATAACATGAAATAGCCACCAACTGCACACGCAGAGAACTGGCAGCCAAACCCTAATCGAAACCTGCCTGCAAGAAATCCAAAACTTCCAGAACAGATACCGACAGGGGTCTCTTCTGCTGATCTGCACACCATCCCTCAAAGATATGCCAGATCCTCACATAAGATAGAGAGGTCGACCTCTTACAGGAACTCAGCAAGTAGTAATTACTGCCCTAGAGTAACCGTGCTTCAACAGACGCGCCCTTTCAATAGCCAGGCCGTAAGCGAGAACCAATTCACCTGCGGCATGCGGAGAGGCCCTTGCGACAGCAGATCCTCCCTCACCGGCAGGCGCCAAGGCCAGTCTGCCAACAGATGCATGAGGTCGGCGTACCAAGGGCGGCGAGGCCAATCCAGGGCTATAAGAATCACCCGCCCTGCATGTGCCTCTATCCGATGGAGAGTCCTACCTATGAGCGCCCATGGAGGGAAAACGTATAGAAGTCCCTCGGCCGGCCACTTCTGCACCAGGGCATCCAAGCCCTCTGACATCCTCTCCTTTCTTCGGCTGAAGAATCGAGGCGCCTTGGCTGACTCGTACCTCGCCATGAGATCAATCACTGGGAGCCCCCAGCGGCACACAATCTGTTCGAAGACCTCTTGGCAGAGAACCCACTCGCTGTGATCTACCTTGTTTCTGTTCAGAAAGTCCGCCGTCACGTTGTCCACTCCGGCCATGTGCTGCGCAGACAAAGCCGCCAGATGAGTCTCGCCCCAGAGCAAAAGGGAGGACTGCTTGTGCCGCCCGACGGTTGATGTAAGCCACTGCCGTCATGTTGTGAGACAGCACCCGTACCGCCTTCCGCAGCACTAGCGGTTGAAACGCCCGAAAGGCTAAGGCCACTGCCCGTAACTCCAACCGATTGATCGACCACTGAGACTCCTGAGCCTCCCAGAGGCCCTGGGCAAACTGACCTTCGCAATGAGCCCCCCAGCCGGCTAGAGAGGCATCCGTTGTCAACTGTATCCACAACGGAGTCTCGAGCGGTATACCGCGGCTCAGGTTCTCCGAGTGAAGCCACCACTGTAATGCTGTCTTGGTCTCGAGCGGACAGGAAAGAGACACGGACATGGACTGACGCTGATGAGACCAGCACCGGAGTAGGGCCCACTGTAGAGGACGCATGTGAGCCCTGGCTCAAGGCACCAGCTCTATAGTGGCCGCCATAGTCCCCAGGACCTGAAGGTAATGCCAAGCCGAGGGCGCTTTCATGGCCAGGAACTGAAAAAGAAAACGCCTCATATCTTCCACCCTTCGGTCCGGTAAGGAAATGGCACCTGCTGCCATATTGAACGTCGCTCCCAGATAGTCGAGTTCCTGTGAAGGCCGCAACATGCTCTTCTCCAAATTGATCACCCGACCCAAACCTCTTAGGAAGGTAAGCAGTCGGGGCATCGCCGACCAATTCTCTTCTACAGACTTCGATCGAATCAACCAGTCAGCGAGGTAGGGATGGACTAGCATCCCCTCCTTGCGCAGAGCCGCCGCCACTACCACCATCTCCTTGGTGAAGGTGCGCGGAACTGTTGCGAGGCCAAACGGCAACGCTTGAAACTGGAAGTGACCATCCGGGACCGCAGAAACTGTTGATGTGCCTGGCATACCAGAATATACAAATATGCCTCTGTAAGACCTAGAGAAGTCAGAAATTCTCCCTGTCGCACCACCACCACGACAGACTTCAGCGTCTCCATTCGGAAGTGCGGTACACTGAGGCAACGATTGACGCCCTTTAAATCTAGGATAGGCCGAAAGGTCCCCTCCTTTTTGGGCACCACAAAGTAGATCGAGTATCGACTGCAACCTTGTTGGTCTAAGGGCACCGGCACTACTGCTCCTAATTGCCACAGGCATGCCAGCGTCTCTCGTACGGCTGTCCGCTTGGCCAGAGACTTGCACAGGGAGCAAACAAAGCAAAGAGGGACGTGCCTTGCGAACCCGAGAGCGTAGCCCTCCCGAACAACTTCCAAGACCCATTGGCCTGACGTGACCCGGGCCCAAGCTGGGAAGAACTGCCGTAGACGTCCCCCAACCGGCAGAACCCTCTGCTAGGCCCCCATTGTTTCATTGCAGTTTCCTGGGACCTGAGCCTGAAGAACATGTTCCAAACCCCTTCCCAGCTCCCCGGAATCCCTGAAAGCCCTGCCCCCTCGAGGGAAAGCGACCCCTCTGAAAGGGGACAGACCGGAAACCCCGAAACCTACACGACTCTCAAGGTTGAGGTCGTGATGGAGCGGGAAGACGGATCTGCTTAGGCTTATCCTTTGGAAGCCTACCTCCCTTAGACTCCCCCAAATGTTTGACCAACTTGTCCAGGTCCTCGCCAAAGAGAAGCTTCCCCTTAAAGGGGAGCCTACTGAGCCAGGCTTTGGAGGAACCGTCGGCAGACCAATTGCGCAGCCAAAGAGAGCGGCGGGCTGCCACCACCAATGCCATGTTCTTTGCCAGGCTCCTGACCAGATCATACTGGCTATCTGCCAAGAAGGCAGCCTCAGACTCAATCTTTGCTGCCTCACCGGCCGACTCCGCCTGAGGAACATCAGTCAGCTGAAACTGCTGTGACCAACGCAAGCACGGACGCCTGGAGAGTCAGGGCACTAATGTCAAATGCCTGCTTGAGCAGAGCGTCCACCTTCCTATCCTGAGTATCCTTGAGTGCCGTGCTGCCCTCAACTGGAGTAGTGGTCTTTTTCGTGACCGCAGCCACTGGCGCATCTACCTTGGGGGAACGGAGTAACTCCTTTTCCCCCTCTGGCAACGGGTACAGCCGGGCCATAGAGCGCACCCCCCCCTAAGCCCCGAATCTGGCTGTTCCCATTCTTCTTGAATCATCCTCTTCACTACCCGGTGCACTGGAAAGACTCTCTGGGTCTTCCTAACCACCTGAATCAGCGGGTCCTACAGCACTTCGTCCTCGGTAGGGGCCCCGGCTGCCATGTTAAGAACGTTTAGGGATTCACTGATCAAGGTTGGCAACTCCTCTCGAGCGGTATATCGCGGCTCAGGTTCTCCGGGTGAAGCCACCACTGTAATGCTGTCTTGGTCTCGAGCGGACAGGGAAGAGACACGGACATGGACTGACGCTGACACTCGGACAATCCTAGCTTGTTCCTCCTCCAGGAGTTCGCCCTCTTTGAGCTCCTCCTCATCATCCCCTAGCTCCCTGTCCAAAACATCCCCTTCCGGGGATCCGGAAAGTGGAGGGCCGACAACTTCCTCGTGAGTGAGCCTAGACCTCTTGGGAGACGGCCCCGCCTACTCCTGATCCATAGGGTCCGAATACCTTTTACTAACACTCCCACCTCCTGTGCTCCCTGCTTACGCAAGCAGAATGCCTTGTGCATCAGGAGAACAAATTCAGGAGAAAATTCACCTCCGCTAACAGCCTCCAGACCTCCCAGCGTGGCCAGAGGGCTAGGTTGAGAAAGGGGAATAGAAGACTGCTCTGGAGGAGGCATATGAACAGATGCAGACTGAGAGGCCAGCTCCGGAGGGTCCATGGACTCCAAGGATGGAAGAAGCGTGTCCTGGGACCCCCCCCCCCCCCCCGACTGCATCCCCTGCTCCACTGAGGCAGCTTCAGCCGGGCAGCCCCGACACACTCTGTTTTCCGATACTGTGCCCCTATACGTACCGCAAACCAGGCACTGGGGCCTAGCCGGCATGGTGGGTCTCTGCCCCCCCCCCCCCCACACCTCAGACACCAAAACTTAAACTCTTTTTTTTTTACTTGAAGTGTTCCTCCTCTACCACAACAAGCTTAGAAGATTTTATAAGTATCTTCTTTTCTTTTCCAGCCCAGATTGCCAGCCTGGGGAGGGAGAAGAGGGGTTGGGGGGGAGGGGAGCGCTAGAAGCGCGCGAAGAAAAAACGGCCTACCTCCTCGAGGGACTGATCCGTCCCTCAGAATTCTCCCAGGTCGTCCTCCGACCGCGACTGCGTAGTCTTCCGAGAGCTATGCGGTTCGCACCGCACTCCTGGCCCTCTTAGCTGCAGCTGAGCTACAGAGCCGGCTTCCAATGCCTCATGGATTGCAGCATCTTCCCACGCTCATGCTCAGCCGCCGGAAGGGCTTCGGCAGTGAGGCGGGAAGACGGCAGAGGCCCCGGAGATCACAGACGGGCAGAAAACCTTCCGGGCCCTCTCCGCACTGCGGTCCCCTAAAAAGGGCGCCCGCAGCAGCACTGTTGGGACGCTGATTCCCGGTTCCACTTCCTGACCCCTTAAGGGGCCGGATGCCGGGTTCTCCTCCTTACCTACTCCCCGAGGGGTGAAGAGACCGGCAAGAGGGGAAGACAAACCTACTACAAACAAAATCAAAGAAATCAATCAGAAATAAAGAAATAAAGAACAAGAAATAACAGCTAAGTCTCTCCAGTAACCTATGCTCTGGGTTACTGCCTCGCTACGCTGCTTTGGAGACTGAGCAAAACTGATGCTGGTAGGTGGAGCCAGTCCTTATATACCCTAGGGGAAGCAGAGGAAAAAAATGAGTAGATGCTCAGTCTCCCAGCTGCTGGAAGGGGGGCACAACTCAGAACACAGGGACTGGACTGGAGAGACGCTAAGGAACTCTTGTTTACACTGGCATCCTTCACTGTCCCCAACTCTTCCACTTGAGCCTCCAACTGTTCCAGCCTAACAGCATGTTGGCTCAGTTCTCGACTCTGAGCTGAGGCACTTTTGTTTTTCTTTATCCTGCTCTTCAAATCTTTACTCCCTTCTTTCTTATACCCACTTGTTCCTCTCCTCCTCAAACACATCATTACACATCATTCCTCTCCCAGCATTCACCATTCCTTGTTTCTTATATTCTTCTCTCCATCTGCTATCATACAACTCTCACCTTTCTTCCTCATCTCTCTTTTCCTCCACCTCTCCTTGTCTTGTTCCTAACCACCCTCCTTCCCCATTTTATCGCTTCTCCTCCCTCCTTTATCCTTTCACAGCTTTCATCTCTCCTCCAGCTCCTCCCCTTTTCCCTCAACTCATTTTTCTGCTTCTTTTCCTCTTGCCTTCCCCCTCCACTTGCCCTCCCTATTTCCTCTTGCCTTCCCCATCTCTCCTGCCTTCTTCACTCCCATATTCTTTTGCCACATTTCCCCCTCCCATCCTCTCCTCTTACTCATCTCTCCTTCTCTCTTCCTCTTCTCCCACAGCACAAGGCCGCAGGGACTCAGAACATGCTCGGTGCTACCAGATCTCACAGCTTCCCTCACCTTCGTACCTGCACACATCTTTTTTAAACAGGAATTGTACTACTACTACTACTACGACTACTATTTAGCACTTATATAGCGCCACTCATGCAGCGATGTACAGTCAAACATACAAGAGACAGTCCCTGCTCGTCAGAGTCTTGCTCATCAGAGCTTACAATCTAGTCGCAACAATACAGGCATAAGTCAAATCGGTGCAAGGCTCAGTATCCAATTTGGTTATGAAAATTGATGGGGGTTAGTAGATGGAGAAGGTATCTGGGGGGATTGACAGCACTAGGCAGGCTCCAAGTCCCCATGGCCCGGCCAGATAGCAAGAGTGAGAAGCCATCGGCTGCTACCCCCTATATGTTCCAGTCTAGAGAATTTGAGGGAGGGGAGGGGCTTCCGACCCCTCACCCCCTCAAATTTCACCCATATGCATTATGAATCAGTGGAAACAGTATTTATAGTATTTGTGTTGGCATACAAAAAAAAGCTGAATTTTTGGCCAATGTTTTCAGGCCTCTCCAAACCCCTCCCATCCCGATCCTGCATACTGAAGGGGAAGGCCTGAAGCTGAAACACCATGGGTCAGCATTTTCATTATCTGATGCTTTCTCCCAGCTAAAGTCATCCAGCTATCTAGTTTCCATCTCAGCTATCATGATGGAATCATTCTGGCTTCTTATGAAAGCTGGAATAAGTGGGTGCTCTAACCTGTTTAGCAGGTGTTACTGCTGATACTGTAGATTCTCCAGCTCTATTCCAAGTTTCAGCATGCAATGTGCACAAATATCCATCACTACCACAGGGCCTATTTAATGCATGGAGTTGGGTGGGGGTTGTTTAGTGTAAGTGCAAAAACGTTAATTTCCTTCATATACTTAAAAAAATACTGCTCCCAAAATGACTTGCAATTTTAAACTAGCTAATTATGGTAATCTAGTGGTTAGAGCAATAACCTAGCACCCAAGAGATCTGGGTTTGATTCCCACTGGCACTCCTTGTGACCTTCGGCAAGTCACTTTACCCTCTATTGCCTCAAAAGAAAAAGCCTGGCAATCTGCTTTCAGTCATACCTTGCCAAGAAAACACAGGGGCTGCTGGGTCACCAGGAGTCAGCATGGACTTGACAGCACTTAAAAAAGAAATCTAATTATGGTTTATTGACCTTCCTCCAGGAACCTGTCTAAACCCTTTTTAAACCCGGTTATGTTAACTGCTTTCACAATATCTTCTGGCAACGGATTTCACAACTTAACTGTGCTTTGAGTGAAAAAGATACTTCCTCCAATTAGTTCTAGAAGTGCTACCAACTATATTCACAAACATTAATTAATGCAAGGGGCTAAAAGCCTCAGCCCTCCTCTCTTCTGGAGAAAAGAGTTTATGAAGCTGAAGCTTTTTGGAAAACACTGGGTTAATCTTGAAAAATCCGCTGAGCCAATCTACAACCAACCTTCCCTCTAAGGGGTTTGGAAGTAGGATGTGGAAGGCAGGTTCCATGGGACCTGCCTTCCCTGCATGAGTGAATCCATAATATTGTTGCAGCACCTCCAACAGTAAGAATGCAGGCGGCAGACTCCTGTTCACCTTAGACATAATGTTGCCTATAACTGAGGAGTTCAAAATCATTCTCCACCCCATCCCACCCAGGGCTGGCACTACCATTAGGCAAACTAGACGGTCTCCTAGAGTGCAGACATTCCAGGGGCACCCCATTGCTTCTGATGCCATCTCCCCCCCCCCCCCCACCCCCTCCTTTGGGACCTGCAGCAATGGCATTGAAACTGCAATGCAGCGCTTACCTGAATTCGGCGGAGCAGTGTCACAGTTCCTGTCCCCTATGACCTGCCATCTCTGCACCAGAGAACTCAGGTAGTTTATGGTTAATTTCACTTGATATACCACCCTTTGTAACAAAACATGCAAAGCAATTTATAACTTTAAAAACAAAGTCTGGAAGGAAAGCGTAAAGTAATATACAGAGCGACTACACATGAGGACATAGATATGAAGAGAAGAAAGTATCTATTATAGAAAGTTCCCTCCGTCCAGCCTAATCCCAAATTAGATGTTTTTAGAAGAGTTTTGTGTTTCTTAAACTCTAGTTTGATAGCCGAAGGAAGGCTGTTCCACAAGGAAAGAGTAACAAAGAAAAAAAAGCTAAATTCCTAGTGAATTCAAATTTTGCCTTGGAAGGCAGAGATTTTAATCTATCTCCTAGGAGTGAGAGCAGTGAAGAGGAGCATAGAGAGTGATAAGGGTCAAAGATAGTCAGGAAAGCGTAGTTACTCACCTGTAACAGGTGTTCTCCAGGGACAGCAGGAATCAGTCCTCACATATGGGTGATGTCGGCGCCGATGGAGCCCTCATGCGGAGCAATTTCCCCAGCTTTCAAAGAAAGCCTTTGGGAATGCCCTGCGCATGCGCGGTCCCCTTCCCGCCCAAGGGTGCCATCTTGCTAAAAAGATGGCAAAATGAATAAAAATCAATAACAGTAACTGCAACTCCAGGGGAGGAGGGAGGGTCATGAGGACTGATTCCTGCTGTCCCTGGAAAACACCTGTTTCAGGTGAGTAACCACGCTTTCTCCAGGAACAAGCAGGAAGCCAGTCCTCACATATGGGACTCCCTAGCTACAGGCTACCGAGAACCTAGAGCCGAAAAAGGCTCCCTCTAGGTGAGACGCAACAGCAGCGAGAGAGAATGCAGTCCCCACGGTAGCTTCACACCAGAGGGCCAGAGGGTCGGAGTTGCCTAAATCTCGAATAGATTCCGGAGTACCGCCTGTCTGAAAATGCTGTCCCGTCGGGACTCTCTCTCCAGGCAGTAATGGGCTGCAAAAGTCTGGCTTGAAGACCAAGTTGCGGCCTGACAGATGTCTGCCAATGGAACAGAGCGGTGACACAGTGGGCCGTGATACGACCGTGCAGCTGGAGATTAGCTGCCCTGTATGCCCAGGCGATGCAGTCCGCCACCCAGGTGGATAACGTGCGCTTGGAGACCGGTAGACCCAGTTTACTGGGGTCATAAGAGATGAAGAGCTGAGAAGCCCTTCGATGCCCCCGCGTACGCTCCAAGTAGAAGGTGAGCACCTTCTTACAATCCAGGGTATGCAGAACTGTTTCTGCCTTGCTTATGTGTGACCTGGGAAAGAAGGTTGGAAGAACCACCTCTTGGTTGAGGTGAAACGAGGAAACCACTTTTGGGAGGAACTTGGGGGGTGTGCGGAGCACCACCCTGTTCTTGTAAAACCGTGTGTACGGTCTATCTGAGACTAGAGCCTGCAGCTCACTCACACTTCTAGCTGACGTGAGTGCCACCAGGAAGAGCACCTTCCAGGAGAGGAAGCGCAGATGGCAAGTGGACATCAGCTCGAAAGGAAGGCGAGTGAGTTGCTGCAAGACCACATTGAGATCCCACTCCGTCGCTGGAGGACAGATGGGAGGTTTCAGCAGGCGCAGGCCCCTGAGAAACCTGGCTACCAAGGGGTGAGCCGAGAGAGGCTGACCATCTACTGGGGCGTGGTTAGCCGACAAGGCACTCAGGTGGACCCTGACTGAGTTCAACTTGAGTCCCACCTCCGAGAGATGAAGCAGGTACTGTAATACTTGGGGAACCTGAGAAGAGAAGGGTTCCACGGTATGTTGGCGACACCACACCTGGAACCTGCACCATTTACAAGCGTATCATTTTCTGGTGGACGGCCTTCTGGAGGCCAACAACACTTCTTCTACCCCCTCGGGTAGGAGAAGAGGTGCAAGGCCTACCCTCTCAGCAGCCAGGCCATGAAATTGAGGGATCTGGGTTTGGAGTGCACGAGGGAACCCTGCTCCTGGGTGAAGAGGTCGGGTCGCACCCCCAAGGGGAGAGGGGTCTCTACCGCCAGTTGAAGAAGAAGTGGGAACCAAGGCTGCCTCGGCCACCTGGGCGCTACTAGGATCACCCAGGCTTTGACCCTGCGAATCTTGAAGAGAGTCCATGCTACCAGTGGGGTAGGCGGAAAAGCATACAGGAGGCTCCCCGACCAAGGGAGAAGAAAAGCATCGGCCGCTACCCAGAGGGGGTGCGGTTGTCTGGAGCAAAACTGGGGCAACTGATGATTTTGTGGACTGGCAAAGAGATCCATGGATGGGAGGCCGCAGTGGTTGAAAATCTTCTGGGCGACCTCCCTGTTTAGTTGCCATTCGTGGGGTTGAAGAACCCTGCTCAGTCTGTCTGCCAGGCAGTCCTCCTGGCCTGGTAGATGAACCGCATGGAGAGACATGTTGTGCTGAACTGCAAACGAACAGAGGTCCAGAGACTCCTGGCAAAGGATCCGTGATCCTGTGCCGCCTTGTTTGTCCACATAGAACACAGCCACCTGGTTGTCCGTCTGTACCAGGACAGAGTGATTGGAGAGGACAGGAGCAAAGGCTTTTAGAGCTAAGTGAATGGCTCGGAGTTCCAACAGGTTGATCTGGAGTGTGGCCTCCTGAGGAGTCCACTGACCTTGAGTGCAAGAGCCCTGACAATGGGCTCCCCATCCCATCAAGGAGGCATCCGTGGTCAGCACCCTTGTATGCACGGGAAGCTGGAACGGTACCCCCCGCAGGAGGTTCTCTGATTGTGACCACCACTGCCGGGACTGCCCCAGGGGTATGGATACTGCTACTCTGTCAGACAGGCATCCTGTGGCCTGTGACCACTGGTCCCACAAGGACCACTGAGCTGTCCGCATGTGCATGCGTGCGAAAGGAGTAACATGAACTGTGGAGGCCATGTGGCATAAGAACCTCCATGCTGACACGTGGGATACATGACTCACCATGTCTACCTGAGACAGCAGGTGGCCTGCCCTGTCCAATGGTAAGTAAGCTCTTGCTTGCAGGGTGTTTAGCCTTGCCCCTATGAATTCCAAGTTCTGGGTGGGGAGCAAAGAGGACTTTGCGTGATTGATGACGAACCCCAGATGCTGAAGCAGAGTGATTGTGCGAACTGTTGTGTGGTGCGCTTCCTGGGCTGACTGGCCTCTTATGAGCCAGTCATCTAGGTAAGGGAACACAAAGATCCCCTGGGTCCTGAGGAAGGCCGCTACCACAGCTAGGCACTTGGTGAAAACCCTTGGAGCGGAAGCCAGACCAAAGGGAAGCACTCTGTATTGGAAGTGATTTCCTCCGACCACAAACCTGAGGTATTGTCTGTGGTCTGGGTGTATGAGGATGTGTGTGTACACATCCTTTAGGTCCAAGGAGCATAGCCTGTCTCCCTGCTGGAGGTAAGGCAGAAGTATCCCAAGTGAAAGCATCTTGAACTTTTCCCTCACCAAGAACTTGTTGAGATTTCGCAGGTCCATGATGGGGCGAAAGCCTCCTTGTCTTTTCGGTATGAGGAAATACCTGGAGTAAAAGCCTGTCACTTGCAGGTGGTGGGGCACCGGTTCCACCGCCTGATCCTTGAGAAGACCTGAAAGAGGAGGTTCTTGTGTAAGAGGGGTCTGAGATGCTCTCCTGCGAAATAGGAGGTAGGTACTTGGCTGAAATGGAGAAGATAGCCGTTTTGGACTATCCTTAAAACCAAGTATCGGATGTAATGGCTGGCCACCTGTGGGCGTACAGGGACAGCCGACCTCCTGTGCAGGGCCAAACCGGTGGGAGAGGAGCTATGCACTGGGAGTCAAAAACCCCCTCCTTGCTGGGCAGGAGCAGGAGCTGGAGGCTTGGGGGTTTGAGACTTACAAGGGCCAATCCCCTGTCCCCTGGCCTGCTGCCCCTGCTGGGGAGCTAGGGAGGCTTGGTAAGTGGGGTAGTTTCTGTAAGCCTGTCCCTTCCTCAGGTAAAAGGGTTTTTTCCCTGAGGCCTTCTTCCTGTGAGAAGGAGCAGATGTCTTCTTCAACAGCCTTGTCCGGGTCAAGTACTTGGACTCGAGTTCAGCAGGCTTTTCAGTCATGGGTTTGCCAAAGAGGTTGTCTCCTCGGCAGGGGACATCAACAAACTTGTCCTGTACACATGGCTCGAGGTCAGACAACATGAGCCAAGCCTGGCGCCTTGCACCGATGCCGGCTGCGGCTACTCGGGCCGAAGCCTCGAAGCAGTCATAGGCTGCATGAGACAAACTTCGAGCACTCTCTGATCCCAGTGGACAGGGCCTTGAAGTGCTGCAAAGGTTCCTCGGAGAGGCCAGCAGAGAATCCGGCAATCTCCTTTGCCAGGTCTCTTAAGTATATACCCATGTATAGCTGGTATGTCTGGACTCGGCATGACAGCATCGAGCCCTGGAAGCACTTTCTGCCGAGGGCGTCCAGGTTCCGGGCCTCCCGGCCAGAAGGGACCAGGGAGTGTGTCTTCTGACTCTTGAGCCTTTGCATGGCCGATTCCACAACCATGGAGTTGTGCGGCAGCTGTGCCTTTTGGAACCCGGGGCTCTTATGGACTCGATAAATGGAATCGACCCGTTTGCTGAGGACTGGCGCCGAGGCCGGGGACTCCCACATGTGAAGCATCAACCGTTCCAGCATTGGAGGCACTGGTACAGTAAGGGCCTCCTTCGGAGGCGATTCATACTGGAGGGCGTCGAGCTCCTCGGCTCGAGGCTCCTCCTCAGCAATCTGCAGGGAAAGCCAAAGCTTTGGCCATATCCCTAACAAAGTCGAAGAACCTGGTGTCCTCCATAGGTGACCGTCTCCAAGGTTCCGAACCTGGTGAGTCCGATGGGACGTACCGGGTCCGGTGGGTATCTGGTGAGTCTTCCTCCTCAGTCTCCCAAGCCGATGGGCTCCGGCCTCGAGGGCTTCGAGCGCGTCCGTCCCGATGCCGATGGCCCCGGCGACGACGACCTCGGTCCCAAACGGGAGGTCGAGGGACACCTTGGCCAAGGATCGACTCAAGCCCGCATGGACTCGAGGATCGGCTCTGCCTCCGGGGTTGACTTAGACGTCGAGGTCCCGGTGGTCGGGGCGGATGCACGAGTGAGACCGGCTATCAGGTCCGCTGCTGGTCCATGAGGGCAGACACGCAGCTCTCCAAGACCCAGCTCAGAAAGCTCCGCAGCCACCGGCTCGGTTCCCGACGCTGGAACCGATGCCGGTTCTCCCAGAGGAGAGTCCACGAGGACAACAGGCATTACCTTGTCCAACGCCTCTGGCGCCATACGAGGTATTTTGGCAGGCCTCTCTGACTCGGCGAACCCGAGGCGGCGTTCGGCGCTCCTCGACCTGGTACCCGAGGGCCCTGGCCGATCGGAGCCTTCCAGAGACGCAGTCCTCGCGGGTTTCTTCGTCTTACGGTGCTCCCGGGTGGGAGACCCCCACTCAAAAGATCCCCGACGGTGCTCGGGTTCAGAGTCCCGAGACGTCGAGGCTTCTGACGAGGTCCTGGCCCGGACTGATCCAGACTCGGAGAAAATAGACTCGAGCTGGTGCTGCCTGCTCCTCAACGCCTTGGAGGACATCTTGCCACACGGACCGCAGACCACCGGGTCATGGTCGGGTCCGAGGCAGCGGAGGCAGCAGTCATGGGTGTCGGTGAGGGACATAGGTTTTTTGCACCGATCACACTTTTTAAACCCGCTGGCAGCCATCGGGGGGAAAAAGGGCCCCTGCAAGGTCAAAAGACTGGACTGCCAGTTAAAAGAAAAAGAGCGCGAACGCTAGTCACTAAGGATAAAAATGAAAAAAGTAGCCAGACTCAATACCGGTGTACCGAGCCAAGGCGGGAAGGGGAACCGGCGTCGAACCGGTATCAAAAACGGTAGAATGTTCAAAAAACAATCAACTTTTTCCGAGGAAAATGGGACGACGTCTATCGGGCTCCGCAGAAAAAAGAAGACTGAGCAAGATGGCACCCTTGGGCGGGAAGGGGACCGCACATGCGCAGGGCATTCCCAAAGGCTTTCTTTGAAAGCTGGGGAAACTTATCCACACGAGGGCTCTGTCGGCGCCGACATCACCCATATGTGAAAACTGACTTCCTGCTTGTTCTTGGAGAACTTTATTATAAAGAGCCTTGTTTGTCAGAGAGAATTTTATAATGGATACGGTACAGAACTGATAGCCAGTGGTGTTGAATAAACAATGGGATCACATGATCAAATTTCTTTGCACGTGAGAGAACACGTATAGATGTATTTTGAATTGATTGAATCTCTTTTGTTCATAGGCGGGAAGTCCAGAGTATACTACATTACAATAATCAAAATGGGCTATGACTGTAGTGTGAAGAATAGACGTCTGTGCACGGGGTCTAGGAATGGACGTACTGCATGGAACCGATGGAGTGCAGCGAAAGCAGATTTGGTTGAAACAGTGTCGTGGTTTCAGTGCCAGTGCCATTGCCACTGCCATTGTGCAGGCCCAGAGAGGGGCGGCAGTGATGGCAATGAGAGAGGGGGTGGAGGCCTTGTCTAGGGTGCCTCTAATCCTTGTACCCCCCCTGACACCTCCCCTCAGGCACTCAGGAACATTGTCTAGTTCTCCCCTTTACAGGCGAGGCACTACCGGGTTATATTTGTTTTACATGATCTGAGCATCAATGACCCCTAATCCTCTCCGTGCCTTCTGATTTGGTATCTAACAAGGAATAAAGACTTTTCTTAATAAATATTGATCAGTAATCACCCTTAAAGCTGTTACAGGATATCTCCCCCAAATGATCGATTTCCTCAGCAGAATAACTTGAGGCAACCCATCACTATTTGGACATGTGGAGCCCAATTCCAAGAGGGGGACATCCGGGCCGTCCGGACCTTTCCTGAGCAAGATGGATCCTCTTAAAACCTGATTTTGGTCCGCAGGAACAAAATGTTCTCGTAGATGCCAGAATCGAGCCTGTGGATGGCCCAATATGCCCTTTCTGCCTGCGGGGACGTCCTCCTGCAGGCGCCCCCGGCATCCATGGCTCCGGCCCCCCAAATCCCCCCACCAGACACATGGCTGGCTTCCCTCAGCCTGGAATGTGCGGTAGGAACCCCCTGCACCCAGCCCTGGCCCCAGGAGTGGCTCCCCTGCCCCAATCCAGCAAACTGTGCTGCTTATACCATCTCTGAGGTGGTATAAGCAGCACGTCCCAGCAGGCCCAGCAGGACATACAGGGCTGTGAGCTGAATCGGCCCTGTATGTGCTGCCGGGCGGCCCCCCCCCCCCCCCGGCTCTCCTGTTTGGAAGCACAAGACATATGGGGAGAGCCGGTGGGGGAATAGGATCTAGGCAGATTGCGGGGCTGCACATCTCACCGGGACATGCAGCCCCACAACCCGTGTTTCAGAATGACCCTCAGAGTCTCAGAATGTATTTTCCCCCTTTTCCTTTAGGGCCACATAAATGAAAGGGGCTTTGGTCAGACTTCGGCACCATAGTGTCATGTCCCCTTTCAAATTCCAAAGCAGCCACTCTCTCAAATAAAGCCTGTGTGACTATGCAGCACTTCAAATGTATCTCGGGCGCCCTGCAGGCAACAGCAGCATACTCACAAGCAGAAAAACAAGGCTTGTAGCATTAGGATATACTGCTTCTGAATGCTAGCAGCTCTAAGCCCAGAGTGAGGTCAAGGGTCAGGGGGAGGGGACGGTCAAGGGAAGCAGCAGAAAGCATTCTGGGAGAAAGCAGGTATTACAGGAAATACATCCTCACAACAGAATTACCAGTCTGCTAAGCCACGAGGTAGTGTTATACTCTGACTGTGCCCATTTGTACAGTGTATAGAGCAGTGGTTCCCAAACTTGGGGTCGGGAACCCAAATGGGATCACATCGTTAGTGGATGGGGTCACAAAAACATGACAATTTCCCCATCTCTCTGGACTTTCACTGTGACCTATGCCAAGTCACCAGTCAGCATGTGGCCTGTGAGCCAATGAACATTCATAGGCCCGCGCTCCTCCTGGGTAAGCTTCCTGTTAGGCTGGAAACCCAAGCTGAGCGCTGGGGTCTGTAAACACATACTGCACACTGACACAAGGGACCCTGTGCTGACTGCTGCTGCTGTTGCTGCCGCCTTCCTGCTTTAGATGAGTGGAGGGAGGGAAAGGAGGCTAGAGATCTGCCAGTTTTCTTTCATCATCATCTGGGGTCACACGGGTTTTCAGTTGTTAACATGGGGTCAAACAGGATAAAAGTTTGAAAAGCACTGGTATAGAACCTGATGTACCAAAGTGCAAAAGGTTTTCGCAAAAGGAGCTTAGCACATTAAACATCACAAAGACAATAGCAACTTCAAAAAAATGCCCATGTTTTTGCGCTGTTTAATGCATAACACACCTGTTATAAAAAGAAATTCAGAAAAAGGACCCTCTATAGCAAACCTTCAGGCAAAGCTCATTTCACAAGGTAATTCATGCAAATTGTATTTTAAAAATTGCTATGATGCAACTGTATGAAAAGCAGCTCAATAATGTTCATTTCTGAAAAATATGAAGCATGAAAAACGTTCTGCATCGTCGTTTTTGCAAAAAAAAGCAAATAGACTTTATTGAGGTGCGCTTATGTTTCAGGGCCCAGTCAGGATGTTGTATGGCAGTGGCAGAAGAACTTAAAAGGTCACTGGTCCCGATTCAGAGGCAGCGGATATCTGGGTTAGCAGGGTAACAGCAAAACTAACTGGGCAGTGGCCATATATGCCACTCCCTGGTTAGATTCAGTGGCAAAAGTTAGGCGATCCTTTCAGATGCCTAATTTTCGCCACTGAGGGATAACCGTCAAGCAACTGATATCGCCACTAGTCGGTTACCCTTAGGTTCCGCCTCCGATTTGCCCCTGGAATACCCCGGCACTATCCAGTTAGCATTTGGGCATTCAGTAGTGGCACTAGAGGATATTCCGTGACACTAACCATGTTAGTGCCGCTAAATATCCCACTTGCCATGATAAACGCCGTTAGCAGGGCTGCTATGTTAATTGCTTTGAAAATGTACACTCCACCCCCCAAGATTCTAATTTTTCAATTTATTAAGGGTAAATTAGACTTACCTGCTAATTGTTGTTCCTTAAGGAACTCTAGTCCAGTCCCGGAACCATACAGTTGTGAACCTCCACCAGCAGCTTTGGAGACTGAAAGATGTCATCGCTTTGATGTCACTGGTACTTATAGGCAAGAACCGCCCACTTCCACCAGCACCTATTGACAAAGCAGACTCAGCAGAGCAACAAATAAGTAGAT
Organism: Ichthyophis bannanicus; assembly: GCA_033557465.1. NCBI lineage: Eukaryota > Metazoa > Chordata > Amphibia > Gymnophiona > Ichthyophiidae > Ichthyophis > Ichthyophis bannanicus. The sequence goes on along the minus strand of JAWIIG010000038.1, from coordinate 296,611 downwards.
AAGAAAATAATAGACTCAACTATTGAAAACAGAGTTCAAAACTGAACCTTACCGAAAAAAACCGGAGCAAGCTCTGGGAACCTCGAAAAATCCGAATTCCCGAGCAGATGAGGTACTGCTGCGCCAAAGAAAAAAGGGGGCTCCCCTGAGAAACCCCAAAGAACCAGAAGTTCCTATCCACTTGTTAGTCTTCGTACATGGAAAATGAAAAACTTCAGGCTGAACACCCGCGCAACACACTGGGAGGGATCCGGGACTGGACTAGAGTTCCTTAAGGAACAACAATTAGCAGGTAAGTCTAATTTACCCTTCCTTTGCGTCCCTCTAGTCCAGTCCCGGAACCATAGAGGATGTAACAGAGCAGTGAATATCAACGGGAGGGACCCGCAAGGGCAGCCTGAAGAACTGCCGCACCAAAACGCCCGTCCCCCCGGGCCTGAACATCTAGCCTGTAGTGCTTAGCAAAGGAATGCAGCGAGGACCACGTGGCCGCCCTACAAATGTCCGCCACCGGTACCAAACTGATCTCTGCCCAAGATGCCGCCTGCGCTCTTGTCGAATGCGCTCGAAGACCTAGGGGAACTGTCCGACCTTTAAGAAGGTAGGCGGAAATGATCGCTTCCTTCAACCACCGCAAAAGCGAAGCCTTAGCCGCCGCCTCCCCTTTGCGCGGCCCACCAAACAAGACAAATAACCTGTCGGACTTGCGGAAAGATGCAGTTTCGCGGAGATACCTCTTGAGGACCCTACGAACGTCCAGGAGATGCAGCCGACCGCCCGAATCCTCGCGCTGCTGCTCCGAAAACACCGGAAGCGACACCACCTGATTAAGATGAAACACGGAAACCACCTTTGGCAAGAAGGCTGGAACCGTACGCAACTGCACTGTGTGACGAGAAAAAGACAGATAGGGCTCCCGACAAGAAAGCGCTTGCAACTCCGAAATCCTCCTTGCGAAGCAAATAGCCACGACAAACACCATCTTCAAGGTCAAATCTTTCAGAGAGGCTTCACGCAGAGGCTCAAATGGCGCCGCCACCAAAGCCTCCAAAACCAAATTCAAATCCCACGGAGGAACCACACACCGTCTCGGTGGCCGTAAGAGCAGTGCCGCCCGCAGGAAACGCCGAATATCCGCGTGAGAACCCAACGGCTGACCCTGAATCTTCCCCCGGAAACACGAGATAGCCGCTAACTGCAGTCTCAAAGAACTGGCCGCCAGACCCTTCTCCACACCATCTTGCAAAAAGGACAGGACCTGCGGCACCGAGACCCCCAAGGGATGCAGACAGCGCTCCGCGCACCAAGCCTCGAACACTCGCCACACTTGAATGTACGCCAACGAAGTAGAGCGTCGGCACGCCTTCAATAAGGTAGAAATAACCGCTGCTGAATAACCCCTGGCAGTCAACCTAGCCCTCTCAAGGGCCATGCCGTAAGCGAGAATCGATCCACCTGAGGCATGCGCAACGGTCCCTGCAGTAAGAGATCCTTCCGCCGAGGAAGTCTCCACGGCCTGTCCACCAGCAGCCGTACCAGATCCGCATACCACGGCCTTCGGGGCCAGTCGGGCGCCACCAGTATCACACAACCCTGGTGCTGTTCTATGCGCTGCACCACTTTGCCTATGAGAGCCCAAGGCGGAAACACATAGAGAAGCCCCTCCACAGGCCATCGTTGTGCCAACGCATCGAGACCCTCTGACATTCGCTCCCTGCGCCTGCTGAAGAACCGGGCTACTTTTGCCGACTCGAAAGTCGCCATGAGATCCATGACCGGAATCCCCCATCGCCGAACCAACATGGCAAAGACGTCCGGGTGGAGAGCCCACTCTCACGGATCCACCCTGCGACGACTTAAAAAATCTGCCTCGACATTGTCCACGCCTGCCACGTGCTGTGCCGACAATGCCTGTAAGTTCTGCTCGGCCCAATACAACAGCAGAGTCGCCACCGCCTCCAGCGACACACTGCCCGTGCCGCCCTGGCGATTGATGTAGGCCACCGTCATCGCATTGTCGGAGAGCACCCTTACCGACTCCTGACAAAGGTACTCTAGAAACTCCTGCAACGCCAAAAACACTGCCCTCATCTCTAACCGGTTTATGGACCACAGCATCTCTTCGCTCGACCACAACCCCTGGGCAAAACGACCGTCGTAATGCGCTCCCCAACCCACGAGACTGGCATCCGTCGTCACGAGTCTCCAGGTCGGAGGACGCAGCGACACCCCCGCGGACAGATTCATGGGCTCCTACCACCAGCCGAGTTCCCGACTCACCTCCGGAGGACACACCAATCGGCAGGACAACGCATCGCTCTGATGAGACCAATGCCTGAGAAGCGCACTCTGCAGCGGCCGCATATGAGAACGGGCCCACTGAATGACATCGATCGTGGCTGCCATGGTACCGAGCAATTGCAAGTACTGCCATGCCGTCGGCGCCCTGCACCTGAGAAACTGGCGCACGAGCGTCCTCAATCTCAGCGCTCTCTGTTCCGGGAGAAGCACCATCCCTTGCCTGGTCTCGAAGCGCACTCCTAAGTATTCCAAAACTTGAGACGGAACCAATTTGCTCTTTGCTAAATTGACCACCCAGCCGAGACTTTCCAGCAGTCGTATCACCCGAGCCGTGGCCACCTCGCTTTCCACGCTGGATTTCGCTCGAATCAACCAATCGTCTAAGTAGGGGTGCACTAGAATTCCCTCTCGGCGGAGCACCGCCGCCACGACTACCATGATCTTGGTAAAAGTCCGAGGCGCCGTGGCCAGACCGAAAGGCATCGCCTGAAACTGAAAATGTCCCATCGGCACCGCAAAACGGAGGAACCTTTGATGCTCTAGGCGCACCGGAATATGGAGGTACGCTTCCGTAAGGTCCAAAGACGTCAGAAATTCGCCTGCTCGGACGGCTGCCATGACGGAGCGTAAGGATTCCATGCGAAAGTGGGTCACGCGAAGACACCGATTCACCCTTTTCAAGTGCAGAATCGGATGAAAAGTGCCTTCCTTCTTGAGGGCCACGAAATAGATAGAGTATCGACCGCACCCGCACTGGTCCGCCGGGACGGGCACCACCGCTTTGAGCTGAAGCAGCCGCTGAAGCGTCTCCGCGACCGCCTGCCTTTTTCCTGGCGCCCGGCATGGGGAAAGGACAAAGGAATCCGACACGGGCCGAAGAAGCTCTAGAGCATAGCCGTCTCGAATGACCTCCAACACCCACTGATCTGAGGTAATCTGGACCCAGGCAGGGTAAAAGTCCCGTAACCGTCCTCCCACGGGCACCACCTCCACCTGAGTCCGCTGCATCTCATTGTGACTTTTTACTGGTAGAGGTTTGAAAGGGAGTAAACCCCCGACCGGCCCCCCGGAAACCTCGAAACCCTTGACCACGATAGGGGAACCGTCCCCACTGCGCCTGGGGAAAACGGGAGGAACGAAATCTCCGAAAGTCTCTGGAAAGCCCCCTAGACGCTATCGCTCCCTGGCTCTGCTTAGGCTTATCTTCCGGGAGCCGACCCCCCTTGGTCTCCCCCAGATCCTTAACTAACCATTCCAAATCTTCACCAAACAGCAGCTTACCCCTAAAGGGAAGCTTACTAAGCCATGCCTTCGACGATCCGTCCGCTGACCAGTTACGCAACCACAGATACCTGCGGGCCGCCACTACGGACGCCATACTCTTAGCCAAACCGCGAATAAGATCGTAATGTATATCAGACAAATAAGCCGTGCCCGACTCCAGCCGCGCCAGATCCTCAGCGTGGCCATCCAACTGCTCCCCCTGCAACCGCTGGGACCATCGCAAGCAGCCGCGTGCCACCCATGCTCCCGCGATCGAAGCCCGCAAGGAAAGGGCACACACATCAAATACCTGCTTCAACAAGGTATCTAGCTTTCTATCTTGCACATCCTTCAAAGCTGCGGCACCCTCAACCGGAATAGTGGTCTTCTTAGTGACCGCCGACACTGCCGCATCCACCTTAGGAGAGCGGAAAATCTCCCTGTCCTGTTCCGAAAGCGGATAAAGCCGGGCCAAAGTCCTAGTACCGCGAAGCGCGGACTCCGGCGAGTCCCATTCTTCCTGAATCATGTTCCTAAAGACTCTATGAACCGGGAATACCTGTTGGGAAGTTCGCACCGCCTGCAACAGAGGATCCTCCAAAGAGTCCTCCGCCGCCGGCGCCACACAAGGCATATTTAACGCCTTAAGAGTCTCCGCAATCAAAGCCGGCAACTCGTCCCGATGAAACACCCGGACTACTCTGCTCTGTTGCTCCAAATCCTGGCACTCCCCCTCCTCAAAGTCCACATCGGAGGCCGCCTCCACATCCAGATCGGCCACCCCCATCTCCTCGTCCAGGCGAGATGGCGGGCTGTCATCCCGGACCTCCCTGCGCTTCTTGAGAGGCACCTCGTCCTCCCCGGGGATGAGTCCCGAACCTGCCCTCTTAAGCCCCGTAGAGCTACGAGCTGGAGCTACAATACCAGGCTGCAGCAAGGCAAACGCCTGCTGCATCAACTAGAAAAAATCCGGCGGAATCCCTGGAACAGGTCCCCCCTGGATCCCTCCGGATGCCACAAAAACACTCCCCGAGGAAGGACCCGCCACCGGTTCCGCAGGGGCCAAAGGCGGCGGACCGGACTCTCTGGCATCCGAGGGGCCCGCTATCTGCTCCTCAGTGGAGCCCCCCACAGTCCTCTCCGTCACCACCACTTCAAGGGAACACGGTTTACAAACCCCAGACTCCAGGATCTCGCTACGGCGCACCCCGCATACGAGGCAGCGAGATTTGGCCGGCATCTTATCCAGAGCCACACCAACGGACCAATCACGCAGCCCCCAAAGCTCAAGGCCCCGAGATTGCCAAGAACTGCACCGGTTGTGGGGTGTGGGTTTTTTTTTTTTTTACTTAATTCGTTTATTGTAACCACAGAGCCAAAGTGGAACTAAGACAAAGGAGCCACCCCGACACGAAAACGAAGCTCTGAAAACCGTTGGGGACCCAGAGAAAAAACGGGCCGTTGGAAACCCGGCTCTCAAAATGGCCGCCGGCAGAAACTCCCGCGCAAACTACACGCGGCTGGCCGGCAAGACCCCGAGGCCCTCTGAATTAGCCGCGGGGATTCCCCGACACCCTCCTCCGCTCTGCGCCCCAAGCGCCAACCCGGAAAACCCCCTCCAACTTACCCGATGCACCGGAGTGGAAGGAGGGAGCGAGAGAGAGGTGTCAGCACAGCTCCACGCCGGAGCACAGCCTATACGCGGCTTCAGCTCCGGCGGAGTTCAGTGAAGAGAGCAAGGCTTACAAATGCGCCGCCCCGCAGCGATCCCCTGATGCTGCCCCAGGCCTTTTAGTGCTGCTGCCTGCAGAAGCACGCTCTCTGCCTTCTACCTGCTCCTCACCCTTCTGTAATGCGGGTTCGGGAGCAGGGAGGCACCACACAATACTCCCCCCCCCCCCCCCGTGCTCGTTGAAACGCTGGGGAGAAGAACACCACAGAGATAAAGGAGAGACAAGAGCGAGAGAGGGAAGAAGGAGAGAGAGAAAAAGCCACAGGATCAGCAAGTAAGACCCCTTCAGCAGCAGCAGCAGACCTGAAACAAAACCAAAAAGCACCTAATCAGACACAAAAAATAAACTTCCAAGAGAAGGGAAACCTGATATAGGATTTTTCAAAATAAAGCTCTGCTTATTTGTACCCTCCTGAGCCCAGTCCCGGACTCAGAACCTCCTAGCTGCTTGGAGACTGAAAGTACTGGTGGAAGTGGGCGGTTCTTGCCTATAAGTACCAATGACATCAAAGCGATGACATCTTTCAGTCTCCAAAGCTGCTGGTGGAGGTTCACAACTCTATGGTCCGGGACTGGACTAGAGGGACGCAAAGGAATTTTCTTTTACTGCTTCTTCAAAGTCCCTGATTGTAAGGTGAGCAGTTCAGTAACATGTACAGTCGGAGCAGAAGTAGTTGAAATCTCCCAAATATTCTCCAAGCTAATTATTTTAGGTTTCTGCAATACCAACGCAGGACTCCCCTTCTGGCTAACTTCAGAAAATCTTCCAGCTTCGCCAATGCTCTGGGCTTTCTTGCACTTTTTATTCAGTTTCTATAAAGATATTATGTTTTTTTGAAAACTTCTACTGAGCTGCTTTTCATAAGGAACCCTCGTACAACCATCGAAGTGCTACATATGGAGAGTAACAGTATAATGGGGTGCCTATTTTATAAAGACACATAGAGGCCCTTCCACTAAAGTCCGCTAAGGTTTTGTGCTTAACGTGTGTTACCAATGCACGTTAAGAGCAAGCCTTTGGCGTTAGCTGTCAGAGGCATGATCAGCATGTTCCCAGCAAATAACGCATGACTGATTACCATAACATTAGGTGCACCTGTGCTAATTGCCAAGCTAACTTTACTCACACGCTGTGTCCCCCCATATCCACACTCTGCCTCTAACCTGCCAACTCTTCACATTAGTATGCAAGTGCCAGTTAACGTGTGTTTTAGCAGACGGCAGCTGGTATGCACCAGTGTTAAGAGTTCACAGTGGCCAATACTGCACACTATAAAGCACCTTAACTGGTTAGCGGTGCTTAGTAAAAGGGCCCCATAGACATCTATATGTCTTTACAGAAGATTAGCACAAATCCTGCAGAAACATTGCCTAGATTGTGGGAGCTGACATTTTCACCTGCTCGGTAGTGGGCATAAATGTTATATTTATAAAATACCTGCGTACTTTATGTTCTACACATGAATCACAGCTCCACTCAAGTGCCACCCATGAGCATGCCTATTTTACAAATAAGCTCCTAAGCATACCATGCTAACTTTTCTGGTGTGACCTAATTTAAAAAAAAACATTTTATATATGGAATGCATTTATACAATTACCTCCATAGCACTTGAGCACTGTAAAGACAAGAGAACAAGTAATTCTTTTCTATTGCAACATCAGCTATTTTGGTCAGAGATAGCGAGTAATGTTTCTGTTAGTTAGGCATTTTAAAAATGTTCTCTCTTGTTGTAATCCGTCTTGAATATTTAAGGATAGAAGAGGGCTATAAATGACAATATAAATAAAAATTAAAATGAGACAAGTCTTATGGGAAAAATATATAAAACAGGAATATGCCCATAAGAGGGTGTGAAAATATAAAGCATAGTTACTCACCTGTAATAAGTTATCTCCGAGAACAGCAGGAATCAGTCTTCACATATAGGTGACGACGGCACAGATGGAGCCCACGCGGGAATGCTCCGCAGCATCCAACAGGAAAGCCCTTGGGAGCACTCCACTGCACCTGTGTGCCTGTATCCCCAATTCCTCTTCTCGGCTGAGTTTGTAACTGAGAGGAAGAGAAAAATATAAACAAACCCTACAACTCCTAAGGGAAGAGGGCAGGTTGTGAAGGCTATTGAATACTGTTGTTCCCAGAGATCACCTGTTACAGGTGAGAAACTACACTATCTCCAGGAACAAGTAGGAATGCAGTCTTCACATATGGGACTCATTAGCTTCCAGGTACCAGATTAGTATGGGGGGAGGGGGTGGGTATGTCCCTGAGGCCAAAACATTGTAGCCAAAGGGTCTGGAGAGTTGTGGGCCATTGAACTCTATTCCAGGAGGTGATACTCCCCCAGTGATAGTCTAGTCTCTTGTAGAAGTCAAGGACGGAGGGTAGGAGTTGAATTTGAGTGCTAAAGAGGTGCTGGAGTACAACTTGGCCAAAGACAGCATCCCAAAGGGAGTCTCTGTCCAGACAATAGTGCGCTGCAAAAGCATGAATGGAGGACCAGGTAGATCTCCTCAATGAATACTGAACAGAGATTGGTTACAGAGGTTGCCATAGCCCGCACATCATAAGCAAAAGAAATGCAAACTGCTATCCATCTAGATACAGAACGTTTCGTCAACGGTAGGCTTAGGTGACTAACATCAAAGGAGACGAATAATTGAGAGGATCTTCTGTGATCCTTCGTTCTACTTAAGTAGTAACCCAGCACTCGCTTGTAGTCTAAGATGTGCAGGAGCTGCTTCAGCCCGAGATGCATGTGGTCTAGGGAAGAAAACTGGTAAGATGACTGACTGGTTTAGATGGAAGTCAATGCGGATGGGTACAAAGAACCACCTTGTCATGGTGGAACAGCGTGTAGGGCGGATACACCATCAAAGTCTGCAGTTCACTGATGCAGTGAGCTGAGGTGAGGGCTATGAGGAAGATTACCTTCCAAGAAAGAAACTTCAGTGAAGTGGTGGCTAAAGGCTTGAAAGGAGGCTTTAGAAGTTGAGCAAGAACCACAATGAGATCCCAGGTCAATGGAGGCAGTTTTATGGGTGGCTTGGAAAGCAGCAGACCCCAAATGAAGCGTGCTACTAAGAGGTGTGAGGAGATCCACTAGGCTGTGAGAGGCCACACTGGCACTAAGGTGAATCCTCACTGAGTTAGTCTTAAGACCTGTTATGGATAACTAGAGGAGATATTGTACAAGGAACTCTACTGGGCAATAAAAAGGAGTCAATCTCCCTTGGGGAGCACTAGAGGGAAAATCTATGCCACTTGAAGGCATAAGATCGCCTGGTGGAATCTTTATGTGAGACAAGGAGGACATCTTTGACCGCCTGAGGCATGTCAAGGTCAGCGAGCACTATCCCTTCAATGGTCATGCTGTCAGGTGTAGGCAGTGAAGATTAGGATGGAGGAGCGTTCCATTGTCCTAAGAGAGGAGTTTGGGTGCAAATCTCAGACTGAGAGGTTGAGTCTGCGCAAGTTGAAGAAGCAGAGGAAACCACAGTTGTTGAGGCCAAAAGGGGACTATGAGGATCATGGAGCCCCTTTCGTGCTGTAATTTGAAAAGCATTTTGGGTATCAAGGGTATTGTTGGGAATGCATAGAGCAGTCCTTGTCCCCACTGTAGAAGGAAGGCATCCTGGGCCTATCGGTGTAGCAATGGAAGCCTCAAGCAAAAGAGTGGAAGCTGTGTGTTTTGCGGAGTGACAAAAAGATCTATGCGTGGGGGTTCCCATGTGCGGAAGAGCCAGGTAGCCATCTCCCACTGTAAGGTCCACTCGTGTGGAAGAAGGACTAGAATAGGTTGTCCCAAACGTTTGGGTTGAAAAACTTGAAGACCATTTGTCAATGCTCATAAGAACATAAGCACATAAGATATGCCATACTGGGTCAGACCAAGGTCCATCAAGCCCAGTATCCTGTTTCCAACAGTGGCCAATCTAGGTCATACGTACCTAGCAGTTTCCCCAAAAGACACAGGTTCCGCAATGCTTGTACTGGGTCAAGCACTGATATCCTGGGTCCCTTCTTAATAATGGTTTATGGATCTTTCCTCCAGGAACTTGTCCAAACCTTTTTTAAACACAGCTACACTAACAGCCTTTACTACAGCCTCCGGTAACAAATTCCAGAGTTTGATTACACGTTGAGTGAAAAAATATTTTCTTTTATTAGTCTTAAATAGTTTACCCTGTAGCTTCATTGCATGTCCCCTAGTCTTTCTATATTCTGATAATGTAAACAATCGATCTACGTTTACCCGTTCCACTCCGTTCATTAATTTATAGACTTCTATCATATCTCCCCTCAGTCGACTCTTTTCCAGGTTAAAGAGCCCTAACCTTTTTAGCCTTTCTTCATAGGAGTAACCTTCCATCCCCTTTACCATTTTGGTGGCTCTTCTCTGAACCTTTTCTAATAACGCTATATCCTTTTTAAGATACAGCGACCAGAATTGCACACAATATTCAAGGTGCGGTCTCACCATGAAACGATATAGAAGCATTATAATACCTTTTGTTTTATTTTCCATTCCTTTCCTTATGATACCTAGCATTCTATTTGCTCTCTTGGCTGCTGCTGCACACTGGGTGGAGGGTTTTAACATGTTATCCACAATGACACCTAAATCTTTTTCCTGGGTGGTAGTTCCTAATGTGGAACCTTGCATTGTGTAACCATAGTTTGGGTTGTTCTTCCCTAGGTGCATAACTTTGCACTTGTCCACATTAAATTTCATCTGCCATTTTGATGCCCAGTCTTCCAATTTATCAAGATCCTCTTGCAATTTTCCACAATCCTCTTGGGTTTTAACAACTTTAAATAGTTTTGTGTCATCTGCAAATTTGATAACCTCACTCGTTATTCCACTTTTCAGGTCATTTATGAATATGTCAAAAAGCAGCGGACCCAGCACAGATCCCTGGGGTACACCACTATTCACCTTTCTCCATTGGGAAAATTGGCCATTTAGCCCAACCCTCTGCTTTCTATCTTTTAACCAGTTCCTGATCCATAGTAGTACACTGCCTCCTATCCCATGACTCTTTAGTTTTGCCAAAAGTCTCTGATGAGGGACCTTGTCAAAGGCTTTCTGAAAGTCCAGATATACTATATCAACCGACTCACCTTTGTCCACCTGTTTATTCACACCTTCAAAAAAACATAACAGATTAGTAAGACAAGATCTTCCTTGTCTAAAGCCATGCTGGCTGTCTCCCATTAGGCCATGACTATCTACATGCTGAGTAATTTTATTCTTTATGATGGTTTCTACCATTTTTCCCAGTACTGACATGAGGCTCACCGGTCTGTAGTTTCCCGGATCACCCCTGGAACCCTTTTTAAAAAGTTCTAGGAGGTTGATCTGCAAGACAGATTCCTGTTGTGTCCACAGTCCCTGTGTTGTGAGGCTGTTCAGATGCACCACCCCAAACCACAGCCCCTCGTGCTTTGGAGGACAGATCCTCCCACAGCGGCTGTTTAGCTGGCTGGTCTGCATCGGAAGCACCCTTAGGGGAGTTACGATGCTTATACTGGGACTTTTCTCTGGTCTTGGTATCCATCTTTGATGCCGATGCTGATGACATCAGAGCGGCCAGAGATTTAGACTTACTTTTATGTTTGAACTTTGAAGAAACCAGAGACCCTTGAGAGGAAGATGATGCCCTCGAAGAAGCGGAAGGTACTGACATTGAGTTCGAGGTGAACAACAATCCATACAAACTGGCTCGGTTCTTTAGGCCTCTCTTTGTCATTTGTTGGCACAAAGGACAAGAATTGGGTTGATGTTCAGGCCCCAAACATTTGAGACATCAGTCAGTTTATCAGTGACTGATATGGTACCAGCAAACCTGGTACACTTTTTAAAACCACTAGATGGCTTTTCCATGCCTCAAAAATGTCTTCCAAATGAAGATAAGTCTATGGAGACCTAAAGGACTAGTTTGGCAGCGAAACCCACTTGAAAGAAAAAATAAAAATAAAAAGAAGAATTATCAGGACCAGTGTCGGATTCAATGGATGAGAATCACAAAAGATGACGTTTTTTGGCTGTGACAGGATAATATGTCCTGCTGGCTCCGCAGAAAATGAAGAACTGAGGAGTTGGGGAAGGCGGGAAGGCTGGCACGCAGGTGCAGTGGAGTGCTCTCAAAGGCTTTGCTGAGGTCACCCATATGTGAAGACTGCATTCCTGCTTGTTCCTGGAGATTAAAATATTTCCAGCTTTCCAGCACATATAATGACTATGGAGAAGGGAACTTTAACACCTGTTAGCTCAGTGATTAGAAGGCAGTGTGACACATGAAAAGACTCCTCTGTGATAAACCGAAAGACTGCTTGGTATTGCGCCATTTAAAGCTGATGCTGCTTAAACTCTGCTCCTCTCTGCTCATCAGCTAACAGTCACCACAGACCTCTCATTTACATCTGCCCCTGGGAACTTCCTCCCAGCCCTCAGGCTTCTCATTTCTTCAACCTTCTTTGCAAAACACCCTTATAACACCTCTTGTGACCTCTCTCAGGTTCCCCTTTCTTCCATTCACCAGAAGGGAGAATCTTTGGGAGCCGGTGCTAAAACATAAGGATGACATACCTTGTCCATGCCAGCTGCGCAGCTGTAATAAGCGCCTGCACGCTGGGCATGCCAGCTCTTGTTGGTACTTTAATGTTTGGAACTTGATCTAACCACTTTATTGTGAAAGCTGTCACCGAGTGTCTCAGTTGCGGGCTCGTAAGGTTTTTCATGTTACGTCTGTATAGGGTTATTGTTTCTATGGAGTACAGAAATGCAGTCAGCACCAACGGGATGCCAGGCCTCCTTCTTAGTGGCTGTAGTGATGCTGTGCTCATACAAAAGTTCCAGATGCAATATTCAACCTCTGCCTCAAGCATGTTATTAGAAATGTGTTTCCCAAATATATACAAATATTTACACTTTGGAGGGACTCTCCATTAACAAACTTTTCAGGTGCAGCATCTCTACCTACAATTTGCCTATTAGATGACCAATAGGTAAGTTTATTTTTACTAGTACTTGTCTTTAATCTGAATTGCTGTGCTGCTCTTAAAATCTGTGGTTTCTGTTGGATATCTCTAAGCCAATGAGCAACTAATGCTGATTTGCCTGCAAAGAGAACCTCTCTGATGTAATTCTTCATGCACTTGGGTGGATGTGCCATTTGGGGGAGAGAGGCAAGAGACAGGAGTTGATGAGGTTGGATTGTTCTCAGAGCTTGATAGTCTGATTGCAGACATTTTGACACCATTCAAGGGGACAACATCAGTGAGGGGTTCCAGATGGTAATTTGTCTGAATGCTTGTACTTATATTGGGGTTGGTGGTGACTCAGCACTTTGGTTCACAGGGATAGATTGGGATTTTAGAAGTATCACGCGTTTTTTGCACTTTTTAGATAAATTGTCTTGTGTTTTAGATTTTACATACATTTTTTTGGCTTGACATTATTGTTTAGGATATACTAGAGAGAACAGAATGATTCCTCCTTTTTCTATATAGCTCCACTCAGGTTTATATGGAGGTTTTGGTGTTACTGCTCCATTTTTTATTAATGCATTGTTCTGACATCGGGACACAAGACATATCATATTGCGTATTAATTTCTTCTGACATATAATGATGCTGAATGCTTACTCGGTGCTGCTGTGCTGTTTGCACCCTTTTTCACTTATGCAACTCAGTGTCCCTGTAGTTATTGTTTTGTCTTAGGTGTCATTATTATATAGTTTTTATCTTATGAAGTTTTCATGGGTGCTCTGGAAACATTCCTTTGTCTGTTCACCCCTATTCGCTAGTGTCTGGTTCATATGGGTCTCATTCATTAAATTGCTCTACTTGCTAGAAGTTTCACTTTGCAGCACTGAACAATATAATAACAGAGCAGGGCTATTTCTGTACCAGTTTTAACAATATGCTCGATCCATGTTTTGATGGTTTAGATTTCTGGTAGGCCTGCTGACATTAGCAACATCTTGTCATTCAAATTGCACCTTGACCTCTATTTTGGCGCCAATTCTGGCGTTTTTACATGGCTGTCTGATCGTCATTTAGTTTTTCAGCTTGTTAGATGCTTATTCGCACTGCTAGTACTGTTAAGGCAAGTGGCTCCCTCGGTTTCCGTGTACTTCTGCTTTTTATTGAAATTCGTTAGGTTTTAGAGTGCTTTAAAGATAGTTTTAACTGTCTCTCTAGGATGTGACAAGTGTACTTTGTGATGCTTGCTGAATAGTCAATTTGTACAGCATCCCAGTGAAGAACGCAGCTTTTAGTGAGACTTTATTTAGTTTTGTGTTCTTTCCTCTTGTGAATGTGCACGTTTTTAGCACTGTCACTGGCTATATTTTCACATGAGGTGTTTATAGTTTATACCATATCAGAGATTTTTTTTAGGTTCTGTAATTTTCCGTTTTTGAAATAGACACATTTATATATATTGCTTCACATCTGTTTATTTATTTATTTATTTAACATTTCTTATATACCGCCTTTCATGATATCATGGTGGCTTACATTGAACAAACTGAAATTACATTGAACAGGGCATTATAACTTGGAGATAACTATTTACAGGGAACATGGGCATCTATGCCAACACTATGTCCTCCTCATACCTATACACGAGTTTCATGTTGTTCTAGTAGAATATGGTGATTCCTCTCCTTTTAACTTTTTATTATTCATTTTATTTTATTTACTTAGTAGGTTTTCTATACCGCCTTCTCTAATCAAAGCGGTTTACAGATCAACATTTCAACTTTTACATAGAACATTGGGAGAGGGGGCATGCATGGGAATAGTTTCAACTATTTACAGAATGCGCTATTTACAATATAGTACAATGCTTGCTAATTAATTGAGTGGGGCTGTGTTATGGGGTCTTGCTGTGTGTCTCCAAAATGTTCCACATAGAGAGTTGTTTTTAGCTTCTTCCGGAAGTCTTTGTAGTCTGAAGTGGCCCTTAGAGCGTCTGGGAGGGCGTTCCATAGAGCTGGGGCAGCCAGGGAGAAGGCTCATCCGAATGTGGATTGATTTGTTTTGGTGTATGCGTTGGGGGTAGCAATGGTGTCTGTGGTGGTGCGTCTTCTGGGTCTCGAGCAGTTCTTCGCTGTAATGAGGTTACTCAGTATGTCTGCTGAGATGGCTTGCTTGATTTTAAAGATGTTTAGTGAAGTTTTATATTTGATGTGGGAGGGAATGGGGAGTCAATGAAGGTGATTCAGTAGGGGGGTGATGTGGTCGTATTTAGATGAGCCAATTAGAATACGAGCTGAGGTATTCTATACCATCTGTAGGGGTCAGAGTGTCTATTTGGATAGGCCTAGGAGTATGGGGTTGCAATAGTCCAAGATGGGTGTGATTATGGCTTGGAGTACGGTGCGGAAGTGGTCTGAACTGAGTAGCGGTTTGAGCCGTCTGATGATGCTCAGTTTGTGATAGGCACTCCTGGTTGTCTTGTTTATGTGAGAATGCATATTCAACTCGTGGTCCAGGGTGACTTCAAAGTACTTCACTTCTGGTTTCATGGGTATTATGTTGTTTTTGAGCTGAATTGAGTGTGGTGGAGTGAATCCAAGGTTTTGTGTGACCGGGGGGCTTCCGTCTTGTTGTAGTTGATGTTCAGGTTGTTTTGGGTTAGTCAACTTGTCATTTCTTCCAGGCAGACTGTTAATGTTGAGTAATACGGGTTGTCAGGGTTGATTGGAGAGTAAATCATTATGTCATCTGCATAAAGTGTGTAGTGTAGTGTCTTTTCAGGATTGCGCAGATGGGCTGAATGTATAAGTTAAATAACAGTGCAGACAGGGAGGAACCTTGTGGCACACTTTGTACTGACTGGAACGGGGTTGAGGTGCTTGTTCCGCATTTCACCTGAATTTGTCAGCTGTTGAGGTAGGAAGAGAACCAATTAATGGTGGTTTTATAGAGAACAATCTCTTTCAGTCTGTCTAGTAGGATGCTGTGGGATACCGTGTCAAAGACTGAGGAGATATCAATGAATATTAGGAGAAAGCCAGTCTTGATATTGTCCAATCCTCTGATCAATTTGTCGAGTAGGTATATAAGAAGAGTTTCGATGCTATGGTAAGGTCAAAATCCATGTTGGTGCGGGGCCAGTGGAGCATGTGATCCTGTAACTGTCATTGTACGATTTTCTCTATGATCTTTGTGAGGAATGGGAGGCTGGAGATGGGGCGGTATGCTGCTGGTTCACTTTTATTTAGTGCTGAGTTCTTGGGTATAGAGGCCGGACTGTAGCAAGCTTGAGGGTACATGGCATGTAGCCTTGGGATCAGGCTTGTCGTACGATGTTGTGGATGATTTGGCTTAGTTCCACTTTGGCTGATTTACTGGGCATGGATCAGATGGCGTGGTGCTGGTATTTAGTTCTGAGATAATCTGTGATATCTGGTCAGCTGATGGGATGCTGAACTCTGCCCAGATTTGTTTGTGTTGCGTTGAGCTGGTTGAAGTATTCATGGTGCCATCAGGAGGGGAGGTATATTTGGACTGGAGGAAGTCAGTGAAAATTTGTGGATGTATAGTTTCATCGACTTTGAGGGTGGGTTCTTTAGTGAGTGTTGTAACTATTCCAAATAGCTCTCTGGGTTTATTGGCGGATTTAAGTATGAGGTTGGTATTGTGTTCTTTTTTATGTTGGTAGATGAGGTTATTGTATTCCTTTTGTTTTGTGTGGTAGAGCTGCAGGGTTGTAGGACTCTTGTTTTTTTTCTCCATTGCCTTTCTATCTTTTGTAGGGTTCTCTTTGCCTTTCATATTTCACCTGTGTACCATGGGGCTGATCTGGGATTTTTTCTTACTGGTTTGGAGTATTGAGTGTCCGGTGCTTTTGCTGCAGCGGAGATGGTTGAGTTCCAGTAGTCGATTTGTTTATCCAGGTCATTGAGGTCTTGGTTCAAGCTTGGGAGGACTTTGTGAAGGAAGTGATCCTTATTGTATCTTTTGAATCTTCTGCCTGAATGGGTCTGTTCCACCTGTTGGGTTGTGTGTGGGATCGGTATATACAGCTTTATCAAGTAGTGATCAGACCACAGCACTGGGGTTATTATTGGGATTGATACATTGTTGCAGTCGAGGAATCTTTTGGGTACAAATATGAGGTCTGGAGAGGATCCCAGGTGATGAGTGGGCTCAGTGATAATTTGGAAGTAGGTTAGTGAGTCCATCGCATCAAGGAAGGATACTGCTTCTTTGAGGGTTGTTGATTTGAGATTAAAATCACCAAGGACCATCAGAGGTTTGTGGGGGGAGTTGACTGCACTAACTGGTTCAAGGGTAGCAGAGAGTTCATCGAAGGTGGCTTTTGGAGCTCTGTAGGTGAAACATATGGCGATATGCTTGTTTTCTATGATAGTGGTGTTGCTGTGTGTTGAGGAGGAGGTTAGGGAGCATTTAAATCTGAGATCACTTCTTGCTAGGATTAGAACACCTCCTCCCCTTTTGTTTGTGTGAGGGCAATTGAATGCTGTATGCGTGGGTGGGGTAAGCTGATTGAGGATGACCTCATCTGTGGGGGCTTTCCAATTTGAATAATTTGCATGTATTGTTTATTATAAAAAAAATTTATTTGGTATATGTATTGAAATGTATAAGTTTTGTTTACTTATGGTTTTACATATTTTTTATATATTTATGGTTTCTTGTAGTCAGTACCCCCCTGAAGATGGGGTGTTCTTCCAATAAAGCTACCTTTATCAACCACGGTCTGTGGCGCACCTGTTCCTTGTATGCACTGCACTAGGGCAGATATACTGCTCTCTAGAGCTGCCACTCTGGTCTCCATACCTGTTGGCTTTGCCGACTTCAAAGCAGACACTGAGGGTTTTGGGCCCA
This sequence comes from Ichthyophis bannanicus, assembly GCA_033557465.1. Classification (NCBI taxonomy): domain Eukaryota; kingdom Metazoa; phylum Chordata; class Amphibia; order Gymnophiona; family Ichthyophiidae; genus Ichthyophis; species Ichthyophis bannanicus. The sequence goes on along the minus strand of JAWIIG010000038.1, from coordinate 279,443 downwards.
GCGTCGGTACTGTCAAGGGGGAGTCTTCGATAAGGATGGCCTCAGAGGCCCGAGGCGGTCAGCAGGTACAGACGACTCTTTACGGGGCAACTTGGCAGGCCACTCCTGCCCCGACTCCTTGGATTTATGCCTGGGACTGTGGGTCCTGGGGTGGGATTTCTCTTTCTTCCCGGATCCATCCTCAGAGGCGGTCTTCAAGGATTTTTTCTTATGCTCCACCTCTGGGGATTTCCGCAGGGCATTGAGGTATCGGAGAGGGCCCTGGAGCGTGGTGTCACTGGAGACGCCGATGCAGAGTCGAACTTCTGAAAGAAACTTATCTGCTGATGATGGAGGCTCTTCAAGACCTTTGAGGTCATGGTTCTGCAGAGCTCGCCGTCGAAGTCGTCGTGTTCCGGGCCAAGACATCGGAGGCAGGGACGGCCCAACGGGGGTGCGGTGCCATGTGCGGAGACTCGGTGCGGGGCCTCATTTGCATAAATATTTGCATAATGTTACCATACACTAACTTTTAGTAAACATGCCTCTTAATGAGTGTATGGATAAAGAAAAACTAAAAGATTTCTACATTACTATACTCCAGTGCCAACCGCCAGGCATATTAGGAACTACTACAAACACCGCCCATTTGGAACCCATAGCAAACCCGCCGTATCGTAACAGCACTACAAGGACTCACAAAGCACCATACTCTACCTATCAAAAGGCAACACTGCAAATATTAAACCAATACTTTTCAGAGAATAACAATACATGACCTACTGGGGAAAGAGAACAAGTGGCAATGTCAAATAGGAATTACATAAACAGAATACCTCAGTTCAGTTACACATGCAGAACATAGACCATCACCAAACAAGGAATCACAATTTAGAAACAGGAAGACAATAATTAAACTGGGAACCCCAAAAGCCAAACTTGGAATGTACAACAACACTGTAGAAATAAAACTATAAATTAAATTTCCTCTTGTACTAAACAAAGCGCAGACATTAATGATGCACATTTCCCAGAGCTGACATATTCCAGTTAATAAATTCAAAATAAAGAGATATTTTTCTACCTTTTGTGCTTTATTTTTTTCAGTTGCAATTGCTCCAGCCACTTTCTTCTGGGTTCTTTGTGTCTTCTGCTAACTCTCCATTGTCTGCTGTCCATTTGTCCTTTCTTCTCTCTTCTAGTTTTTTCCCATTCTCTCTCTACATCTGCTTTAACATACTAATCTTTCTCCTTTTACACTTTCCTCATTCCTATTTCATCTATTCAAATTTTACCTCTCCATCCTCAATCCCCACTTACTTCCCCAATACCCAGCCAATTGTAGATTTTTCTTCCCTCCCACACAAAATATTTTTCCCCTCTCCATTTCACTCTCTCAGCCCCATCCCATTCTAATCCTCCACCAACATCAGCTCCCTTCTAGTTCCAGTGCCACCCAGCATCCGCTCCCTTCTAGCCCCCGCATCAGCCCATTTCCAGTCCTATCCTAGCCCCACCATCAGCCCATTTCCAGTCCTAGCTCCCACATCCATTTCCAGTCGTATCCGAGTCCCTCCAAACTCATTTCCAATCCCAACCCCCCATCAGCCCATTTCTAGTCCTTTCCTAGCCCCACCATCAGCCCATGTCAAATCCTAACTCCTCTCCACTCAGCCCATTTCCAATCCAAGCCCATCATGAGCCTACTTCCAGTTCTAGCCCCTCCATGAGTCCATTTTAATCCAAGCCCCCACCACAGCCCATTTCCAATCTTAGCACCCCCAACAGCCCATTTCTAGTCCTATCCTAGCCCCTCCATCAGCCCATTTCCAGTCCTAGCTCCCTCCCCTCACAGCCCATTTCCATTCCAAGCCCCTCCCCATCGGCTATTTGCATTTCAAGCCCCCCTTCCACTCAGCCCATTTCCAGTCCTAGCCCCCCCCCATAGCCCATTACCAGTCCTTACCCCCCCATCTGCCCATTTCCAGTCTTAGCCCCCATAGCCCATTATCAGTACTAACCCCCCCCATCAGCCCACCTCCAGTCCTAACCCTCCCATCAGCCCATTTCCAGTCCTAGCCCCCCCATCAGTCCACTTCATGTCCTAACCCCCCATCAGCCCATTTTCAGGCTTAGCCCCCCCATAGCCCATTACCAGTCCTAACCCCCCATCATACCATTTCCAGTCCTAGCCCTCCCCCCACAGCCCATTACCAGTCCTAACCCCCCCCCTTCTCCTTGTCTTTCGATGTGTAATTCCCATTTCCCCTGCCCCTTGCCTACCCTCTTGTTTCTTTCCCCATCCCTTCTTGTTTCTCTTGTCTACACTATCCTTTAAGAATGAATTGTAACTTTCTTTTCCTTTTCCATGGCCTCGGCCTTTCTTTTTTTTTAACCTTGTTTTTAATTGTACACCGCTTTGATTATTGGAGAAAGGCGGTTTTATCAAAAAACAATAAACAAACATAAACATCACCCCATTTTCAGTCTTAGCCCCCCCCCCCCATAGCCCATTACCAGTCCTACCCCCCCCCTTCCCCCATCAGCCCAGGTAAAATAAAAAAACAAAACAAAAACTGTCTGCTGCTGCTGCCACCGTGGCAGTGGCAGAATCAAGTGTCCTGCGGGCCCCCCCCCCCCCCCCGCCTGCCCGGCAGAGCCCTCCCTCTAATCAATCCTCTCGGCGCCAGCTTTCAGAGCCGCGAAGGGAGAGTTTCTCCCTCGTGGCTGTTAAGCCCGCCGGCGCTGATGGGAAACAGGCATTTCCTCTTTCCCATCAGCCCCGGCGGGCTTAACAGAGCCGCGAGAAACTCTCTTTGCGGCTCTGAAAGCTGGCGCCGAGAGGATTGCTTCACGGAGGGCTCTGCCGGGCAGGCGGGGGGCCACGGGACACTTGATTCCGCCGCTGCCACGGCGGCGGCAGCAGCAGCCAGGTTTTTTTTTTTAATTTAATGCAGAATGTTGTTTGCACGAGGCCCCCTGAAACGCGGCCGGCCCTGATCAGAGGCAGCAGTCATGTGGGTCGGTGAGTGACATCATTTTGCCACACCGGTCACATTTTTTGAAACCACTGAATGCCATCAGAAAAAGGGTGTCACTGCCTCCCAGCAGGTGAAAAGGTTGTGAATGTCAGTCAAGGAGCACCTTGATGAAAAACTGAAAAAACTAATAGACAAACTCGAGGAACGACGCTAAGGCAAGCTAGTTCAAGGGCAGGAAGGAACCAGTATGCAACCGGAGAAAACAACAATAAAAATCAAGCTTTTTCCAGGGAAAACTGGGCAACATCCTATGGGCTCCATGAAAAAAAAGAGACCGAGACAAGATAGCACCCTTGGGCGCGAAATGGACCACGTATGCATCTCCTAAAGGTTTTCTTTGAAAGCTGGGGCGATGCTTCTGCATGGGCTCCATCGGCACAGACCTCACCCATATGTGAGGACTGACTTCCTGCTTGTTCCAGGAGAATGCATTTTTTTTTAAATTTTGCAATATGTCAACTTTGAAAAATCTGCATTTTTCTTATTAGGGTTTTTAGTTTAGTTATTGTCAGCATATTTCTACTTCTAATTTGTGGTCCTTCGTTCTGTATTTGGTGGGAGTCTGTTTGCATTTTGCATGAATGGCAAAGGTGGACGATTTTGCTGGCATGTAATTTCTATGTACGAATCTATAGCAGTCATGCTTGTTCCGTTTTCTCCGTAAGAGATGTATTGGTGTTCTAGATCCTGATGTAATATTTGCAGGCTTCCTTCTCATAGGTAGGGTTTGTATTGTTTTGAATCCTGGCAGTGCCGTTATTGTATGGCATGTGGACTAACCCATAGGCTCTCAATGTGCTCTTGGCAGGATTTTGTATTACTTCATAATGTATCTGGCAGTTGGCACTGAAGGGAAGTTGTGTAGCTGTTACTGAAGTGACAGCAAAATTTTATATTACACTTTAAATGAGTATTAGTGTATTGTGTCCAATTACCTTTTTTTACAGGATTATTCTTGGAGGGAAGGAGGGGCATGATTATTGCTTTAATAATCAAAATCTTGGATGAAGGCCCTATGAGTCTGGGCTCTAATTCTTTAACTATTAATGGCTCTGTTCTCTCCTATTCTTTAGCTCCTCCACTCACAATCTTTCATCTGATCCAAGATGATAGCAGTAGAGTAGAGGTGGTAGTAATGCAGGCCAGATGCTTCCCTGACCTGTTTTTTCCGGGTTGCCAGTATCTTTTCCAGTTTGCAACAGAAATCTGCAAAGCACCAGGCAAGTCAAACAGTTGACCTGATCTGTGAACTGCCTGGCAGGACAAACGCCAGCAATAGGAAGAACAGATCAGAGAAGCACAGGCCCACTGCACCACCAACTGCGCTCTCCTGCTATCAGCTGGTAATGGATCACCTAGGATGAGGAGAAGAGGGCAAGAGCCGCTGGTAATGTGTGTATGACAAGGGGGGGAGAGGGAAGGGGAGGGGTTTGAAAATGCAGACAATGGCCCTTGGAAACTGTAGTGGCACGGTGAGTCACTGGATGGGTCTTACACTGGGGCCTAGCCACCAATCCCTTACGGTTCATTTGTGTGTGCTGGGGCACTATGTTGGTTTAACATCAGGTCTGGAAATGTGAATGTGCAGATCTCTGAATCTTAGTATTTTGCAGTACTACAGGAGGAAATGCTTTTCAGTGTTGCACTGCAGGCAAAGTCAGCATCCTTGGGGTTTCCAGTTCAAATTTTTTGTCTGTACTTTTCTGTTTCTGTTGTGACAGTCTCTTCAAAACAAGTTAGTTTTGAGCATACCATGACAGTAATGAACCTCGTTCCTAAGTCAGGTGTATGGCGTATGATCTCAGTCTCTGAAATTTACTGCTAATGCTTGTCATAGTAATTGCTTAATACCAAAGCAAGCTCTTTCTGGAGTTCGTAAGATGCAACATGTATAAGCAATGTATAGGCATGGAAATTCTTTTTAAATCGAGCCTGTGGCACTGAAAACAATGGGAAATATTTCTGCAGCTTTCTGACATATTTTCTTAATCTCAGACTGTATTTCTTGGTACTTCAGGAACTTCTTCCTCTTCACAGAGTTCACAGAATAATCACTTGAAACTGACACCTCTATTATCAATGTCATTCTGGTGTTTTTCTCCTTTATCACTATGTCAGGTTTCCTTGCATCCAGCCTTTTAATCAGTTAGAATGTCCCAGGTGATCATAACCTCTTCATTCTTTGTTATTCTCTTATTGTCATGATGCCAGTGCTTATCTGACATAGGGATGTTGCAGCATTTGCAGAGTTTCCAATGAATGAGACATGCTACTTTATTGTGCCTTTCTGTATAGAAATGTTCTGCCATCAGAATTTCACAATCAATTACAAGATGAATAACCATTTTCAATTCTTTTCTACAGAATCTACATATATGTTAGTTTCCCAGTTTAATCAGGGTCTGTCTGTGTTGCTCATATGTAATCTAATAAGCAGCTCTGGCCCAAGGGTATCTGATGCCCTAAGCAAACCTTCAGCTATGTGTCCCACCCCCACACCTGATGTGGCTCAAGGTTCTACCCTCTCCATAGTGCAGCATATCCCCTTCTCTTCCCTTCCCCTACCCCCCAGGTGGTCAGCATCATTCCTTCCCTCCCCTTCTCCTATCCCCCCAGGTGGCCAGCGTCACCCCTCCCCTTCCCCTATCTCAGAGAGGGGGCCAGCATCAGCTTCACCTCTTCCTTCCCCTACATCCCCCAGGTGGCAACATCACCCCTTCCTCCCCGTGTTCATTATCTATTATTCCCCCTAAAGTGTCCATCCCTACTGCCGCCCCCCCCCCTTAAATATGCTGTCCTGCTCCACCAGAGATAGCTCAGCAAAAGTAAGAGCAGAGTGTCTACACGTGTCATGGCTTACCAGGTCACACCCCCTCTACTGCAAACTTCCTCTCAGAGGGGGCAAGATGCAGCAGGCAGTAGGGGTTAAAATAAGACAGTTTGTAAGATTGATGAGAGAAATGTAAACTGCATTGTTGGAAGATGTCTATTCTATGGATTGAAACCTTTAATAAAAAGTTAAAATGGAAAAGACTTGCCAACACGCTGCTCTTACTTTTGCTGAGTCAGCTCCAGTAGAGGTAGAGCAGCGGCATCAACGGCAAGGCACTCAAAGGCCTGCTGCTGCACTTCTGCCTTGTGGTCCAGTGCCATGTTGCCTCCCCCCAAGCCTGCTATCCTAGGCAGACACCTAGTCTGCCTAGTGGTAGGGCCATCCCTTCAAGTTAAATATTCTGCTATCATACACTTTATTGATCTCTTCCCTACACAGAAGCAATCCAACATAGTTTTTTTTCTTATGGAAAGTAAACTACATTGATTTTTAGGACCCAGGGACAGTTGCTGCTGTTTTAAGTACTGGACGTTTGTGCTTTTATGATACGTCAGATTTGTTAGATAGGTTCTGAAGTTACACAAATTTTGTGTATCAGATTTGGCGACACTGTTCTTCCAACTTCCTCGTCTGTGTGCTAATCAGGTTTGTGTCCCTGTGTCCTTATGAGTATAGTGAAAAAAGAAGCACAAGTTATTTTTCATCTCCCATGCTTAAAAAAAGGACAGAAATGGCATACTCTGCTAACATGCTCTGTGGCTGGCTGCAAAGGGTGTGGCTACTATGAAGGTGTGGGTATTGGTGGGGAGGGTCAGAGCCATAGACAGTCGCTCATTCTCTCCAAGAACGATCCAGTAGAAACCAGTAGCTGGACATCATACACTTAAAATAGTCATATAAAATTTAGCATTAAAGTTTGCTGTCACTTTAGTAACAGCTACACAACTTCCCTTCAGTGCCAACTGCCAGGTACATTATGAAGTAATACAAAATCCTACCAAGAGCATATTCGGAGCCAACTGGATAGCAAAACTGCCACACCATAAGAGCACTACCAGGATTGAAAACCGCACCAACCCTACCTATGAGACAGCAGCACTACAAAGTTGGCCCTGTATGCAAGTACTGGCACCTTTTTCTAGGAAAAAGCAACGAATAAACAAACATAACAGTGCAATAGATAAAATACGTGCATCACTGTAAATTCCTAAACAAGGTTTTCCCACATTACAGTATGACTATCAGCTAATGACAAAGTAAAACATTGGAAGGAAGGACACAGACATTTCTCACTCCATGGTGTATGCTAAACAAGTTAGTAACAATCCCTGCCACAGACACTCTTATCAATCATCTCTCATGAAATTCTTGCATTACTATGACAAAGTGCTCAGGAAAGACAAAGTTTAAGCAGCCTGTATAACATTCACTGAGATAAAAAATGAAACCGAATACAAAAAAACGGTATGGGATAAAACAGAGGATCCCTGAAGACAAGAGGAAGGTGTAATCTGCATGGAATGACAGTTCAGATCACAAACAGCAGCAGTATGACTGATCTGTACATCCAAGAATGCATTGGGGTAAGGGATTATTAGAGTTATCAACATTATTGGCACCCTTACATTTTAGGTATGTTGTGTACAATATCTTGAGAAATAATTGGAAATATTCCAACTCTATGTGATCATAATATTTTAATTGTATGTTCAAAGGTAAACAACAACAAAAAAAAGATGTCTGTGCAACATAGACGTAGTAATTTCTAAGAAAAAAAAAAACAAAATATGACTTGGGCAGGATTAATGGAACCTCTCAAATATTTGGCTGCACAACCCTTGGCAGTGATGACAACCTCCAAACGTTTCTTGTAGCCATCTATAAGTTTCGTACATCTGTCTGCTGGTAGTTTCTCCCACTCTTCAACTGTGATTTGTTCCAGTTATGAATTTTCCAGGATTCCTTTTACCAATGGCAGATTTCAGCTCTTTCCAAAGGTTCTCAATTAAACTGAGATCAGGACTCATTGCTGAAACAGTCCATTTTTATCTTTTTAACCTTTCTTTTGTACTTTTGGATGCATGTTTTGGGTCATTGTCCTGCTGGAGGACCCATGACTTGACACAGCCCTAGCTTTCTGACACTAGGTAGCACATTTCACTCCAAAATATCTTGGTAGTCCTCTGACTTCATGATTCCTTTAATACATTCCTTGCCTCCAGTTCCTGAGGCAGCAAAACAGCCCCATAACATTATGTTATCTCCACATATTTAATTGTAGGAAGGGTGGTGTTTTCCTTATAAGCTTCATTTCTTCGCCTGTAAATGTATTGCTGGTCTGCATTGTCAAAGAGCTTAAGTTTGGTATCATCTGTTCACAGAACATTTTCCCAGAACGATTGGTTTTTCAAGGTGGGTTTGGGCAAAGATGAGGCATGATTTTTATGTCCGTCTTTGAGCAATGGGGTCCTCCTTGGCCTTCGCCCATGAAGTCCTTCTTTGTTTAGTGCACAGTGTGTGGTGTGGGCTGAAGCCACCACTCCAGACAGCTCCAGGTCAGCCTTAAGCTCTTTGGATGTTGTATGTGGTGTTTTTCCAACAGTTTGTACTAACCTTCAAAGGCTTCTTGGATTAATTTTCCTCTTCCCACCATGTCCTGGGAGGTTCTTGGCAGTTCCATGGACAGAAAACTTCTTAATAATTTATTTTATTTTATTTAATATCTTTTCTATACCACGCTCTTTAAAATCAGTGCGGTTTACAGGCAAACAATAATCTGTACAGTGCGGTGGAAACCTGCACTGCACACTACAATGAACAAGTGGTGTAACTTGGGACTAACATGGGTAACTATGTACAGGCTGGGCAGTCAGGTCATAACTTCAGTATTGACCAGAGTTGCTTGGCAACTATTTACATGAATAGATAGCTATATACATGTTGCTATTATACAATTGTGCTAGTGGTGTTGCATCAGTGTGACGTGGGTGTGCAAGGGGCGCTGTCCTGGAGGATATAACATTGCAATAACATTGCAAACTATAGACAAAGGAATCCCAAGGTCTTTGGAGATGCCTTTGTACCCCTTTTGAAGTTTGATGTTTGGTGATACTGGCTTTTCTGATGGTCTCAGGCAGCTCTCTCATTTTCACCATTTGAAAATGGAACAGGGAGTGAATATGACCATTTTAAACATTAGAGCCATCATTCATTAGTTGATTCAAGTCATGTGAGTACTGAGAATTGATCACAGGTTTGTCTAATTTTACTGCAATGGGAAATGTGGTTCTTCTGTTCAAACTGATCTGAATTGTTTATAAGGGTGCCAATAATCATGTCCTGCAATGTCCCAGTGTTTATACTATTTCCTTTTTTAATTGGTCTTGTTTTGTTTTATTCTGTTATGTGTCAAATATGTGTGCATATATAGTCCAAAGCCATTTCACTGGGCCCTTTTGTTTTAGGAGATACTGGAAATTAAGTGGTTGAACTGCAAGGGTGCCAATAATGTTGACCACAAATGTACAAACCTAAACAGCAAGCAGCAGGGTGTGCTGCATGGAGCAAAGAACAGAACCTTAAACAGCAGTGGAATGGCTGCATCAGGCCTTCAAGAAAGCATTGGGTAGAACTGCATGGAGTGCTAGTTACAGCCATAAAATTCAGCCAATAAGACTTCCAAGAAGGTTGGAGTGACCTGCACAAAGGGACCATGCCTAAAGCCCTTCAATGCCTATGGGAAAGCCAGACCTTTTTCACCATGCCATCATTATCCTTGTTGGCTGTGGGGAATATTATCAAAACTTGGCAAGACAGAAAAGAGGGGCCTGGATGTAGGGCCGGATTTAATTTGCTGGAGCCAATAGGCAACAATGGGGGGGATAACAGGGGGGGGCTCTCTCCCTTCCCCTATCGGCTCTGCCACGATGTCCTGTTTAACGAGCAACCCGGCTCCTGAGCAGCAGCAGCAATGTCATTAATTAAATTCAGTCCAGGGCTGCCTAGGCCTTTCAGCGTCCCTTACTTTCCTCTCACAGGGCTTCCTGTTACCATAAAAACCCTGCAGGGAGGAAGGCGGGATGCTACAGGGCCTGGGAAGCCCTGGACTGAATTTAATTAATGTACTTGCTGCTGTCGCTTGGGAACCGGAATGCGCGTTAAACAGGACATCGTGGCAGAGCCGATCAGGCAGGGGAGCCAGAGCTGATCGGGCAACGTGATCAATGAGCTGAAGTATCAGGCTCAGACCGAGGCAATACTCCGGCACCTATCAAAATTTGGAACCGGAGGTAGTTGCCTCCATTGCCTATGCCTATATCCAAGCCTGCCTGGATGTTGGCTTAAGAACTGGTTTTGTAAAAAGCTAAATTGAAGACGGCATGGCCCTGAAATGGCCCTGGTAGAGGCCGTCACTTTGGTGAATTTTTAACATGCTTGGGATGGATAAAGAGGAAAGGAATGATGAAAGAGGATAAGCAAGACACATGGGGGATGGGAGACAGTGTTGGTTTGAATAAGAATTTTTATGTGCACCTACTCAACTGAACGCACCTCTACTGGGCAAACTGGATGGACTATTTTGGTTTTTTTTGTATCTGCTGTCATTCACAATGGAGATAATTTTATAATTGCAGAAAAACTAAGTGTCTTCTCTTTCCTGTGCAAACTTTGGATAAGTTTCAAAAACAAACTACACCCATACTTTTGTTTTGAAAATTACTCCAGGAAACATAAGAACCTACATTTACACATTCTCTTTCTGGATAAATGTATACAAACACACACACACACACACACTGTCCAAAGAAATGCAGAAATGCCAACCCCACCCCAACCTCACCCCTGGGAATACCACTGGCACGTACGAGCGCTATACACATAAGTTTACTGTATATCAGGTGAGAATTTTTATAAAAGCCCACTTCTGCATGTAAAGCACCACGGTATCAAGTTTTTTCACACGCACTGGCTAACACATTTCCTTTTGTATTGGCAGTTGCTTTATCAGTTCCCTGTGTAACTCAGTACATTCGCCAAACGCTCATTCCAGTGGTTAGTAATATCATGTTTTGTCTCGGGAGAGGTGCAAATGTATTGGTTTGGCAGCCACTGACCTCCTTTAGGGTGCTGTAAACACCCTACAAATCAACTGAAACAACCAAAGTTTCTCTTTATCCTCTCACCAGCAGTCCATCATAAACATGATTCAACTGCTTCACTTTTTGCCTCAGATTCACCTGTATTATTTGAAAGATGCTCATCGTAGAATTTCTTCTTTTGCTGGAGAACATCTTGAGGCCAATTTACTGTGTGGCCGTTTTCAAGGTGAAGTTTGCCGTGGATGCAAATTAACTCAACAGCAAACTTTACTTGCAAGATTTTGCTCTGGGGAAGTGATTGATATGTTTATCTTTAATGCGAAAATTAGTCTGCAGAGTCTTTTTTTGCATGTTGGTTTTCACTAAGAGGGTCATATACTAGCAATTTGCTGTTAACATTCATTGTCTACCACGGGGCCCATTTAACGCAATCCTCACCTAAGATGAGGATTTTGTCAGCTGAAGAGGTGACATTGACAGCACTGTTAAAGGAAGAGTAAAGTTCTTCTTCAACCTCATTTTAATGCGACTCTATCAGTGCATAAACATTCAGGAGCATAATAAACTACTGCTTGGTAAGGGGTCTTCTGACACCCATTAGATCTGACAGATGTTTTGGTAACAATCTTAGCTTGTCAGTAAGATTATTCCCGATGGTAAATTCTCCTCAAGCATTCCTTCTTTCACCAGGGTTTTCCCAGACCAAAAGCTGGTTTGAGTTCTCTCAAATTCATCCCTGCTTCTCCACTCTAGTTTCTTGTACAACTGCTGTACATATTGAAATAGTAACTCATTGGTTACAAATGCAGCCCCTCTTTCTAAAAAAAAAACAAAAAAAACCCAAACATATACAGAAATCAATGCTGACTCCTGGCAACCTAGCAGCTTCTGTGATTTCTTGACAGTGTGACCGAAAATAGATTGCCCGAGGCAATGGAGGGTTAAGTGACTTGCCCAAAGCCAGTGGGAGCGCTTGCCCAGCTAGTGGGAGTGCTCTAAGCATTAGGCTACTCCTCCACTCCTACAGAAATGGATATGGCCAAATAAGAGGTGCACACTGTTTATTCTAAAAAAGATATGACGATATAATAAAATACATTTGGACATAAAAATGAAGACCTGGATTCAAGACAAAAGAGAATGCAACAGAATCAAGAAATGTTTGTATTCTGAAGGAACTTGCTTATAGTACTGCTTTCAAGATAACTAGCACCAAAAGGCACCTTCAAAGCTACCTCCCGTACACACAAAGCCCAATTCAGGTAGGGGCACATCTGGCCTGCCAGGATGGCCCCAAGCAAAATGTGCCTGTTTGGACCCTATTCTGGATCGCAGGAACAAAACGTTCCTGCGGTAAGCAGAATCGGGCCAGAGGAAGGCCCGGCGTGCCCCTGCCGCCTGTGGAGACGTCCTCCCTGCAGGCATCTCCGACTCCCACAGCTTCAGCTCCCCTTTTCCCTACTGCCTGACCCATGGCTGGCCTGCTGTGGCCTGGATCGGGCAGCAGAGACCCCCTGCAACCGGCCCCGGGTGAGGATCCCTGGGCCCAATCGCCAGCTTTGTACTCCATCTTGGAGATGGAATAAGCAGCATGTCCCCACGGGCCTGGAAGGACGTACAGGGTTGTGACCTGAATCGGCCCTTTACGTCCTGCCAGGCTGGCCCGTCCCCACTCCACCCCAATCTTGATGCTCAGGACAGAATTGGGCCCACAGACACCACAATTCCATACACACATACCCCACCATCACCCCCCCCCACACACACACACACACACACACCTCTACCCACACCTTTCAAACACCATTACATACACACCTCTACACATATCCCCCAGTCACAACTGTACATACACAGACTCCACAGGCATATGAGCTACAATCACACCCCACATCCCTGCCACCATGTCTCCCATAAACACATACACAGCCCTTTCCCCCAAAAATACAAACTCTATGCCTTCCTTTACAGACACAACCCTGTCACATATTACCTTCTTCCAACTCGCATACCCACAGAATCCCCATCCATACACACGAGCCTATCCTTACAATACTCTGTCACACATTTGCATTCATACCTCTAACATATATAAAAGACTTTCGAAAAATGCTCAAAAATCATACTCCATATAGAACACTTTGGTGACATTACATAACCTCGACCACAGGACTCAATATGGTGGAGTGGAGGAGTGGCCTAGTGGAGTGGAGGAGTGGCCTAGTGGTTGGGGCAAGGTACTTCAGGTCAGAAGGTCGGGGGTTCAAATCCCACTAGAGGACAGCAACCTTGGGCCGGAAGGACTGGGGTTTCTAGTCCCACAGGTGCTCCTTGTGGTCTTGGGCAAGCCACTTAACCCTCCATAGCCCATGTTCCCTGTAAAATAGTTATCACCAAGTTATAATGTCCTGTTCAATGTAATTTCAGTTTGTTCAATGTAAACTGCACTGATGCAGAATAGCGCAGTATATAAGAGAATGTAAATAAATAAATAAATAAAATACTAGCTCCTTAACTGCCCCCGTTCTCCCGCTCCTCCTTCCTCCCCCATCCCTAGCTCGATATCCCACCCAGCTCCCATGATGAATCCGTTTTTCTACCTGTGAATAGCTCATGTTGTATATAGCACACTTTGTAAATAGTTATGTTGCTATATTCTCCACTTGATCACATTGTAAAAATCCCTACTACTGACCACCTGCATGACCCACCGCCCTTTTGTGATGTAACAAGTCTATTTGTATTGTAAACCACTTTGATTTTAGGAAAAGACGGTATAGAAATCCTTTTAAATAAATAAAATATACACATAGCCATACCCTTCAGACACTCCCATCCAACCTAGCTATCTCCACACAACACACACACACATACTATCCCCACACACTGTCCTTCGCAACCATATCTGCTACCTGCAAGAAACGACTCACCTCTACCCCCTCCCACAACTACTGTTCACAACTTTTACACCCCACATAATTCCCTACCCACGCAAAAGCACATAACTCCAATACATCCATTCCACAAATGTACCCCCTCCCACACATACTACACATAACCTCATACCGTCATATTCAACATGCATCTCTATCATACACTCCTCCTACCCACCCACGCACACACATGCATACTACATACAAACAACCCTACACATAGCCCACCTATACCTCCTCATACACCTTGAACATGACCCGCTCACCCATACTCCTTGTACATATCAATGTTGAAAAACAATTCCAAAGCTACACCTCTATTTGATTTCCCTACCTGTTATTTCTTTATAAGACTCATGAAATCACTCTAACATTCACTAGTTGATGTATTTACATTCCAGGAAGGGGGCAGGGGCAAAAGTAGACCTTACTAACCTGTGTTTTAAACCTGCCTGCTCTTCAATCAGAACCATAAAAAAAAAAAAATCAGTAATTAAGTTAGGAGAAGATTTGATCCGAATGTCAGATCTGACTCAGATAACAAGTAAAAAGTATGACAGTACAAATATATCATTGTGCATTACATTGTAATGTGCCAGTCAACACCTGCTTCTGTGTATTAAATCCTAAGGGACTGCAATTATGGTTTCTATGAACAAAGTACAGCATAACCCACATTAGAGGACCATGGTAACATATACAGTACATAGTAACATAGTAAATGATAGCAGAGAAAGACCAGCACAGCTCATCCAGTCTGCCTAGCAAGGTACTTTACTTTGGGTTTTAACTGCTGATCCATCCATGTTATCCCCATTCTGAGAACATAAGATTTACTATAGCGGATCACAACAAAGGTACATCAAGTCCAGTATCCGGTTTCCAACAGACGCCAATCCAGGTCACAAGTACCTGGCAGGATCCCAAAAGGTGGGCATGTAAAGTGACATTTTACTTAACAGTTAATGTCCTTTCATTGAGTCCTCCTAGATCAGTCCAGACAAGTGGTTTGTGTTCCCACACCAACAGATTAGTGGAAACAAAGAACAGTCAAGGTTTCAAGGACATCACTCCTATGCCTATATTTGCCTCAGTCACCAGAAGTCTCTTCAGTATTCATCCCAAAGCATATGGGAGAAATACGACAAGCCTCACACAACCTCAATCACAGGAAACAATGAGTAATCTACAGTGGAGTACAGGAAAGCATCAACAGAAAGCTGTCAGGAGAAGATGAACCTGCAGAGCCATGCATAAAAATCATAGCAGACCCAAAGTACTGCAGCAAAAGAACAGAGCAATTCAGTTTCAGGGGTGGGCAGGACTCAAGGAAAGAACATTAACTGGTAAGTAAAATGTCACCTTCAATATCGTCCTGCTGGACCAGTCCAGACAAGTGGGATATACCAAAGCTACAACTCCACTGGGCAGGAAGAAGACAAAGAAGCATGCAAACCCCTTGAGCTAAAGGCCGGTAATGCTTGACAAAAGTGGATAGTGATGTCAATGTTGCTGCCCGACAAATGTCTGCAGGGGCTACCGACATTCCACCCCACCCACGAGGACATCTGTGCTCAGGTAGAATGGGCGCGCAAACCCTCTAGAATCGGCTGGTTCCGCAACAGATATGCCAAGGCAATGGCCTCCTTAAACCAGCGCCCCGAAGTCAACTTAGCCGCCACATCATCCTTGTGCGGGCCAGCAAACAGCACAAAAAGATGGTCGGACTTATGAAAGGAATTTCTAACCTCCAAATACCAAAGAAGCACCCTCTGGACGTCCACAAGGCAAAGATACTTATCCTTCCTCAGATACTGCCACTTAGAGAAGGAGAGCAGGCAGATCCCCTGATTCACATGAAAGGAAGAAAGCACCTTAGGCAAGAAGGAAGGCACAAGTTGAATGGAAACTGCCTCCATTGAAAAGAACAGATAAGGATCTTGGCAAGACAGAGCCTGCAGCTCGGAAATCCACCTTGCGCAACCAAGAAGACTGTCTTGAGCTTCAATTCCTTCAAAGTAGTGTGTTTCAATGGCTCACAAGAGTGCCACCATCAGGGCCCTGAGCACTAAACACAGAACCCAGAAAGGGACCACAGACAGGAGGGGAGGACACAAATGCCAGACCCCCTGGAGAATGTGTGAGATGTCTAGGTGCAAAGCTACAGGCTTACCAGCCGCCAGACCTCAGAAAAAGGCCAAAGCTGCCAGCTTAACTTTCAGGGAGCTAAAGGAAAGGCCCCTTTCCAGACCACCCTGTAGAAAGGCCAAAAGAGATAGCACGTTGGCCACCTTTGGAGCCAACTGCTGAGCGCTGCACCATCGCTCAAAGAGGCACCAGATCCGCACATATGCTAGCTTAGTAGACCTCCTGTCTGCATCTTACATTTTACAAACGTAAAACTAAGATGCAGACAGCAGTCCAGCAGCGGGATGGGGGCTTTCCAGTCTTTTGCATTGAGTGTCACATGTATGATTTTCTCCCAGTTGGTGAGAGGTCTTACGTGTGCACTAGGTGCAAGGAGCTCTTTGCTCTCAGGGAACGAGTCGGTTCTCTAGAGGCTAAAGTAGCAGACTTGGAAAGCATAAGACAGACAGAGAGGTACATAGACGAGACCTACAGGGATATAGTCCTGAAGTCCCACCTCCAGTCCGGCAGCATCCCTGTTGCCATGGAGGAGAGAGGTCACGTGACAGGAGAGCATCACCCTGGTGTGGCAGGAAGTGATCCTGTAACTAGGACCTGTCCTCCAGGTGATGTAAAACCCTCTCGCACCGAGGACGTTTCTCCAGGGCCATGTGCCCATGAGGGAAGGGTTAGGACAGCAGTTATAGTTGGTGATTCGATCGTTAGGCATGTAGATAGCTGGGTGGCTGGTGGACGTGAGGATCACCAGGTAACATGCCTGCCTGGTGCGAAAGTAGCGGACCTCACGCGCCACCTAGATAAGGTCTTAGATAGTGCCGGGGAGGAGTCTGCTGTCTTGGTACATGTCGGTACCAATGACATAGGAAAATGTGGTAGGGAGGTTCTGGAGGCTAAATTTAGGCTTTTAGGTAGGAAGTTGAAATCCAGAACTTCCAGGGTAGCATTCTCCGAAATGCTTCCTGTTCCACACGCAGGACCCAAAAGGCAGGCAGAGCTCCGGAGTCTCAATGCGTGGATGAGACAATGGTGCAGAGATGAGGGTTTTGGATTTGTTAGGAACTGGGGAACATTCTGGGGAAAGGAGCGGCTCTTCCGAAGGGATGGGCTTCACCTTAACCGGGATGGAACCAGGCTGCTGACATTAACCTTTAAAAAGGAGATAGAGCAGCTTTTAAACTAGATATTAGGGGGAAAATGACAGTCACCCAAGAGCGGGTGGTTCGGAAGATTGTATCTTTGAAGGATACTACCAAAAGCAGAGAGGTTCCACAAAAGAGTAAAGTAGCCCAAATGCCCTCAAGTATGGAGCAGACAGAGCTTAAAGATCCCAAATTACCCATGTCTAACAATAGCCAAATTAATATGAATAAAATACATTCTCTAAAATGCTTGTATGCAAATGCTAGAAGTCTAAAAAATAAGATGGGAGAGTTACAATATATAGCACTAAATGAAAGGTTAGATATGAATGGAATATCAGAGACATGGTGGAAGGAGGACAACCAGTGGGACACTGTGATACCTGGGTATAAACTATATCGAAATGATAGAGCTGATCAAATTGGTGGAGGGGTTGCTCTCTATGTTAGAGAGGGCATTGAGTCAGAAAGGATTAAAGTTTTGTAGGAAACAAAATCTGCTGTAGAATCTATATGGATTGAAATTCCATGTAAAAGGGGGAAGGCAATGGCAGTGGGGGTGTACTATCGAGCGCCTGGCCAGAATGACCAAATGGATGATGAAATGCTCAAAGAAATCAAGGAAGCTAACAAAAGTTACAGCGCAGTAATAATAATGGGTGATTTCAACTACCCCGGTATCGACTGGGTCAGTGTCACGTCAGGACATGCTCGGGAGATAAAGTTTCCAGATGAAATAAATGACTGCTTCTTGGAGCAGCTGGTTCATGAACCGACCAGAGGGGAAGCCATATTAGACCTAGTCCTTAGTGGAACACCAGATCTGGTGCAAGAGATAAGGTTGTTGGGGCCACTTGGCAATAGTGATCATAGCATGATTGCCTTTGATTTAATTAGTGGAGGAGGGATAGTAAGGAAATCCACAGTACTACCTTTTAACTTTCGAAAGGGAGACTATGATAAAATGAGGAAAACAGTTAAGAAAAAACTAAAAGGAGCAGTTGCAAAGGTTAAAGACGTACATCAGGCTTGGCTGTTGTTGAAAAATACTATCTTGGAAGCCCAGAACAGCTGTATTCCACGCTTTAAGAAAAGTGGAAGGAAGTCCAAAAAACTGCCAGCATGGTTTAAAGGTGAGGTCAGAGAGGCTTTTGTTGCCAAAAAAGCATCTTTCAGGAAATGGAAAAAAGAGCCAAACGACGAAACCTGGAAACAGCACAAGCACTGGCAAGTAAAATGCAAGGCATTGATAAGGCAGGCAAAGGGAGAATTTGAGAAGAAGCTTGCTGCGGAAGCAAAAACGCTAAGTAAAGACCTTTTCAAGTACATTCGTAGCAAAAAACCTGTGAGAGAGTCAGTTGGTCCATTAGATGATAAAGGGGTTAAAGGAGCACTAAGAGGCGACAAGGCAATAGAGGAGAGACTGAATGAATTCTTTGCTTCAGTCTTTACTGAGGAAGATGTAGGGATGCTACCCATGACTGAAGTGGTATTTAAAGGTGCGGAAGAAATGAAGGAAATATCGATACATTGGGAAGATGTATTACAACTATTAGATAAACTGAAGAGTAGCAAATCACCTGGGCCGGATAGTATACATCCAAGGGTGTTGAAAGAACTGAAATATGAGATTGCAGACCTGCTATTAGTGATCTGTGAACTATCATTAAAATCATCTCTAATACCTGAAGATTGGTGGATCACCAATGTAACACCAATTTTTAAAAAGGGTTCCAGGGGTGATCCGGGAAACTACAGACCGGTGAGCCTGACATCAGTACCGCGAAAAATGGTAGAAACCATCATAAAAAATAAAATTATTCAGCATGTAGATAGTCATGACCTAATGGGAGTCAGCCAACATGGCTTTAGACAAGGAAGATCTTGTCTTACTAATCTGTTATGTTTTTTTGAAGGAGTGAATAATCAGGTGGACAAAGGTGAGTCGGTTGATATTGTGTATCTGGACTTTCAGAAAGCCTTTGACAAGGTCCCTCATCAGAGACTTCTGGCAAAACTAGAGTCATGGGATAGGAGACAGTGTACTATTGTGGATCAGGAACTGGTTAAAAGATAGAAAGCAGAGGGTAGGGCTAAATGGCCAATTTTCCCAATGGAGAAAGGTGAATAGTGGTGTACCCCAGGGATCTGTGCTGGGTCCGCTGCTTTTTGACGTATTCATAAATGACCTGGAAAGTGGAATAACGAGTGAGGTTATCAAATTTGCAGATGACACAAAACTATTTAAAGTTGTTAAAACCCAAGAGGATTGTGGAAAATTGCAAGAGGATCTTGATAAATTGGAAGACTGCGCATCAAAATGGCAGATGAAATTTAATGTGGACAAGTGCAAGGTTATGCACCTAGGGAAGAACAACCCAAACTATGGTTACACGATGCAAGGTTCCACATTAGGAACCACCACCCAGGAAAAAGATTTAGGCGTCATTATGGATACCATGTTAAAACCCTCGGCCCAGTGTGCAGCAGCGGCCAAGAGAGCAAATAAGATGCTAGGTATGATAAGGAAAGGAATGGAAAATAAAACAAAAGATATTATAATGCCTCTATATCGTTCCATGGTGAGACCGCACCTTGAATATTGTGTGCAATTCTGGTCGCTGTAGCTTTAAAAGGATATAGCGATTTTAGAAAAGGTTCAGAGAAGAGCCACCAAAATGGTAAAGGGGATGGAAGGATACTCCTATGAAGAAAGGCTAGAAAGGTTAGGGCTCTTTAACCTGGAAAAGAGACGGCTGAGGGGAGATATGATAGAAGTCTATAAATTAATGAACGGAGTGGAACGGGTAAACGTAGATCGATTGTTTACCTTATCAGAATATAGAAAGACTAGGGGACATGCAATGAAGCTACAGGGTAAACTATTTAAGACTAATAAAAGAAAATATTTTTTCACTCAACGTGTAATCAAACTCTGGAATTTGTTACCGGAGGATGTAGTAAAGGCTGTTAGTGTAGCTGGGTTTAAAAAAGGTTTGGACAAGTTCCTGGAGGAAAGGTCCATAAACCATTATTAAGAAGGGACCCAGGATATCAATGCTTGAACCAATACAAGCACTGTGGAACCTGTGTCCCTTGGGGAAACTGATAGGTACATATGACCATATTGGCCACTGTTGGAAACAGAATACTGGGCTTGATGGACCTTGGTCTGACCCAGTATGGCATATCTTATGTTCTTATGTTCTGTGGCTCTGAGTAGAGTGGAGACCACCGCTGGAGAGCCCTTACACACTAGCTGTCTCCTTTCAAGAGCCAAACCATAAGAGAGAAGGGACCCGGTTGCTCCAGGACAAATTGGTCCCTGCCGCAATAGGCCCAGAGGCAGAGGCAACTTTAGAGGAGGCACCTGCAGGAGATGCATCAGGTCTCTGAACTATGCTCTCCTCAGTCAGTCTGGTGCCACCAGAATCCTGTCTGGGTGGCGTTCTATTTGCTGAATCACACGCCCCTCCAGGGGTCAGGAAGGAAACACATACAGTCGGTGCTAACTTGGCCAAAGCTGAGTCAGGGCATCAACGCCCTCAGACCCCGTCTCCATGTGACGACTGAAGAAGTGGCACACCTGACACTGGAGTGAGTTGCCAACAGATCTATCTCAGAGTGACCCAGGTGGCAAAGAGACAACTAAAACACCTCTTGACTCAACTCCCACTCTCCTGGAACCAAAGAGTGCAAGTTGAAAAAAATCTGTTTCCATAGTATCCACCTCAGCAATGCCCAGAGCTGACAGGTTCTTTAACGCCCAGGCAAACAAGAAAGCCATTTCCAGAGCTACCCCAGCACTTCTCATGCTGCCTTGCTGACTGACATAAGTCACAGCCATGGCATTGTTCGAAAACACTAACTGCCTGGCTCTTGAACAGGTGCCAGAAACGCAGGAGATCCAACCTGACAGCCCTTGCCTCTAGGCGATTGATGGAAACACCACTTCTCTATGGTTCCAACGGTCCTTGGCCATACGTTCTGGGCAATGGGCTCCCCAGCCCAAGATACTGGCATCTATCATCAGAAGGATCCAGGAGAAATTGTCCAGTGGCACGCCTTTCCTTAGATGATAGGGCTGCTGCCACCACCACAGACGAAACAGATGGAGTATCTGCCCTGGCCCTGCTTGTCCAGGACAGGCATCACCATCTTTATGCAAAGCAACTTGTCCAAGTGGTCTGCACAGTGGCACTTTTGATCGCAGATCCACAAGGGGAGATGACAAAAGCATTTGGAATCGGTTCTTTACATTCCAGAACATATCCAAATTGAATGGTGTCTAGCACCCAGCAATCTTTGGTAACCTGGGCCTATTCTTGAAAGAAAAGGTGAAGCCTGCCTCCAACCGGAAGAATGAGGGAATGGGCCCCCAAACCTTCAATGAACAACCCGAGAGGATGCTCCACTGGAGGAGACAGAGTACCTTGGCCCACGTGCTCCATAATATTTACCTCAGAAAATTCCAAGTTATCATTGTCCCTGTTTAATGTACATTACCAAGTTTAAGTTACAATGTAAACCACTTTGATTGAAATGATAAAACGGTATTTAAAAACCTGTTAAATAAATAAATAAATAAAATGAAAGGAGCGAGAATGAGCCCGAATTCCAGAAGCAGAGGGGAAGAAAGGTTTTCCAGGATGGTAACAACGAAATTCCCCAGACCCCCAGGGATTTTGCCAGCCCACCCTTGGTGGACAGGTGAAGGCCAACGAGAAAGAGGCACCAGCCTGCTTCACCGTTTTAATATGCATATTTTGAACCCATTTTTGGACAAATCCTGGGTCGCTATAGTACCTAAAAATTGTAACCTAGCCCCTGGGAGTTTCCCCAAATGAACAAGAAATGCAGAGAACTACAGCACTCAGCAGCAGCTATTGGCAGTGTTTACGGCTCGTGCCTGAATCAGCCATGCTCTCCCCCTTTCCCCAGTGTACAGTTCACATACATGTGTGTTAATCGTGTATGTTCCATTACTTCTGGGTTTGCAGCGTTACAAAAGTAGCTTTATTTGACAAGTTTGGCCCAGCTGTGGGACATTATGGGGCCTCAGGGGATACTATCTCCATGTTGCTTGATGCTTCCCTAAGCCAAACACGGGCCCACCGGAGACATCTCCCCGATGGCCTAATCGCAGCAATCCCAAATTCCTGGCAGCTACCCCTCCAACCTTAAGCAACACTATCCTGCCAGAATGTTTCCATCTTAAAAAAAACAACAGAGTAGAATGATCCCCCAAAGGTTCCCTAAATGCTTACAAAATTGCAGCAGCCCAGGTAAAATCTTTCATCCTGTTACATATGAGAGAGAGAGAGAGAGAGAGAGAAAGACACTGTAAAAGGCTGTCAAGAGGGCTTTGAGAGAGAGAGAGAGACTGGTGAAGGCAATGAAAGAGGCTTTGAGAGAGACACTGTATGATGGCTGGGGTGGTGTTATGAGAGAGAAAGTGAGAGACTTGGTGATTGGGGGGGGGGCTATGATGGATTTTTTTGCTTCATATATTACCAGGTTATGGTGATATATGTAACAAAAAAGGAAGTTGCCCGAGGTGTAGCAATTAAGGGTCACCAATATTCTGCTGACAATGTACTCAATGGGGTCAGTTTGGGGGCAGGGAGGGGGGAGTAGGAGAAGAGTTGCTGCCTTCTGTTGGCACTGTGTATTGGCACATTAAGGGCCTGACTTATTAAGCTCTCTTTCCCCATAGAAAATGGGAAAACAGTAAATCAAGACCTTAAAAGAGGAGCTGCGATACATTTTTTTGGGGAGGCACTGTGACAGATGTCTTAGCGGCCAGCTCCTAAATTTTTAAGTTGGCTCCTAGATTTCAAGAAAATCTGTCGAGGCCTGTTATGAAGTATAAGAGTACTTTATAAAATAGGAGCGTAAATGGACAAAAATGTATGTTAAATGAGGCACAAGCACTTACATCTGCTCTATGACAGGTGTGAATGCTGACGCCTAGATTTTTCAAGGACACGTGTAATTTATTTATTTAGACAATTTTGTAAACCACCTTATCCTTCAATCAAAGTGGTTACAACACAATTGGGGTCTACATTTAACAGGAGGGGATACGACTCACAAACATAAATACTATGTGCTTATAAGTCTAAATCGGGATGGGTAGTTCGGGCCAAGTGGTGTTAGTAGATGTTGGGCCACTTGGGTGGTATCTAGTGTTTGGCAACTTAAGGTGGTTGCTCATAGGCCTCGGTAAAGAGCAGGGTCTTGAGTGCCTTGCGGAAGTCTTTGATGTCGTTCAGGGTCCTTAAGTCCATAGGGAGGGAGTTCCACAGTGCAGGAGCTAGTAGCAAGGGTGCTCTCTTAGATGTTGCTTGCTTAGTCTTGTGATAACCTGCGGATGTGCTGATCCTGTTGCCACTGTTGGTTCTTCTTGGTCTGTTGCTGGCATCTCTGGTTATTATATCCTGGAGCGCATCTGCCGAGCGGTGGTAGAGGATTCTGAAGATGTTCAGGATTGTTTTGAAATTTGTCCTTGCAATTACTGGGAGCCAATGTAGCTGTTGTAAGATGGGGGGTGATGTGTTCAGATCTTGAGGTGCCCGTGATGATGCGTGCTGCAGTGTTCTGCACCATTTGAAGTGGGTGAATAGTCTGCTGGGGGAGGCCTTGGTATAATGAGTTTCCATAGTCAAGCAGTGGAGTGATGACTGCTTGGCAAACTGTGTGGAAGTGGTCTTGGTTAAGGATTGGTTTGAGCTTTCTGATGATCCTTAATCAGTGGTAGGCTCTTGCTGCAGTTTTAGCAATGTAAGATTTTAGGTTCAGAGCTCTGTCCAGGGTAACGCCCAGGTACTTCACTTCATCCTTGACTGTTATAGCCTTGTTTGGAATGCTGATTGTTTGTGGCGGAATGAAAGTGGAGTCTCTAGTGATGAACATAGCCTCTGTTTTATCAAAGTTGACCATCAGTTTGTTAGTGGTGAGTCAGGTGCTCATGTCTTCAAGGCATCTTGTCATTGTTGTCATGTCAGGTGATTGTAGGTTGATTGGGGCATATACCATGATATCGTCAGCATAGAGGTGGTAATGTAGCTTGTGGCGTTTGATGACGTTGCATATGGGTTGAATGTAAACATTAAAGAGTATAGGTGATAGTGCTGAACCCTGTGGTATTCCTTGCATAACGGGGAACTGTAGTGATTTCTTTTGAGCACATTTGACTTGCTGCGTCCGGTCTTTCAAGTAGGAGGTAAACCATTTTAGGGTGTTCTTACTTATTCCGATCTGCTGTAGGTGTTGCAGCATTATGGTATGGGACACTGTGTCAAAAGCCGCTGAGATGTCCATGAACACTAGCAGGAATCCATTCTTTATGTTATCTATGCCTTTTAGGAGATTGTCGAAGAGGGAGGTGAGCAGAGTTTCCACATGGTGCTGCGGTTTAAAGCCATGCTGATGGGTGTCTAGTGGGGTGTCTAATGGGGCATTCAAATCTATGTAGTTCTGTAGTTGGTATTTTATAACTTATGTGCATAACTTTGTGCTCCACTCCTGCTCAAGCTTCACCCCAGTGCACACCCATAGGAGATGTACATGCCATCGGCCCAACACATGTACTTTCAGAATAGTGAGACTATTTTATGCATCTAAGTAGTCATACGTACACATGTAAATCACTAAAATACCATGATATACACACAAATGCAAACATAAATCTAAGCGGCCCTTATAAAATGACCTTCCAGATGTGTAAATCTATTGTTGAATTGCCTAAACTTCTATGAAGTTCCTTAAATAATTATCAGATAGCTAAATATTTGCATCTTTATACAGTGCCTTGTGAAAGCGTAGTTACTCACCTGTAACAGGTGTTCTCCAGGAGCAGCAGGAATCAGTCCTCACTTATGGGTGACGTCGGCGCCGACGGAGCCCTCGCGGAGCAATTTTCCCCAGCTTTCAAAGAAAGCCTTTGGGAATTGCAGCGCGCATGCGCAGTCGTCTTCCCGCCCGAGGGTGCCATCTTAGCCAGTCAGATGACATAGCTAAAAAAGACAGCATAAAAATTTGCAAAAAGAACATAAGCAGACGATTGCAACTCCAAGGGGAGGAGGGAGGGTAGTGAGGACTGATTCCTGCTGCTCCTGGAGAACACCTGTTACAGGTGAGTAACTACGCTTTCTCCAGGACCAAGCAGGAAGTCAGTCCTCACTTATGGGACTCCCAAGCTCAAGGCTACCGGAGACCCTAAGCACAAAAATGAGCTCCCTCTAGCTCAGCAGCACAGAAGGATAGAATCTTCGCTGAATTATCACCCACCGGTAGCCCACATCCGGGATGGAGGGTAGGAGTTGCTCAGACCTCAAAGAGATTACGGAGGACTGCCTGTCCGAAAGCACTGTCCCTACGGGACTCCCTCTCGAGACAGTAATGGACCGCAAAAGTCTGGCTCGAAGACCAAGTAGCGGCCCGGCAGATGTCTGCCAGCGGAACAGAGCGGAGGTAAGCCACTGACGTGGCCTTTGCCCGAACGCAATGAGCCGTGACTCGACTTTCTAAGGAGAGTCCGGCTGCCCCATAAGCCCAAGAGATACAGTCCGCAACCCAGATGGACAGAGTACGCTTGGAGACCGGGAGCCCCAATTTATTGGGGTCAAAAGACACAAAAAGCTGAGCAGCTTTACGGTGCTCCCGCGTACGGTCAAGGTAGAAGTTCAATGCCCTTCTACAGTCCAGGGTATGGAGGACCGTTTCAGCTCGGCTGGAGTGTGGTCTGGGAAAGAAGGTTGGAAGTACCACCTCCTGATTGATGTGAAAAGGGGAGACCACTTTAGGCAGAAATTTTGGGTGAGTCCGTAGGACTACCCTATTCTTGTAGAACCTAGTGTAAGGGGGATCAGACACGAGGGCCTGCAATTCACTTACGCGCCTAGCGGAAGTGAGGGCTATCAAGAACAGTGTTTTCCAAGACAGAAAACGGAGAGAACAGGTAGCCATAGGTTCAAAAGGCGGACAGGTGATCCGCTGCAAAACCACATTCAGGTCCCAGTCAGGCGCTGGCGGGCGCAGAGGTGGTTTAAGTAGAAGGAGACCTCGGAGAAACCTCGCTACGAGAGGGTCATTGGAGAGAGGTCTGCCGTCCACTGGCACATGATGTGCTGAAAGAGCACTGAGGTGAACTTTGACGGAGTTGGACTTAAGTCCCAGATTGGAGAGGTGCAGCAAGTACTGCAAGATCACCGACACCGGGCAGGAGAAGGGATCCTGAGACTGTTGGGTACACCAGACTGCAAAGCGACGCCATTTAAGGGCGTAGCATTTGCGGGTAGAAGGCCGTCGCGAAGCTAAGACGACCTCCTCCACCTCCACCGGCAGGAGAAGGGGAGCAAGGACTACCCTCTCAGCAGCCAGGCCATAAGGTTGAGAGACCTGAGGTTGGGGTGCAGAAGGGACCCCTGATCCTGAGTGAGGAGATCCGGTTGTATCCCCAGAGGGATTGGACCCTCCACCGCCAGTTGCAGCAGGAGCGGAAACCACGGCTGCCTGGGCCAGCGAGGGGCCACCAGGATCAGGAAGGCTTTGTCTCGGAGAACCTTGAAAAGAGTCCGAGAGACCAGCGGGATGGGAGGGAAAGCGTACAGAAGGCTCCCCGACCACGAGATCAGAAAGGCGTCCGCCGCAACCCGAAGGGGGTGTGGCTGACGAGAGCAGAAGCGAGGAAGCTGCCGGTTGTGAGGACTGGCAAAGAGATCCACCGTGGGGAGACCCCACTTGAGGAAGAGCTTCTGAACTACCAAGGGATCCAGACGCCACTCGTGCGGCTGGAGGACCCTGCTGAGTTTGTCTGCAAGGCAATTTTCTTGGCCCGGGAGATAAACTGCCTTGAGGAGAATGCCGTGACTGACGGCCCAAGAGCAGAGCTTCTGTGCCTCCCGGCAGAGGAGGAAGGAGCCCGTGCCCCCCTGCTTGTTCACGTAGAACATGGCAACTTGATTGTCCGTCTGGACAAGGACGGACTGTTGGGAAGTCAGGTGGGAGAAGGCCTTGAGAGCTAGGCGGATCGCCCTGAGCTCCAGGAAGTTGATCTGCTGAGCAGACTCCCACGTGGTCCAGAGGCCCTGAGTACGTGCCTCTTGGCAATGTGCTCCCCAGCCCAGGAGGGATGCATCGGTGGTCAGCACCCGGGTCGGCTGAGGTGACTGGAAAGGCATTCCGAATATCAGGTTCGGCTGCCGGAGCCACCACCGGAGAGACGAGAGCAGCGGCTCGGAGACGCGCACTAGGTCTGCCAGGCCGCCTGTGGCTTGTCGCCACTGCTGGCGGAGACACCATTGAGCAGACTGCATGTTCAGGCGGGCATTGGGGGTCACATGGACGGTGGAAGCCATATGGCCGAGCAGTCTCAGGAAGCGCCTGGCGGAGACCAGGGGCTGGCTGCGAAAGCGGTCGGCTAGGTCCATGAGCCGTTGAGCCCTGTCGAGCGGTAGGTACGCTCGTGCCCGAGGAGTGTGCAGCCTTGCGCCGATGAACTCGAGATCCTGTGAGGGGAGCAAAGTGGACTTTGCGAAGTTTATGACAAAGCCCAAGTGCTGCAGCAGAGTCACCGTGCGGCACGTGGCGTTGGTGACCTCCTGAGCGGACGCTGCTCTGATGAGCCAGTCGTCGAGGTACGGAAAGACATAGAGGCCGTGAAGCCGGAGATGGGCCGCCACGACCGCGAGACATTTTGTGAAGACTCGCGGTGCGGAGGATAGGCCAAAGAGCAGTACTCTGTACTGGTAATGATTTCCTGCCACCACAAACCTTAGGTATTGGCGGTGGCTTGGGTGGATGAGGATGTGCGTGTAGGCATCCTTTAGATCCAAGGAGCATAGCCAATCTCCCTGCTGGAGGTAGGGCAGAAGGATTCCAAGGGTAAGCATTTTGAACTTCTCCCGCACAAGGAACTTGTTGAGGTTGCGCAAGTCCAGGATGGGTCTGAGGCCCCCTGTTCTCTTTGGTATCAGAAAATACCTTGAATAAAAGCCTTGACCTCTCAGGTGGTGGGGCACCGGTTCCACCGCCTGTTCCTGCAGAAGACCTGCTAACTCCTGAAGGAGCAACTCCCTGTGCAGAGGGGGGCGCGAAGGCTCTCCCGGAAAATAGGAGGGAGGGACCTGATGGAAGTGGAGAAGGTAGCCCTCTCGCACGACCTGAAGCACCCAGGCATCTGCGGTGATGCTGGACCACCTGTGGGCGAAGTGAACCAGCCGGCCTCCGGTGCTGGGAGGGACCAGCGGGGGGGGAGAGGCTATGCTGAGCGAGTCAAAAACCCCCACCCTGCTGAGCAGGGGCTGGTGGTGCAGGCTTGGGGGCTTGCTGCCTACGGGACCCGTTACCCCGTCCCTTGGCCTGCTGGCCCTGTTGGGGAGCTGCAGGGGCCTGATAATGGGGGTACTGTTTGTAGGCAGCCGCCTTCCTCGGGTAAAAGGATTTTTTTTCCCGAGCCCTTCTTTTTCTGGGAAGGGGCGGAGGTCTTCCTAGAAAGCCTGGTCCTGGTGAGAGTCTCAGTCTCAATTTGTGCAGCCTTTTCCGCCATGGGCTTGCCAAAGAGGTTTTCGCCTCGGCAGGGGACATCGACCAACTTGTCCTGTACCCAGGGCTCAAGGTCCGACGACTGAAGCCAAGCCTGTCGGCGGGCACCGATGCCGGCTGCGGCCACTCTAGCCGAGGCCTCAAAGCCATCATAGGCTGCTCGGGACATGAACTTGGAGCATTCCCGAATGCCCGTGGACAAGGCTAGGAACCTCCGCAAGGGCTCCTCGGAGAGACCAGCGGAGAATCCGGCTAGCTCTTTAGCCAGATCCCGGAGATACATGCCCATGTAGAGCTGGTAAGTCTGGACACGACATGCGAGCATAGAGCCCTGGAAGCACTTCTTGCCAAGGCCATCCAGGTTACGGGCCTCCCTTCCAGGAGGCACCGAGGAGTGCATCTTCTGGCTCTTAAGACGATGCATGGCCGATTCCACTACCATGGAATGGTGTGGCAGCTGTGCCTTCTGAAAGCCAGGGCTCTTGCGGACCCGATAGATAGAATCGACCCGCTTGCTCAGGACCGGCGAGGAGGCCGGACTCTCCCACATGCGGAAGAGTAGTCGTTCCAGCATAGGAGGAACCGGCACAGTAAAGTGCTCCCTCGCGGGAGAGTCATACTGGAGGGCGTCGAGCTCTTCGGCTCGAGGCTCCTCCTCGGGATCCGCAGGGAAGGCCAAAGCCTTGGCCATATCCCTAACGAAGTCCGAGAACCGGGCATCCTCCGGGGGGGACTGCTTCCGAGGCTCGGACCCCGGTGAGTCCGACGGGACACACCGAGTCCGGAAAGAATCAGGTGACTCTTCCTCCTCAGACTCCCAGACCGACTCCGACGAGGACTCGGTGGGGTCGGCCTGGGCAGGGTGCGGCGCCAGCCGCCCCGACGTCGAGGGAGTCGGCGTCGGCGACCTCGGTCCCGAACAGGAGGCCGAGGGTGACCTCGACCGAGGATCGACTCGAGTTCTCATTGACTCGAGGATCGGCTCGGTCTCCGGGGTCGACTTGGACGTCGACGTCCCGGCGGTCGGGGCAGCGGCGCCAGCGAGGCCAGCGAGCAGTGCCCGCTGCTGGTCCATGAAGGCAGACAGTCTGCTCTCCAAGGCCGTCAACCTGAGTCCGAGCTCAGGTGACCCAGCAGCCCCCGACTCGGGCACCGACGGCGTCGGGCCCGACGTCGGCTGTCGCGGAGGCGAGTCCAGAAGGACTACAGGACTTACCCGGGCAGGCATCTCCGACTCCAGGCGAGGTCGCTTCGGGAGATGTTCCTTCTCCAAGGACCCGGGGCGGCTGTCGGGGCTATGCGACCTGGCCCTCGCGGAGCCAGGAGCGTCCACCGACGCCGCCCTCGCGGGTTTTTCCTTCCGACGATGGTCCCCGGAGGGAGAACCCCGGTCGGAGGAGCTCCGGCGACGGTCCGAGCTGGAGCCCTTTGACACGGAGGCCTCCGACGAGGTCCGGGTACGGCTGGGGTCAGCGAAGATTCTCTCGCGCTGATGCCGCCGACTTCTCAACGCCTTCGAGGACAGTTTGCTGCAGGGCCCACAGATCAGTTCCTCATGATCCGGGCCCAAGCAGCGGAGGCAAAAGTCGTGTGTGTCGGTTAGTGACATATTTCGGTCACACCGACCACACCGCTTAAAGCCACTGGCAGCCATCGGGGGAAAAAGGGCCCCTGCGAGGTCAAAGGACCGGGCTGCCAGGGAAAACGAAAATGAAAGCTGACTAAGTCAGAAAAACCGAAAAAACGCTAGAGGACTCGAGACCGGCGTCGCGAGTCCGGGCGGGAAAACGATCGGCGTCGAACCGAAAGAAAAAAGTATAAAATAAAGAGGAAAATCAACTTTTTCGCGGGGACAAGACGGGGACGTCTGCAGGGCTCCGCGGAAAAAAGAAGACTGGCTAAGATGGCACCCTCGGGCGGGAAGACGACCGCGCATGCGCGCTGCAATTCCCAAAGGCTTTCTTTGAAAGCTGGGGAAAATTGCTCCGCGAGGGCTCCGTCGGCGCCGACGTCACCCATAAGTGAGGACTGACTTCCTGCTTGGTCCTGGAGAAAGTATTTATCCCCTCTGTGTTTGTCCTGTTTTGTGACATTACAACCTGGAATTAAAATAGAATTTTGGGGGCTAGCACCATGTGACATACACAAAATGTCTATGACCTTGAAGGTGCAAAATGTTCTTTATTGTGACAAAAACAATAATTTAAAAAAATATATCAGGAGTGTGCATATGTATTCACCCCCAAAGTCAATACATTGTAGAGCCACCTTTTGCTGCAATTACAGATGCAAGTCTCTTGGATATGTCTCTATTAGCTTAGCATATCTAGTCACTGGGATTTTCACCCATTCCTCAAGGCAAAACTGTTCCAGCTCCTTCAAGTTAGATGGCTTACATTTGTAAACAGCAGTCTTTAAGTCATGCCACAGATTCTCAATTGGATTGAAGTCTGTGCTTTGACTAGGCCATTCCAAGACATTTAAATGTTTCCCTTTAAACCAGCTTTAGTAGTATGTTTAGGGTCATTGTCCTGCTGAAAGGTGAACCTCCATCCTAGTCTCAAATCTCTGGCAGACTAAAACAGGTTTTCCTCAAGAATTGCCCTGTATTTAGTGCCATGCATCGTTTCTTCAATCCTGACTAGTTTGCCTGTTCCTGTGGATGAAAAATATCCCCACAGCATGATGCTGCCACCACCATGTTTCATTGTCGGAATGTTGTTGGCGGGGTGATGAGAAGTGTTGGGCTTGCGCCACACATGGGCGTTTCCCATGATGATCCAAAAGGTCAATTTTTGTCACGTCTGACCAGAGAACTTTCTTCCATATGTTTGGAGTTTGCACAACAGCATGTGACGACCCTCCCATACGTGTTCTTATTTCTTTCTTTAAGTAATGGCTTTTTTCTGGCCACTCTTCCATAAAGCCCCACTCTATGGAGTGTATGACTTAAGGTGGTCCTATGGACAGATACTCCCATCTCCGCTGTGGATCTTTGCAGCTCCTTCAGTGTTATCCTTGGTGTCTTTGTGGCATCTCTGATTAATGCCCTCCTTGCCCAGTCTGTGAGTTTTGGTGGGCGGCCTTCTCTTGTCAGGTTTGTAGTGGTGTCATATTCTTCCTATTTTGTTATAATGGGTTTAATGGTGCTCTGTGGGATATTCAGAATTTGGGATTTTTTTTTTTTTTTTTATAACCCAACCCTGATCTATACTTCTCCACAAAATTATCTCTGACCTGTTTAAAGTGCTCCTTGGTCTTCATGTTGCTTGCTTAGTGGCGTTGCAGAGTCAGGGGACTTTCAGAACAGGTGTATTTATATAGGCATCATGTGCCCAATCATGTGGCACAGATTGCACACAGGTGAGCCCTAATCAACGAATTATGTGAGTTTTGTGATTAACTGGTTGGACCAAATCTTATTTAGGGGTTTAATAGCAAAAGGGATGACTACATATGCACTCACAACTTTTCAGTTGTGACTTTTTTTAATGATACATACAAGGTATTTTACTGTCATTCCACTTCACCAATTTGGTCTATATTATGAGGTCCATTACCTAACATCCAAATGAACCTCCTTTTTCATTCCAGGTTGTACATAATGTGACAAAACAGGACAAAAAACGAGGGGATGAATACTTTTGCAAGGCTCTGTATATAGAATGCACTAATTAAAAAGCAATAGATACATACGATCATTCACGCAAAGTGCATATCAGTTTGAAATGAACTATGTTTAGGCCATTTTTAAAAACTGTGCATGCAGGTACAAAGGCTGTTAGTACTTTTACCTCTGAAATTTGCATCAATTTCTGAAAGAAAACATAAAAGTATAGAAAACATTTTAATAAATAAATTAAATAGATTTCCTGTGAAAACTGTCTAGGGTGAAAGCGCCCACAAAAACATGCACCTGGCTTTTTAATATGGAAAACTGCATGGTATTGCCTCCCATGTCCCGGGATCACCTTCCCAAAAATGCAGGCAAAAGCGCTTGACTTGTGAAAACTGCCCTCCTAAAATCGTTTTCGTCTAAATGAGTGGGATCTTTAACACAAGACTAGAGGCACATTAGGGGAAAACCCTTTCAACACACAGTAATATAGTAAAAGATGGCAGATAGATCAGCATGGGCATGGAGGATTAACCTGCGGTGGGCACAACTTGTGCTTCTTCACTGGGCAAGTGAAGTAGTGCAAGTTGTGCCCACCACCCACTGCAGGTTAATCCCTCCATGCCTTTGTTTAGGATTGTACCTGTCACTCTGTGCAGTGCCCTAAGTGAGCTTTGAAACATCATTCCATTTTTATATGTCTAATTTCAGATAAATAAATTCAGGCATACAACCTTTGAAACTTCAGCACAGAATGTACAGTATACAGTTTAGACAAAACACAGGTGTGAGAACTTTAATATGTCAAAAGTTTTAAACCATCTTACAGGATTACTTTAATCCACCTTAGTCAGTATGCAATAAAGCAGAAATCCAAATTACAAAATACAAAATGCACACAACTTGCATGTTTGTGTGTTCTGGATAGCGGACAATCAAAGAGGAAGACAACCTGTACAAACAGCAGTCACGCTTCTACAGCTGGACTATAACCTCAGTGGTGTGGATTGTAGTAACAGGGCAGACTGGATGAGGCAACTGGTCTATCTCTGCCATCATCTATTATGCAAGACAAAGCATTCTCCACCTGCATCCTACCTTTGAAACAAATCTTCCTCTAAGAGTATAAGACTCCCCCACTTTGTCTACATTGCAGTATTGCTTCAAGACCACCATCCTTCAACTACCTTACCTGAAAAATGGCCTGATTAATCGCCGGCTCACATCTTCGTATTCAAACATTCTTTATGCCCTTTGCTACTCTGTGTTCTTACAATGTCCCAGAGTGAGTTCTTCTTTTGTAAGGTGGCACATTAATTAGTTAATTGATTAATTATCTAAACAAACATGGAAGGTGCTCTGAGTTGCAGGCAGTTAAAAATATTAGGATTCAATTATTTAAGGCTGCATTTTCTTGTTTAATTTCAAGCCCTAAAGTTTGCCACGGCAAGGAAGGATGACATTTACCAAACCAGGGCAAACAGGACAGTTTAGTTAACAGAAGATGGCCTATATTACTCATGAGGCTAAGCTGACAAAAAATGGCTTTGAATCCAACTAGTTGGAACTGTTTCAATTTTTGATTCCATCTAGGGAGGGATAAGGGCTGCTCCCCTTGAGAAATACTAATAAATAAATTAATTGTTAAAGAAGCCGGGTGGCAAATGTCCTATTCATAATTTAAGAGTTGTACCGACTCTTGTATTTAATAACCCTATAGGTGCTTTGATATTTATAATTTAGCCAAAGTGTGGTAAGACTAAAAGATAGCTTTTTAAGCATGGAGAGACTAAATTTCTCAGAGTTGCCAACAAAGCTCACAAATACACATCTCTCTTTCCAAGTTGAGACCTGAGGCTACCAAACAAATGAACAAAGAGTCCTATTTACTAAGTTCTGTTAGCTGTTAACATGGCAATTAACATATGCAAACAAATAGTGTGGGCACTGCCTTGGAAGGCAATGTGGTGTTTTAACAGTCAGAGAGCGGTCACTTCCTTGTTAACCGGGTGGAGAATGGACGGACTGAAACTCACAGTTAACATGTGTTAACTACTTCCAGGCTTCTACTGCCTCAGATAACACAGTGCAGTTACCACCACCTGAATACAGTAGGTGTAGCTAACTGTATCTCGTTAACAGCAACACAGTTAATGCATGGTAAAAAAAAAAATTCTCTCTAGGTTAAGTGAATGAGAAACTGCTTGGAACCCCTAACAATTAGCATAGGGGTTTTGTAATTGCTGATTTTGGCAATTACAGTGTGGTAACTGCAAAAACTTACTGCAGCTTAAGAAGCAGGCCCCAGCATGTGATAGGTCAGGCTCTGGCAAGGAGAGAGTTAAAACCAGCCAAATCAAACCTGGAAGCATAAACTTGTGCATTTGACAGGGGACTAATGGCCCCAGTCAATTTATCCAAGTAAGGGCAGGAAGCAGAAGAGTGGCCTGCTTCCCAAAACCTGTCTTCCCTTCTCGTCTGCTGCTAATGCCAGGAAGCCAGCTTTTTAGGAGGAAGATGGAAGATGCAGTCTCCTGTTCCCGGGGTCCTTTGCTATTGTTTTTTAAAAAGTGTCAGTTTTTTTGCTGTCTGTGCTATCGCATGTTTGATTTTAGGATGATTTACAAACGAATGTGTATATGTCGGGTGGATGGGGTTGGGTGATTGCTGGGGGTTAGATCTATGTCTATATTGATGCTATTTGTTCTGTTGTAATATACCAAGCACGAAGGTCTCCCCGGACAAGGGTGCTACACATTCTGCCAAAGTGCCTGATATCGATTGAACAGAGGGCAGAAGCTGAGTCATAGCCTGTAAAATCTGAATATTTCTTCAAAGCCTGAACATCAGCGTAAACAGCTGAAACTGTTTTGCTTTTGTATACTTTCCATCAACAAGTACGAATTGAGTCAGGCACACAAGTGGGTGATGCCATCTGATGCCAGGACAAAATTGTTCTCCCACAGCTCAGAACCCCAGACAGCATTCACAATTTCTCTAATGAAGGAGGCCCAGCCATTACTCCACGGTGACACCTAGAGGTCAGATTTAGGGTCCACTCTAGCTGAGTTCGGAGGGAGTTGCAGGCTGTGGCCATTAGCTGAGGATTGGCACTGCAATGGTTGAGCTAATTTGGAAAAGAGATAGAAAAACAGGGAGGAAGATTCATGGCCTCAAAATGAAGGCTGGTTCCAACTGAGCTGAAAGAAGCAGAAGGAAAAGTTCCTGGTTCAAAAGAAAAATGTTTATGATGAAGTCTGCTGCTTTTGCCCTTGTTTTATAAAGGTTATAAAGGCACATAGGTCTATGTGTCTTTATAAAATGGCCTCAAAATAGGCACCTACTTGGCCTTCATGTGTAAGCGTCCTGTTTTAAAAATCACGCTCCATGTGCCTGCTTTTATGCCAGGCCTTGACAAATTTTCTTGGAATCT
Organism: Ichthyophis bannanicus; assembly: GCA_033557465.1. Lineage (NCBI taxonomy): Eukaryota > Metazoa > Chordata > Amphibia > Gymnophiona > Ichthyophiidae > Ichthyophis > Ichthyophis bannanicus. Next base: position 243,675 of record JAWIIG010000038.1, on the reverse strand, counting down.
TGGAGTCAGCCTAAAAATGTAGGAGCCGACCGCCAAAACTTAGGTCACAGGAAATGCCCTCATCCCCCCTCCAAAAAACATGTATCGCAGTTATTTTTCAGCTTTAGGACTTTATTTACTAAAGACTGTTTTCCCATTTTCTATGGGAAAAAGCTTAATAAATTAGGCCTCCCCCTACCGATCCTTTATACTACACCTGTGTGCGTGTATGTGGTGCAGAGGGTGTGTGTGCAGGACCGTACCTAGCCCTGTGCGAGCAGTGCAGCCACACAGGGCGCAAAGGCTTAAGGGGCGCATTTCAGCTGTCTGCCGTTGCCACTTTTTCTTCTCTCAGCGGCGGCAGGCAATGGCAGACAGCCGAAATGCGCCCCTTAAGCCTTCTCGCGGCACGCTAAGCAGGTCTGGTCCCTCCAGGAGGGACCAGACCTGCTTAGCATGCCGGCGACTTGCACATCGGGTGCGCGCCTCTTCTCTCCCACCCCCATTAAGTGGCTTGATGGCGGTACAGGGTGGGGGGGCGTGTGCCCAATGTGCAAGTCACACAGGGCGCATTTCACGACCAGTATGGCCCTGTGTGTGTGTGTATCTGTGTGCATGTGGAGGTCAGATACCTATGTGCATGTGTATGTAGTACAGAGGTTGGATGCCTGCACATACGCGTGTGTGTGTGGTGCAGAAGTCGGGCGCTTCACCCTCCAACCGCTTTCCCTCTTCCCTACCCCCCACCAGTCCAACCCCTCTCCTGCTAACCCTTCTCCCCCCCCCATTTTCCTCCCCAGACTCTCTCCCCTTCTCCTTCCCCCTTGCACTCACCCTCTGCCCTCCATTACCCCCATTTTTTCTTAAATCAAACCTGCTGCCCCTTTAAATGTCTTCAGCCTCTTTGCATGCTACACTTTTTTTTTTTGCAGGCTCCGAGCGGTAGCAGTACGTCTGCCCACGGGAGATGTGATTCCCATAGGCAAAAGTGCTGCAAATGTCTGCAATTATGGCGAGATAGATGTTGTCTGCCACAGGCAGACAGCATCAGTCTTGGCTGCGTTCACAGCTTTTGCAACCCTTTTACCCAGATGTGCTCCAAGCCCCAGGTTCAATTTTGTAGTCACCATAGTGACCTGACACCGGGATTTGTCAAGCTTTGTTTCATGCTATAAACCTGTAGGCATTCCCAGGGTGAAGAATAGTTGGAGCAAGGTAAGACATGCACATATTATATAAAGTTCATGCATAAATGCCAATGTGCCTATTCCTAGAGGCACATACTCTCACACAATTATATCAACCTTGAAGTGTGCATCTACTTCCTTCATGACCAACATGGCTAAGTGCTCACTTCTGGGCATCATCATCCAATGGAGCCCACGTGAGGGCTCTCTCAGCTCCATTCTAGGAGATTTCCGTGAAGCTCAATCTTGCATGCATGCCTCTTCCCACCTGCCACCACCATGCCTGAGGAGCTCAGTCTTGTTCTTTCCATGGCATCTGACTGACATCTTTTGCACCTTGGGATCACTGTCTTGTGTTTATGAGGTTTTATTGTGTGTGTGTTTTTTTTTTTTAGTGCCATCAAGTCAGTGTTGACTCATAGTGACCCAGCTACCTCTGGGTTTTCTTAGCAATGTATCACTGGAAGTAGATTGCCAGCCTTTTCTTCCGAGGCAATGGAGAGTAAAGGGACTTGCCCAAAGTCACAAGGAGTGCCAGTGGGAATCGAACCCTTGACCCTCTGGGTACGAGGCAGTTGCTCTAACCACTAGGCTACTCCTCCACTCCTTTGTGTGTGTCAGGAAGAAAATAATATACAAATTACCAATCTGCCAGCGCTGTACTTTTCCCATAGTACATTTTAGCTGTTTTTGGTCGTTTTAAGTTTCCTTTATTTTGTTAGGCGTCGCATAGTCCCCCTTAAGCCTCAGATGCAACCGGTTGCAGTTCCTACTTTTATTTTATATTTTCCTCAAAAAACGGGTCATTTGATTTTGCTGGTTATTTTTCATCCAAAATATCACAGAAACGTGCCAATGGTTTCAAAAACTGCACCCAGTGCTTTAGACTCATATCCTTCATGGACACTCACAAATTGTGTTTAAAGCGTCTGAGGCCCCGCCATAATACCCGTTTATTCACACTATTTACAGGTGACAAAGAGTAATCTTAAAGGTTGCGAGTAAAAAGGCACACTGATTTTTGGTACTTCGAAGTGGCCTATTGGCATCTGCATTATCTGTCACCATGGATTCTGGAGCTGCACTGGACGCTAGCAGTACATTAGTATTGGGAAGTGCTCTAGCTGTCTCAGAGCCAAGCACCAGTAGGGTGCCCAGGGATCAGTTCCACCCAGAAAAGAAGGAAAAATTCATCCTGACTTCACTGGCATGGAGAACCACAGATGACAAACATGGGATAAAGGCTGATGTGCATCGACATCAGAGTTCTTCAGAGCACAATGTCAAGAGTGCTGGTGAATTGAGTGATACTTGACCCCTCAAGCAGCCCTGAAGAGATGGTAGCTCAATGTCCATAACGGAGGGGCCATGTCAGACTCCAAGGGTATATGATCAGCCTGCCGATACGCCCTCAAAAACACCAGGGACATCAACAGATTCTCCTGAACCTTCCATGGCTTCATTAGTGGCAGCCCTCAAGGAGCACTTGACCAAGAGGATGGTGGACAAGTTGATGCAGACATTCCATATGTAGGAGCTCTTCATTCCAACACCTTGTAAGCAGAGGTACTGACCACTGAGCAGATTCTTCATATCTAGCAGAGTCTAGCGGCTCCACTGAAAGATCTTTTTAATGCTTCTTCGGAGTCGCGAGTGGTCCCAACAGACTGGAGAAAGGCACATATGGTCCCTTTACACAAAAGTGGAAGCAAGGATGAGATTGAGAACTACAGGCCCATCAGTCTGATCTTTGTGGTGAGTAAATTAATGGAAACGCTGCTAAAACAGAGGATAGTGAGGCTTCTGGAGTCCAATGGATTGCAGGATCTGAGGCAGCATGGGTTTACGAGAGGCAGGTCGTATCAGACAAATCAGATTAATTTCTTTGACTGGGTGACCAGAGAGCTGGACAGAGGGAGAGCCCTAGATGTGGTTTACTTAGATTTCAGTAAAGCTTTTGACACCAGTCTGCACAGTGACTTATATATAAATTGAGCACCCGAGGGAAGGACCCTAAAGTGACTGACTGGGTTAGAAACTGGTTGAATGGGAGGCGACAAAGTGTACAGGTAAATGGAGCTCACTCTGAGGAGAAGGATGTTATCAGTGCTGTGCTGCCGGGATCTGTCCTTGGTCCAATTCTTTTTAACATCTTTGTTAGTGATATTGTGAAAGGGCTGTCGGGTAATGTTTGCCTCTTATCAAAATCTGCAATAGAGTAGACACCCAGGAAGGAGTAGATAACATGAGGAGGGATCTAACTAAACTTGGCAGCTGAGATTTAATGCTAAAAAATGCAGGGTCATGCATTTGGGCTGCAAAAGTCCAAGGGAGCACTATAGTGTAGGAAGCGAAGTACAGTACTTATGTCCACGAAAGAAAAGCGGGCCTGGGCATGATTGTTTTTCATGATCTTAAAGTGGCTTAACAAGTAGAAAAGGCAACAATGAAAGCCAGAAGGATGCTTTGGGTGCACAGAGAGAGGAATGACCTGCAGAAAAAAGAAGGTGATAGTGCCTCTGTATAAGTCTCTGGTATGATCTCATTTGGAGTATTGTTTGAGGTTCTGTAAACCACACCTTCAAAAGGATATAAACAGAATGGGGTTGGTGCAGAAGGTGGCTACCAAAATGGTCAGTGGGCTTTGTTATAAATCATATGGGGACAGACTTCAAGATCTCAGTTATGTATACTTTAGAGGAAAGGCGGGATGAGGAGATATGATAGAGACGTTTAAATACCTCTGTGACAATTGAAAGCAGGCTCTGCTACAAGGGGACATAGGATGATGGTGAAAAGAGATAGACTCAGGAGTAATATGTGGAAATATTTCTTTATGGAAAGAGTAGTAGATGCGCGGAATAGTCTCCCAGTAGAGGTAGTAGAGACAAAGACAGTATCTGAATTCAAGAAAGCATGGGGCAAACACAGAAGATTTCTAAAGGAAAAAAGGGGACTATGGTACTTGATATGGAAGGGCAGACTAGATAGACCATATGGTCTTTTTCTGCTGCATGTTTCTATATTTCTATCCTCAAGCTGCCCACAGGAGATGGTTCATCATCAGGAAAGCCTTGACACAAGCCAATGCCTGCTCAATATCTGTGTCCAGTGCATCAGGAAAGGCATTGCCCCCAAAGCACTGAAGCCAGTTGCTACACCGTGATTCCAAAGAAAATCAGAGACTTCCACATCTCAGAGACTAGTCTAGGGAGAGACTTATATGTCTATTGAGTACCACTCTGAGTCTGATTCTGAATGCTCTTGGGAAATAGACTATGATTCTGTGTACTTCTCAGAGGAGAGAACTACCATCAGACCCCTCTCAACCTCAATAGCATCGTAAGTCACCTACTGAGGAAATGTCCTTGCATGATTTTGTTAGGGATATGGCTAAGGCCATACTATTTACTTTGGATATGGAGAAAGAGCCTAGGGCATAAGAATTCGATATCCTCCAATATCCTGATCCCCCAAAGGAGGCGGTGACCGTACCCGTGCACTGCATCCTTAAGAGGCTAGAGATAAGAATGTGCCTTCAGTTAGTAAGAAGGCCGACTTCCAATACAGAGTCTAGAAGGCTCCAGGATTCGAGATGCTCTGGCTTCCTCACCACTTCATGGTAGTCTAACCTGCTCCCAAAAGAGCTGGAAGTTCCAAGTTGCACTCATCGGCCCCCCTGAAAGGGAGTCTTGGAATCTAGATTCTTTTGTGAGACAATTTTATCAGGACACTTGGCTCACCTCCAACATGGCATCCCTCCAGCTACATGAACATGCACTTACGGCCATAAGTATTGGCTCCAGGCATCAAGACTTCTAACCCAGCATGCAGGAACAGCTCGCTAATGTGCCATGCCATGGAGAGAATCTCTTCAGGGATAGGGTCCAAAGGCTGCTACACTGAACAACATCTTGAAAAAACACTCTCTTGTTCCAGTTTTGACCCAGCCTCCTCTTCCAGGAGGTTTCAGAAAGATGCCATAGAAGGGCCTCCTACTCTCATAGGCATATATATTTTCCTTCACCTTGCTGTTCCCAACCTATACAGTCCTCTTGCACCTGTCCTAGACAGCAGAAGGCTCCTTAGGACCAACTGGCTCCCCAGTCAAAAGTAGGGACGGAGTTTTGACCATCTCCTGGGCAATACAGCTAATCTTCCAGTGTCTCAAGTGGACACTCTTCTAGTAGGAGAGAGGTTCACCCACTTTGCAGAATGATAGCCCCTAATCCCCTCTGACCATTGGGTACTCAAGATTGCCCAACAGGGGTACAGATTGCATTTTTTCAAAATTCTTTCAAATTGCCCATCAACACCAATTCCTCAGGTGTCTCAATAACAGGCCCTACTTCTAAAGGAGGTTTCCACCCTTCTTGAAGCCAAGCCCATCGAACCTGTGCCACCAGGGAACGAAGGTCTGGAATTTAACTCAAGGTATTGCCTGGTGTCCAAGAAGACAGCAGCATACAGCTCCATCCAAGATCTGAGACCTGAACAACTTTCTTATAAGAAAAAAGTTCAGAATGCTTTCTCTCAGCCTCCTTCTCCCCAACCTTAAAAAAGGAGATAGGATATGTTCCCTAGATCTAAAGGATGCCTATACCCATATCCAGATATCTCCAGGTCACAGGAAGTAAATATCTCAGATTTGTTATAGAGAAACACTTCCAGTATTTCCGTCTTTATTTTGGCCTTACATCCACTCCAAATGTTTTTCAAGTGTCTCTCAGTAGTCGCAACACTTGATGCAGACTAGGAGTGCATGTTTCCCTACTTGGATGATGGTCTGCTCAAGATTTTGGGTAATTGATCAATCCTAATAGCTCCAACACCTGGGTAATTATACATATGGATTACTGAACTCCTTCCGTAGCACCACTACGGAAGGAGTTCAGTAATCCATATGTATAATTACCCAGGTGTTGGAGCTATTAGGATTGATCAATTACCCAAAATCTCAGTTGACTCCACCCTTCCAATTGGAATTCATTGGAGCCCTGCTAGACACGACTCAGGCGAGAGCCTCTCTCCCTCTGGACTGACAAGACCACCTGGCTCAGCAGGTCAGAGAAGTTCTCATGAGTCAGAAGGTTTTAGCTAGGACGATGCTGAGGATGTTGGACCATATAGCCTCTACAGTTCATGCTGTCCCCATGACTTGTCTGCATTTCATTCAAACAGGCAGAATTTCAGTGGACCTTGAGCACTCAATGACTCAGTTCATTCACAGTTGCAGAGACGTCATCACCATCACAAGGCCTCTACAGGATTCTTTCTTCTGGTGGTTCCTCCCCAAAAATCTGGCCACATGCTTCCCATTTCAGGAGCCACTCTACCAAAAGTACCACTGTACATCTTTCAAGAGTAGGGCACCCCCTTGTATAGACCTCTTCACAACTCCCCACAACAAGCACATTTTGTTTATTTAACCAGTTTTCTATACCGCCTTATCCTTCAATCAAATTGGTTTACATTATATAATTGCTACAAACAGGTACTGGATATATCCCCTTGCCCCCAAAGGGCTCACAATCTATGTGTACCTGAGGCAACAGAGGATTAAGTGGCTTGCCCAAGGCCACAAGGAGTGCCTATAGGACTAGAAACCCCAGTCCCTCTGGCTTGAGATTGCTGTCCCCAGGTGGGACTTGAACACCCAGCCCTCCAGCCTGAGGTACTGTGTCCTAACCACTAGGCCACTCCTCCCCCATCTCTCAGTTCTGCTTCAGAACAGGGAGAAATGGCAAATTTCAAATGCTTCCCTCCTTCACTGGGAGAGGGACTTCTCCATGCACATCTGCCCATTCCTCTGACAGCAAAAACTATTCTGAAACTTCAACAGGACAGAGGCACAGTCATATTCATTGCTCCTTTTTGGCTCAGACAGCCATGGTTTCCCCTTTTTCAAGGCCTGTCTGTAAGGAACCCCCATGCATCTGGAAGATTCCCCAACCTTAATTTTGCTGGATCAGGGGCAGGTTTCTGCATCCCAACATCAAGTCTTTAGCCCTCATAGCTTAGATATTAAGAGGCTAGAAACGAACTCCCTGAACCTGCCAATTGGGGTAACCAAAGTCATCTTGGCTTCCAGAAGAGCTTCTACTAGAAGATCATACACTTTCAAATGGCAGAGATTTGCAGTGTGGTGTGAGAGTAACGCCATAGATCCATTCTCCTGTCCCACACAAAAACTGCTTAAATGCCTTCTAACCTCTCACAGTCTGGTCTGAAGACCACTCTGTAAGGGTCTACCTCAGTGTAATTGGAGCTTACCATCATTGTGTAGAGGATAAACCCATTCCTTTACAGCCTTTAATTGTCTGCCTCCCCTAAAACCACCAGCTATATCATGGGACCTGAACAGAGTTTTGACTTAGCTGATGAAAGTTTGCTTCGAGCCATTGAGTGCCTGTGCACTGAAGCTTTTAACTTGGAAAGTATTATTTTTTGGTGGCAGCAACTATAGCACACAGTTGAATGAGTTCCAGGCTCTCTCTGTAGTAGATCCACCCTATACTAAGTTTTTCTCACAACAGGGTTGTATTGCGTACTCATCCAAAATTCCTTCTGAAAAGGGTGTCAGACATCCACCTTAACTAGGCAATTGTCCTTCCAATATTTTTCCCCAAATCTCATTCCCATGAAGGGGAAAAAGTCTGCACTCATTAGAAGGCCAGGGATCTCCTGCAGTCTATCTAGAAAGGACTAAAGCCCTTAGAAAATCCATTCAGCTTTTTGTTTCTTTCAACCCCAACAGAGCAGGAGCTGCCATAATGGAGTGTGCTCTGTTAATTTGGCTAGGACATTGCATCTGCTTCACTTATACTAAGGCAAGCCCAACACTGGAGGGCCATGTCATGGCTCATAATGTCCAAGCCATAATTATATCGGTGGTCCATTTGAAGTCAGCCTCCATAGAGGAGGTTTGCAAAACTGCGACTTGGACTTCTGTCCATACAATCACATCTCACTACAGCTTGGAAAGGAACTCCTGACTCAACAGTAGATTCGGTCAATCAGTCCTGTGGAATCTCTTTGACAGTTAGAATCCAATCCATTCCATCTTAAGCTCTTTTCTTTTCTGTTCAGGTTGCTAAAAAAAAAATACATATATATATATACTGTTTGCGATAGCCGGTTGCGGCACTTCATTACACTTATCTGAGGCAACCTGCAACTAAGGATTCCCAGAAGTAAGGACTTATCCTGATTGTCCACGGAGAAAACAAGGTTACTTAGCAGATATTCTTTGTGGACAGCAGGATAAAGCCTCACTACCTTCCCACCTCCCCCTGAAGTTGGTTCTTAAGTTTTGCAACTTGACCGAGCTACTCAGTCATGGTGACAGCAGGTGGGAAGAGGCACACATGTGAGTTTGAGCTTTCTAAAAGCTTCTAGAATGGGAGATGAGAGAATTCCCATGCTGGCTCCCTCAAATGCATCTCCCATAAGTGAAGGTTTATCCTACTGTCCATGGAGAACACCTACTACAGGGTGAGTAACCTCGCTTTCTCTGTGGCAATTTAATAAAGGTATACGGGCACATATGTTGCTTTTATAAGCAGGTACAACATATGCACCTATGTATCATGATAACAAAGGCGCCCTGTTATAAAATTACTTTCCATGTGTTTGCAAATGAGTGCTTTGTACTAGATGTGTTGCTTGTCTGAACCCATGCTGTTTTCAGACTGGCACAGAGGCTAGTTCTGTGCTAAAGAGCATGGGGATTATCCCTGGCATCCAGGCATTTGGAATCCCTGTGGTGAAGGAAACAGTATATCTGCTATCTATGAATTCTGCTATTTTGAAATAAATCCTTTTTGGTACCTGACACTTTGCTAGGAATCTGGCACTAAGAAGCATTTATTTATTTGATTGAAAAAGAAAAAAAAAGAATATAAGGACATATACAATAGGCTTTGACTGTAACGGTAGGCCATTTGAGTGGAAATCTAACCATTAATGGACAATTTGCATCAAAAGGCATAGCCTCTGAAAAGCCCATGTATACTTTCAACAGAAGGCTTTGCACCAATTCCCAAGGAGGAAGCATACACGTGCTTTCCTGTGAAAACAGCCTAGGGATAAAGTACCCACAGAGATTTGCACCTGCCTGTTTCATGAAAAACAACATCCGGAGTTTTGAAAATGCAAGACCATAAGGATAGTTTTAGAAAATATGTTATGGAAAATTTACTGTTATCTGCATGCATGAAAGGAGTGATCCTACATATGTTTTTGTGTGTACACAAAGTAAGTGTTCCTGAGGCACAGTTCATCAGAATTTGGGGTTTTCATGTGCACTTTGTTCTATATACCTGGCAGACAAATATACACGTGCCTGCTGCTGCTGGCTGTATACTCACGGGTTAATGCAGAAACCCTGTGCTAAAGCCCAGCACTAAAGTTGTAGCACAGGGTTTCCCAAGAAAGTTTAGAGCAGATGTTTTTGCTCAGGGATTCTATAAGCAGACAGTATAGGAATGAGCTGTACAAAAAGTCTGCACTAAACAAGGACGGCAAGTCAGGCACATGTGCACAAGGGTCTGTGTTAGCAGCAACTATATCTTGCACACAAAAAAAAGCTCTTTGGCACTCGTACACATATGCTAGATTTCTATCTGGTGCATAAACAGCAATATTATATTGAAAACTTCAGTACATGCACATAACATTCTTCCAACACATTCCCCTGCCATCTTTTTTTTCAGCATTCTTGCAAAGCCAGAAAAAAGCTACAGGGGCTGGTACACTGAAAAAACAGACAAATTCCCCACCAGCAGCACCTCAGACTATGAACTAGCCCTTAACGCCTCCTCAGAGCTCACATTAAAATCTCGTGTTGAGCTCAGCCTTCTGGTCTTCTCTGAATCTGTGCTGGATAGCTAATTGCTTCATTGCCATCCATTTAAATGGATTTAAATGCACAGCGCACTGTCTTCAGTGAATCCATTTGCACATTGTTTATGCTCATGTTAGATTTCTCCCCGCATTCTGCACCTACACGGAAAATTCTGCTTCAACACCGCACAGATGCCTGCGCTAATAGCAATTTCAAAAGGACAAGTATACTTGTTATTTATAAAAATCACTGCTTTTTGCACATATACCAGCCATATACATTTATGCGACCAGTTTTAAAATCACTCCCTAAGAATATTGTTGCCTTTCCCAGCTGAAACCCATCCCAAGATGCCTCCAGGAAAAGTTCCACAATGTGCCTATTTTTACTGACTTTCAAAAATATGTTTGATATTATTGTAATATTCCCCTTCCCTAATCTAGGAGAAACTTGTTCATTTTAAAATGGTTTATATCCTCTTTTCTCCTCCCCAGTTCCATAGAAAATTGTTCATTGTAAACCGGTTTTGTTAAATGTAAACTGCCTTGATCCCAAGATAAAGCGATATATAGAAATAAATTAAATAAATAAATAAATAAAAAGCCTTTTAGCTATATGGCTTTTTGAAATTTGACCTTCAACAGCATACTAGCAGCAGGATTTCAGAAACTAGGTGAAGTCAAAGAAATAAATAAAAAGGATAGCAAATATCAGAAGAGATGAAAAGAAATCTGTCCTTTTTAATATCTTTTGTAAGTGTGCATGATCATTAAGACTGAGGTGGTAGTTACAAAAGTTTGTTATGGAAATAACTCACATAATTTGACCCTTAACATATGTTAAAGGGCTTAAACATGCTCTGTTTTACTGTAATGCACAATTTTGTACTGCAACATGCACTGAATACTAATGAGATGCAAAGCATGCAAATACACTTCATTTAGTATTCAAATGGAATAATACAGCTTGGTGTTATTTTTCCATGCCAAGAGCATCGGGCTGCTAAAAAATATCAGAAGTCTGGAGCCTCCCCCCTCACATGCCTCAAACGCCTCCAAGGCACAATCAAATGAGAATGCCCCCCTCCCCCCAGATGCTGAATCTGAACCCACTAAATCAAGACTACTACTAGGAGTAACGGGCACCATTCTGAACCCAGCATCTGTCCAGGTCCCACTAGACCACCAAGATTTACTCGAGGTAGGCCCAGGGAAGCCTTAGGGCAGTGGGAGGGGGGGCATCAGTTTTGGGGTCTGGCGGGTGGAGATTCTTAAGGGGGGGTTAAGTGTACCTGGGGGCAGGGCACAAGACATGTGTGGGGAGGGGGCATCTGGTGGTGGCATGACTGTTTTCTTGTGCCAGCAGTAGGAGATCCCTGGACTGCTGATGGTGACATTTTACTTACCAGATAATATCCTTTCCTTGAGTCCTGCTAGACCAGTCCAAACAAGTGGGTTATGTTCCCCCAACAGCAGATTGGTGGAAACAGAAGCCAATGCAATGCCCAGGTTTTAATGACATCGTTCCCATGTCCCTATCAACCTGAGCCAATAAAGGGCACCTCAGTATTTGTCCCAAAGCATATGGGAAAGCACAGCAAAGCTCACACAACCTTAGCATGGGCAACAATGATGATCAGTTGAGAAACCATGTAGAAAACTATGTATATGAGAAACTGACCAGAATGCTGTCAGTAGGGAAAAAACCTGCAGAGCCAAGCAGAAGAATCCTAGTAAAGGTACCACCACAGAATAACAAACCAAACACAGTTCCAGGGGTGGGTCCTGGATGGTTTAGCAGGACTCAAGAACAGGACATTATCTGGTAAGTAAAATGGTACCTTCCATAGACCAGTGCAGACAAGTGGGACATACCAAAGCCATGCCTCCATTGGACGGACACAGCAACTCGCAAAACCTAGGAGCCAAAGGCCGTGTTTGCCCTAGCATGGACAGCCAAGCTGTAATGCTTGACAAAAAGTGAAAAGTGATGCCCATGGGGCGGAGCTTGCTGCGAAGCGAAATGGCTGCCTAAAGGGATCGCTCCTGTCCCGATAAGAGACTCCTGACCTCCTCCTTTAACAGAGCCCTGTATAACGCGCACACGGGTGCAGACAATAAAGCTGAATGTTCACTTTAATGCCAGCGAAGCTGGAATTTCACCAAGGGACCGGGCAAGCTGCAAAGCGTGCAAAAAAAGGAACACTGTCACTGCAGAAAATGGCGCCAGAGAAAGAGAACGTCGGCGGCACGCGAGAAATCCTGGCTGAATTGAGAGCGGTAAAGGAGTTAATAGCTACCAACGGGCTGACACTGGGTCAAATGCAGGAGGATTTACAAGAGGTAAAAGGGAAATTAGAAGATATGAGCGGGCGTCTAGCCAAGGCAGAAGCACTGACCCAAAAACATGAGAATATGTTGGCGCAAGTAGGCCCGCTGGCAAAGAGAGTAGCAGCACTTGAGATTCAAGCTGAAGACCAGAACAATCGGGCAAGAAGAAGTAACGTACGCATTACTGGCATACCGGAGGGAACAGAAGGAGCAGACTCGATTGCTTACATGGAAAAGCTGATTCCAGAATTACTTCAAATAACTTTCACTAAAGCTTTGGAGATCGAGCGTGCACATCGAGTGCCGTCGCACGCAGTAAATCAGAGAAAAGGGCCAAGGCCTTTTGTAATTAAGGTCCTAAGATACCCACAAGCACTGCAGATCCTGCAGGCCACGAAGCAGAAAAGTGTAATCCAACTGAACAGCAACAAGGTGGCCTTCTACCCAGATCTCTCAAAGAAAACGATGGACCGCAGAAAGGAGTTGTTGGCTTGTCGGCCCATGATGCAAAAGATTCAAGCACGATACTATCCAGCCAGAATGAGGGTAACAGTGGACAACACCACACGCATATTTGAAGATGCAGCAGCACTGTGGACATTTTTGCAAGACCATATACAAATGGACACAGGGCGCTGAACGGTAACTGCTGTAGCCAGGAAAATGGGAGAACTGTAGTGATAATCATGGCAAGATGGGTCATGTAGACCTCATCTAAAGAACTGTAAGGTCCAATCCTTTTTTTGTAAGAGAGCTAAGTTAATATGCAGATGCTCTAAAATTGGTGCATGTGTTAAAGCCATAAGATAAGTGCAAATGTATTACGATAGCCCACATTAGGGCTATAGACAGGACTGGTGGTGAGATCACTTACATGGAGGGGGAGGTAACTAAAGGAATGATGTGTGTAATTAGGGGGGGCGGGGGTGGGGGGAGCCTGCTCGCATGGGGAACCGGTTGTGCTTCACCACACAAGAAGTTGTAGTTGTTATGTTTTTTAAGACATGGTTGTATATAATTATGTTTAAAGCAGCGACAAGAATGACAGAGGGGCACCTGATGACGAGCACTACCCCCAAAAGTGCCAGTAGTAATCAATATGGCTAGTACCAAGCTAAGGGTACTGTCTTTGAATGTCCAGGGTATTTCAAATCCCATTAAACGGAAAAACTTTTAACATACTGCCAACAACAGAGCGCGGACATACTCTATATCCAGGAAAGTCACCTATCATCATATGAATCATATAAAGTTAGCAGCAAAGTGTACCTAAACATAATAGCAGCGCCAGCAATAAAAAAGAAGGGGGGAGTAATTATACCGATTAGGAGAGCGCTGGAGCCGAAGATTTTGGAAACAAAAATAGACTCAGGGGGTAGATGGGCCAAGGTTAAAATACAGATTGATGGCCAAGCATATGCTCTGATGAATGTGTATGGTCCAAACCAGGAGGAACCACAGTTCTTTGAGCAGGTATTAATGGAATTAAATGAGATGGCATCAGCTCGGATAATCCTTGGAGGCGACTTCAATATCATTCAGGATCCATTGGTTGATCGAGCTCCTTATCGACAGCAGTCCAAGCCCAAATCTGGTCGAGCACTGCAGAATTTAATGGAGGCCTTGGGGTTGGTAGACCCATGGAGACTTATGCATCCGAAGGCTAGAGAATATTCATTTTACTCTCTTCCACATAATACTCAAACCAGAATAGACTACTTCTTGCTCTCAAAGACAATAGTGCCCCAGCTCATAGAGACGAGTATACAAACGAAAACGGTCTCGCTGGATATGAATAAGGTGAAGAAAGCCAGGCCCAGGTGGCGTTTTGATAGAACATTGCTAGCTGACAAGGACTTCGTCACTTACATAAAAAAAGGTATCACTGACTATTTTGAACTCAATATAGAATCAGAGACATCAACATGGGCCTAGTGGGAGGCGTTTAAGGCGACCATACGAGGATACATAACTACGTACAGTATACAACAGCAGAGAGCTAGGGATAAAGAGCTGTATGAATTAAATCTAGAAATACGAGCTGGAGAACGGTTACTGACCAAACGACTGGATCCATTGGTACTGATACGACTGCAGAAACTGCGGTATCAATATAATTCCATATGAAACTCAGAAGCACAGCAGCAAATTAAAGCGCAGCGAAGTGTGTACTATCATGAGAGCAACCGAGCAAGCACGTTACTGGCTCGTACTTTGAGAGCGAAAGAAGCAGTGTCGCGCATCGCGGGGCTGCAGGATACAAATGGTCAGTTGATTGTGGATGACGAAGGAATACTTGAGCATTGCAGGAAGTTCTATGCAAAGCTATATCAATCTGAGGCTGACTGGAGTGAGGAAGCTTTTGGTAAACTAACTTCTACTGTGGTAGGACCAAAGTTGTCCGAGCAGCAAGCTTCCTCATTGGAAGAGGACATTACCTGCAGAGAGATACAGCAGGCAGTGAGACAGTTGGCGAAGGAGAAAGTAAGCGGGCCAGACGGCTTGCCGCTGGAATTCTACGCGACATTTGTTGAGCAGCTAACACCTGAACTGCAAGTGTACTATAATAAACTGTACGAGGAAGCCCGGAGGTTGGGGCGTTTGCTGAGGCAAACATAGTCATACACCCGAAGCCTGGGCAGGACCCTCAGAAAGTGGAAAATTATCGACCCATTTCGTTGCTGAACGCCGACTACAAAATATATGCGAAGATATTAGCCAACAGATTGGGAAAAGTGTTAGATGATCTTATTCACCCAGATCAATGTGGATTTATGGCAGGCAGGTCGACCACGGATAATGGTCGACTAATGGCACATGTCCTGATGAGAGCTCAACAGATAACTGACCCAATAGTGGGGCTTGCCTTGGAAGTTGAGAAGGCATTTGATAGGGTGGAATGGCCGTTTCTAAACAGAACGATGGGTTGGTTTGGGCTCAAAGAAAAATTCCTGAAGAGAGTTGAAATGTTATACACCAAGCCCTCCGCTTGCGTAATAGCAAATGCAACGGAGTCTATGGCCTTTAGACTATATAGAGGAACGCGACAAGGATGCCCTTTATCGCCATTACTGTTTAACCTCGCACTCGAGCCCCTGGTGCTTAAGATCAGACAACATAGTGGGATCACTGGCCTGGATGTAGGTGGATCTCAATGTAAGCTATCAGCCTATGCGGATGACCTGTTTTTGTTCCTAGAACCCAACTCTTTGACAACAGTGCTTGAAGTTATAGCTGACTATTCAGCAATATCAGGATATAAGCTGAACCTAACGAAAATGACAGTGATACCTTTAAATCCTGCTGTTACAGTGACAGCGCTAAGTCAATACCCCTTTAAAGTGGAGCAATCCTCTTTTAAATATCTGGGTATAATGTATGGGACCACTGTGCATGAGACAATGCAACAAAATAAGATTATCTGTGAAAGGATCATTCAGGAATATACGGATAAGTGGTCTCCGCTGAACTTAACGTGGTGGGGCAGGCTGGAAACCATTAAAATGGTTATTGTTCCCAAGATAAGTTATATCCTAAGTATGATACCGATACTATTTGAGTCTCGATTCTATGCTAAACTAAGTAAATTGCTGCTCTCCTTCTTGTGGCGCAACAAAACGCCACGAATAGCGGCATGGAAACTCAGACTCTCTAAACAGCGAGGGGGAGTCCACTTCCCAGATTTTTTTTGGTACCATGTTGCTGCTCTTCTGAAACAAGGCGCATGCT
Source organism: Ichthyophis bannanicus (assembly GCA_033557465.1). Lineage (NCBI taxonomy): Eukaryota > Metazoa > Chordata > Amphibia > Gymnophiona > Ichthyophiidae > Ichthyophis > Ichthyophis bannanicus. The sequence goes on along the minus strand of JAWIIG010000038.1, from coordinate 227,605 downwards.
GGAGTGAGGAAGAGATAAATGAGGGGGATCCCCAATGGTTGCGGATGGAGACGGTAATGAGTAAACCGCTTCCGCTGTGGATGCGCATTGGGGCTGAAGATACCTCGGGAAACCCACATAATGCAGTGATTCAGGCTACACAACAAGCCTTTCAAATATTGGTGAATTATGTAGAAGATGCAAGAGAACATACCACGGGTACACCCATATGGTTGAATCCCAGCTTTAAAATTGCAGGACACAGCTTTATCTGGACTACCTGGATCAAGAAAGGAATATATAGCCTGGGTCAACTGATTCACAATAATGTCTTTAAGTCCTTTCCAACCCTTCAGCAGGAGTTCAAATTGCCGGCAGTATGTATGTATCAATGGTGTCAATTGAGACATTGTCTAAGCAAGGCAGGGGTTTCCTCGGTATTTATTTTTATTTATTTATTACAATTTCTTATATACCGCGCTATTTAGAATCAGCGGGGTTTACATCATAACATAACGACCATAACGACAACTGTCAGGTTTTACATTGAACAGGAGTACAAACTTGGATAACCGGGTTAACTATATACATAAGCTATCTACACTGCAGATAAAAATTGTAAGTACCTTTCTAGATTGGGTCATTTCTTGGGAGGGATATCTAGTTCAATTGCTGTCTGGGAAGTATTGGAGGAAAAGGTGGGTTTTGAGAGCCTTCCTGAACTGATATAGATTGGTAATGGCCCTAATGTCGGGGGGTAGAGCGTTCCAGCATTTGGGGACATAAAAACTGAATGCCCTGTTTGTGGTTTTCGTGTTGGACTTTGTTGAATCCTTTGGTATTGCTAGCAGGTTTACAGCTGTTGTTCTTCTGGATCTGTTGGGGGGGACCATGTGGATAAGAAGCGTGAGTGAGACGGATGAAGTACCTTTGATTGCTTTGAATGCTAATAGAAGGGATTTGAAGGTGATTCTCCCATGGATAGGTAGCCAGTGCAGCTGTTTGAGAATAGGGGTCACGTGGTCTTTTCTGGATGCTCCGTAAAGGACCCTAGCTGCGGCATTCATGGCCAACGGGCGGGGGGTTAGTGTGGATTGGGGGAGACCTTGTAAGATGGCATTTGCAAAGTCAAAATGCGGCAGGATCAGCGCTTGATATATGGTTCGGAAATCGTCTGGGTCCAGCAGGGAGCGTAGGTGTTTGAGTGAGCGGATTTTGAAATAGATGGCTTTGACTATGTTGCTTATGTGGCGTTTCATGTCTAGACGTTGGTCCAGAGTAACTCCCAGGTATTTTATTGCATCTTTAGTTTGCAAATCAGCTTCCTTGACACTGACGTGGGACGGGGGAGTAATGTTGGAGTCTCTGGTGATGAAAAGGACCTCTGTTTTTTTATGTTGGATGCGTAGGTTCGTTAAGTTCGTTCGGTAGCGTTAAGACCTGGCCATCCGCTACTACAGAAGGTGAGGGAGCTGAGTATGGGATCTCATCTGATATCGCAATTTGTCACCATCATACGTGACAGAGAGAGAAGAAAGTGTACAGGTCTACAGCTCATCTGGGAATCTGAGTTAGGAGAATTAGACAACTCTGATATGTGGAATATCTTCTGGGGATCGCAGATACGAGTAACAAGAGCAGCCTCACTTACGCAAACGCTGTACTTCCTGGCTCACCGAGCATACTTGACCCCACTGAAAGTAGCAAAGTGGCACCCTCAAGATGGGAACCAATGCTGGTCGTGCGAGAACGCAATTGGTACAATGGCTCACATGCTATATTACTGTCCCAAGCTGAAGGGATATTGGCAGCAAGTTTGGCTGCGAATAACCCAGCTACTAAAAGTATGTACGTCATTGACATATCGTATAGTTATATACAAGTCACAGGCCGGAATTCCCGGTTTGAAGAAACAGGATTTTCTGACTTTCGACCTGATGCTTGGATTGGCACTGAAAGCGATACTAAGTCATTGGAAGAATTTTTCAAACCTAAAGGTTGAATACTGGTGGAACCTGCTGTGTGTACATCGGGCATACGAGAGAGCATATGTGAGGAGTGGTCTAGTGGTTAGGACAAGGTACTTCAGGCCGGAGGGCTGGGGGTTCAAGTCCCACCTGGGGACAGCAATCTCAGGCCGGAGGGACTGGAATTTCTAGTCCTATAGGCACTCCTTGTGGTCTTGGGCAAGCCACTTAACCCTCCATTGCCCATGTTCCCTGTAAGTATTAGCGTATGTGTCTCATATCCCCTCGTGTTAAATGTATCCCCCAATTGACCGCTTTGACCCGGTGAAAAGCGGGATATAAATACAGCTAAATAAATAAATAAATAAAACCCGTGTTACTCTAGCATGCTCAGGAAGTGGGATACCCTGGACTTGCAACTATTGTGGAATAGTGCTCCATAAGGTATCGGGGGAGGGGGGTGATCGTCATCATCAGGAATTGCCAATAGATTCAAACTAGCGTGGGCTCAGAAGGGTGGCAGATGGGGAACTGAGAAGGTAATTCCTTTAGATAAGAGCTCCCAAGGGTAATAATGTGTTGTTCTTGTATTGTATGTGGCATTGTATTAGTTAAGGGTTTTTTTTATGTTACGTATTGTTGTACATGTTCAGTTCTGTGTAAAATGCTAAATAAAGCTTTAAAAAAAAAAAGAAAAGTGATGCCCACAGTGCCGCCCAACAGTGTCTAAAAGGCTACCAAACTATGCTCCACCCCTGAGAACATTGGCACCCAAGAAGAATGGGCACACAAACCCTCCAGAACCAGCTAGCTCCGTAACCGATATGCTGAGATAAATGCCTCTGTGATCCAGCATCCCAAGGAAAATGCGGTTGTTACAATGCCCTCATATGGGCAGGGGCGGCCCAAGGGGGGTGCGGGGCCATGTGCGGAGACTCGGTGCGGGGCCTCATTTGCATAAGGGGCCTCATTTGCATAAATATTTGCATAATGTTACCATACACTAACTTTTAGTATACATGCCTCTTCATGAGTGTATGGATAAAAAAAGACAAAGATTTCTACATTACTATAATCCAGTGCCAACCGCCAGGCACATTAGGAACTACTACAAACACTGCCCATTTAGAACCCATAGCAAACCCACCGTATCCCAACAGCACTACCAGGACTCATAAAGCACCATACACTACCTATCAAAAGGCAACACTGCAAATATTAAACCAATACATTTCAGAGAATAACAATACATGACCTATTGGGGAAAGAGAACAAGTGACAATGTCAAATAGGAATTACATAAACAGAATACCTCAGCTCAGTTACACATGCAGAACATAGACTATCACCAAACAAGGAATCACAATTTAAAAACAGGAAGACAATAATTAAACTGGGAACCCTAAAAGCCAAACTTGGAATGTACAACAACAATGTAGAAATAAAACTATAAATTAATTTCCTCTTGTACTAAACAAAGCACAGACATTAATGATGCACATTTCCCAGAGCTGACATATTCCAGTTAATAAATTCAAAATAAAGAGATATCTTTGTACCTTTTGTGCATTTTTTTTTCAGTTGCAATTGTTCCAGCCACTTTCTTCTGGTTTATTTGTGTCTTCTGCTATCTCTTCATCGTCTGCTGTCCATTTGTCCTTTCTTCTCTTCTAGTTTTTTTCCATTCTCTCTCTACATCTGCTTTAACATAATAATCTTTCTCCTTTTGCTCTTTCCTCATTCCTATTTCATCCACTCAAATTTTACCCCTCCATCCTCAATCCCCACTTAGTCTCCCAATACCCGGCCAATTGTACATTTTTCTTCCCTCCCACACAAAATATTTTTCCCCTCTCCATTTCATTCTCCCAGCCCCATCCCCTTCTAATCTCCCCCAACATCAGCTCCCTTTTAGTTCCAGCCCCACCCAGTATCCGCTCCCTTCTAGTCCCCACATCAGCCCATTTCCAGTCCTAGCTCCCCCATCCATTTCCAGTCCTATCCGAGTCCCTTCATCAGCTCATTTCCAATACCAGCCTCCCATCAGCCCATTTCTAGTCCTTTCCTAGCCCCACCATCAGCCCATGTTAAATCCTAGCTCCCCTCCACTCAGCCCATTTCTAAACCAAGCCCCCCATGAGCCTACTTCCAGTTCTAGCCCCTCCATGAGTCCATTTCAATCCAAGCCCCCACCACAGCCCATTTCCAATCTTAGCTCCCCCCAACACCCAATTCTCAGTTCTATCCTAGCCCATCCATCAGCCCAGTTCCTGTCCTAGCTCCCTCCCCTAAGAGCCCATTCCAAGCCCCCCTTCCCATCAGCTATTTGCAGTTCAAGCCCCCTTCCACTCAGCCCATTTCCATTCCAAGTCCCCCTCCCCATCAGCTATTTGCAGTTCAAGCCCCCCACTTCCCCTCAGCCCATTTCCATTCCAAGCCCCGTCCCCATCAGCTATTTGCAGTTCAAGCCCCCCACTTCCCCTCAGCCCATTTCCATTCCAAGCCCCATCCCCAACAGCTATTTGCAGTTCAAGCCCCCTTCCACTCAGCCCATTTCCAGTCCTAGCAACCCCCCCAACCCATTACCAGTCCTAGCCCCCCCATAGCCCACTCCCAGTCCTAATCCCACCAGCCCATTTCCAGTCCTAATCCCCCATCACCCAATTTTCAGTTTAAGCCCCCCCCATAGCCCATTACCAGTCCTAACCTCCCCATCAGCCCACTCCCAGTCCTAATCCCCCATCACTCAATTTTTAGTTTAAGCCCTCCCATAGCCCATTACGTCCTATCCCCCCAGCCACCCACTTCCAGTCCGAATCCCGCCAGCCCAGTGCCCGTCCTAATCCCCCATCACCCAATTTTTAGTTTAAGCCCCCCCAGCGCCCATCACCACTCCTAACCCCTCCCCAGCGCCCATCACAACTCCTAACCCCCCAAGCGCCCATCACCACTCCTAACCCCCCCAGCCCAGCACCCATCACCACTCCTAACCCCCCCAGCCAGCCCAGTGCCCATCACCACTCCTACCCCCCCAGCCAGCCCAGTGCCCATCACCACTCCTACCCCCCCCCAGCCAGCCCAGTGCCCATCACCACTCCTAACCCCCCCAACCAGCCCAGTGTCCATCACCACTCCTAACCCCCCCCAGCCAGCCCAGCCCATCCCATCACTACTCCTAACACCTCCCCCCCCAGCCCAGCCCAGCCCAGCCCATCACAACTCCTAACCCCCCCCCAGCCCAGCCCAGCCCATCACTACTCCTAACACCCCCCCCCCGCCCAGCCCAGCCCAGCCCATCACTACTCCTAACACCACCCCCCAGCCCAGCCCAGCCCAGCCCAGCAGCACTTCTAACCCCCAGCCCAGCACCACTCCTAACGCCCAGCCCAGCCCAGCCCAGGGAAATTTTTTAAAAAAAGAAAACCTGTCTCCTGCCGCTGTCGGGGCCGCCGCGGCAGAATCGAGCGTGCCGCGGGGCCCCCCTGTACCCGGCACAGCCTCTCCTCCCTGTAGCAGCTCTCTAGTTGGAGCTGAAGTCAGACGCGCCGGCTTGCAGAGCGCGAGGGAAGAGTTTTTCCCTCGCTGCTCTGTTAAGCCCGCGGGGGCTGATGGGAAGTTCCCATCAGCCCCCGCGGGCCTAACAGAGTCGCGAAAGGGAAACTCTTCCCTTCGCGCTCTGCAAGCCGGCGCGTCTGACTGCTGCTCAGAAGAGAGAGCTGCTACAGGGAGGAGAGGCTGTGCCGGGTACAGGGGGGCCCCGCGGCACGCTCGATTCTGCCGCGGCGGCCCCGACAGCGGCAGGAGACAGGTTTTCTTTTTTTTTTTCAATTTTACTTTTACAAAAGAATGTTTTTTTGCGCGGGGCCCCCTGAAACGCGGGGCCCTGTGCAAAAAACATTCTCGCTCAATGGACGGGCCGGCCCTGCATATGGGCCAGCAAATAGCACAAAAGATGATTGGACTTACAAAAGGAAGCCATAACCTCCAAATCACGGAGATGCACTCTTCAGACATCCACAAGCTGAAAATACTTATTTATTTATTTATTTAGTATACATTTGTATACCGCTACTTCCAGCGATCAGCAGCGGTTTGATTACAGATTGGAAATTGTCAAATCATGACAGGAAATTTTTGAGGTATAAACACATTGATTAGACAGGAAAGCACTTATCTTTCCCTCTACACTGCTTCTCAGAAAAGGAGGGCAAGTAAACCACCTGGTTTCTCATGAAAGGGCAAAAGGAAGGTACAAGCCAAATGGAAATGGTCTCCTCTGAAAAGGACATATATGAATTCTGGAAAGACAGCACCTGCCACTCAGAAATTCACCTGGCCAAACAAATCGTGACCAAGAAAAAAGTCTTGAGAGTCACACACCTCAGAGTAGCATGCTTCAGAGGCTCAAAGAAATCTGACACTAGGACTCTGAGTGCCAGACAGAAATCCCAGCAAGGAACAAATGGCCAGAGGGGAGGACGCATATGCTGAACCTCTAGAAGAAAATGTGAAACATCTCGGTGCAAGGCTGAAACTTTCCAGCCACCAGACCACTGAAACAGAACATGTCTGCCACCTGGACTTTCAGGGAGGTAAGGGAAAAACCCTTTTCCAGACCATCCTGCAGAAGACCAGCCCCTTGGCAAACTTAGGAACAAGCTGTCGTGCGCTGCATCCACACTCCAAGAGGTACCAGGCCCATACATATGCCAAGGGGAAAGGGAACTACCCAAAACCACTGTAGCCAATCCTTTTAATCAAATAAGATCATAAAAATACTTTATACAAGTGTTTAAAAGTACACTTATCTGAAAATGTCGGCTGTATTAAACTCCCGCATCAAAAACACAGTGCATGTAGAAACAGGCTGTAAAGACTAATCAGCTAGCATCATGAACGACGTGACACGTTTCGGGGTATAAAACATTGCCCCTGCATCAGGTTCCAGCCTTGTCCAGCCGAAGCAGCCTTGCGGGATCTGATTGTTCACACTGTACCTCCTGAGGATTGCCCGTTACGGACCCATGTTTCGGCTGGACATTCCCCTTGTGGTTCGTGTATTTATTGTTCTAATACACTGGCGGGTATCTCTTGGACAGATAAGCATACTGGTAAACACTACACCACTCGTTGGAATACCGATTGCTCGACATCTTTTGTGGTTTATCTGATTGTTTGCCCATGTGATCTTTATTATGTGGGCCGTACTTCAAGACCATTCAAAATTCGTCTGGGTGAGCATGCTTCCCGTTTACGGACACGGAATCTGTCCGCTCCATTAGTGGATCACTGCATAGAAACCGTTCATTGTTTCACAGATCTGCATTGGCGGGTTTTGGATTTTGTTCCAGTGAATCCGCAGGGGGGCAATCGGCTTCAAGCTTTACAAATTTTAGAACAACGTTGGATCCATCGTTTAAATGCTGTCACTCCTCGGGGGTTAAATCAACAAATAGACTGGCATACAATTCTTTGACTTTTTGATCCATTTTTGATCTACCCAGAGTTTTTTGCGTGCCGATCAGCCGATCAGCTGTGAGGGGACGGCGCTGAGCAGTGCTCCTCCCCCTTGCTTTTCTGATTGGTCTGTGAATCATTTTGGGCTGGCTCTCATCCGGGCACCTGTAACTTTTTCATGATAAAAACCGTTGGTTTGTAGACGCTCTTCAAGGCTGCTTCGGCTGGACAAGGCTGGAACCTGATGCAGGGGGAATGTTTTATACCCCAAAACGTGTCACGTCGTTCATGATGCTAGCTGATTAGTCTTTACAGCCTGTTTCTACATGCACTGTGTTTTTGATGCGGGAGTTTAATACCGCCGACATTTTCAGATAAGTGTACTTTTAAACACTTGTATAAAGTATTTTTATGATCTTATTTGATTAAAAGGATTGGCTACAGTGGTTTGGGGTAGTTCCCTTTCCCCTTGCTGTGTTAGCTGCTCCGACAAAAATAGATTGATTGCTTCACAATTATGGTTTAATATTGAATCTCGGGTTATGTTTTTGTGAATCTTTTCACCGGGGTTTGGGTATATTTAATTTTTTCCATACATATGCCAAGCAGGTAGAACCCCTCTGGGCTCTAAGCAGAGCCAAAACAACTGCAGAAGAACAGCACTTATGCGACAGCCGACTCCCTTCAAGAGCCAAGCCGTTAAGTGAGAAGGGAGTCTGATTTCCAGGCAATGGACTCTGATGCAACCGGCCCAGAAATGGGGCAGACAGAGGAGGAACCATATCAGGTCCCTAAACCACACTCTCCTCATCCAATCCAGCACCACCAGTATAATCCAGCCCAGATGACACTTAATGTGCTGAAACACATGCCCCAATAGCAGTCAATGAGGAAGCATATACAGTAGGCATTGCCATGGCCAGGACTGAACCAGGGTAACAAGCCCTTGGACACTGTTTCTATGTGGCAAGGGAAGCAATGACACACTTGAGATTGGAGCGGGCAACTCCAATGGCGCAGAAGCATCTGAAATGCCTTCAGACTGAATGCCCATTACCTGTGATCAAGAGAGCGAAGATGGAAGAAGACCACTTCCACAATGATCACCCCAGCAATATGCTAAGCCAACAAAGCTAGGAGGCTCATCTCTGCCCAGACAACCAGCCAGCTATCCCCCTGGGCCACTCCTGCTCACCTTGGGCCACTTTGGCAACTGACAGAAGCCACAGTCGTGACGCTGTCCTTGAACATTTGCATCATCCTGCCCTTGACCAAGGGTGGGAAAATACAAGAAGGCCAGTCAGCTAGCCCTTGCTTTGAGACGGCTGATGGATCATACTACCCGCATGTAGCTTCAATAGCACTGAGCCACTCGGTCTGGCCAAGGGCTTCCCCGCCCGCAAGATGGGCGCTCGACTCCAAAAGAATCTACAAGTGATATCCAGCGGCATGACCTCCATCAGATAACATGGGTATAGCAATCATCCTCAAGCTGGCTCTCTCTCCTAGATGGAGCAGGAGTCTGAGCTCGAGCTCCAGTCAGGAAGGGCAGCCGGAGCAGCCTCATATGAGCACGCCCATGGCACGAGTTGATTACCGCCACCATCAAGGCAAGAAACTGGGGATAATCCCAAACCCTTGGAGCCTGTCGAGAATTGCACAATGCATGTCATTCCAACCATTTCTGCCCTCTCTCCTCTGGCAGAAAGACTCCGCCCACTCAAGCATCAAACCATACTCCCAGGAAGTCCAGGGATTGGGAAGGTGCTAATGAATGCTTTCCCCAATTGACCACCCAGCTGAGGCCTTCCAGAAGGGTACCACACAGGTCGAAACCAGAGAGGCCTCCAACAGAGAACAGGCTCAGATGAGTCAGTCGTCCAGGAATGTATGTACATATAGTCCTTAGCGCCACAGTGCAGCAGCCACCACAACCATGACCCTGGAGAGCATCCTCGGGGCAGGGAAGAGGCCAAAAGGTAGGGTGGTGAACTGAAAGCATGAGCCAAACATGGAAAAACACAGACATCTCTGCTGAACCTCCCAGACTGGGATATAAACACAAGTTTCGGCCAGAACCAAAGAAGCCAGAAACTCTCTCTTTCCACCCCACCCCACAGTCAGAAGCTGGTCTTGAACCAGCAATCTTTGGGTTAGAAGGCATGCAACTTGCAGAGAAGCCATCATGTCTCAGTAGCTAGAAACTCTCTTCGGAGCATCACCAAAATCACTGCTCTCAGAGTTGTCATTCGAAAGTGCAACATGCACAAAGGGGCATTGCTTACCTAGAGGCCATGGATCAAAGGAGTCATCCTTCTTTGGTATCCTGGTTGCCCTTTCCCCACTCAGCCATGGCCCTGGCACCAATCGCCTGTAAGTGCAGTAAATTATCCAACATGGACAATGCAGTGGCTCTCATGTCCGCCAACCCACATGGAGAGATGACAAATGCCTCTGGGATTGGCTGCTTTGTAGTCCAGGACATAGCTGCTCTGAATGGTGTCTAGCATCCTTCTATCCTTGGTGATATGCGGGAATGAGCCCCAAAGCCTACATAGTGAAGAATGGGAGGAACCATCTCTGCATGGGACTGAGCCTCCAGGCCCACGAGCCCTAAAGAAAGGACCAAACTGAAGTGTAATCCAGAAGCAGAGAAGGGCTTTCTAGGATGAAAAAACAGAAGTCCCTAGACCCCCGAAAATCAGTCCAGCACATCTACAGTGGACATGTGGAAGCTAAGGAGGGAAGGACTCTGCTTATTTCGAAGGCTCTTCCGATCTATCTTCTGCAAGGCAAGAACACTCTGCCTCGGCCAAGTCCTTCTTCAAACAGCTCCACAAAGGAGACTTAAGGACAGTTGAGTTCTCTGGGCTCTGGAGGATGTATTTTTATCTTTATTTGCATACTTTTTATACCGCCCTTTATGACATCAAAGCAGTTTACAATCTTAGAGATTACAGAAAAACGGTCAATGGCCAGAAAGGAAAGAAACTATAAATTTTTGATAGGACAGGAGATAGTCATTCAAAGCAACCACAGCAAAGGTAAGACAAAAGGAAAGGTTAAAGAGTGGTAGGTGGTAGGTCAAAGGCAGAGAGGAATGGGTACATTTTTAGGAGCTATAAGAACCGAGGGAAGGAGGGCTCGAGGTGAAGAGTGGATGGGAGGGAATTCCAGAAAGGGACCCAGGAAGAAGAAGGCAGAATGATGAGTGGATTCAAGGTGGGCACTGCTTGGGGAGGGTAAATGAAGATGGTTAATGTGAGCAGAGCGGAGGCAGTGGGTGAGGTTATGGAAGTGGAGGAGATCAGAGAGGTACTGGGGGGGTTGAGAATAAATGCCCAGGAGAAAAGTCATGATCAACTTTGCATCACTGCTGACAGGATGATATCCCCAGCCCCCAGTGGGCTAGAATATACATGGTATCAGAGCATCATCCAGCAGGAGAGACTGATTCCACAGGAACAGAGCTTGTGACGCCAGGCCTGCACACACAGCCAATAAGAAAAAGCTGCCACTGCAAACTGGCTCTTCAGCAGAAGGTCCATCTGTTTATCTATAGTGCCCTTCAAGGCCAAGCCAACTCCCACAGGAGTGGAGGCCTACTTCGTGACTGCCATGACTTCTGCCTTCACCTTGGGTGGGCCAGATCAAGTGACACACTCCCTTAAGGGAGGCGTTCACATCCCTTAACACGCTTGTATCCCCTGGGCTGAAAATTGGTCAGGATCCATTCTGATCGGAACATGTTCTGGATTAAGTCTGGAAGACTACCTTAAATATCTGCACCACCTATACAGGCAGGGAACCTGCAGCCCCTGATCCATCGCAGAAGCATCAGCCACATACCAGATTGAGGGAAAACTCAAGCAATCAAAGCCGCCAGGTTTCCCTTCTGGGACAGGCGGAAAATGTCAGCCTCCACATGAACCTCCAACAGAGAAAACACTCTTCCTTTTTTTTTTGCATCAGGCCACTCATCCAAGATGCCAGGACCAACACTCAAGTCCTGGTCTTAGACAGACCCCAGCCCACCCACAACTCCAGGAGGCAACCTCCATCCAGGTTGCTTAGAAGGAGGCACCCAAGCCAGGCTTCTACACTCTGCCAATCCCTCATGTGACTGAGCTTGAGGGAATCCAAATCTACAGGGTCTGAGTTCCCACACTAACGACCAGGCTTGCCAAAGAAGGAAAAGAATTCCAGGGGGGACAACCTGGACGTTGGAAGCTCCTCACACTGAGAAGGAACCCCTATACAGCAGAGTCCTCAAAAGAAGGAGACTGGCCAGTAGCATGGATACCGGAACTCAAGGCTGGGCTAGGATTCTTACCCACAGTGCCATCAATTGCCTCCTACCCTGAGACAGAAAATGCCAGACCAACCAAATCCCTTCATTGGGACAGAGGCCCCCCCATTGAAGAGTCAGGCTGCCATTCAGGATGAATCCAGTGAGAAGACTCTTTGCTTGCCACAGATCTAAAATCTTCCTGGAAGAAGAGTTAAGCCAAGGCAAAATATCTGCACATGCTAAAGTTGCATAGGCACAAAGGCACATGCTAACAGAATGTGTACAAGAGCATGCATTACAGGTGCTTGGGCAGGAATGTGCATGGTAGCCACTCAGGCAGAATACACCCTGGGACCGCTTGGGTGCAACTGTCCCAACCTCAAAATCATCCCACCACACTTGTCCCCACCACCCTGAAACTATTTCCACCCTCAAAACTACCTTCTTCCATCTGTCCCCATCCACCCAAAAATGTGGAAATGCCCCCTCATCCTCAGCTCACCCACTCCACCCCACTGATATAATATTTGCACAGCACACGAGCATCACAGAAAGCACAGTTACTTACCTGTAACAGATGATCTCTGGGAACAGCAGGAATAAGTCTTCACATATGGGTACGTCAGTACCGACGGAGCCTGCGCGGGAACGCTCCCCAGCGTCCCAAAAAGGAAAGCTTTTGGGAGCATCCCACAGCGCCTGCGCGCTGCCTTCCTGCCTTTCCTAACCGCCTCTCTCCAGTTCGAGTTTTAAAGCTGAGACAAAGAGAGAGAGAGGAAAGGAAAGATAGATAGAAAGATACAGCTCCTAGGGGAGGTGGGTGGGTTGTGAAGACTTATTCCTGCTGTTCCCAGAGATCACCTGTTACAGGTAAGTAACTGTGCTATCTCCAGGAACAAGCAGGAATGAGTCTTCACATATGGGGACTCCCCAGCTAGAGATGCCTGCGAGATCCCCAAGGTTGTGAGACCCTGAGAAGGGCTCTACTTCCTCCCATGGATCTCAGGCATCCAACCAGGGATGGAGGGCAGGAGTTGATTAAGCATGGAACAGGTGTTTGAGAACAGCCTGACCAAACAAGGCATCCCGGCGGGAGTCCTTGTCCAAGCAGTAATGGGCTGTGAAGGTATGAACCGAGGCCCAGGTGGCCGCTCGACAGATCTGGTCGATGGACACAGAATTTAGATGAGCCATAGAGGTTGCCATGGCCCTCACATTGTGAGCTGTGACATGGCCCTCCAGAGAAAGGTTCTTGCTCTGGTAGGCGAAAGTAATACACTGAGCAATCCAATTGGACAGTGTTCTCTTAGAGACTGGAAGTCCCAAATGAGAGGGATCAAAAGCAACAAAGAGTTGAGAAGACTTCCTATGTTGCTGTGTCCTTTGTAAGTAAAAAGCAAGAGCCCTCTTACAATCCAGGGTATGAAGATTCCTCTCTGCACTTGATGCATGAGGACCTGGGAAAAAGACAGGTAAATACACCTCTTGGTTCAGATGAAAAGGTGAGACCACTTTAGGCATAAAGTGTGGATTGGTCCTGAGGACTACCTTATCATGATGGAACCTTGTATAAGGTGGATTAGCCACTAAGGCCTGCAGCTTACTGATGCGGCGAGCTGAGGTGACTGCAATAAGAAAAATAACCTTACAGGAAAGAAATTTCAAGGAGGTAGTGGCTAAGGGTTCAAAGGGTGGCTTCATGAGCTGACCAAGAACCAGATTCAAGTCCCATGCCACTGGAGGTGGTCTGATGGGAGGTTTAGTTAAAAGAAGGCCTCTCATGAATCTTGCAATAAGAGGATGAGAGGAAATAGGTTGTCCATTGAGAGGCTTGAGAGATGCTGCAATAGCACTCAAATGGACCCTTACTGAATTTGTTTTAAGGCCTGCATGGGAAAGATGCAGGAGATACTCTAGTAAAGCATTCAAAGGTATTGCTAGAGGGTTAAAACCCTTCTCAGCACACCAAATGGTAAACCTTTTCCATTTAAAAGCATAGGAACGTCTGGTAGAAGGCTTTCTGGAAGCATGAAGGATATCCCTCACTTGCTGAGAAAGATGCCAATCTTGAAGGTCTAGGCCTTCAGCAACCAAGCCCTGAGATGGAGAGATTGGGGGTTTGGGTGCCACAATGTTCCCCCCTCCTGAGACAGGCGATCTGGAGCAGATCCCAAGTCCAGGGAGGGAGCTTGAGAGAGATACAGAAGTAGAGGGTACCACACTTGGCGTGGCCATCGTGGAGCTATGAGGATCATAGACCCTCGATCTCTCTGAAGCTTGAACAGAGTCTTGGGAATTAGGGGAATGGGTGGAAAGGCGTATAGGAAGTCTTGACCCCAATGTAGGAGGAAGGCATCCTTGGCCTGAGCTCCCTGACACGGAATTCTGGAACAGAATCGGGGAAGTTTGGCATTCCACGGACTTGCAAAGAGGTCTATGTCTGGGGTTCCCCAAATTTGAAAGATTCTGACTATCTGGTCCATATGGAGGGACCATTCGTGTGGAAGCAGAACTCGACTGAGTCTGTCTGCCCAAGAGTTTTGAACCCCTGGAAGGTATACTGCCAGAAGATGAATTTGATGCTCTCTGGCAAAGGCCCACAATCTCAGAGCTTCGTTGCAAAGCGACAGAGAGCCAGTCCCTCCCTACTTGTTCACATAGAACATGGCTACTTGGTTGTCCGTGTGAATGAGGACTGTCTTGCAGCTGAGCAGGGTATGGAAGACTCTGAGAGCCAGGAAGATTGCTCTGAGCTCTAAGATGTTGATATGTAGAGAGGTCTCCTGTGGGGACCAAATGCCCTGGGTGGAGAGGTCGTGAAGATGAGATCCCCAACCCCTTGGAGAGGCATCTGTTGTAAGGGTTGCTTGGGGTAACAACTGTTGGAAGGGAGACCCCTGCAATAGATTTTGAGTGGACTTCCACCACTGGAGAGACCAAAAGAGATGCCTGGAGGTTGCTATTTTGTCTGACAGACCCCCTGATGCCTGGGTCCATTGAGTGGACAAAGCCCATTGAGCTGCCCTCATGTGAAGGCGAGCATAAGGGACCACATGCACAGTGGATGCCATGTGGCCCAGCAGTTGTAACATCTCTCGAGCAGTTAAATGGGCTTTTAACTGAATCTGGGAGGCTAACTGCACTAAGCGTAGGCAACGGGCCTGGGGAAGATAGGCCCTTGCAGCGGTGGTATCCAGCAAGGCCCTTATGAACTCTAGAGACTGAGTAGGGGTGAGTTGGGACTTTGGAATGTTTATCACCAGTCCCAGATACTGCAGAACACGCATTGTGCAGGTTAGGGAAGTCTGGGCCTCTGACTGGGATGGAGCTCGGATGAGCCAGTCGTCCAGATATGGGAATACAAATATTCCTAGAGTGCGTAGAAATGCAGCTATTACTGCCATGCATTTTGTGAACACTCTTGGAGCAGAGGCCAGAGCAAAAGGAAGTACTCTGTATTGGTAGTGCTTCTCTTGATAAAGGAACCGAAGGAACCTTCTGTGTGTTGGATGGATGAGTATATGGGTGTACGCATCCTTGAGATTTAGAGAACAAAGCCAATCCTGACTCTGAAGGTATGGAAGGAGAGCACCGAGAGAAGTCATCTTGAATTTCTCCTTGCATAGGAATTTGTTCAATTCTCTGAGATCTAATATGGGCCTGTAGCCCCCTGTTTTCTTTGGAATGAGAAAATAGGGGGAATAGAACCCTGAGCCCTGTTGAAGAAGGGGTACTTCTTCTATTGCGTTTTGGGCAAGAAGGGTCGAAACCTCCTGACCCAGAAGGTCGAGGAGAGATGCTGGAGAATTGAACTGTCTCACCATGGTGTGAGGAGGAAGGTTTGAGAAATGAAGTTTGTACCCCTCCCTTATGATGGAGAGGGTCCATTGCTCTGCTTTGATTTGCTCCCATCTGGGAGCAAAGTAAACTAACCTTCCTGGAATGGTGAGAGGCTCTGGTTCTTCTAGAGCCAGAAAGGCTAAGTTCTCTAGATGCAAGTCAAAGGCCCTGAGGAGGCTGAGGCTGTTGGGCTACAGTAGTCCTCACAGCCTTAGGCTTGGCCTGTTTAGGTTGTTGATGCTTTGCAGCAAAATGACCTGCAGAAGATGTCTGTTGACCATAAACAGGATAATATCTTCCCTTCTTGGGAAAATATGGCTTTTTGAATAACCTCTTCTTGACAGGGTTAGAGGTAGACTTTGAAAGCCTATCCAAAGCAGAATTTTCTGCATCCATTTGTGTGGCCTTTGCCTGCCAATTCTTGCCAAAAAGGTTTTCACCTGTACAAGGAAGATTTCCCAATCCATCTTGGACCCAAGGTTCCAGATCAGAAGCTTGTAACCAAGCAATTCTGCTTGCACCTATGGCAATAGCCGAAGCTCTGCTGGCACCCTCAAAAGAGTCAAAGGCTGCACGGTTGGAAAATTTGGAAACATCTTGGGCATGCTCAAGGCAAGTGAGAAACTCTTCCCTCTTATCTTCTGGAAGAAAAGGGAGGAAAGTTTGCAGATGATCTGTAACTTCTTTTAGAAACATCCCCATATAGAGACTATAGGAGTTGATTCTGGCAACAAGCATACTGGCTTGAAAGATTTTCCTGCCAAAAGCATCTAAGGTTCTACATTCTCTCCCTGGAGGAGTAGAGGAGTGCCTTTTTGCACTCTTTAACTTTTTCATAGCAGACTCCACCACAATAGAGTGGTGAGGAAGCTGAGTCTTATGAAATCCAGGACAAGGAGGGACACGGTACATGGTGTCCAACCTACGAGAATGGGAAGAGATGGTGAGAGGGGTCTCCCATATGCCCAATATGTGATCATAAAGGATCTCATGAATTGGTAAAGTGGCTGCCTCTTTAGGAGCCTTAGGATATTGCAAAATATCAAATTTTTTGGCTCTAGGCTCTGACTCAGGGGCCACTGAGATAGAGAGCCCCTTGGCTACTTCTCTTATGAAGTCTTGAAAAGACAAGTCCTCTGGAGGAGACATTCTTCTTTTTGGAGAAGAAGGCTCTTGAGGAAGGAGTACCGATGCTTCGACAGAGGCCTCCGATGCATCAGAGTCTTCGGAGGAATCGAAGTATCGCCTGTCTGGATGCTCCTGTAGAGCCCGATACGCGTACCGAGTGGTATCGACCTCGGGAGTGATCGGTACCGGTTCGGTACTGATGGGCAGCATCGGACAGGGTACCTGTGCAGTCGACACCGAAGCCGATGTCGATGCAATCGGTACCGGTACCGATATTGGTGCCAGTGCCGAAGCGGTACCGACAATGAAGCTTGTTGCGGTAACAGCGGCGTCGCAGCTTGTATGAATGCCGTGAAGGCACGCTACATGGTCAGAATATTCTGATCCATCGACGCCATCAATGTCTGGATGTCAGTACGGGCAGATTCCACCGGTACCCCAGAATATTGTAACAGGTGATCGGTCGAGGCCGTGCCATCGATGTCAACCTGTGACCCCATAGGAGGAGCTTTGGAAGCCGGAGCTTCCCGTCGGGGTACTTTAGCCGGTGCAGAATCCTCGAGGGCAAGCCCGGAGGCATCTCGATGCTTAGAGGGAGATCTACCCTTCGAGGACCGGCTGGATTTATGTTTGGTTACCTGAGATCCATAGGAGGAAGAAGAAGCCCTGGTTGACGATGCCACCGAAGTTGCATCAGAGGGAAACAGGGTATTGAGCTTAGCTGCTCGGTTCTGTAAACCTCTCTTAGACATCATGGAGCAGGACGCACAATCCGTGATGGAATGGTCAGGACCCAAACATTTAAGACATCAGTCATGGGTGTCGGTAACAGAGATGGTACCGCTGCACTTAGTGCATTTTTTAAACCTGGAGGCGGGCTTTTCCATGAGGAAAAATGTCCCTTAGGCCTAAGGCCCAAGGAGACAAAAATACACTAAAGTGGAACGGAAAGAATTATTATTATTATTTTTTTTTTTTAAAGAAAAGAAAGAAAAGACCAGCGGTACTGGTCCGACGTCGAATAGGCAGACGCGCAACCAAAGAAATAAAATAAAATAAAGAACTTCTTCAGCGGTGACAGGAACACGACCTGCTGGCTCCGCGGAAAAGAAGAACTGGAGAGAGACGGTTAGGAAAGGCGGGAAGGCAGCGCGCAGGCGCTGTGGGATGCTCCCAAAAGCTTTCCTTTTTGGGACGCTGGGGAGCGTTCCTGCGCAGGCTCCATCGGTACCGACGTACCCATATGTGAAGACTCATTCCTGCTTGTTCCTGGAGATCAGAGATACACACGTGCGCGTGCATAACACCACATACAAAGGCTAGAAAAAAATTCCCTAGCTGTGATGTACTGCATTTTAAATTATTTGCATATATATTTCATTTTCTTTAAATGTTAGTACTGTGAAAGCTACTGAATGAATATTGTTTCTTTCATACTGATTATTAGGTATATGCACAACTATTATCTGTTGTCATGGCCAGGGCTACATTAAGGCACTGGCAAGCTAGGAACATGCCTAAGGTCCAAAGGTTAGTGGTGCCCTTCTCAGGTATGCTCTGTACACAGGAGATTAGGACTGACAATGATCTTGCTTTACTCAGGACTCTACTGATTTTCACAATAATATCTGGAAGCCAGAAGAATGGCTAACATGTTCAGACATTTTTCAGAGTTTAAAACCTCGATCTGCGGTTATTTAATCCTGACTTCACCAGTGTGAGTAAATTTGCCTTTTCTGCTTCCAATATAACCTAGCAGCAGAGAATGTGAGTATTTATTTATTATTTTATTTAGCTAGGCTTATATACCACTTTTCTATGCATCAAAGCAGTGTAAATTCAAGTACTGTATATATATATATAGATAGATAGATAGATAGATAGATAGATATCCCCTATTCCCGAAGGGCTCACAATCTACATTTTTCTACATGAGGCAACGGAGGGTTAAGTGGCTTGCCCAAGGCCATAAGGAGCACCTGTAGGACTAGAAATCCCAGTCCTTCCGGCCCAAGGTTGCTGTCCTCTAGCAGGATCCAGCCAATGGGAAGGCCATGAAGCCAGAGCACTGGAATGCTGCACTAGTCACAGAAAGGGAGGAGGTGAGCTGGGAGAAGTTTCTATGCTGTTCAAGTTACATTTCTGCATGTTGTAGGAGATAGCCCACCTCTCCGCCCATCCCCCCCCCCCTAAAAAATCCTCAATGCACTTCTATAGAAAAAGCTGTTCCAACTGCTGCAACATATAAACAGTATTCACAGCAACATACAGTAGCTATTATGGAATTGCACCTGTCAAACAGCCCCTCTCCTGATCATAGACACAGAGAAACACACATATAAATAAATACACACACACACCATTTCCTCATAGCTCCAATTACCCCATGGTCACGCAGACACAAACACACATTCAAGCATTCCCGCACACACATGCAAGCATCCACAAACATTTGCATACTGACACACAGACACACATGCATAGACAAAGCAGACCACAAACATGCACTCACACACATAAATACTGCCAATACAGATACAGATGAATGCACACATGCATATGCACACTAGCACGGTAGAGGAGTTGAAAAGCACTCCATGAGCCATGTTTGCATGCTTTGCCTACTTGTTAAAATAAAGACATAATTGGGTTTGAATATCAGGTTGTAATGCAGCTAGTGGCATGTGCATAACTTTACCCATTACAAAACGGTGTAAATTTATGCACGCCAATGATATGCTATCATCACACAACTTCTGAAAATTTCAGTAGCATAAAAAGATTTACAACACACCCCTCCATAACATCTCTTTCTTCTCCAGTCAATTTATGCATATAGTTTTAGATGACTGAAATCCACTTAAACACATAAGGAGGGGGGCAGTTTACCCAGGCTCACAGGGAAGAAAGCAATATTTATTGTTGCATAAGGATTTTAAACCATTATTTGCTGCAGTGTTTAAGAAAGAGTAGAAATGATGGAGCAGTTGGGATGTTTGATTTTTGGATGATTTACACATGTACATATGTATGTTGGGGTGGATGGGGATTAGGTGTCTTGCTGGTGTTAGATCTATATCAAAAATATATGGTCAAAAAACTAGCAAACAAATCAAAATTCAATAATGACACTAGATTGAGCCCTAAATAGTATTTTTATGTAAAAAAAAGTTTTTTTGTCATTTACCCACAATCCTTCTTCAAGCACAAAAACATTTCTTTGTAACAAGTTATTAAAGTGCCTGTACAAAACACCAAACCCTATTCATCATTTCTATATTATCACTCGAAAAAGCAAAATGTGCTGCATTTCAGATGGGATCCACTACTTGCCTATCCTGCTTCAGGGGTCAATATAGCAAACAAGTCACTTATCTGTAGATGAATGGAATGAAATGGAAAGGAATGGAAAATAAAACAAAAGATATTATAATGCCTCTATACCGTTCCATGGTGAGACCACACCTTGAATATTGTGTGCAATTCTGGTCGCCGTATCTTAAAAAGGATATAGCGTTACTAGAAAAGGTACAGAGAAGAGCCACCAAAATGGTAAAGGGGATGGAAGGATATTCCTATGAAGAAAGGCTAAAAAGGTTAGGGCTGTTTAACATGGAAAAGAGACGGCTGAGGGGAGATATGATAGAAGTCTATAAATTAATGAACGGAGTGGAACGGGTAAACGTAGATCGATTGTTTACGTTATCAGAATATAGAAAGACTAGGTGACATGCAATGAAGCTACAGGGTAAACTATTTAAGACTAATAAAAGAAAATATTTTTTCACTCAACGTGTAATCAAACTCTGGAATTTGTTACCGGAGGATGTAGTAAGGCTGTTAGTGTAGCTGGGTTTAAAAAAGGTTTGGACAAGTTCCTGGAGGAAAGGTCCATAAACCATTATTAAGAAGGGATCCAGGATATCAATGCTTGACCCAGTACAAGCATTGCGGAACCTGTGTCTTTTGGGGAGACTGCTAGGTACGTATGACCTAGATTGGCCACTGTTGGAAACAGGATACTGGGCTTGATGGACCTTGGTCTGATCCAGTATGGCATATCTTATGTTCTTATGATCCAACTTCAAAAATAACTTTTTGAATCTCTTCACAATACCACTCTAAAGATCATGGCATCCCTCGCCCAACTTTTGTTTCAGTCATGGGAGTTGAGTGGAAGCTGCCGTTGGTGAGTGAGGGATGCCATGATCTCTAGCGCGGTATTGTGAAGAACTCCAAAGAGTTTATTTATTTATTTATTTATTTACATTCTCTTATATACCGCGCTATTCTGCATCAGTGCGGTTTACATTGAACAAACTGAAATTACATTGAACAGGGCATTATAACTTGGAGATAACTATATTACAGGGAACATAGGCTATGGAGGGTTAAGTGGCTTGCCCAAGACCACAAGGAGCACTTGTGGGACTAGAAACCCCAGTCCTTCCGGCCCAAGGTTGCTGTCCTCTAGTGGGATTTGAACCCCCGACCTTCTGGCCTGAAGTACCTGATTTAAACCCCCGACCTTCCGGCCTGAAATTATTTTTGAAGTTGGATCATCTACAGATAAGTGACTTGTTGGCTGTATTGACCCCTGAAGCAGGACAGGCAAGTAGTGGATCCCATCTGAAATGCAGCGCTTTTTGGGGTGATAATATAGAAATGATGAATAGGGCTTGGTGTTTTGTACAGGCACTTTAGTAACTTCTTACAAAAAAATGTTTTTGAGATTGTAGGAGGATTGTGGATAAATTTTGAATTTAAGAGGATTATGGACTATTTTTAATTAAGAATTCTGGAATAAAGAAGTCTGCGGACTATTATTTTATGCATGTTCAGTAAAAAGGATCCCATGGGTAACCCGGTTTGCCTGAAAGTGATAGGCTGCAGATTTAGAGTGTGGGTGCCCGAGAAAAAAAATGTATTTACATAAGAATATGTCTATATTGATGCTATTTGTATTGTAATCTGTCAAGCATGGGAGTCTCTCCCAGACCAGTGTGCAATATGTTTCTGTAGTATATCTAAATAAGCCTTCAGATGACAAGAAAAAAAACTGCCAAATACCGATTTTTTATCACAGCATCCAGTCAGGGAATCATCCTACTATGGTTTAGTCTTCTTATATGACTTCTCTGAATAGAGTACTTAAGTTCCAATATTAAAATATTAAACGTAAATATTAAAAAAGGCTCAAAGGACAAACAAATCGGGTACTGCAAGGACCATGATGGATGTCAAGACTGAACAATTACTGATCCCATCCTAGAGCAAAGTCTCATAAACAGTGGCAACTAAGGCTGCTCAGACTCCACAATATGGGGGGGGGGGGGTGTCTTGGATTAAGGAGGAAAACCAGGAGGTAGCAGGTAAGATTGAGATGAGAGGTAGACTTTTGGTGGGTCCTAGGTAGGAGCCTACTTGTCTTTATAAAATAGAGCGTGTTTTGCATTAGGATCGCTTATAACTACTAGTGAGCAGCTGTGAATGTTCACACATGTTTTATGCATGTACACGTACAGATTATAGTATTTTAAAGACTACATGTGTACATGCAAACTCCGCCTACACTCCACCCAGACTGCTCCCCCAGCTACACCTACCAGTAGATCCAGCCCCAGGAGTGTGCAAATGCTACTGCACATACTCACACCTGCTCCATGAAAGGCGTAGGTGTGTGCACGTACTCTACACATGCATGTACATGTTTTATAAAATATGCATACGCCTGCTCTGCCCAAACTACACCCTGCAAATGCCTATATGCAGCACATTTACAAATATGTGCCATCTTAGCACATATACATGACTATACTGCTGCACAATTTTATTCAAGGCCTTTTCCCATGTAAAATAGACTTTATACAGGGAAATGCTTTATAAAAGTTTCCCCTTAATGTAAGAATCCATGACCACAATTTATTTTCCCCTTCTTTAATTCTCTCAGAATGAATGGAATGTGAAGTCCAAGTCATACTCCTCAGACCATCTGGGGCAGAGGGCGCTGCAAGGTTAATGCTCATGGCCCTCAAAGGGGAAGGAAGTGCCATCTACTAGGCTGACTCAAGTGTTGGACTCTGGGGGGGAGCTATGGTTATGTGGTCTCAGGCCAAAGCCTGTCCCTGTAATAGTGTGGCTAGCCAGGGCCAGCCAAGAGTATATGGCATCCTAGGCAAACCTTCAAGGTGCCTCTCCCATGTCAACAGCTCCACCTCTCTTCCCAGTGCCAGCATGTTTCTCCCTCCTTCCTCCCTCAGATGTCCAGCATATTTCTCCTTCCTTCCCCTCCCCCAAGGCACCCAGCAACTCTCTCCTTCCTCCCCCCACAAAGTATCAAGTATCCGCCCCCCCCTTAACCTGCCATCGCTGCTTCTGCTGACACAGACATCTCACGTCCACCAGAGCCCAGCCTATGTAAAACAAGCACAGCGCAGCGATGGGCCTTCAAGGACCTGTGCACGCAAATGGTCAGTGCCTGCATGTCCCGCTCTCTTTGACAGGAATAAACTCATGTGCGAGGTGCTCAAAGGCCTGTCGCCAAATTGTCACTGAAGCTGTCTGTACATCAGGCGCCTTCTCTGGCCCTTTTCAAATCCAGATTGAAAACGCACCTCTTCACTGCCGCTTTTGGATCTTGATGCACCTGGTCTCCTTTGTGTTTCCTAACCACTCCCCCTAGATGTATCCCATGTCTACAGCTACTGCGTTGTCTGCCTTGACTAGACTGTAAGCTCTGATGAGCAGGGGACTGTCTTTTACATGTCTGTGCGGCGCTGTGTATGGCTCGTAGCGCTATACAAATACTCAGTAGATACAAATGCTCGGAAGTAGTAGTAGTAGTAGTAGTAGTAGTAGTGAAGCTGTCTGATCTGCTGCTATGTTTCCCAGCAGTGCTAGGACTGCACTGCCGCCCCCTGAAGCATGCCATCTGTCTAGTGGTTGGGTCGGCCCTGCAGCTAGATTGATGGTTACTTTAATATTATTTGCTGATTTGTAAACCATCATTCCATTCAATACCAACTGCACAAGGCAGGATACAACAATAAAGCTGTATATACGATACTAAAGGTAAACAAAAGCAATAAAAATCATTGCAACATATTATATTATTGGATTTTTACTGGCGTATAATCCTAATAAAAACAAATTGAAACAATAAAGCCCTCAAAAATAATATCAGTAGGCCCTACAAAACAAAAATTCAAAACATTATTAAAAAATGGTAGCTATGAACAAATATTCATCGTGCTGTAGCTGCAGAATAGGCCAGTTCCGAATGAGCTGAGAGCCCAAAGGAACTGAAGGAAGCTACCAGGTAAAAAAAATCAAATTAAAGGAATGCAAATACACTGTGGGAGGTGTATCAGACAGGAGGTTTGTGGACTGCAATCAATACTCAGCAACACTGTTCAAATAAAATAAATTGTAAGCTCAGGTCTGTACCACACTCTTAACATTAAATATCAATATTAGTCACTGTGTCAATAAAACTTTGGCCTTGTTTTTCATCTTGGCCCTACAGAATTATTTTATGATGGGTATTTGTTATGGAATGAGGGGAGAAACAGCTAGGGTACTGTTGAGATTCAAACTAAAGGCCTGATTTATTGGGGCTTTCCCCTAGTTCTCTGAATTAAGGGGAATATTTAGTCAATGGGGGCTCTTCAATCTGCTCACGTTAGGAGCACAGTGGTTCATCCTAATGAATGTTGTAATACTTATCAGTTTTACAGTGTCACTGGATATATGCAGTGTTGTACAGTGGTGACAAATCTTCAGGTAGGATATATCCCTTCCCCAAAGAGCTTACATAACCCAAGTGGGAGATAAAGTGACTTGCTCTATCACAAGGTTTGAACCATGGCTTTCCTAGTTCTTAGACCTTTGCTCTAATCCATTGGTTCCAACCTGTGGTCTGCAGACCCCTGGGGGTTCCTGAGACTCTTACAAGGGGTCACAGGACACAGAGAGAACAAAGTCTTTTCACGCTGTTATAATCCATGCGAACAGAATACAGAGGCTGCAGGGGAGGCAGGATCAGCAGAGACTGCAGGAGCCACAAGAAACAGGCAGCTGTGGTAGTGGAATTGGAGGTAGCTGCATAGGCCAGAGGCTGTAGCAGCCATAAGGCTGGTATCAGAACTGTTGTGGGGGTGGGGATAAAAGTGCTCATGGTGGGGATGTGATCCAAGGCAGCCATGGTGGCTGGAAGCAAACGAGTCAGGATCAGCATCAGTTTGCAAGGCCTGGGAACAAAGCGCAGCATCAGTAGATGAGGAGAGGATGGTGGGGATTGGTTGGGAGGAGACTGACTGGAGGAGGCTGGCTGATGGGAGGGACAGGGGGAGAGAGAGAGAGAAAGACATTCAAGTGCGGACTGATGGGGACAGGAAGGGGAAGAAAGATAGAGTGCTAGTGGAGACAAGCTTGGCACCAAGAGTAGGGCGACTGGGAAGAGCAATGAGAATGAAATGGAGGTCCCTGAAATTTTTGAAGGTTAAAGAGGGGTTCACACAACCAAACAGGTTGGGAACTTCTGCTCTAACCACTAGGTCACACTCTCTAATTTCCTGTTCATGTGGTAAAGTTTTCTCCTTCCCTACGTTGTCTCAACTTACCTTGTTTACTCTTTGTGGGGCAAGGATAATTGGGGAACAATTTTAGAAGGACTGTGTACAATTTCCACTTGTAATGTGGAAATGGCATCCATGTGTCAGTGGCAATTTTAGAAAGGGTTCAGTTTATATGTAGATGCCTTTACTACATAGAAATTGCAAGGGCGCGTGTCAGAGATGTGGCTAGGGAGCAGTCAGGCCATGTCATAAATTTATACGCATACTCCCCATTTCACATAGGCAATACACATGTATGGCAAAAATTGACCACGTTGGGATCAATGTTCCTGCTAAGCTGCACCGGGTCCTCTGCCGGCATTCCTACTGGCGTGGGGAGGTGCAAAGCAATCACAACAGCGATCATGCTTAGGATCATAAAGCATAGGCAGGTCCCGAGGGTCTGCCGATGCTGTGCAATCCTAAGTGTGATTGTTTTTGTGATCATTTTGCACCTACTCCCACCGGCAGGAATGCCAGTGGAGGACTCTGCACAGCTTAATGGGAACACTGGTTGGGATTTACATCTATTCCCCGGCTCATTTAGTTTTAAAACGTGTTTATTTCAGCCAGCCCTTTACAAGGGGGGGGGGTTATCCTTCTTCATCCCTCCTCCTAATTGAGCTTAAAGATAGCAGCATCTATAGTTAATAAGCAGCATTTATATGTGTTGGTCGATCAAAGAACATAGTCTCAAAATGGGCCGACACCTTAATGTAAAGAAGACAAAGATCATAACAACTGGCAAAAACAACAAGTTCATCATTGAAGGAGAAGAAATTGAAATCGTGGACAACTTAAACCTACTTGGATCAACTATCAATAAAGAAACAACAAGCAGTCAAGAAATCTGACGATGCATTGCTCTTGGCAGAATGGCTATGAAAGACCTAGACAAGATTCTCAAGAGCAGAGATGTCTCTCTCCATACAAAGATTTGACTTGTTCAAGCCATGGTATTTTCAGTAAATAGTAATTACACTTACCTGGTAATTGTAGTTCCTTGAGAGACGACAGCTTAGTCCTCACAGATGGGTTGTGCACCTCCTCCCGCAGCATGAAGACTGGACCAATCAAATTTCAGCTCCGCTGGAATCAGCCTACCAGGCATCCCTGAAGCTCCAGTGAACTATTGTCAAAGCAAACTCAAAGACATAGCTAACCTTTAACAAATCCTGCTTGATCAATGCATCTCATGGTAAAATTATCATTTTTTTTTTTTTTTTTTTAAACATTTAATGGAACCAAATCCACAGACACAGAATGTCCCGCTCCTGCCGCAGCATTAGCCTATAGCGAGATAAAGAGAAAGAAAGAGAAAGACACCCACCTGGGAGTACGGACTTCTGATCCCAAGGCGTGCCGCGCTAAAAATAAAGAATATAGGGAGGGCAGGAGGACTAAGCTGTCGTCTCTCAAGGAACTACAATTACCAGGTAAGTGTAATTACTATTTCCTTATCGTTCCTCCAGCTTAGTCCTCACAGATGGGATGTAACAAAGCAGCCTAACGGGCGGGATTCCTCCAGCCGGCACGCAGAACCGATGATCCGAAACGTGCATCGCCAGCCGCTAAGACATCAAGTCTATAGTGCTTACTGAAAGTGTGCAGAGACGACCACGTTGCCGCCCTACATATCTCCACTGGAGATACTAAACTAAACTCCGCCCAGGACGCAGCCTGCGCTCTGGTGGAATGGGCGCGCAAACCAACAGGTGGTGTCCGACCGTGCAACAGATAAGCCGAGCCAATCGCCTCTTTAATCCAGCGAGCAATGGAAGCTTTCGCCGCTGCCTCACCCTTGCGAGGCCCGCCAAACAGCACAAACAAATGATCCGATTTACGAAACTCACTGGTGACTTTCAAATATCTCCGGAGAATCCTCTTCAGATCCAAACGACTAAGTCCTCGATCAGAGGCTTGCTCCCCTGATGCAGTAAGTACCGGGAGCGAAACCACTTGATTCACGTGGAAAGGAGTAGACACCTTAGGCAAAAAGGAAGGCACCGGCCGCAGAACGACTTTCTGGGCCGAGAAGGATAAGAAAGGTTCCCTGCAAGAAAGCGCCTGGAGTTCGGAGATACGTCGCGCCGAACAAATCGCTACTAAGAACACCGTTTTAAGAGTCAAATCCTTTACCGAACTATGAGAGAGCGGCTCAAAGGGAGGCTCAGTGAGAGCCCGCAAAACCAAATTGAGATCCCAGGAAGGAACAGAAATCCTGCGGACCGGACGAAGTCGAGACACAGCCCTCAAGAAGCGAACGACATCGCCATGGGTACCTAGCGACACTCCGTGAACCTTACCCCGGTAGCATGAAAGCGCCGCCAACTGCACTCGCAAAGAACTGGCAGCCAAACCCTTAGCAAAACCGTCCTGTAAAAAATCGAGTATCACGGGAATGGAGGCCGTAGCGGCTCGAACCTGACGTCGAGAGCACCAATCCTCAAAGATGCGCCACACCCGGACATAGGCCAGAGAAGTGGATTTCTTGCGCGCCTGCAACAGCGTCGCCACGACCGACTTGGAATAACCTCGTTTTCTTAATCGCGCCCTTTCAATAGCCAGGCCGTAAGAGAGAATCTCCCCACTTGCGGCATGCGGAGAGGACCCTGACACAACAGATCCGGATCTAACGGAAGCCGCCACGGAGAACCGACTACCAACCTCATCAGATCGGCATACCAAGGACGTCGAGGCCAATCCGGAGCTATCAAGAGTACTCGACCCCGGTGGGCCTCGATACGCTGAATCACGCGCCCCAGCAGGGGCCACGGGGGAAATACGTAAAGAAGACCCGTGGAGGGCCAAGCCTGCAACAGAGCGTCCAGGCCTTCTGACATTGGTTCCCGTCGACGACTGTAGAAGCGAGCAGCCTTTGCTGAGCGTAACGTGGCCATCAGATCCATGACCGGCTGGCCCCAACGCTGAACCAGCTGTGCGAAGACCTTTGGGCTGAGTTCCCATTCGCCGGGATCCACTTGAACCCTGCTGAGAAAGTCGGCCGTCACGTTGTCTTTCCCGGCAATGTGAGCTGCCGAGATGGCCTGGAGCCGAGGCTCGATCCACTCGAACAATACCCGAGCCTCTGCCTCCAAGCCGACGCTTCCGGTACCGCCCTGCCTGTTTATGTATGCCACCGTCGCCGCATTGTCGGAGAGTACCCGAACTGCCCGAGATGATATCAGCGTTTCGAAGCTTTGTAAGGCCAATCTCACTGCTCGAAGCTCCAGGCGGTTGATGGACCAACCGCTCTCCTCCGGAGACCAGAGGCCTTGGGCAAACTGGTCTCCGCAGTGGGCACCCCAGCCCGTCAGGCAAGCATCCGTCAGTAGCGGAATCCAATCCGGCTGCTCCAGAGGCATTCCTGTCCGGAGCGATGATCGCCGTAGCCACCACTGAAGATCCCGCCGGACCGCCAGCGGGCAAGGAAGCCGTTTGTTCAGGGAGTCCGACTGGTTGGACCAGCGACGAAGCAAGGCCCTCTGAAGGGAACGCATGTGAAAGCGAGCCCAAGGCACTACTTCCAGGGAGGCCGCCATGGTCCCCAGCAGTTGAAGGTAGAGCCACGCCGACGGCGCAGGATTTTGCCGAAAACGTCGGACTAGAGACTGAAGCGCCAGCACCCTGCGGTCGGGAAGAAAAACCACTCCCCCGCAAGTATCGAACTGCACGCCTAAATACTCGAGATACTGCGTCGGGACTAGATGACTCTTGCGCGGGTTGACGACCCAGCCGAGAGATTGCAAGAGTGCCACGACCTTGGCAGTCGCGGCCAGACTCTCCTCGCGAGACTTCCCCCGAATCAACCAATCGTCTAGGTAAGGATGGACAAGTACTCCTTCCTTGCGCAAGGCTGCCGCGACTACCACCATGATTTTGGTGAAGACCCGCGGCGCAGTCGCGAGACCGAAGGGCAATGCTTGGAACTGGAAGTGACCCCACGGCAAAGCGAATCGGAGGTACTTTTGTTGGTCCTCCCGGATCGGGACATGGAGATAAGCCTCCGTGAGATCGAGGGAAGTGAGAAACTCGCCCTTGCGAACGGCGACCAGTACGGATCGAAGGGTTTCCATGCGAAAGTGAGGCACCCGCAAACAGCGGTTTACTCCTTTGAGATCCAAGATGGGACGAAGGTCTCCACCCTTCTTTGGCACCACGAAATAAATGGAGTACCTTCCGAGACCATACTCCGCCTGCGGCACGGGAACTACCGCCCCCAGCTGGACAAGGCGATCGAGGGTTTGACGAACCTGAGCTGTCTTGCGAGCACCCCGGCAGGGAGACATCACAAAGGAATCTAGTACGGGTCTGGCCAAGTCCAGGACATACCCGTCCCGGACGATGTCCAAAACCCACTGATCGGAAGTGATCTGGGCCCAAGCGGAGAGGAAGCGTCGAAGACGACCTCCGATCACTGGGATCTCCGCCGGAGCCCGCCGCCCTTCATTGGGGCTTGCGAGCGGACGCAGGGGTTGCAGCCGCAAATCCCCTACTGGCTCCGCGAAAACCTCGAAAGCTCGAAGCCCTCGAGATATATCTGCCACGTTGGAAACCTCCAGAATGGGGCGCGCGAAACCTACGAAAGTCGCGAAACTGCCCCCGGACCGCAGACAGCGGCCGTCCCCTCTTGGGACGATCTTCTGGCAAGCGACCGCCCTTGGACTCACCCAAATCCTTGACCAACCTATCCAAATCTTCACCAAAAAGCAGCCGACCCTTAAAGGGTAATCGGCCCAGCCGTGATTTGGACGACCCATCAGCCGCCCAATTCTTCAACCAAAGAGCTCGGCGTGCCGCAACCACGGACGCCATGCTATTAGAGAGGGCTCTGATGAGATCATAATGAACATCCGCCAAATAGGCCGAGCCCGACTCTAATCGGTGAAGCTCACCTAACATGTCGGCCTCCACGGCAGATGATTGTTGAAGACGCTGAACCCAGCGCAAACAGGCACGAGCTACCCAAGCCCCACAAACAGAGGCTTGCAACGCAATCGCATCAGCCTCAAACGATTGTTTCAAGAGACCGTCCATCTTCCGGTCCTGCGGTTCCCGCAAGGCCGCACTGCCTTCCACCGGAATCGTTGTCTTCTTAGTCACCGCCGAGACTGCCGCATCCACCTTGGGAGAGCGAAAACGCTCTAGATCGTTGTCTGACATAGGGTAGAGCCGACGCATTACCTTTACCCCTTTGAGACCTGATTCAGGAGTATCCCACTCGGACTGAATCATCTGATCAATAACTTTGTGAATGGGAAAAACCACGCTAGTTTGACGAACCGCCTGAATAATGGGATCTGCTCCGTCCGCCTCCTCTACCGGAGGAGTTGGAGCCAAACCCAGGGTCTGGAGCGCCTCCGAAACAAGAACGGGCAGCTCCTCTCGTCTGAAAACTCTAATAATCTTCGCCTGATCCTCCGGTTCAGGGAGCTCGCCCTCCTCCAAGGCTTCCCCCTCCGGTTCAGGATCGAAATCAGGATCATCACCCTCAGGCCACTCGGCCTCCGCCTGGAATGATTCGTGCAGACGTTGACGCTTGGGAGCCTTGACCCCGGGAAACTGATTCTCCGCTGACGAGGCAGGGGCAACCACCCCTGTCGCCAACGGTGGAGCGGCGCCCACGCTCTGGCGCCTACGGCAAAAGGCCTGATGCATCAACAAGATGAAATCGGGAGAAAAATCCTCCAGGGGTAAGGCACCCCCGAGGACCAGCTGTCCCCCAGACGTCAAGGAGCCTGCAGAAGGAAGACCAGATGGCCCCTCCAGTGGGGACTCCAAGTCCTCTGTCGCGGAACCGGGCTGCGCCACAGCCGGCAAGGAACTCTCTAGGTGCTGCTCCATGCTGAGTGACACCGAAGCACAGCGCTGACAAACGCCTGTGGCAGAAGCAGTACTCCTACGAGACCCACAAATCACGCAAATGGACCCCGCGGGCATGGAAACGCCCTGCCACCGAGAAGAGGGCGGGAAAAATGCCCCTCAGCGCTGAAAGGGAAGTCAGAGGCCTACAGACCCAGCAGAACCACACAGAAAGTGGGAACTGGTCTTCCGCGATGATCAGAATACCAGAAGGAGAACCCAACACACAGTTTTCTCACCCCTGACAAATGCGCTGTTTGTGGGGGTTTTTTTTTTTTTTTTTTATAACTATGTATGTCCCCCGAGCTGAAGAAAAAATTCACAGACTGCTAAGAGTCAACCCGAGAGTCCTGCTGAAAACAAAGGAGGAGAGGAAGAGAAACGCAACCCCCCCCCTCCCCCCTAGCCGCGGGACCAAAGGAACCCGAAGGAAAGGAGAACAAAGGCAATAAGCAACAAGAACGCCAGCGAATAAAAGAAGGAAAAATGAAAAATGAAAACTAAAGAAGCGCAAGCAGCAAAGAGAAATTGGAAAAAAAAATACCGCCGCGTGTAAAACACGCTGAGAAGACCGGGAAAGGAAACAAAATGGCCGCGACCGCAAGGGAACCTTGGCGCGCTTTTAGTTCCCGCTGGAGGAAAAAACGCCCGAAGTCAAAAACCCCTTGCAGCTTCCCGATCGCAAAGCCCCGCCGGCGCGAAGGCTGTTGTCCTAAAAGAAAGACACCGCGAAGGAAAAAACAAATAGACTGCAGCAGACCGGGCAGAGGCGCGGTAGCCGAACAAGGACCGGCTCTGACCGCCGCAGCCGCCGACACTTACCGGCTCTGAATTAGCCGTCCCCCAATCCCTCCGGAAAGGAGCCGCTGTACCGGTATCATAGGAGCTCTGCCCCGACGATTCCTGGAGCAGAGATCCTAATGGCGAAAAGCATACAGGCAAACAGTGACAGGCGGCAGATGCTGTGCAGAAGAGAGACCTTCCTCAGGCCTTTCCCCCCTCCCGCACAGATTGCTCAAATTGAAATCAGAAATTTAAAGCAACAGGAACCCTTAAAGGAAGAAAGGAAATAAGTCCTAATAGGACAAAAAATTAAGAATCCAAAAAGGTTAGCTAGGGAAAGAATAGTAATCTATGAAACTAGTGAGTCCAGCTAAACTCACTACGTCCTCCTGCTGCGTGAAGACTGGACACACTGGAGCTTCAGGGATGCCTGGTAGGCTGATTCCAGCGGAGCTGAAATTTGATTGGTCCAGTCTTCATGCTGCGGGAGGAGGTGCACAACCCATCTGTGAGGACTAAGCTGGAGGAACGATAAGGAACATCATATGGATGTGAAAGCTGGACAGTGAAAAAGATACACAGGAAGAAAATTGATGCCTTTGAATTATGGTGCTGGCGGCGAATACTACGTATACCATGTACTGCCCGAAGAACAAACCAATCAGTACTAGAGGAGATCAATCATAAGCTTTCTTTAGAAGCTCAGATGACAAGACTTCGACTTTTATACTTTGGACACATCATGCGAAGAGAGAGATAATTAGAGAAAGACATCATGCTTGGCAAGATAGAAGGTCAACGCAAAAGAGGAAGGCCAGCAATGAGATGGATCGATACAATAACAGCAGCTACGGTTAGCAGTTTGTCAACAATGAGCCGCCTGACTGAAGACCGAACACAATTTAGGACAACTATCCAGAGGGTCGCCATGAGCCGACACCGACTCGATGACACTTAACAACAACATATGTGTTGGTTTGCAACCAATGGATTAAAGCAAAGTTACACATGTTGGTGCTAGCATTTACACAGCAACTTCCACTTTTAAGTGTCTAGTGGTCTCTGCCGATTTTCCCCACATATAGGTATGTACAGTGGCGCCATCAGCATATATATGTCACTCCCAAATCCACTTATTTGTATTTTAGCAAAGGCTCGAAGTTTGACAGAGCCTCTTCTAAATTCCTGACAGAATTGTATATATCGCAACCATGAGGTCTCAATTCTAATCTTTATGTCCTATCTAAAATTTGCTACCTCCTCCTGCAGCTTGGAGACTGGGCATGTCAAAATCATGACATCACTGGATGTAGTCTGCTGGTCTCTCCCATCAGCCCCAGTGAACTATTGACAAAGCATACTCAATAGAGCAACACATAAGTAGCCAACATATAAACTGTAACCGTAATAACACCTAACTAGATGAACAGTAAAATTTCCCTCCCGAAAGATCAAAACTTTGTCTCGTACCGTTTCCTCCTGACTCCTTCAGAAGTAAAAACAGAAAGGACTATAAATGGAGAGAAATAGACAGAGCAGAACTAAACAAACAGGATCAAACAAAATTCATACATACCTGTAACTGTATAGTTCCCCCTATTGAAGTTCCACTGCCAACGACACCACCCCGAGCGGGATTGAGGACTGAAGTGTCGTCACTCAAGGAACTACAATTACCAGATAAGTGTAAAGAGTAGCTACTCACCTGTAACAGGTGTTCTCCAGGAGCAGCAGGAATCAGTCCTCACATATGGGTGTCATCGGCGCCGATGAAGCCCCAGCAGAGCATTTCCACAGCTTTCTATGAAAGCCTTTGGGAATGCAGGCACGCATACGCAGTTCCCTTCCCGCCTAAAGGTGCCATCTTACCTCAGTCAAATGACATAGCTAAGAACAGCACACAAAAATGAAAAATAAACTATGTACAACTGCAACTCCAAGGGGAGGAGGGAGGGTTGTGAGGACTGATTCCTGCTGCTCCTGGAGAACACCTGTAACAGGTGAGTAACTACTCTTTCTCCAGGACCAAGCAGGAAGTCAGTCCTCACATATGGGTGACTCCCAAGCTCTGGGCTACCGAGGAACCCAGGCTGAACAAGAGAACTCCCTCTAGTCTCAGCAGCAAAGAAAGGCTTTTCAAGGACACAACCTCCACCGGTAGCCCAACAGAGGGCAGGAGGGCAGGAGTTGCTTAAACCTCAAAGAGATTCCGGAGTACTGCTTGGCCAAAAGCACTGTCCCTACGGGACTCCCTCTCCAGGCAGTAATGGGCCACAAAAGTCTGGCTTGAAGACCAAGTTGCAGCCCTGCAGATGTCTACCAAGGGCACAGAGCGGAGATGAGCCACTGAGGCAGCCATTGCCCCGACTCGGTGGGCCGTAACCCGACCCTGCAAAGGAAGGTCAGCCGCCTTATAAGCCCAGGTGATACAGTCAGCTACCCAGATGGACAAGGTACGCTTGGACACAGCCAACCCCAACTTATTGGGGTCAAAGGAGACGAAGAGCTGAGTAGCCTTTCTATGCCCCTGTGTACGGTCAAGGTAGAAGGATAAGGCCCTCCTACAATCCAGAGTATGCAGGACTGCTTCAGCCTGGCTTGCATGAGGCCTAGGGAAGAATGTTGGAAGAACCACCTCCTGGTTGAGGTGGAAAGAGGAGACAACCTTTGGGAGGAATTTTGGATGAGTCCTAAGGACTACCCTGTTCCTATAAAAGCGAGTGTAAGGCCTATCACAGACCAGGGCCTGAAGCTCACTCACTCGCCTAGCTGAGGTAAGGGCTACCAAGAAGAGTGTCTTCCAGGACAGGAAGCGTAGAGGGCAAGTAGCCATTGGCTCAAAGGGTGGGCGAGTCAGCTGCTGCAAGACCACATTCAGCTCCCACTCAGGGGCAGGAGGACGGATGGGAGGCTTGAGCAAAAGCAAGCCCCTAAGAAAGCGGGACACCAAGGGGTGACCAGACAGAGAATGGCCCTCCACCAAAGAGTGGTGAGCTGCTAGAGCTGAGAGGTGGACCCGAACCGAATTGGATTTAAGGCCTTGATTTGACAAGTGCAGTAAGTACTGAAGGACTACTGGCACAGTACAGGAGAAAGGATCAACTGTACGTAGCTGACACCACACAAAAAACCTTTTCCATTTGAGAGCATAGGTTTTTCTAGTGGACTGTTTCCTAGAGGCTAGGACAACCTCCTCAGCATCCTGAGGCAGGCCCCAGGGAGCCAAGACTACCTTTGCAGCCTCCAGGCCATCAAATTGAGAGATTTAAGATTGTGTTGCAGAAGGGAACCCTGCTCCTGTGAGAGAAGGTCGGGTTGCAACCCCAGAGGTAGTGGAGGATCCACCGCCAGTTGAAGTAGAAGAGGAAACCAAGGCTGTCTTGGCCACCGGGGAGCCACCAGCAGGACCGAGGCCTTGTCCTGAAGAATCTTGAAGAGAGTTTGGGCCACCAAGGGCGTGGGAGGAAACGCATACAGGAGGCCCTGAGACCAGGATATCAGAAAAGCATCCGCTGCTATCCGCAGAGGATGCGGTTGCCTGGAGCAGAACTGTGGCAGCTGCTTGTTCATGGGGCTGGCAAAGAGATCCATCAAAGGGAGACCCCATTTCAGGAAGATCTTCTGAGCTACTGAAGGATGCAGCTGCCACTCGTGGGGCTGCAGTATTCTGCTTAATCTGTCTGCCAGGTAGTTGTCCTGGCCTGGAAGGTACACAGCCCTGAGGAGCATGTTGTGCTTGAGGGCAAAAGAACAAAGGTCCTGAGCTTCCCGACAAAGGATCCTGGACCCAGTTCCACCCTGTTTGTTCACATAAAACATGGCAACTTGGTTGTCTGTCTGAATCAGGACAGACTGGTGAGCCAGGGTAGGAGTGAAAGCTTTGAGTGCTAACCGAATAGCTCGGAGTTCGAGAAGATTGATTTGCTGTGCAGCTTCCCAGGGAGACCACAGGCCCTGGGTGCACTTGCCCAGACAATGAGCTCCCCAGCCTTGCAGGGAGGCGTCCGTGGTCACCACTACTGTGTACCCTGGAATCTGAAAAGGCACCCCCTTCAGAAGATTGGGTGGGTGCAGCCACTAGTTGAGGGAGTTCAGAAATTGTCTGGACACCCTTATCCTGTCTTTGAGGCTGCCTGTGGCCTGTAACCACTGAGACCGAAGGCACCACTGTGCAGGCCTCATATGGAGCCTGGCATTGGGGGTCACACGTACCGTCGAAGCCATGTGGCCTAGAAGCCTCAGGCAGAGTCTGGCGGAGACCAGGGACCTGCTGAGAAATTGATTTGCCAAGGCCATCAGCCTTTGGGCCCTGTCTACTGGCAAGAAAGCCTTTGCCAGCAGAGAGTCCAGCCTTGCCCCTATGAACTCCAAGTTTTGGGAGGGGAGCAAAGTGGACTTTGCGAAGTTTATGACAAACCCCAGACTTTGTAGAAGAGCAATAGTCCTGAGGGTGGCTTGTTTGGCCTCCTGGCACGTCTGAACCCTGATGAGCCAGTCGTCCAGACAGGGGAAGACAAAGATTCCCTGATTTCTCAGGTAGGCCGCCACTACTGCTAGGCACTTTGTAAAGACTCTGGGAGCGGAGGTGAGGCCAAAAGGCAGCACTCTGTACTGATAATGGTTTCCTCCCACAATGAACCTGAGGTACTTTCTGTGGTCTGGATGAATGAGGATGTGAGTGTACGCATCCTTTAGATCTAAGGAGCATAGCCAATCTCCCTGCTGGAGGTAGGGCAGAAGTGTCCCAAGAGTAAGCATCTTGAACTTCTCCTTCACTAGAAACTTGTTGAGGTTCCTGAGGTCCAGAATGGGTCGAAGGCCACCGGTTCTTTTGGGCACCAGGAAATACCTGGAGTAGAAACCGTGACCTTGCAAGTGGGGAGGCACAGGCTCCACCGCCCTGTCCACCAATAGACCATGAAGCTCTTGTAGAAGAAGGTCTGTGTGCAGGGGAGGCCTTGGAGGCTCCCCTGTAAAATATGGTGGAGGCAGTTGGTGAAAATGGAGGGCATAGCCCCTGTGGACTATCTCCAGCACCCAACTGTCCCCGGTGATAAGGGGCCACTGGTGGGCAAAGAGGGCGAGGCGACCTCCTGAGCAGGGTTGGGAGAGCAGTGGAGGAGAGGCTACGCTCAAGGAGTCAAAAAACCCCACCCTGCTGAGTGGTAGCAGGGGCCTGAGGCTTGGGGGTCCTCTGCCTACAGGGCCCATTAACCTGGCCCTTGGCTTGCTGACCCTGGGGGGCAGCTTGGGCAGCCTGATATTGCGGGTACTGTTTGTAGGCAGTGCCCTTCCTCGGGTAAAAGGGCTTTTTACCCGAGCCCTTCTTTTTATGAGAAGGGGCAGAGGTCTTCCTCGACAGCCTTGTCCGTGTGAGGTGCTCAGTTTCGAGCTGAGCGGCCTTCTCGGTCATGGGCTTGCCAAAAAGGTTTTCACCTTGGCAAGGGACATCGACCAACTTGTCCTGAACCCATGGCTCGAGGTCCGATGACTGCAGCCATGCTTGGCGTCGAGCCGCGATACCGGCTGCCGCAACTCGGGCCGAAGCCTCGAAGCCATCGTAGGCGGCGCGAGACATGAACTTCGAGCAGTCCCGAATCCCTGAGGACAAGGACTTAAATCTCTGCAAGGGTTCCCCAGAGAGACCAGCAGAGAACCCGGCCAATTCCTTGGCCAGATCCCGCAAGTACATGCCCATGTACAGCTGGTAGGACTGGACACGGCAAGCAAGCATCGAGCCCTGGAAGCACTTTCTACCGACGCCATCGAGGTTCCGGGCCTCCCTGCCAGGGGCACCGCGGAGTGCATCTTCTGGCTCTTCAGATGATGCATGGCCGATTCCACAACCACAGAATGGTGTGGTAGCTGTGCCTTTTGAAAACCAGGGCTCTTCCGGAGTCGATAGATCGAGTCGACTCGCTTGCTTAGAACCGGCACCGAGGCCGGTGCCTCCCACATACGGAAGAGGAGCCGTTCCAGCATCGGAGGAACCGGAACAGTAAATTTCGGAGGAGAGTCATACTGTAGGGCCTCGAGCTCTTCAGCTCGAGGCTCCTCCTCGGGGTCCGCCGGAATCGCCAAGGCAGCGGCCATATCCCGGACGAACTCCGAGAACCGAGTGTCCTCCGGGGGGGACCTACTCCGGGGCTCAGACTGCGGTGAGTCCGGAGGGACGCACTGAGTCTTGAAGGTATCAGGAGACTCCTCGTCCTCCGTCTCCCAAGCTGACTCGTCCGAGGAGGAGTCAGGGTCCGACCCCACGGGGCCCTGGAGCACCTGCCCCGATGCCGGAGGCACCGGCGTCGACGCCCTCGGTCCCGAATGGGAGGTTGAGGGAGACCGCGACCGAGGCCGACTCCGAGCCACGATGGACTCGAGTATCGGCTCAGTCTCCGGGGTTGACTTCGAAGTCGATGTCCCGGTGGTCGGGGCAGATGCACCATACAGGCTGGCCATCAGTGCCCGCTGCTGCTCCATGAAGGCAGACAATCTGCTTTCCAAGGCTGTCATCCTGAGACTCAGCTCGGGAGACGCAGCAGCCACCGACTTGGGCCCCGGCGGCACCGGGCCTGACGTCGGCTCCCTGGGAGGAGAGTCCTCAAGGACTACGGGGCCTATGTGTCCAGCAGACTCCGGCTCCACGCGAGGAACTTTCGCAGGCTTCTCGTGTTCCACAGGCCCGGGGCGACGGTCGGGGGTCTTAGACCTGGCCCTCGAGGAGCCAGGGACCTCCGATGACGACGCCCTCGCGAGCCGCTTCTTTCTCATGCGTTCCCGGTCGGGGGACCCCCTGTCCGAGGAGCTTCGACGGTGCTCGGGATCGGAATCCCGAGATGTCGAGGACTCAGACGAGGTCCGGGCCCGGCCGAAGCCTTTCTTTTTACTGCTGGCGACTTCGGAGTGCTTTGGAAGACATCTTTCCACATGGCCCGCATGACTTAGATTCGTGGTTGGGACCGAGGCACCGAAGGCAGCAGTCGTGTGTGACGGTGAGAGACATCAGTTTCTTACACCGATCACACTTTTTAAAACCGCTGGAAGCCATCGGGGAAAAAAGAGTCCCCGCGAGGTCAAAGGACCGGCCTTCCAGGGAAAAATGGAAAAAAGGGCGCAAACGCCAGCCACGAAGGGCAAAAACTGAAAAAGAAGAATCGGGCTCGATACCGGTGTACCGAACCCGGCGTCGAACCGGGAGAAAATAATAGCGAAAATCGCCGAAAAAATCTAATTTTAACCGGGAGAACAGGACACACGTCCGGTGGGCTTCACGGAAAAAAAGAGACTGGGGTAAGATGGCACCTTTAGGCGGGAAGGGAACCGCGCATGCCTGCCTGCATTCCCAAAGGCTTTCATAGAAAGCTGGGGAAATGCTCTGCTGGGGCTTCATCGGCGCCGATGACACCCATATGTGAGGACTGACTTCCTGCTTGGTCCTGGAGAATTATCATTTCCTTATCGTTCCTCCAGTTCAGTCCTCCACCTCTGGGATGTAACAGAGCAGTGTTCATTGGGAGGGACCCTTATAACCGACTCGCAAGACTGCCGAACCGAAACAGGCATCATTCACTGCTAGCACATCCAGACGATAGTGCTTACTGAAGGTATGGAGAGACGACCAAGTAGCCACTCTACAGATTTCCCCTGGCGGAACCAAGCTGTGTTCCGCCCAAGAGGCTGCCTGCGCTCTGGTAGAGTGCGCTCGCAATCCCAATGGAACCGAACATGCCTGTACCAGATATGCTGAGGCAATCGCCTCTCTAATCCATCTAGAAATGGAGGCTTTCGCTGCCGCCTCACCCTTGCAAAGACCACTGAACACCACAAAAAGCCAGTCAGATTTGCGAAAAGGTTCGGAAACTTGCAAATATCGTCGCAACACCCGCTTGATGTCCAACAGTTGCAAGATGTGGTCGGACGCGGTTTCCCCCCTTGAACCAAGGACCGGAAGCGACACAGTCTGATTTAGGTAAAACGGTGAAACGACTTTTGACAAAAAGGATGGCACCGGTAGCAACACCACCTTTTCTTTTGAAAAAGACAGAAAGGGTTCCCTGCAAGACAGCGCCTGTAACTCCGAAATTCGCCTTGCCGAACATATTGCCACTAAACACTGTTTTTAAGGTTAAATCCTTTACTGTTGCTTGAAGTAATGGCTCAAAGGGCTCCTTTACTAATGCTCCTAAGACCACATTGAGATCCCACAGGGAGCACCACGATTTGACGAGAGGGCCTCAGCCTAGTCACCCCTTTCAGGAAGCGCAATACATCAGCATGCGACCCTAAAGGCACATCCTGCACCTTGCCCCTATAGCAGGCTAGAGCTGCCAACTGCACTCTCAAAGAACTGGCTGCCAATCCTTTATCAAAGCCATCTTGTAAAAAGCTTAACACCACGGGCACGGAAGCTGTAGCCACGCAGACTTGCCGCCTTGAGCACCAATCCTCAAAAATACGCCATACACGAACATATGCCAGAGAAGTAGACCTATTCCTAGCTCAAAGCAACATCACGATTACCGATCCACAGTATCCTTTTTTCTTCAGCCTCGCCCTTTCAATGACCAAACCATAAGCGAGAACCGATTCACCTGAGGCATTCGAAGCGGATCTTGGCGTAGCAGATCTTTCCGAAACTGGCAGCCTCCAAGGCTCCCCGTCTAGCAGTCAAACGAGATCGGCATACCACGGGCGTCTTGGCTAGTCCAGAGCTACCAATAGTACTCTCTCGTGATGAGCTTCGAGCCACTGCACCACGCGGCCTATCAGCGCCCATGGAGGGAAGACATAGAGAAGACCGAACGCCGGCCATGGCTGCATCAGGGCGTCGAGTCCTTCTGACATCCTTTCCCGCCGCCTGCTGAAGAAGCGACTCGCTTTTGCTGACTGAAAGGTCGCCATAAGATCCATGATCGGTGGCCCCCATCTGCGGACTATTAGCGCAAACACTTCCAGATGCAACTCCCATTCCCCAGCATCTACTTGCACCCCTGCTGAGGAAATCCGCCGTGACATTGTCCTTCCCTGCAATGTGTGCCACCGAGAAAGCCGGTAGACGCGTTTCCACCCAAGTGAACAGTATCTCTGCTTCTTCTTCCATGGCTGCACTGCCTGTGCCACCCTGCCAATTGATGTAGGCTACCGTCGCGGAGTTGTCCGACAGCACTCTCACCGCTCGACCTGTCACCGCCGCTTCAAATGTCTGAAGCGCCAGATACACTGCTCTCAACTCCAGCCGGTTGATCGACCAACTGCGATCTTGGACGGATCACGTGCCTTGTGCGAAAAGATCTTTGCAGTGCACCCCCCGTCCCGCGAGACTCATATCCATCAACAGCAGGAGCCATTCCGGCTGCTCCAGGGGCACCCCTGCTTGCAAGGTTCTGGGAAGTAGCCACCACCGCAGAGACCGCCTGACCCGGAGAAGACAGGGAAGACGCTTGTTCAACGAGTCGGTCTGATGTGACCAGCCACGAAGGAGCGCTTGCTGTAATGGCCTCATATGGAATCTGGCCCAGGGTACAACCTCCAAAGTTGACGCCATCGTGCCTAGCACGCAAAAATAATCCCATGCTGATGGTGCCGGAGCGGAGCCTAACTTGCGCAGGCCCAGCACCCGACGAAGCAGTAGAAACACCACTACTTGCCGAGTGTCGAACCATACTCCCAGATACTCGAGCTCCTGGGACGGCACCATTCGGCTTTTGGCCGGATTGACCACCCAGCCGAGCCCCTATAAAAACTTCACCACCTTGTCCGTAATCTGAACGCTCTCGGCCTCGGATTTCGCCCAAATCAACCAGTCGTCGAGATAGGAATGAACCAGGATTCCTTCCTTCCGCAACGCTGCCACCACCACCACCATGATCTTGGTGAAAGTCCGCGGCGCCATTGCCAGACCGAAAGGTAAAGCTCGGAACTGATAGTGCCCCCATGGAAGGGCGAACTGTAGAAACCTCTGATGGGCCTCTTGGATTGGGATATGCAGATATGCTTCCGTAAGATCCAGGGAGGTCAAATACTCTCCTTTGCATACCGCCACAATGACTGATCTCAACGTTTCCATCCGGAAATGCGGTACTCGCAGACAACGATTCACGCCCTTTAGGTCTAATATAGGGCGTAGAGATCCATCCTTTTTTGGCACTATGAAATAAATTGAGTATCAACCCATACCGTAATCTGTCAATGGGACAAGTATGATCGCCCCCATGTGTAAGAGACGATCTAGGGTTTTGCGAATCGCCAGAGCTTTTTGTGGACCTCTGCAGGGAGACATCACAAAGGAATCCCGAACCGGTTTTGCCAATTCCAGCGTGTAGCCCTCGCAAATTATTTCTAAAACCCACTGGTCGGTCGTTATTTGGGTCCAGGCAGAAAGAAACTCCCGAAGCCTCCCGCCTATTGGTTGACTTCCTACCGGGACCCGCCAGCTCTCATTGGGGTTTTCGAGAAGCCGTGGTGGAGTCCTGCGAAACCTCTACTTGCTCCCCGAAATCCACGAAACCCCTGGGCTCTTGAAGCAAATCTTCCTCTCTGGAAACCGCCTAGACGAGAAGTACAGAATCTTCTAAAATCCCTAAACTGACCCCGATAGGCTGGTGAGGACTTTCCTGGCTTAGGTTTATCCTCCGGAAG
The DNA here is from genome assembly GCA_033557465.1 of Ichthyophis bannanicus. Lineage (NCBI taxonomy): Eukaryota > Metazoa > Chordata > Amphibia > Gymnophiona > Ichthyophiidae > Ichthyophis > Ichthyophis bannanicus. Next base: position 185,048 of record JAWIIG010000038.1, on the reverse strand, counting down.
TCTACCGCCCTTAGACTCCCCTAAATCCTTAACCAACTTGTCAAGATCATCTCCAAACAGTAACCTACCCTTAAATGGACACTTACTGAGACGCGATTTAGATGATCCATTGGCCGCCCAATTCCTTAACCATAGAGATCGGCGCGCAGCAACCAAGGAAGCCATGCTATTAGCTAGCGCTCTGATCAAGTCATAATGCACATCCGCCAAATATGCGGTTCCTGACTCCAACCGATCCAATTCTGCAACACCCTCTTGATCCAGCTGAGGGGACTGCCTCATCCACTGAGACCATCTGAAGCATGCTCTTGCCACCCTAGCTCCACTAATGGAAGCCTGCAAGGACAACATCCGCCTCAAAGGACTGCTTCAACAGCCCATCCACTTTCCTATCCTGTGCATTCTTTAATGCCACACTACCTTCTACTGGAATCGTGGTCTTCTTGGTGGCCGCCGACACGGTTGCATCAATTCACGGAGAACGGAACCGCTCTTTGTCCTGATCCGCTAAAGGATAGAGTCTGTTCATAGTTCGAATGCCTCTGAGACCTGACTCTGACTGATCCCACTCGTCCTGTATCATCTTGTCCACCACCCGGTGGATGGGAACACCATTTGCGCTTGCCTCACCGCTTGGATGATAGGGTCTTCCACGCTCTCCTCCTCAGTCGATGGTGCTGCTGCCAGATTCAACATCTGGAGGGATTCCATAATAAGGGCTGTCAGCTCCTCCTTCCGGAACACCCGAATGATCTTTGCCTGATCCTCCGGTTCCAGAATCTCACCTTTTTCTAAGTCATCCATTTCTGCATCAAGATCTAGCTCAGCCTCATCAGTTTCATTGCCCTCCATGTCTGAAGGGGACCGCTCGCGAGGCCGCAATCTCTTTGAAGGTCTCGGAGAAATGCTAGCTTTTTCAGCCAGCTTAGGCTGCTGAGTAGGCGCAGGTCGCAATAAGGCGTCCGGTAATTTCCCCTGACACCGCATGCAGAATGCCTGATGCATTATTAACACAAAGTCTGGACAAAAGTCCCCGAGCTGCGCACTGGACGCCAGGACCGGCATCGCAGCTGGCAGTCCAGTATTAACCTCCTGGTTAACCCCTGAGGTAGAGGCCAACAGGGCTTCCACTTCAGGTCCAACTGTCGCTAGCTGTGGCTCCGGGCCAGCCTTAACCTTCATCTGCTGCTCTACGCTCGTGGACACCGTAGCGCAACCTCTGCAGGTCCCAGAATCCGTGACCGTTCTCCTGCGAATGCCGCAGACCATGCACTGGGGGCTGGATGCCATCCGCAGGGCACCCTCACCCTCTAGGGAGCCCAGGAGAGGTTCCCCTGCTCTTATCTTTTTTTTTTCTTTTTTTTTTGAATGTCAGAGAGAGCAAGGGCTAGGAACAAAAAACAGAGCTAATATTTCTCTACTCCCCCTTTTTTTTTTTTGCACAGGAACTCCCTCGTATAAAACAATTAACCTTCCAGACACTGTTCCCTCTAAGCTGTGCGCGTGTGCACATACTTTACAACAGAGCGCACAAAAATTACAGTTCTGATTCTGATAGAAAACAACACAGACGTCTTAAAATTTAAAAGTTGTGATTGTAATTACTAGAAATTTTCCGCTTCATTTAGTAATTGTCTATTTTCATTTAATTTGATTAAAATCAATGTGGTGTACATACTGTATTCTGATGTGTAGTCAAATTTTAACGTATATAACTCTAAGGGGGATGTTTACTAAAGTGCGGTAATCGTGATTAACACGCGTAAAGTACGTTTAACGATCGTTCGCACGTCCGAACGCGCGTTCTGACGTGCTAACGATCGTTAAACGTACTTTACGCGCGTTAACCGCAGTTAACGATCGTAAACCTCCGCGGCACGTTAAAACAGCGCAGAAGGTGGAGAGTGGGCGGAGAGAAGGGGTCAATGGGCGGAGAGTGGGCGGGGAGAGGCTCCCCTCATACTAACGCGCTGAATTTCTGAGCTCAATTCCAACGCGAATGAAAACCTGTCGTTAAAGGCATATTAAAGGGAAGAGAAACCATTTCCGTCAGCAATGTACAGCAAAACCGGGGAAACCTACAAAACGTGAGCAGTGTGATACATGTGCAAAGACCAAAAGTTCACATAAAACCTTAAGAATGACCACAAGAAACATTGTAAAAAGCACAATTCAGCTGGGCAACAGTGATAGCAATGGGCAACAATGAACAACACTCCCTGGAAAGCACCAAAGAAAGAAATGATGTTTGGAAGGGTCTACGCTCCGTAGACCCTTTCAAAGATCATTTCATTGTGATGGAGCTTTCCTGGGAGTGGTGTGTAATGTTGCCCAATGATATCATTGTTGCCCAGCTTGGTTATGGGTGTTTGCCCCTTTTTTTGAGGTCTGTTTTGAGGTTTATGTGCACCTTTGTCTCCATACAAGGTAAATGAGCCCACAGTAAACCTGAGCAGAGCAGGGTTTCTGACTCGTCAGGCCGCTTTAACTAACTCCAGGGACGGCACCATCTCTGTGGCCACAGTGTGGTGCAACAGACACAGCCAGTGCCTGTAAGACCAGAGGGTCACAGGTTCAAATCCCAGCTGGGGCTCCTGCCAACCCAGTCCCCATAGCTTTACCCACCACTAAACAGTGATAGTAAAGACACCCCTTTATTGCAGAGAACATACGCATGGTTAATACGCCTATATTATACCACACCAAACACAGACATCAGAAACAGGCGCATTACCCAGAGCAGAGTCTCGCAATTGCAGTCCTGGAGGGTCCCACGCCATTCAGGTTCCATGCTGCCTCTAATAAAGATGCCTGTGCTGCATATCTATGCACCACCCCCATGGTATGCAGATGTAGCCCATGCATATTTATGAGGGACAGCATGAAAACCCGAACAGGTTTGGAACACCAGGACTGGAGTTGGGGAACTCTGCAGTAAAGCAGCAGCCAACAGGGCCAGACACACCCACAGGCCCCATTGGCCAATGCCTCCTGGAGAAGCAGGACATTGGGCCCTGCCTGTATCTCCCAATACTAGCAGTTGCATACCTTAGCAATGCCACCCTACACCTGGGTATATGGTACACAGCTATAAAACGTTTCCTGTGATAACTGGCAGATATCAATTCCTACATTAGGCACAGTTTGCTCAGTGAGCTCCACCATAACAATCATTCTGCTGTCTGTGGTGTGTGCTGCAGGTCTGGTCTCTGACAGTGCGTACCACCATGGGCAGTGACCCCCAACAGTCTTGCGTACAATATCCATGCCTGAACTGTGCCCAGGACTGGTGTGGTGGGTATGGCTACTGAACACCTCTATAGTTGCACAATGCTGGCATAGGTGTGGGGGTGTCTGTCTGTCTATCCAGTGTGTGGTGGCTGCAAACACCTTCCACAGCCCACACTGCCAGCAATGTTGCCAGTATTGAGCTGCCAATGTGCATAATGAGGAGCAAGGTACCATGGGTATAGGCCGGACAGGGTGGCCTGGCCAGGGTGCAACTGCACAGGGCATAGGGCAGTGACAGGCACATTTTAGTGCCCGGCCACCACCTACACAGACAGGGTGACCTCAGTATGTCCTGCTGAGAGATCACTCTCACCCTGACTGTGCAGTGACCACAGCATGGCTAGGCACCCCCATAGTGCTATAGTATTTCTCTCATGTGATAGATATGGGTTTCCTTTTGGGGCCCAGTCACTGATTTATCTGCTTGCTGTGTATGCTGACATCCCAGTTCTGGGTGCATGCATTATGGATTAACTAGCAGACTGTTTGCAGCAGGTATGTGTCTTGATGGAGTGGCTTGCAGGGTGCAGTGGCTGATGGCTTGCTGCAGGAGTATATCAGATAGTGGTGGGGTGCAGCTTACCATATCCAGGCCTGATGTCTGTCTGCGTACAGAGCTGCGGTGCCTGCCCCGTGGGGTGTCTGTTCCTCACCAGAACTGGGGTTGATGTTCCTCTCTACTGCCACCTTTGCAGGGAGGTAGAAGGTGGATCTATTGTTAGGAGACCCTGTTTGCCACCCTTGGCACTTGGGGGGGGGGGTACATGGGCCACCTAGGGGTCCATGGGGGCTACACCTGACTGCAAGGTGTTTGTGCAGAAACTACCTATCTCGCACATTAACACTGCTTTGGACCTGCGCCATGGCCTCTTTCAGCCATGGACGGTGCTGTGGACCTGGTGCTGGGCGCCTCACTGCACCCTCAGGGTGAGCACAGTACCCGCACAATGTGACGGTGTGTAGCTACTCTGTGCCAGTACAACACACGGTCAGTACCCCCTACCAGGCCGAGGTGCTGTGGGGGTGCACATGGTCACTTCCCCCTACCAGGCCGAGGTGCTGTGGGGGTGCATTCCTCATGGTGTGTATCTGTGGACAGTTGATTTGCATGTGCAGTGCATCATGGGTGTGACTGGCACAATCCAACCCTGGGAAGATCCAGCGCCTGCTCTCAGGCTCTGATAAGCCATAGGCCATCACACGTACATCTGTTAGCATAGTGCATAGGTGCAAGACACCCTAAAGTGTCTGTACTATAAGGTGCCCACGCTGGTAAAAATACACGTACCCACGCACGATTGTACGCACGTACCAACGCACGTACCAACGCACGGGGCTACGCCCGTAACAATGCACGCAGCCACGCACGTACCAACGTACATGGCTATGCGCACTGCGAGAGTGTGTTTCACTAACAACTACTGAACGTAAAGAAAAACATGCCTCCTCATTCCCTATGTAATGTACAGGGTGCTGCCTGGGACAGCATTCTGCGTTAGGCACACTGGGGACTCGAACCCATGCTGCCTGTAACAGCAGTGAGTACACTAACCATTGTGCTACAGCTCTGTGTTAATGATTTGTGTCTGTACGCCTTCATATGATTAACGTGCAGTAACGCGCCACGGCGCCCTGTAACGCTCGTTAGTTTTTGGAACGCGCGTTAGTCGTTACGATGTCCCGCCCATGTCCTTTTTTGGCCTTCCTTTCACTAACGCGGCTCCTAACGCGATTTGCACTAACGCAGTTTAGTAAACATACCCCTAAGTGTCGTTATGTGGCACACAAAAATTTAACCTTCCTTCAAAAGCTGCACAGCTGATATTTTATGCGCACACAGCCTACAGAAAATTAGAGGGAACATTGCTTCCAGACAGTCCAAGGGTTGTCCAAGGCGCCGAAGGGGAAATTAGGCCTTGCAAATGGATTTGAGCAAGCCACTAATTATAAACTGTAACCCAGATCCCCCCCGATAGGAGTTACACGCTAAAATCCCCTCCGGAGCTCTTGTCACGCGGCGACCATGCTCACAAAATGGCCGCTGCTGCCACCGCAAGAAAAAAAGCACCAAATGCGAAGCAGGAGCAACCAGCCCTTTTACTGCACGGTCCCCGCCCGCCGGAGTGATGCTCAGCCCCGAACTTCACAAAGGAAAGGAAAGACTTACTGGTCTTCAACGGGGCTCCAGCCTGCGCGGTTCTGCTTAATGTTAACACGAGCAGAAAACCGCCGGACGAGCCTCCCATCAGCATGCCGAAGCACTAAGGAGAATCGTGGCTGTCTGCACAGCCGGAGGATGTCCCTTTGGTCCTGCAGCAGAGCTCTCCCCCGTCCTGTCCTGTCCAGGGGGAGAGATCTGAATAGGTAAGCCCACAGCCCCGCACAACAGAGGCAGATAGGAACCAGCACCAGAGTAAAGGGTTTTTTTTTTCTTTTAAAGGGACAATATTAAAATAAAATTTAAAGGGCAACAACCAAATTTAAGGGAAAATTTTAAGTAATCTATGCTAAGCTACACTATTGCTCCTTATGTGTTCAAGTTGTCCCAGCACCTAGGCTCACTACGTCCTCCTGCTGCATGGAGATTGGACACACTAGGGCTGATGGGAGAGATCAGCAGACTACATCCAGTGATGTCATGATTTTGACATGCCCAGTCTCCAAGCTGCAAGAGGAGGTACACAACCCAGAGGTGGAGGACTGAACTGGAGGAACGATAAGGAACCAGGCTTGTACGGAAGCAATTGCCTCCTTGCCTGGGAATTATCTGTCCCCCTATCCTTATGAGATAGCACACAATCTTTGAGTGGTGGTTTGTCAGAGACTAAAGAAAGCATTTAGGGGTAAATATGTGAATTCTAAATATTCCTAAAAATAATTAGCATTAGTCTTGTTATTTTATAACGATGCAATAGTGAAAGCATTCATGAAATTAGCGGAGATTCTTAGCTGTGACAGAGACGGACATTTTCTGATATATTTCCTTTATGTGGTGAGGAGAGTATGTCGCCGAAGGAACTTCAAAGTCTGGCTGAATAACACAGAAGATTTAAAGAAGATGGTTTTGGATTTCGTGAGTACTAGGAGGGCTTTAGCTTAAAGGATAATTTTAAAAATAAATTAAATTACTTGCTCTAACAGTAATAGCCTTACAATCTTGGTTTAACTCAGTGTTTTTCTGCCTCTCTTTGAGACACACCTAGCCAGTCAGGTTTTCAGGATTACCATAATGAATATGCATGAAATATACAGTGGAGACCAAGCGTATGCAAATCTTGTGCATATCCTTTGTGGTAATCCTGAAAACTTATTAGGTGTTCCTCCAGGAGAGATTTCAGAAGCACTGGTTAACTTATCCATCAGAAAATATAAATCTTCAATAAAATAGCCACTCTAACAGAACAAGGTGTAAAAATTTTACCATCACCAGATCATACCTATCCTACTTCATTCCCTTTTGCAATGCCTACTCCTGTATTGCACCTGTCAAGAAATAGTCTGCTTTCTTTATGATGAAACAGATTATAGTTTAAACTCTTTCTGATGTATACTGGAAATTTATCCCACAATGAGAGAACAGTTCCATAAACAATTTAGTCCACGATTTCCAACACATGATCTTCACTGGGGGAACACAAAAGTCCAAACCAGAAGAGTTCGCACTACTGACAACCTGTATCTGTCTGAGAAGGGAACCAAAATCCTACATGAACACTGACAACAGTTTAAATAAGATGGAGGTGGCAACCCTACCAGTTAACAAAAAGGTCGTTAAGAGGATCAGCTACAAGGATATATAGGGGGAAGAGAAGGAAAGCAGCAATATGTGGAATGTTATGTGTACAAATGCTCATGGTCTAGGAAAAACAAAACACCATGCCTGCCAGGCCTAAAGCCGACACAGATTTAGATATTGTGCTCTCAATGAGGCACAGTTAAATAAGTCCCATGACTGCGATACACACATGCCAAACTATATATAGTTTATTCTGGAAGGACAGGGTAAGCAGGAACGAGGGAGAAGTAGCACTAGATGTGAAAAATAATGATAAAGCCCCTGAAATGCATAAGTAAAGGAGACACTGGGGGTCACTTTGTAAAAAAAGAAATATCACTTCCATTCGCACATGTCGAGTCTGCAAAGCTCTAGCACCAGTTGAAAGACCGCAGAGAGATTTAGTCAAGGACTGCAGTGAAAGAGAAGGAATTTGGATTTAATTCATGCCTTTTTCTGGTGTAGCAAAAGGCAAGTTATATTCAGACACAGTAAGCATTTTCCTGTTCCTCCTCTAAGTTTGTACCTAAGGCAAGGGAAGGTTAAGAGACCTGCCCAAGACTACAAGGAATGGGATTTGAACCCTGGATGCTACTCAAGTCATATACCTATTTACTGGAACTAATGTAATGCTTTTCTTGACTAGCTTTCAGGATCCGATACCCAAGTGTCAAGAAATGTGCTAAGTTAGTCCAATAAAAAGGTCTCAATTTATATTTACTATTTTGTTAACCTTTTTTTTCTGTGTGTTCAAGTGAAGTGACAAGGCAGCATCACCACTACTTCAGCAACAGTAAGAAGCAGAGAGTTTCTGCCCTCTTTCCAAAAGATGCTATTCGGGAAACTGGTAACAGAACTGACAATGTGGCAAATAGTACTGGTCTTGGTTAATTACAAAAAGGCAAAACTTTTCTAATGTCCAGCAGGATGTAACCCGAGCTCCAGCAATCAATCATCAAATAGCCCGAGGTAATATAAGAGCAAAAGTATAAAGAGGTCACACAAAGGTCAGGATTCCGAATGCCAAGAGTACTAACTTTGTTACGATGGGAGCATATCTTAGGGAGGCGCTGGTAAGGTGGGAAGAGCTTGATGGCCACTGTAGGGGGAATAACTCTAGCAGACTAATGCAAGGGGACTGTGCTAAAAATATGTATCAAAGTTTTAATGTAGTTTTTTCCTTACTTCCGTACTAATTTCTTACTTTACTTCCAATGTAATAGTTATGCAAAAGGTAGCAAAAAAACCCCCAAAAAACAAAAAACCCCACTATGCACTAAAACCGAAACTAAAGTAAAAAAAGAAAAGTGCTAACAAAACCATAAGTAATGTGTTAAAATGAAAGTAAACTTTGCTTATGTTTTAATGCTTTATTAAAAGGGCAGTAAACTTTACTCTTAAGTTAAAAGCTAGCTTTACCTCCTTTTTGAATACAGAGGCATTCTGCTCTTGGGCCTCCTGCCCCAAGATCTCCAATACAGGCACCCTCTGCTCAGGGTACTTCAGACCAGAACATTCCTGACCAGGGCATCCCCTCAGAGAGCTAACAGAAATCCAACATCCCCTGCCCTGTGGGCCAATATTATTTACTTACTCCCAGGAAAATGTCCTCAGGCTTCCTCGTCAGCTGCTAATTTCCAGTGCAAAGGTTTGAGGTGCCCTGGTACCCGTGGGTCCCCAATTTGGGGATCCCATCTCCACAGGTCCCCAACTTGGGGGAGTCCAGTGCTGATATTCTGATTTCCCATTGACTTCCATCATAGTGCACACAAAATCATGTCAAATTGGAAATACACCACTGTGCTGTAATCAGCACAGTTTATTACTTCAGGGCCTAAGTTAGGAAAATAAACACAATTAAGAGAGAAAAAAAAGACACCAGTATGGTTTTCAAAAGAGGTGACTGAAAGGGAATATGAATTAGCATCAAAACATATAAGGGATCTCAAAAAGAGAAAGTGAAGAATGTCTGGAAAAACTGATAGAGGCAGTGAAGGCAGTCAGGACAGCAAAATCATGAAAAAAGAAAAAAAAGGTTAATGCAGTAAAGTGATAAGATACTTTCAGATACGTCAGTGTGAGATGAAAAGAGAGAGATATAGATGGTAATAAGTTCCAAATGCTTATATTTAGGATTTACTTAAGAGAATGTAGAGACCATAGAGAGATGACAGAGATACACATATGGGGCTGATATTCATCAACGGTGGCCATCACCAGTGTTTTACTTTAGCTATATATTCAGTGGTGCTATCTGTTTAAGTTGTGCTGGTACATATACATTTATGCGGCAGCTAGGGCCCTGTTCGACTTAAGCCTGCTATTTTGTTAGCTTAACCTACATATCTAAATTATATGGACAGTGGCTGAATTTCACTGCTTGCCGGGTAACTTTCTGGATAGCCTCCAGTCTGCCCCTAAACATACAAATAATTTTTATACTTATAGCTCACTACAACAAGGTGAATGGATACAAATTATGGGGGGGGGGGGACATATTCAAAGCATTTTAGCCAGTTAGCAGACCTGCTGACCAATTAAAATGCACCAATCCTAAGAGTCAGCGGCACTATCGGGACAGTGCTGCTGAATTATTGCCACAATCGCATAAAATGGCTGGTTAAAACAGGGGTGGTCTGTGCGCGGTACTGAAAGCTATCTGGTCAGCTGTGATATTCAACCATTACCTGGATATCTTAACCAGATAAAAGTTAAGACAGCCACTGAACTGTCCTAACTTTAACTAGTTGTCACTATCCAGTTGAGGACTGAAATAGATGCTGACTGGTTAGCAACGCACTGACCAACAAACTTGGATATTCAGTACCGGATGCCAGATAAGTTCCAACCCTGAATATCTGGGTTTGTTTTAAAGCAGTGGTGGGTAGGTGCTTTAAAAAAGTCTAGCTACTGAATATCAGCCCCTATCTGTATAACCCACAAAAAATGGAAAATGGAAAAAAAAAACGCTTTTGTGATTGGTGCTGGCGCTGACCACGTAATTCTCTGTTCAGCTTCAGGCCCATGATAGATAACACTTCATTTACAGAACATGTTCACATGAAGCAAAAATAATTGAAAGTGTACAAGGCGATGGGGCTAGATGAGATACATTCATGGATATTAAGAGCTCAGAGAGGTTTTGGCAGCTCCACTGACAGTTCAATCCATCACTCTTTGGAGAAAGCAGAGGATCCAGAGGGTTGGAGACAGGCTGCCTTTTCATAAAAGCAGATACAGGGATAAAACAGGTAAGCACACACCACTTATACTCACTCCTCAACATCTATCAATGAAGTTGCTATTATAGGAAAGAATCGTAAACTGATCTTCTGATTCTAGGTGTTTATCGTTTGGAATTTTAGGGGTTTATTTTTGAGGCAATAAGGTGAGAAAAATAGGGGTTTATCAGTGTATTTGTGTCACAAAAAAAATGTTGTGGCTTTTTAGGCCGATTCCATTCAATGACCGAAGACACGATTTTACAGCACCAGCTCTTCTCTCAAGTCTAGCAGCAGCAACAGCATCAGGCCTCCTCTTCTCCTAACCTTACCAAAGCATCAGCAGTCCCTTCTCCAAGCCCTAGCATCATCCCTCTTCTCCATTTATTTAATTGATTTATTTATTTGACAAGGTTTTATATACCGCCTCTTCCCATGATCAGGGGCGGTTTACATAGAATGTAAGTACAACTTTTACAATCAACATAGGAACTATGTACATTTAACATATAATACGGTCAAACTATATACAGAGAACTATGTACAATAACATTGTAAAGGCATTCTTAAGTGAGATAGCATGTTTCCTCTGTTGGGGTGATTGATGGGTTTCTGGGGCTTGCTAGGTTTCTTGGGAGTTTGTGGGTTTCTCTGAATGACCAAAATGTTCTATAAACAAGTAAGTCTTTAGGTCCCGACGGAATCCATGTCCCAGCATCAGCCCCCTATTCTCATAGCTGCCCCCAGCATCAGCCCGCTTCTCCTCCTCCTGCAAGTTTAGCCCTTTCTACCAAATTAACATCTTCCCTCTTCTCCAAGTCCCACCGTAATCTGTCAGCACCCAGCTCCCTTTTCCCAGCTGCCCAGAGCTGGGATGCTCTTCAGAGTGGCAGGAGATTGCTGCTTTTGATCCCACTGCTTATCCTGCCTCTCCTCCTCCTGATGCCAGCACCATGGGCGAGTTAAATACAAGAGCAGGTATTTCCTGCATCTTGTAAGAAGTACCCACTCTCATGGTGCTAGTAGCTCAAAGAGGAGAGGAAGGATGAATGGAGGGCACCAAGCAGCAAGCTCTCGTCACTTTGAAGACTATTCCGGTGCAGGTGGGTCCTCAGTCGCACCTTCCCTGCTCTAATGACATCAGATTAGATGAAGCCTGTAATCAAAAGACACTATTAGCCAGGGATAGAATCCAGGTTCAGTCACTGGTTCAGGCTCTTCAGCTGCTGCAGGCTGAATCCAGGCCTTCTGGTCCTGTTACAAAGACACTACCAGCCAAGGATAGAATCTAGGCTCAGACACTGGTCCAGGCCCTCCAGTTGAGGCAGACAGAATCCAGAATCCAGGCCTTCTGTTCCTGTTCTAGCCTAAGTTGCTTCACACTTGGAGAAGAGGAGCTGTACCATGTTGCCTCTGAGGATTCATTATGGGAAAGGAAACAACAGTCTTCTTCTGCCTTAAATCTATAAAAGTAAAACTCGTACAGTGCTTGCTTACTCCCATGGCTGTATTCCAGCTATCGGGCTGCTGGAAACCAAAACTGAGCTACAGAGACAGCAGCGTAGCACCAGGGAAACTCTTTAATGCCACTCTCAGCAGCGATGCCAACAAGATACCGTAGAGACCCTCAGTGATACTTATTAGAATATTTTTTGTCGGACATAAATTGTGAAGGAAAGGTACTGTGAACCATCCCCAAACCACAATACATATCTCCCTTTTATTCAACCAATAAGGTTTAAAACGGACTCAAAATCAAAATCATTTCTTAAACAGTAGAAAACAGCACTTATCTGATCACACGCGCGACGTGCACGTTTCGGGGAAGAACCCCTGTATCAAGTGCTCCCAACTCAACTTGAATAGAACTCAGTCCACCTTGTAACTGGCAAAAAATGCCGAAGTCTTGGCTGTTGAAAACGAGGATACCAACTTAGGATTGGCTAACTTGAAGCTGCCCATCATCCCTAACCACCAATCACAGAAAGGGAGTCCCCACACATCAGGGAACCCCCTGCCGTAAAAGGTTATATGTCAACTGGCCCCCAACCAATCAATCTCACAGTTCAGTCCAGTGGGAGAAACAACTTTTAAAAGAAATATCCAACGCTGTTCAAGCTTACGCAATTTAGAAACCCGGTCCCCCCCTCGAGGGTCTTCTGGGACATGATCAATTACAGTCCACTTCAAATGTTGGAAATCGTGGCTAAATTGTAAGCAGTGTTGAACCATGCTCAGCCAAACGAACCCTAATCTTCCTCGTAGTGCTGCCCACATATCTCAGCGGGCAGCTACATTCACATGGGTCATGCACTAAATGTAAGTTTTGTGATACCACAATATCAGGGTCCTTGTGGACTGATTTACACACAGGTCACACTTTCCATCACCGGTTGCAAACATCGTGTAATTCCACTTATGTGGTTTACTTTATTGAATGTAGCTGCCCGCTGAGATATGTGGGCAGCACTATGAGGAAGATTAGGGGTCGTTTGGCTGAGCATGCCTCTCGTCTTAGACAATCGCTACTGACGGCCCCGATGGTTTCCCCCACTGGACTGAACTGTGAGATTGATTGGTTGGGGGCCAGTTGACATATAATCTTTTACGGCAGGGGGTTCCCTGATGTGTGGGGACTCCCTTTCTGTGATTGGTGGTTAGGGATGACGGGCAGCTTCAAGTTAGCCAATCCTAAGTTGGTATCCTCGTTTTCAACAGCCAAGACTTTGGCGTTTTTTGCCAGTTACAAGGTGGACTGAGTTCTATTCAAGTTGAGTTGGGAGCGCTTGATACAGGGGTTCTTCCCCGAAACGTGCACATCGCGCGTGTTATCAGATAAGTGCTGTTTTCTACTGTTTAAGAAATGATTTTGATTTAGAGTCCGTTTTAAACCTTATTGGTTGAATAAAAGGGATATGTATTGTGGTTTGGGGATGGTTCACAGTACCTTTCCTTCACAATTTATGTCCGACAAAAAATATTCTAATAAGTATCACTGAGGGTCTCTACGGTATCTTGTTGGCATTTCTGTATATTATATTTGATTACCGTTTTGGGGGGTTTCTGGATTTGATTGCGCTCTCAGCAGCGAGCCTTTAATGGCATAACCAGCACAGTAATCCAGCTTGAAAGTTCTGAGACCTTCTATGTAGGCAACTGCATGCAGATCATAAAACACAGCTAGTCTCCGATGGATAATACCGGAGTAGAGAGGAGCAACTTACAACACAGCTGGCATGAGTCAGGCCTGCCATACCGTGCTGATGAATGTCGGCTCCTGATCTCCCATTCTGCAGCCTTCTGTGCATTGAGGAGGCCTAACATGCGGTCGGCGCTGGCATGCCTTGGTGTTTCTCCGCTCCTGCTACTGCCTAGTGGGATCGAGACACCAGAGGGAAAAATGAGAACCTGAAGCTGTAGCCTACAGTGTGTCTGGTATGGAAGTCTTGATGGCTATCCAAGTTGGTTTATGTTGCCTATGCAGAATTGACTATTTTGCACCATTGAACTGTGACGTAGTCTAAACTGGGACATTGCCAGGACATAATTGTTCTAACCCCTAAACCCAATAGTGTTCCCCACAAATTTACTATAACCCCATATAAGAGCAACACTAATCTGTGAAATTTTTGTTGGAACCCACCATGAAGATTAGTATAATGTTATATCTTCTCGTAGTGTGTTGTTCCTTTTTATTCTTTAAAAGAGGGTAATAACACCCCTACACAATACCAAGGAGACCAAACCCCTTAGTATATGCCAGTGAGAACATTTCCTTAGGCTTAATTATATTTTGTAAGTTTTTTAAATCAAAGGAAGAGTCACTTAGCTGATACAAGCAGATCTCCACTTTAGAGAAATGATTCACCGGAGGTAGAATCACTCTGAAAGGAGGAATCAAATCTTCTCCCACCGCCGATTCAAAAAAATCCCAGCACTTCAGGGTTCACCATTTCTCAACAGCTAACTCTTTCCGAAGACCATCATAAGCAGCAACTGTCCCGTGATAACTCACGGGCTAATAGTAACCCAACGTTGCGTTTCAAGCCGTTAGACCCTCTTGGCTCTTTTTCAAACTTCGTTGCTCCTGATCCAACCCGGATTCCCATGGTCTTTAAAGAATGCCTTAATCACATGACCGGCCCTAAACCAATGGAACCAACAGTACTTAACAGCCCACAACTGGGGAATCACAGGATACTCCAGTTTTAAACCCATAGGTGTTACGGAATCCAAAGTATAAATCCAAAACTGATCGCGGGAACGTAAAATACAATCTCGATCTCCTCCCTGAGGTTTTATTGGTACATGATCCAAAATTCGCCATTGTAAATCTGAAAATTGGTGACTCTGTTCTTGACAATGGGCTACCATTGGGGCTGACGTCACCCCTGTAGTTATATGGGAGCAATGTTCCAATAATCTCCTCTTCATCGTTCTAGAGGTCTTGCCAACATATAATTTTGAACACGGGCAAATCATTACATAAACAACAAAAGAGGATTGGCAAGTAGTGAGAAACTTACTGTAAACTCGACAATGTTGAAATGGATGTTCCCACTCTTCACCCTCCAAGGTCTGCTTACAGAAGTCACAGTTTTCACATTGAAAATGACCCCGATTACTTATTTCACTGGGCTGGTCACTGTTCTGAACCACCCAATCCCCTACATTCCAACCTCGTTCAAAGGCCACTCGCAAAGGTTTATCAAAACAGGCATGCAGGGATAACAATGACCAATGTGATCGTAGAACCTTCAACACTTCCGTCGACTGGGGCATATAAGGGAGCACTCCCACATAGGGGGGTACATTTTCAGAGTCAGTAGACTGATCAGCCAGACCCCACCATTCAGCATAATTAAAACGTGCCCTTCAATATGCTCTATTTATAATAGAGGATGGATAGCCCCGTTCTAATAAACGAAGCTTCAAACTATCCGCCTGTGTCTTAAAATCCTCAATTGTTGAACAGATCCTCCATAGCCTAAGAAACTGACCTATTGGCAGTCCTCTACGAAGAGGGCCAGGATGAAAACTCTGATAATGCAATAGTGTATTCCTCTGAATCTCCTTCCGATATAAGGTTGAACGTATTGTTGAATGATCCTTAAATAGACATAAATCCAGAAATTCAATAGTCTCAGTATGAAACTTTGGTGTAAATTTCAAATCTGTCGATAAGGTGTTTATCCAAATAAAAAAATCTTGAAGTCCACTTTCCGTATCTGTCCAAAAGAAAAAGATATCATCTAAGAACATAACCCACATCCGGATATGTTGAAACCATATAGAAGGATATATAAATGTGGACTCAAAATCTGCCATATAAAAGGTGGCTATGGATGGGGCAACTGTGGCCCCCATTGCTATACCATATATTTGATGGTAAAAGTTCCCCTGAAACCGAAAAAAAATTTTTGTCAACACTAATCCCAGAAGTTGAAGCACAAATTTCTTAGGTATTAGGGAAGGAAATTTTAACGGTACATTTGGGCTTATCCTTTGTCCCCTCTTCTTTTTATGACCCCTTCCGAATGAGGGTGGCGTTATATCGATTTTTTAGAAAATTACATGTTTCTCATTTTTTTCATCAGCGTTCTGATATTGTAACAAAAACTGATACCTCTGTAATTAAAAATCCTTCGAAATGGATGCCTCAAGGGTTTGTGGATTCTACTATTGAGACTTTTCAAAAGTTAGTCTTGAGAGACTTAGCGTTGTTGGAAGCAAGAGCCACCTCTGGTGTTTCTTCTAAATTTTCTAATATTACTAATATTACTAGGGGACAATATTTGGCATTAAGATCTTTAAAAGCCCGACGGGATATAGTAGTATATCGGGCGGATAAATGTGGGGCTACTGTAGTCCAAGATCGGGGTCGGTATGAAGCAACGGTGGATGCTCACCTTTTAGATGAGAAATACTATAAGTTGTTGGCTTGAGATCCTACAAGTGACATCAAGGGAGAGATAGTTGAATACACAACTTTAGCATGACAATGGGGATGGATTACAGAAAAATAATTTTCTTTTTTGAATAAACAACATCCACTTCTCCCCATTTTATATATGGTGTCGAAAATTCACAAAAATTTGGAAGATCCCCCAGGACGTCCAATTGTCTCATGTCGTGGATCCCTTTTAGAGCTTTTATCTCAATTTTGTGATTTGTTTTTTCGCCCTTTGTTATCGACTATACCTTCTTATATTAAAGATTCCTTTCATTTTTTATCACTATTGCATCAACAAACTGAAAATAAAACGAATTGGTTGTTAGTTACAATGGATGTGCAAGCCCTCTATACTAATATCAACCAGGAGGCAGCTTTGAGGATGGCAGCAAATGTACCGTTAAAATTGCCTTCCCGAATACCTAAGAAATATGTGCTTCAACTTCTGCAATTAGTGTTGACAAAAATTGTTTTTCAGTTTAAGGGGAACTTTTACCATTAAATATATGGTATAGCAATGGGGGCCACAGTTGCCCCAATAAATAGCCACCTTTTATATGGCAGAATTTGAGTCCACATTTATATATCCTTCTATATGGTTTCAACATATCCGGATGTGGGTTAGGTTCTTAGATGATATCTTTTTCTTTTGGACAGATATGGAAAGTGGACTTCAAGATTTTTTTATTTGGATAAACACCTTATTGACAGATTTGAAATTTACACCAAAGTTTCATACTGAGACTATTGAATTTCTGGATTTATGTCTATTTAAGGATCATTCAACAATACGTTCAACCTTATATCGGAAGGAGATTCAGAGGAATACACTATTGCATTATCGGAGCTTTCATCCTGGCCCTCTTCGTAGAGGACTGCCAATAGGTCAGTTTCTTAGGCTACGGAGGATCTGTTCAACAATTGAGGATTTTAAGACACAGGCGGGTAGTTTGAAGCTTCATTTATTAGAACGGGGCTATCCATCCTCTATTATAAATAGAGCATATCGAAGGGCACATTTTAATTATGCTGAATGGTGGGGTCTGGCTGATTAATCTACTGACTCCGAAAATGTACCCCCCTATGTGGGAGTGCTCCCTTATATGCCCCAGTCGACGGAAGTGTTAAAGGTTCTACGATCACATTGGTCATTGTTATCCCTGCATGCCTGTTTTGATAAACCTTTGCGAGTGGCCTTTGAACGAGGTCGGAATGTAGGGGATTGGGTGGTTCAGAACAGTGACCAGCCCGGTGAAATAAGTAATTGGGGTCATTTTCAATATGGAAACTGTGACTTCTGTAAGCAGACCTTGGAGGGTGAAGAGTGGGAACATCCATTTCAACATCGTCGAGTTTACAGTAAGTTTCTCACTACTTGCCAATCCTCTTTTGTTGTTTATGTAATGATTTGCCCGTGTTCAAAATTATATGTTGGCAAGACCTCTAGAACAATGAAGAGGAGATTATTGGAACATCGCTCCCGTATAACTACAGGGGTGACATCAGCCCCAATGGTAGCCCATTGTCAAGAACAGAGTCACCAATTTTCAGATTTACGATGGCGAAATTTGGATCATGTACCAATAAAACCTCGGGGAGGAGATCGAGATTGTATTTTACGTTCCCGCGATCAGTTTTGGATTTATACTTTGGATTCCGTAACACCTATGGGTTTAAAACTGGAGTATCCTGTGATTCCCCAGTTGTGGGCTGTTAAGTACTGTCGGTTCCATTGGTTTAGGGCCGGTCATGTGATTAAAGCATTCTTTAAAGACCATGGGAATCCAGGTTGGATCAGGAGCAACGAAGTTTGAAAAAGAGCCAAGAGGGTCTAACGGCTTGAAACGCAACGTTGGGTTACTATTAGCCCGTGAGTTATCACGGGACAGTTGCTGCTCATGATGGTCTTCGGAGAGAGTTAGATGTTGAGAAATGGTGAACCCTGAAGTGCTGGGTTTTTTTGAATCGGCGGTGGGAGACGATTTGATTCCTCCTTTCAGAGTGATTCTACCTCCGGTGAATCATTTCTCTAAAGTGGAGATCTGCTTGTATCAGCTAAGTGACTCTTCCTTTGATTTAAAAAACTTACAAAATATAATTAAGCCTAAGGAAATGTTCTCACCGGCATATACTAAGGGGTTTGGTCTCCTTGGTATTGTGTAGGGGTGTTATTCCCCTCTTTTAAAGAATAAAAAGGAACAACACACTACGAGAAGATATAACATTATACTGATCTTTATGGTGTGCGTTCCAACAAAAATTTCACAGATTAGTGTTGCTCTTATATGGGGTTATAGGACATAATTGTTGGCACCCTTATAAAAACTTTTCAAATCAGTTAGTACTGGACCCACATTCCAATTGAAGTTGAACTGAACATACCTGTGATCAGTTGTCAATATTCACATGTCTTGTATCGGCCCATGATTGATGGTTCTAATGTTTAAATATGTTTATAGATTCATAGATTACATGTGATAAGCAATGCAATTTGCCTGTACTCGCTGTTATTACTTCCTCTTCTAAACAAATTTTCCTTATCTGACAGTTCAGTGTCACTTTATGACTTTTACATATTTGTAATTTTAATTTATTTTATTTTATTTTTATCCTTATTCACTTACTAACTTGTTATCCCTCCTTTCTCCTAATTGTACTTTGTCCTCACTGCCATTTCTTAGGTTGACTTGCTCCTCCCTTCTTATGGATTCACATCACTTTTTGTTCCTTTTTCTGATTCTCCCTAACCTTCTTCCCTCATTCCATCAATCTAAACCCCCCCTCCTTTTCATCCTCTTTCTACCTTCCCCATTTTCTCTCCTATTTTGTCCATCACCCTCTCCTCAGCTCTTGAGCTTCACCTTTTTCTTTCTCTCATTCATCCTTCTCCCTCCTTCCTCTCTAAAACAACCTCATTCTTGTTTCCACCATGCCGTCTCCTCTCTCCCTCGCACTCTTCTTCTCCTTCTCTCTTCCGGTGATATTAATCCCAACCCTGGCCACCTTCACGTTTCTCATTCCCATATTAGTTCCTCTCTGCCGCCCCAATCTCATCCATATCACTCTCCTTTCCCCCTCCTCTCTCCCCGTCTCATGTGCCTTATGGAATGCTCATTCCATTTCTAATAAATGTCTCTTTACCCATGATTTCTTTATCTCTCACGCTTTCCATCTTCTAGCTCTTATTAAAACCTGGCTCCTCCCAGATGACACTGCTTTGGTTGCTGTCCTCTGTCACAATGGCTACCAATTTCTCCCACACTCCTCGTGCCACTTGCTATGGTGGTGGTGCCAGGTTTCTGCTTTCTCCTTCTTGCCAATTTCAACCCCTCCTTCTATCTCAGTCTCACTCCTCCTCCTCTTTTTAAGTCCACTCCATCAGTCTTTTTAATCCCCTACCTCTCCAGATTGCTGTTATCTATAGACCCCCTGATAAGTCCATGTCTACCTTTCTTACTAACTTTGACATGGCTGTCTTTATTTCTAGATTCTTCTTCCCCCTCTCTCATACTTGGTGACTTTAATATTCATGCTGATATCCCTTCTGATTCCTATGCTTCTAAACTCCTTGCCCTTACCTCCTCATTCAACCTCCAGCTTTGCTCTTATACCCCACTCATCAGCATGGTCACTGCCTTGACCTTGTTTTCTTCTCTAATTGTTTACCCTCTAATTTCTGTACCTCAGTTCTTCCCTTGTCAGACCACCACCTGTTAAGCTTCATTCTTCATCACTCCCCGCCTCAATTTTGCCTAGTATCCTCTACCTTTTTAGGAATCTTCATGCTATCAATCCACTGATTTTTTCTGCTACTGTCTCATCACCTCTTTCTTCCACTTTGTCCTCTAAATCTGTTGATGAGGCTACAAATTCCTATAATACTGCTCTCTCCTCTGCTCTGCTCTGGATTCTCTTGCTCCACCCATACCACGTCCTGTGAGGCGCACTTCACCTCAGCCCTGGCTAAATTCAACTACCTGCAACCTATGCTCCTGTGCCTACTCAGCCGAGCACTCTTAGCTCAAATCCCGTTCCCTTTCTGACTCCCTTCACTTCAAATTCATGCTCACTTCCTTCATGTTTGCCATTGCTCTCCCAAGCAAAACTAGTTTATCCATTTGACTAGTCTCTTGCATCTGACCCCGCCGTCTCTTTTCAACTCTTAACTCTCTTCCTAAGGCGCCTCCTCCTCCAATCCCTTCCCTTTCTGCCCATACCCTAGCCAACTATTTCCATGACAAAATCCATAAGATTATACTCCAATTCCCCACTAAATCTTCTTCACCTCCTCTTCAACATGAACTTTTCCTCTCAACCTCTATCACCCTTTCATCCTTTTCTAAGATCTCCAAGGAGAAAACCTCTCTTCTTTCCTCCTTTAAACTCACTACCTCTGATCCTTTCCCCATTCGTCTCCTTAACTCCATCTCCTCCTCCGTCATCCCTTCCATCTCACATGTTCTCAAAATTTCACTCTCCACTGCAACTTTCCCTACAGCTTTCAAGCATGCTGTGATTATACCTCTCCTCAAGAAACCTTCACTTGACCCTAAATGTCCTTCTAATTATCGACCCATTTCCCTCCTTTCCTTCATTTTCAAACTTCTTAAATGTGTAGTTCTCCACCACTGCCTTGAATTTCATTCTTCTCAAGCCTTCCTAAATCCATTTCAGTTTGGTTTACGTCCCTTTCATTCTACTGAAACGGCTCTTACGAAAGTGTCCAGTGACTTTTCCTTGCTAAATCCAAGGGTCTTTACTCAGTTCTCATTCTTCTCAACCAGCTTTTAAACTAGATAATAGGGGAAAACCAACAGTCATCCAAGAGCACATGGTTCAGAAGGATGTATCTTTAAAAGATACTAGCAAAAGATCGAAGAAGGGCATATCAAGAGAAAGGCTCCAATAAAGATAAAAGTAACCCAAATGCCCTTAAGTACAGAGCAAACAGAGCTTAAATACCCCATACTTCAAATAACACTTCCCCCAGAAATTGCTTCAACAAGACGAAAACATATCAACACAAACCTTCCAGCACATATCCTGAAGCAAGCCTAAGATAACACACGCTCAACCAAACCACTATACAATAAATCATGCCACCATTCCATTTATCCCTGTACACTCTGCCCACAACATTACTAGCCTCTGCCTACCACAATCTCCTCCCCCATCCAGTCCCCACATCATACACATAACACAAGCCCTTTTTCACAAACAACCACAACATAAAGCCATACCCACCGTTCCCCCCTCACCATATCCCCCCCACCGTTCCCCCACACCATACCCACCGTTTCCCCCTCACTCTCAACACCACAAGGCCCTCTATTCACACTCCACTGTGCATTCATAAAACACTTGATCATTGAGGAACAAAATCCCCATCATCGGGGACCTACTCTCAACACACCATATAGATGTACTCTGCATAACAGAATCATGGCTCTCATACACAGACTCTGTCCTCATGAATCAACTCCTCTCCCATGGATTTAACCTCTTCCACTGCCCACGCTCCCAGAGCAGAGGGGGTAGTGTATTAATACTAGCAAAAGCACATCTCCACTCCCGCTACACCTCCACAGAAAGCACTGAAGAGACCAACATTCTCACCATCACCAACAAGCTACTCACAACCTGCCTCATCTATAGATCCCCCACAACAACATCTGACCTCTCCAACATATTACAGACAGCAATGGACATCTCCAACTGATCAAAAGATCTCTTCTTCCTGGATGACTTCATCCTCCCCTCAGCACAATCCAAACAAGCAGTTTCTTTTCTCGAAGCCATGGAATCCATGGAACTACATCAGATTATCCAGACACCCACACACGAAAAAGGAAATACCCTGGACCTAGTCTTCCTCAACACCCAGTCAACACGATCAGTCAACACGATCAGGCAACACCTCTACTCCACAAATCATTCAAGTAGCATGGTTGGACCACAGACTCATCACATTCTCACTACCCAACCTGCCCCCCATCATCACCACCTGCAACCAATCAAAGAGATGATTTAAACCTTTCAACAAGGACATATTCATCAAGGACATTCTACCCCAACGACAAACTGATTCATCAGACCCCAATAAACTGGCAATGAACTGGAACGACATCAGCAAAGCTGTGACCACAACAATGCACCCTCCAAAGAAAACCAAAAAGCACCCCCCCCCCCACCCTATGAAAACTCAAAACCTACCTATGAAGACTAGAGAGAAAATGGCAGAAAACCACCCTCTACTCCAACAGAACACTCTGCATGGAAACACTAAACGACTACTGCACTGCAACGGACAATGTCAAATGAAACTACCACACCAAACTATTCAACGGAGTTCTCAATCGCCCCGCCAACTTTTCGACCTGATCAAGCAACTAAAAAGACCACCCACCACCTCAGACCCAGACATCGACATCAACCAACAACAACTTGCCAACCACTACAAGCAACTGCACCCCCATCCCAACATCCCATCCACCCCTGCACACTCTCAAACAGCCCCCCATCCCAACTCATGGTCCACCTTTGACACAATTAGCAAGGAGAAGATCGAATCTATTATCACCTCACTCAACACAACCACCTCACCTCTTGACCCGTGCCCAGTTAGCTGGGTCAAAGCAGCCAAACAAAATCTCAGTCCTATGCATACCAGCCTTACCAAGCCTCCCTACAACAAAGCCTGATGCCATACTGCCTCAAACTATCCTCTATCTGCCTCACCCTAAAGAAATCTGATCTTGACCCTCTGGATCCTGCTTCCTACTGGCACATCATGAGCCTAACATTTGTAGCAAAGATCATAGGAAAAATAATCATTCAACAACTACAAGAACACATCGACAGAAACATTCTCCTGGACCCGCAACATGAATAACTTTCAACCTCTCCATGGAATAGAAACCCTCATAATCTTCCTCATAGGCGCCCTGATAAAAGGGATTCTAAACAAAACAAAATGGATACATCCTAATCTTTCGGGACATCACCGCCGCCTTTGACACAGTCTCCCGTAACATTCTCCTCCATCATCTTCAAACAACTGGAATCCAAGGCACAGTACTAAAATGGTTCACGTCATACCTGACCAACAAATAAACACTGGAACAAACATCTCCATCCCCTACCATCAAACCCAGGGAAATACCACAAGGCTTCATGTTATCAGCCCTTTTCTTCAACATTTACCTACAACCGCTCTGCTTGATTATAAAGTCTCACAACATCAACTTCCACATATATGCGGACAAAATCATGCTGTATGGACCAATCACCAAACATTCTACCAACCCACAACTCCTACAATGCTTAGGTGATGTCTCCAAATGGCTCAAGGACAACAACTTCACCATCAACTACAAATAAAGAGAAGCATTATTCATAACAAAAGGACGACACCTTCACACATCAACCCCTCTCATGCTGAATACCACTCAAATAAAAGTAGAACAACAAATAAAATACCCGGGCATTATTTATTACAAGCTTTATTACAAGCTTTTTATCCTAAACCAAACCCTCTACCTCAAACAGAACATAGCAAAAATCACAAAAGCGATATACTACAAGGCCAGAATCCTTCAATGTCTTCACCCCCTCCTTGATCAAAAGACTTCCGCTCAGTACTACAGGCCACAACCCTCCCCCATCTCGACTACTGCAATGCTATATACCAAGGACTACCCCATTCCTCTCTCCTCTCCCTACTCACAGACCTGCATACAACAGCACACATTATACGGAAAGTTGCAAAATACGACCACATTACACCCATCCTAAAACAACTCCACTGGCTTCCTCTAGAAAGACGCATCAAGTACAAGACCCTCCTCCTCCAAACCAAAGCTATCCACCTTCAGGACATATCCCACCTACACACACTCCTACAAGAATTCAAGTCCAGCAGAACCACAAGACAAGCCACGAACAATACACTAGCCATCCCCCACATAAGACGACCCGCCAAGCCTGTGCCCGCTCCTTCGAACTCTACGCACCTTCGATATGGAACACATTCCCAACCAAAATCAGATCCATCGTGACCTCCTCACCTTTTGGAAACAACTTAAGACATACCTCTTCATGGAGCACTTTGGCCCCTCATCATAACCCGCTCCATTTAACACAGCTCGCACGACATCTCCCCCCCCTCCACCAGAAATCACATATCCTCTTACATGTCTCCTGTAAACACTGACCACTACCATGTAAATAAACTAAATCTCCATGGAATTTACTCGCCACTTTGTAAATAAGATAAATTTCAACATACATAAATGCTATGTACCTGTAAATAAGTTAATATTTCCTGTCTGTAAAGTTTCCACCTTGTTCAATGTACATAAGTTCAATGTACACTATCTTTCTTTGTTCAATGTAAATCTCTTTGACCCAGCTAAATAAAGATTCAAAATTACCTAAATTAACATGAATAAAATATAACCTCTAAAATGTTTATATGTAAATGCTAGAAGTCTAAAAAATAAGATGGGAGGTTAAAATATACAGCACTACATGACAGCTTAGATATGACTGGTATCTCAGAGACCTGGTGGAAGGACGACAACCAGTGGGACACTGATACCTGGGTACAAATTATATCACAATGATAGAGTAGATCAAATCGGTGGGGGGGTTGACCTCTAGGTTAGAGAGGGCACTGAGTCACACAGGATTAAAGTTTTGCAGGAAACAAAATACTCTGCAGAATCTCTATGGACTGAAATTCCATGTAAAAAGAGGAAGGCAATGGCAGTTGGGGAGTACTACCGACTGCCTGGCCAGAATGAACAAATGGATGATGAAATGCTCAAAGAAATCAGGGAAGCTAACAAAGGTTACAACACAGTAATAACAATGGGTGATTTCAATTACCCCAGTATTGACTGGGTCAGTGTCATGGCAGGACATGCTAGGGAGATAAAATTTCTAGATGAAATAAATAACTGCATCTTGGAGCAGGTGCTTCACAAACCAATAAGAGGGGAAGCCATTTTGGACCTAGTCCTTAGTGGAACACAAGATCTGGTGCAAAAGATAAGGGTGTTGGGGCCACTTGGCAATAGTGATCATAGCATGATCGCGTTTGATTTAATAAATGGAGGAAGGAAAGGAAGGAAATCCACAGTACTACTTATTAACTTTCAAAAGGGAGACTATGATAAAATGAGGAAAATTGTTAAGACAAAACTAAAAGGAGCAGCTGCAAAGGTTAAAGATTTATATCAAGCATGGGTATTGTTTAAAAATACTATCTTGGAAGCCCAGACCAGCTGTATTGCATGGTTTAAGAAAAATGGAAGGAAATCCAAAAAACTGCCAGTATAGTTTAAAGGTTGGGTCAGAGAGGCTGTTGTAGCCAAAAAAGCATTTTTCAGGAAATGGAAAAAGGAGCCAAATGACGAAAACTGGAAAAAACATAAGCACTGGCAAGTTAGATGCAAGGCATTGATAAGGCAGGCGAAGACAGAATTTGAAAAAAAAGCTTGCCATGGAAGCAAAACCACATAATAAAACTTTTTCAAGTACATTTGTAGCAAAAAGCCTATAAGAGAGTCAATTGGACCATTAGATGACAGAGGGATAAAAGAGGACCTAAGAGGGGACATGGCCAAAATGGAGAGAGTAAATGAATACTTTGCTTCAGTCTTTATTGAAGAAGATGTAGGGAAGTAACCCATGACTGAAATAGTATTTAAAGGTAATGCATTGGAAGAATTGAAAGAAATATTGATAAAACGGGGAAGATGTCTTACAACTATTTGATAAAGAGTAGCAAATCATCTGGACCAGATGGCTTACATCTGAGGGTGTTGAAAGAACTGAAATATGAGACTGCAGACCTATTAATAGTAATCTATTATTAAAATCATCTGTAATACATTGGCCATTCGCCAATCTTCAGGTAACGCCAATTTTTAAAAAAGGTTCCAGGGGTGATCTGGTAAACTACAGACCAGTGAGCCAAACATCAGTACAGGGCAAAATGGTAAAAAACATTATAAAGAAGAAAATTACTGAACATGTAGATAGTCATTATTTAATGGGAGAAAACCAAACATGGCTTTAGCAAAGGAAGGTCTTGTTTTACTAATTTGTTATATTTTTTTTGAAGGTGTGAACAAACAAGTAGACAAAGGTGAGCCGGTCAATACAGTATATCTGGATTTTCAGAAAGCTTTTGACAAGATCCCTCATGAGAGACTCTTGGCGAAATTAAAAAGTCATGGGATTAGAGGCAGGGTACTACTGTGGATCAGGAACTGGTTAAAAGATAGAAAGCAGAGGGTAGGGCTAAATGGACAATTTTCTGAATGGAGAAAGGTGAATAGTGAAGTACCTCAGGGATCTGCGCTGGGTCCACTACTTTTAACATATTCATAAAAAACCTGGAAATGGGAATAACGAGTGAGGTCATCAAATCTGCAGATGACACAAAATTATTCAAATTTATTAAAAGATAGAAGATTGTGAAAAATTGCAAGAGGACCTTGATAAATTGTAAGACTGGATGTTTAAATGGCAGATGAAATGTGATGTACACAAGTGCAAATTATGCACTTAGGAAAGAACAACCTAAACTATGGTTATACGATGCAAGGTTCCATATCAGCAACCACCACCCAAGAAAAGGATTTAGGTGTCATCATGGATAATATGTTGAAACCCTCCGCCCTGCGTGCAGCAGTGGCCAAGAAAGCAAATAGAATGCTAGGAACCACAAGGAAAGGAATGGGAAATAAAATATTCTATTTTATTGCCTCAGTATCGTTCCACTGTGCAAACACACCTTGAATATTGTGTGCAATTCTGGTAGACATATCTTAAAAAGGATATAGAAAAGGTACAGAGAAGAGCCACAAAAATGGTAAAGGGGATGGAAAGATACCCCTATGAGGAAAGGCTTAAAAGATTAGGGCTCTTCAACCTGGTAAAGAGACAGCTGATGAGAGATACAGAATGAAAGAGGTCTATAAATGAATGAATGGAGTGGAACAAGTAAACAGATTGGTTGTTTACTCTATCAAAAAGTAGAAAGACTAGGGGACAAGCAATGAAGCTACAATATAATCCATTTAAGACTAAGAAGAGAAAATATTTTTTCACTCAACATGCAATCAAATTCTGGAATTCGTTACCAGAGGATGTAGTGAAAGCTGTTAGTGTAGCTGGCTTTAAAAAAGGTTTGGACAAGTTCCTGGAGGAAAGGTCCACAGACAATTATTAAAGAGGACCTGGGAAATCCACTGCTTACTCTGAGACAAGCACTGCGGAACTTCTTTGTCTTTTTAGAAACCTGACAGGTACATATGACCTGGATGGGCCACTGTTGCAGACAGGTTTGATGGACCTTAGTCTGACCCAGTATGACATTTCTTATGTCCTTATGCAAAACTTTTCAGTTTCTTCAGGTTATCAACAAAAATCAGATCAGGGTAATTAATGTGATATGCTCTGATTTTAGGTGAAACCTTTAATGCTGCCCCACAAGGGAGGCTTATAACTATACTGAGCAGATTAAGAGTGAGCGGCCAGATGGTTTACCGGCCAAAGGGATAAAAAGCCACAAAATGCAAAACCTCAGGAGACAAAACTTTTCAGTGCATTTTGCTTTGTTACTATAAGCATCTTAACCACAACATTCATGCTTTTTAATTTATATGGGGCGTTAACCAGAATCCAAGAGGAGAGCTGCCTTAGGATAAGTTGTTTAATGATCCCACTGGAACTCCCTTTGTGCCTCAGAGAGGCTCCAGACACTAGAAATGAAAATCAAGAGGTATGTCACAGACATCTTACGCATGGCAACCAACCACAGAGCACGAGGTTAATCTACTCAGGTAAAGTGCTAAACAAAGGTGATGTATTACATACACAACGATTACACAGACAGGCCATGCCTAAGACTGATACAGCCATCAGAGAATAGCATCAATGCATACTTTGAAAGGTCTATTATAAGCAAATACAGGTAAACTAAATACTGCAACCAAGAGCCCCCAGTGAAAACTTGTGTCTATCTTTTAATCAAGGCCCTACCAAGCTATGACTGAAATGATACAGCGGTATAAAAAAATGTTAAATAAATAAATGTACCCCATGTGGCTTGCAAACCTGGCACCCCTCCCCCATGACATCAGACCTTTGTCATTTGCCCCATGCACAGCATCTCCCCATCTTACCCCACCTCTTCATATCCAGCTGGGTCCCTCCCCCCCCCCCCACCCACCCCATGCTGCCTGCCCTTGCCCTGCTGCTGTTTTTCCTGTTCTCTTGGCAGCGGCAGCAGCGGACCTCTGATTTAAAAACATTAAAAAAAAAAAAAACACACACAGGTCTTTCAGACTTCACACTTGCATGGTTGTTCTGATTTATTTTATTTATTTATTTATTTATTTACTTCTCTTATATACTGCGCTATTAAAATCAGTGCGGTTTACAATTGAACAAAAAACATACTGCAATGTCACACGACAATTGAGTTTTTACATTGAACATGGACGAGATAACCTGGAGGTAACAGGGGTAACTAATTACAGAGTAATTATTCATGGAGTATGGTGAGAAATTATACATATAGTATGGTGAGAAATTATATCCCTCCCTCCTCTGATGCTCATGTCCGAGGAAGGAGGGACCATATCAGCCATGCAAGCACGGAGTTGCAAAGACCCGCATTTTTGTTTTTAATTGGAGGTCTGCTGCCTCCGCTGCTACCACCAAGGGAATAAGAAAAGCAGCGGTGGGGGAAGAACAGGCCAGGCAGGCAGCATGGGGGGGGGGGGGGGGGAGCAGAGGCCAGTGGACGGCAACCCTAGATGCACCCTCATTTTTTGCACCCTCTGCAGCTGCACCGCTCACACAGGCCTAGGTACAGCGCTGTCTTTAACTTAAATAAAAGGGAAGCCTGTGAATGGGCAGCCTTCTTATCGGGAAGGTTCATGAACTGCACTAAAAGAAAATCTTTAGAACATTAAACAGAGGCCTACAGAGAGACAGCAGTGGGAAACAGAAGGCAGGTCAAGTCAGATGGTACTCTAATTACTGTATCTCTGGCTAAAACCTTATGTCTCATCAGGAAGCCAAATTAATGTCAAAGCCCTCTATTAGAGCAAGTCCAGTATCTATTTGTGAGTCTCTAGACGCCTCTAATACATTAGCACTGTCCAATAACCAAAACCTACAATTCACCATTCACATTTCAATTACCATTAAAACGCTGCTAAATGAGAGCCAAGATACTTTCTTCTTTAAATACATCTGACTACTTACCAGCCCATCCTCCACCTAGATGCAACATCATGTTTTAATTTTGGAAACATCTACAAAAAAAGGAAAAGTGCTTTTTTTTTTTTTAAATTATGCTATCATAGCCTGTGCAGGCTGCAAAAACCCCACTGGCTGTCTGAAAGTCGGCACGCTCATGATACCTCAGTTTAAAGAAAAATGCAAAGAGCACAAAGTGAATCACAAAAGTTAATTCCACGTCATGGATTATTGCTGGGAGTATAAATCCTGATTCTGCAGATATCTCATTCTAAAAACGAGTCTCGGTGAACAATGACATTATTGTAGGTCCCAATGTAATAAACTGCGCAATTTCCAGCCCAGCAGTTCACATGATTTTGTGAGCACTGTGATTACTTTTTTAGTAACAAGGACCACAGCACACAAAAATCAGTGCTAGACTAGAAGTAAACCATTGTGTTAATCTTAATACAATCATCTGAAAATGAATGTTAATAAACATAAGAATTTCCATACAGGGTCAAAGCAAAGGCCCATCAAGCCCAGTGTCCTGTTTCCAACAGTGGCAAATCCAGGCCACAAGTACCTGGTATATCCCAAAGTATTTATTTTAATTTATTGTTAGTATTTAGCTCACACCTTTCCAGTAGTAGTTCAAGGTAAGATACAATCAGGTACTGTAGCTATTTCTAGCAGGCCAATGCAGAAAACTGCTGCATACATATTTTCGTATCGCACTGATAGCACAAAACCTCAGCGCTGATAGGCAGCAGAGGGTGTGTATGCAAATGAACTGTGCGCAAACTTATGTAAAGTTGAAAGGAGGGGAGCAACATATGCACAAACAATAGACATGCTATGAGCAGCCATGTGTGCATGCATGTAAATTTCAGACGGTCACGTTATGCGTATAGGATGTGTAGGCTCCTTGATCATTAGTAAAGCCAGCCTGATGGTGCCCACCCCATAATAATCAACATTATTTCATCCAAAAACATTTTTTTATTAAATCACAAAACCCCCCGAACCTTGCCGCGAAAACATGACAATGCGGCTAGCTGAACCTTCAACGTATTAAGTGCCAAGCCTTTTTCCAAACCCTCCTGAAGAAAAGATAACACTTCAGGCACTAAGGCAGATCTGGGGGCAAGCCGACGCAGAGCACACCAGCGTTCAAAAATACGCCAAACTCGAATATAAGCCAAGGAAGTAGACCGCCTCCTGGCCTTCAGCATAGTGGTGACGACCGCAGACGAGTAACCCCTACGGCTCAACCTCTCCCTTTCAATAGCCAAGCCGTAAGCAAGAAGCGATCGACGTTGGGCATCAGCAGCGGCCCCTGGAACAAGAGGTTCATCCGAACGGGCAGCCGCCAGGGAGTATCTGCGAGGAGACACATCAAGTCGGCATACCAAGCTCTACTGGGCCAATCCGGGGCAACGAGGATCACTAACCCTCGGTGACCCTCTATCCTCCGAAGAACTCTCCCGATCATCGGCCACGGCAGAAACACATAAAGAAGAACCTCCGCCGGCCAGGGTTGAGCTAAGCCGTCCAGACCCTCCGACATGCGTTCCCGGCGCCTGCTGAAGAAGCGTGTGGCCTTGGCATTGTCGAAGGTGGCCATAAGATCCATGACTGGCTGTCCCCAGCGCAGAGTCAATTCGTGGAACACGGCTGCATTCAACTCCCACTCTCCTGGGTCCACAGCGTGCCGACTGAGGTAATCGGCTTGAACATTGTCGCGCCCCGCCACATGGGCCGCCGACAACGCAAGCAAATGCAATTCCGCCCAATCCTTAAGCTCTGACTCTCCTGCAGCAGGAGCGCACTGCCCGTTCCGCCCTGGCGATTGATGTAGGACACAGTCACCGCGTTGTTGGAGAAAACCCGAACCGCTTTGCGAGACAAGAGCGGAAGAAAATGCTGAAGGGCGAGGAACACTGCTCGGAGTTCCAGGCGATTGATGGACCACTCTCGTTGTTCTGGAGACCAACTCCCCTGCGTCATGTGGGAGAGACAATGCGCACCCCAGCCTGCTAGACTGGCGTCCGTTGTCACGAGAACCCAATCTGGCTGCGTCAGTGGGACCCCTGCGCGAAGATGGCTGGGCTTCAACCACCATTGCAGACTGACTGTGACCGCCGGAGAATAGGGCAATCGGAGATCCAACGGGTGATCCTGCGGCGACCACCGCGTCAACAACGCATGCTGAAGCGGACGCATGTGTGCCCGCGCCCAGGGCACGAGATCCAAGGCCGCCGCCATGGATCCAAGAAGCTGCAGGTACCGCCACGCCGTCGGAGCGGGAGTGCGCAGAAAGGCTGATACCTGCCCCAGAATCTTCTGAACCCGCTCCTCCGGAAGAAATACCGCTCCGAGCTCGGTATCGAAGACAGTGCCGAGATAAAGAAGACGCCGAACCGGTTGCAAGTGACTTTTGGCCCGATTCACTACCCAACCGAGACTCTCCAGAAAAGCCACCACCTTTGCGATCACCGTCACGGATTCGTCCACCGACGGAACCCGAATCAACCAATCGTCCAGATACGGATGTACCAAAATGCCTTGCTTGTGGAGGGCGGCTGCTACCACTACCATGACTTTGGTGAATGTGCGTGGTGCTGTAGCCAGGCCAAACGGGAGCGCTCGGAACTGAAAATGTCCCTGCGGCACTGCAAAGCGCAGAAACCTCTGATGAGCTGTCCGAATCGGGATGTGAAGGTAGGCCTCCGTCAGATCGATGGACGAGAGGACCTCCCCCAGGAGGACCGAGCGAATGACGAAGCGCAATGTCTCCATGCGAAAATGCGGGACCCACAAACAGTGGTTGACGTGCTTGAGATCCAAAATAGGACGAAAAGAACCTTCTTTCTTGGGAACCACGAAATAAATCGAGTATCGACCGAAGCCTAACTGGTCCCGAGGAACGGGGACCACCGCCCGAAGGTTGAGCAACCGCTGAAGCGTCACGGAAACTGCCGCTCTCTTTCCCGCAGAGCCACATGGAGACACCACGAAAGCGTCCCCTAAGGGGCGAGCAAACTCCAGTGCATACCCGTCGCGAATAATTTCCAGAACCCACTGGTCCGTCGTAATGGTGGCCCAAACGGAAAGGAACTCTTGCAAGCGTCCCCCTACTGGACACTCCGCTTGGGCCAGCCTCGTTTCATTGTGGCTTCTTATTGAGGGTTTGCTGGGCCCCAAAATAGCCTCTACTGAACCCCCTAGCACCCCGAAAGGGCTGCACCAGTGACAGAAAACGCCCTCTCTGGTAGGGCGCAAATCTCGAACCACGGAATCTACGGAACTCCCTGGCTGGACGATGGGGCAACAATCCCGCTTTCTGCCCGCGCGGCCGGTCCTCTGGAAGCCTACCGCCCTTGGAGTCCCCAAGATCCTTCACAATCTTCTCCAGCGCGTCTCCAAAAAGCAGCAAGCCCTTATAGGGTAGTTTGCTAAGCCGAGACTTAGAAGATGCATCCGCCGCCCAATTCCGCAGCCAGAGGAATCTGCGAGCCGCAATCACGGATGCCATGGATTTTGCAGAAATGCGGACAAGATCATAAAAGGAATCCGCTAGGTAAGCTGCGGCCGATTCTAACTTCGCACCTTCCGCGGCTGCTTGATCCCCAGTGTCCCCCCGAGCCTCCCCTTGAATCCATCTAATGGAGGCTCGAGACACATAAGCGCCACATATCGCTGCCCTCAACGCAAGGGCGTTAGAGTCAAAAACTTGTTTGAGCAGGGTCTCGAGCTTACGATCCTGCAAATCCTTAAGGGCTGCTCCGCCCTCCACTGGGATCGTGGTCTTCTTCGTGACCGCAGCCACCAAGGCGTCCACCTTAGGCATTTTTAATAAATCCTGC
The DNA here is from genome assembly GCA_033557465.1 of Ichthyophis bannanicus. Classification (NCBI taxonomy): domain Eukaryota; kingdom Metazoa; phylum Chordata; class Amphibia; order Gymnophiona; family Ichthyophiidae; genus Ichthyophis; species Ichthyophis bannanicus. The sequence continues at coordinate 151,676 of JAWIIG010000038.1, read as the reverse complement.
TCCTCCTGTGGCAACGGACAGAGCTGGCCAATGGTCCTTGCGCCACGCAAGGTGGCCTCCGGGCATTCCCACTCGGATTCCACCATTTGTTTGATCACTCTGTGCACCGGAAAACACCGCTGCTCCGTCTTAACACCCTGAAGTAGCGGATCTTCCAAAGGCTCCTCCTGAGACTTTGGTATAACAATATTTAGGGCAGAAAGGGACTGAGCAATTAGGGCTCCTAGCTCTTCCTTCCGAAAAACCCGAAATAGATTAGGGTCTTCACCACCCCCCATGTCCGCGTCTTCTAACTCCTCCGCCCAGGGCTCAACACCCGAATCTGAGAGGATCTCCCCTTCCTCAGGACCATGCATAGCTGGAGGGAGTGGACCGACGCTATCAGCCCCCACTCCATTCCCCCAAACCAAGGTGGAGGGCCCCTCCACCGGGTCTAGGGCAGAAACATCCTTCTGCTGAGCCCCGGACTGCCCGGAGGGAGAGACAGCGCCGCCGGCCTGCTGACGCTGCAGACAATAAGCCTTATGCAAAGACAAAATAAACTCCGGGGGGAAAAAGGATTCCCAACCCCCCTGCCCTACAGGGGAGAGTTGTGGAGGATCCTCCGCTACCGGAAGAGACTGCTTCGACTTAGTTTTCTTTTTCCCTGTTTTTTTCTCAGCTGGCACAGAAACGGGAGCCTTAAGTAAAATGGCGGGCCTTCCCGCCTTTTCTGACTCCCCCTTAGCAGGGCCTAACGCCGGCGAGACATCCGCCGGACTGTCCATTCTGTCACAAACGTCTCGGGAACAAATACCGGCCAAACGCGCACACCGCCGACAGATCCCCGCTTCGGAAAGCCCTCTGCTTCAGCCACACAGCACGCAGCCCGACAAACACGGCAGCATGCGTCTCCGCGCCAAACCGCACGACGATGATTTTGTAGTCAAATCACTAATATGAAATAAAATTATTTTTCCTACCTTTGTTGTCTGACCAACTTATTCTCTGATCATGCTGGTCCCGATCTGAGGCTTCTGCTTTCCTGTCTTCTCTTAGCTCTCTTTCTGTGGTCTATGGTCCATCTGCCATTTCTTATCTCTTCTTTCGTTTTCTTCACTTCTTTCCATCAGCCTATTTCCAGTCACAGTAACCCTCCCCAGTATCAGCCCCTTTCCAGTCCTCACTCCCAGTACCTTCCAATGCCAACTTGCATTCCCGTGACTGCCACTGGTGTCCATTCCCTTCCAGTCCCCCCTCCTTCCCCACTGACCAGTCTCTTCTAGTACAAATACCATGGCAGCTTCTCTCAGATCCACTCCCTTCCAGTTCCATTCTCCCATCCCCTCATATCAGCCCATTTGTAGCCTTAGCCCCCAAGTTTCTTCCAGGGCCAGCAGCTCTATCCTCCCCTCCACAAAATCAGCCCATTCCCAGTCGAAGCCCCCCAATCAGCTCGCTAACAGTGCTAGTCCCCCCTCAACCCCATTACCAGTGCTAGGCTCCCCTAATCAGCCCATTACCAGTCCTAGCCTCCTCTAATCAGCCCATTTCCAGTACTAACCTCCCGAACCAGCTCATTACCAGTCCTAGACTCCCCTAATCAGCTCATTAAGAACATAAGAACATAAGATATGCCATACTGGTCAGACCAAGGTCCATCAAGCCCAGTATCCTGTTTCCAACAGTGGCCAATCTAGGTCATACGTAGCTAGCAGTTTCCCCAAAAGACACAGGTTCCACAATGCTTGTACTGGGTCAAGCATTGATATCCTGGGTCCCTTCTTAATAATGGTTTATGGACCTTTCCTCCAGGAACTTGTCCAAACCTTTTTTAAACCCAGCTACACTAACAGCCTTTATTACATCCTCCGGTAACAAATTCCAGAGTTTGATTACACGTTGAGTGAAAAAATATTTTCTTTTATTAGTCTTAAATAGTTTACCCTGTAGCTTCATTGCATGTCCCCTAGTCTTTCTATATTCTGATAACGTAAACAATCGATCTACGTTTACCCGTTCCACTCCATTCATTAATTTATAGACTTCTATCGTATCGCCCCTCAGCCGTCTCTTTTCCAGGTTAAAGAGCCCTAACCATTTTAGCCTTTCTTCATAGGAGTATCCTTCCATCCCCTTTACCATTTTGGTGGCTCTTCTCTGAACCTTTTCTAATAACGCTATATCCTTTTTAAGACACGGCAACCAGAATTGCACACAATATTCAAGGTGTGGTCTCACTATGGAACGATACAGAGGCATTATAATATCTTTTGTTTTATTTTCCATTCCTTTTCTTATGATACCTAGCATTCTATTTGCTTTCTTGGCCGCCGCTGCACACTGGGCCGAGGGTTTTAACATGGTATCCACAATGACGCCTAAATCTTTTTCCTGGTTGGTGGTTCCTAATGTGGAACCGTGCATCGTGTAACCATAGTTTGGGTTGTTCTTCCCTAGGTGCATAACTTTGCACTTGCCAACATTAAATTTCATCTGCCATTTTGATGCCCAGTCTTCCAATTTATCAAGATCCTCTTGCAATTTCCAACAATCCTCTTGGGTTTTAACAACTTTAAATAGTTTTGTGTCATCTGCAAATTTGATAACCTCACTCGTTATTCCCCTTTCCAGTTCATTTATGAATATGTCAAAAAGCAGCGGACCCAGCACAGATCCCTGGGGTACACCACTATTCACCTTTCTCCATTGGGAAAATTGGCCATTTAGCCCTACCCTCTGCTTTCTATCTTTTAACCAGTTCCTGATCCACAAAGGTACACTGCCTCCTATCCCATGACTCTTTAGTTTTGCCAAAAGTCTCTGATGAGGGACCTTGTCAAAGGCTTTCTGAAAGTCCAGATACACTATATCAACCGACTCACCTTTGTCCACCTGTTTATTCACACCTTCAGAAAAACATAACAGATTAGTAAGACAAGATCTTCCTTGTCTAAAGCCATGTTGGCTGTCTCCCATTAGGCCATGACTATCTACATGTTGAGTAATTTTATTTTTTATGATGGTTTCTACCATTTTTCCCGGTACTGACGTCAGGCTCACCGGTCTGTAGTTTCCCGGATCACCCCTGGAACCCTTTTCAAAAATTGGTGTTACATTGGTGATCCTCCAATCTTCAGGTATTAGAGATGATTTTAATGATAGTTCACAGATTACTAATAGCAGGTCTGCAATCTCATATTTCAGTTCTTTCAACACCCTTGGATGTATACCATCTGGTCCAGGTGATTTGCTACTTTTCAGTTTATCTAATAGTTGTAATACATCTTCCCGATGTATCGATATTTCCTTCAATTCTTCCGCACCTTTAAATGCCACTTCAGTCATGGGTAACATCCCTACATCTACCTCAGTAAAGACCGAAGCAAAGAATTCATTCAGTCTCTCCGCTATTGCCTTGTCACCTCTTAATGCCCCTTTAACCCCTCTATCATCTAATGGACCAACTGACTCTCTCACAGGTTTTCTGCTATGAATGTACTTGAAAAAGTCTTTATTTCGCGTTTTTGCTTCCGCAGCAAGCTTCTTCTCAAATTCTCCCTTTGCCTGCCTTATCAATGCCTTGCATTTGACTTGCCAGTGCTTGTGCTGTTTCCAGGTTTCGTCATTTGGCATTTTTTTCCATTTCCTGAAAGATGCTTTTTTGGCAACAGCCTCTCTGACCTCACCTTTAAACCATGCTGGCAGTTTTTTGGACTTCCTTCCACTTTTCTTAAAGTGTGGAATACAGCTGGTCTGGGCTTCCAAGATAGTATTTTTCAACAACACCCAAGCTTGATATAAGTCTTTAACCTTTGCAACTGCTCCTTTTAGTTTTTTCTTAACTATTTTCCTCATTTTATCATAGTCTCCCTTTCGAAAGTTAAAAGGTAGTACTGTGGATTTCCTTACTATCCCTCCTCCACTAATTAAATCAAAGGCGATCATGCTATGATCACTATTGCCAAGTGGCCCCAACACCCTTATCTCTTGCACTAGATCTGGTGTTCCACTAAGGACTAGGTCTAATATGGCTTCCCCTCTGGCCGGTTCATGAACCAGCTGCTCCAAGAAGCAGTCATTTATTTCATCTAGGAACTTTATCTCCCTAGCATGTCCTGCCGTGACACTGACCAAGTCGATACCGGGGTAACTGAAATCACCCATTATTATTACTGCGCTGTAACATTTCCAGTGCTAGTCCCTCCTCAACCCCATTACCAGTGCTAGCATCCCCTAATCAGCTCATTTCCAGTGCTAGTCCCTCCTCAACCCCATTACCAGTGCTAGGCTCCTAGGCTCCACTAATCAGCCCATTACCAGTCCTACCCCCCCCCATCAGCCCATTTCCAGTCCTTACCTCCCCAATCAGCTCATTTCCAATGCTCGCCCCCCATCAGTCCATTACTAGTCCTACCCCCTATCAGCACATTACCAGTCCCAACCCCCCTTGATCAGTCCATTCCCAGTCCTAGCCTTTCCTAATCAACCCATTACCAGTCCTAGCCCCCCATCTGCCCATTATAATCCTAACCTGCACTGTCTCTCCCCTCTGTCCAGCATTTATCCCCGTCTGTCCAGTATGTCCCCCTGTCTCTTCCCTTTGTCCATGTCAGCCCCCTCCCTCCCTCCATGTCAGCCCCCCTCCCTTCCTCCATCCATCCATGTCAGCCCCTTCCTCCCTCCCTCCATCCATCCATGTCAGCACCCCCCTCTCCATGTCAGCCCTACCTCCCTCCCTCCCTCCATGTCAGTCCCCCCTCTGTCCATGTCATCCCTCCCTCCATGTCAGCCCCCTCCCTCCCTCCCTCTATCCCTCCCTCCATGTAAGCCCCTCCCTCCCTCCATCTATCCATCCCTCTATGTCAGCCCCTCCCTCCCTCCCTCCATGTCAGCCCCCACTCTGTCCATGTCAGCCCCCTCCCTCCCTCCATCCATCAGCTCTCCCCTCCCTCCATGTCAGCCCTGTCCATGTCAGCCCCCCTCCCTCCATCCAACAATCATCTCTCCCCTCCCTCCATGTTAGCCCCCCTCCCTCCCTCCCTCCCTCCCTCCCTCATGTCAGCCCTGTTGCAGGTTCCCTGCCCCCTCCTCCCCTCTCCCTGTCTGCCTGCTACTGCCCTGTTCTTCTGCAGCCGCGGCTCCCTGCCTCTTAGGGAACCGCGGCTGTGCCTGCTGTGAGTGAAGCTGTTTCGGAGCCTTTCTGTCTCTCAGTGGGCTCCATGCAGCATGCCATTGTCCCGCCTCCAAAGGAAGGACAATGGCATGCTGCACGGAGCCCATCGAGAGACAGAAAGGCTCGCAACGGCTTCACTCACAGCAGTACAGCCGCGGTTCCCTAAGAGGCAGGGAGCCACGGCTGCAGAAAATTGGAGTCTGTCAGTTTGACGCTGCCGAGAAGCGGACTCGGCAGCGGCAGCAACTTGTGCGTTTTTTGTTTTTATTTTTAAACAGCGGAGTGAGGTGACTCCCGCTGAATCCTGTGGCGACCCCCAAGGGGGTCGCAACCCACAGGTTGAGAACCACTGCTCTACACCAAGGCATTCCTCGGGGTTCAGCGCTGTCTGCTCTACTTTTTAAGATTTATCTACAACCACTGATGATATTATAGTCTTTACCCCATTCAAAACTGATCAACTGGATCACTCTCGGATTGCAAATTGTCTAACAGCAATGATAGTCTGCCTTAATAAATTAAGCCTTGCAATCAAGTTCACAAAGTCCAAGATCCTTTATGTTACAAGAAACACCTCTTTTACACCACCTAAGAATATACATATTCTAGACTATGAGCTAGCTGTTAAGCAATACAAAGTATCTTGGTATAACTCTTGACCAAAATCTCAACTGCCAAGAGCACATTAAGAGAATAAACTAGTAAGGCTTACTATAAATTATGAATAATCCAGATATTAAAACCTATACTAAATGAATGTGACTTCAGGGCGATTTGCCAATGATAACACCTACCCTGGATTACTGCAATTTAATCTTCCAAGGTCTTCCAATAAAATCGATATACCCACTACAACTTGTTCAGAACAAAGCTCCACGTCTAATCATGGGAGCCTCCAAGATGAATCACATAACTCCAATTCTATTTCAGTTACACTTGCTTCCAATTCATATGTGCTGCAAGTTGAAATCGATTCTGATCATTTTCAGAATTATAAATAATATTTTTCCAGCAACCCTTCAACCTTTACTTACGATGAGACCTAACAATAGGCAGAGAAGATCTTCTTGCAAGAATTTAATATGTATACCTAAGCAACGTACAAGCACAAAGCAAACAACTTGTAACCATGCTTTATCTTTATACACCTCATCTCTTTGGAACTCTTTGTCAGGGGAATTAAGATCCATATCTGATATCAAAGATTTCAGGAAAGCGCTGAAGACTCAGCTCTTCAGGGAGCATTTTGGATCTGATATGTTAACCTAGTCTGCATTTGATTATATCTCCTTATTTTATGCTTTTGTGATATTCCAAGTTAACATTTCCTGGTTAATGTATCCATTTGTGTTTGATGTAAACCACACTGAATTTAAGAAATGTGGTATAGAAGACCTATTAAATAAATAAATAAAGCCGCTCCTGAAGTTTCCGCCTGGTTATGTAATCCTCTATGCGTTTCTCTGCATTGGGCGCAAACCTTATTAGCATTTCATTTTAATATGTGCAGCTCATTCACATATTTGAACATGCTTGGTGTTATGTGCACACATACTTTTTCTTTGCTATTTATGCGTGCATCAGTCTCTTCTCTGCATTTGCACAGCTGCGCACAAAGGATGCACTAGTCTTTCTGTATCTGCCTGTAAGTTTGTACCTGAGGCAATGGAGGGTTAAGTGACTTGCCCAAGGCCACAAGAAGTGTCAGTGGGATCCGAACCCTGGTCTTTCTGGTCCCAGGCTGCTGCCCTAACCACTGGGCTATTCCTCCACTTATAGACAGTTCCATGCTACTTATCCCCAGGGATAAGCAGTGCTTTTCTCCCTGTCTACTTTAATAACGGTTTATGGACTTTTCCTCCAGGAATTTGTCCAAATCTTTTTTAAACCCAGCCACACTACCCGCTTTAACCACATCCTCTGGCAAAAAGTTCCAAAGCTTAATTATACATTGAGAGAAAAAATACTCTCTCTTATCTTTTAAATATGCTACTTTGTAGCTTCATGGCATCTCCCCTAGTCCTTGTACTTTGAAAGAGTAAATAATCGATTAGCATTTACCCATTCCACTCCACTCAGGATTTTATAGACCTCCATTCTTTCTCCAAGCTGAAGAGCATAAGGAATTACTTCCAATACTGCAAACTGCGCTAAAGATTAGTTCAGCTCTTCCTTTCACTTTCTGTGCTGAAACTTTACCTCTTAAGATAAAGTAGTTTTTTGCTCCCACAGATTTTAAGAGAGATCTTTGGGGTGGGGGGGGGGGGGGAGAAGAGTGGACCTTACTACTCTAGACATTGGAGGTAGCTGTGACTGAGAAAAGCACTGCCCAAAAATGTTCCCGCCAGCTGCTACCAGTAAACTGAGGGGGGGGGGGGGAAGGGAGGAGTGCTGAGATATCATGATTTTAGTTGCAAGGAATGCCTGTTCCTCATGATTAAAAGAATGCATTACAGCACCCCCACCCCCTACCGGCAGCAGCATGGCCAGAGGACTCCTGCACAACTTTGCAAGAACATTGCTGAGTTGGAAGGAGTTGTGCATGTGGCTGGAGGAATCAGAGTGACATCATCATAAGGCGTGAGGAGGAGGAGGAGGATTGAAAAAGCCACTAGGGCTGTGGTATGTGGCCACAAAGCACCAAAAAGCAGTGAAGTAGTGATGGAAGAGCATTTTGTAATGTGATCTTGCGAGTAGCGAGTATGGGCAAAAGGAAGATCAAAGACAAAGTCCTTTTAGCCTCCTACACTAGGGTTACGGAGCCTGTGGACATACATGCAGCTTTTAATGGGCGATAAGAACCAAGGGGAGTATGTGCAGCATGCATCTTCCAATGAGAAAGTCTGAGTTCCATGAGTATGGGCAAGGTGGGGGTGTTTAGCCCTAGGCATGGCCTGGATTCTCCTGTGGGGGAGGTCGGGGCTTCAGACACCCTTAGAGGGGGTTACCAAGCAGCTGCTGGTCTCCTCCAGGTAAGCTCTCCTGTGCCCCCGAAGGGCTCACAAGGCCTCTCTGGCTGGAGACCGGGGCCTCCTCCATGGGGTCCTCAATAAGTGAACCCGCTATCCAGCCACTGCAGGCGTAGAAGGTGACAATGAGAAGACCCCAATTTCAGCACAGGGCCCAAATGCTGAAAAGTCCTGGGCCCTTACATCCCCATCACACTGTGGGCAAAAGGAGTCCACATTCAGAGCTCACCCTATGGGTGCCACAATGGGCACAGATGCCCTGCTCCAAGTGGCTGAGGTAAAAAAATAAACGCAAAGAAAAAAAAAATGCAAAAAAGGGCAAGAAAAGCCTGCCAAAACAAAATTGAACAGACCGCAAAAAATGCAACTGTGGCAGAAGGCGGTTGAAGGGGGATACAGGTTGTGTGGAGGAAAGAGAGAGTGAGTTAAGGGATTAGAGGGAGGATGCAAGAAGAGTGATAGAACCCAAACAGTGTGAGAGGGCTGGCGCAGAGGGAGTGAGGGGATATTAGGAAGGAAGTGCACATCTAGCAGCCGTTGCCTCCGACACACTTTGTGTTTGCATGCTTTTTTATGCTTTTCACCCTTTCTCTATAATACTGTCACCATCCTATTTTATACATGGAGCTCTTTTCTTTTTCTACTGATGCTTTTAGTTATTGTAAAACGCAAAGATCGCTTGCACTGTTGCGATATATCAAATAAAATTAACCATAACCAGAGAGGATCAGAGTTGCTGCTATGAGTTGCTCAGTAATCAGAGATAAAGAGGATGCTGTGGAGTGTGAGTAGGGATTGGATGTCGCAGGCAGGAAGAAACTAAAGGGAATCCGGAATCAGTCCTTTTGCAATCTTGGATCCCTCTTCCCACTTCAAGATCCCCTCTCTCTTCTACTCCTCCTTCCATTTGCCTCTTCTTCCTATCATCTCTTCTGCACACATCCCCATTCATCTTTCCATCCCCATCCCTCTATCTACCCTGCCCGAGATCCCTTCGCCACTTCTCCCCCTCCCTCATTAACTCTCCCCCTCCTTCCTTTCCCACTAAGAGCCCTTTCCCCTAAAAACAAAAACAAAAAAACAGGAGGCTAAATAAATTGGGCACATAAGAAATGCCAGAAAATGATGTTTTTTGATTATATGCTATGCAAATATATGCAAACTGATGAAAAGGTATGACATAACTGCCACAGAATTTGCAAACCCTGTTGCAGAATCTTGAAAAAAATAACTGCCGCTGGAAGCTGGAGGCTGTGACTACAATTATTTCAAACTGCTTTTGCTTTTATGGTTTTATATAGTCTCCTGTAACTCAATTTATTAAGCACCAGAGGGCCTTTTGCCAGGTGGATCACTGGACTGGTACAACATTCAGAGTACGTTTATGTCAATTAGGAAAGTGCTGATGCCTCTTTGGGAGCAAGAGATGTCACCAGATGTTAACAAGAAGATCACAAAGCCTTGCAAAGCCTTTTTATAGTCAGGTAATCTCTTCAGTTCTGAGAGCTATCTCTTCATGCCACTTCCCTTATCTGAGGGCTCTCAAAGTTTTCAAGTGTTATTATTATTTTCTAATTGCTTTGCACACTTCCATTTCAGCCTTGATGCCACAGCTTTTCTAGTAAATTAAAGAAAAAAAACACACATCAGCACTTAATAAATATGACTGCTATTCAAGATTAAATTCTTAGGAGCCAATCCAAAACACAAACACAGTCAATACATTCAAGCCACATATCAACTGCATAAAAGCCTGGAGCAGAGCTATTAAATAAGATAAATTTTACTGTAATCAGCACTGCTCTGTACTCAATGAAGTAGTCATTAAGCCTCAGTCAAGTTTGAGCCTTTGCCAAGCAAACACTATAGTTCATAAAAAAAATAATCATATAAAATTTCATACACATGGAAAAGTCTAGATGAGTATAGCCGGTATCTCTTTCATCTTATTATAATTTGTTTGTTTTATCTGCTATTCTTCCAAGTCTCCTCAGGGATTGAGAGAAAGAAAAGTCAGAGTGAGAGCTTCATGGCAATTTTGAGTTGGGATTAGCCGTTATATTGGATTATAAAAAGGTAAGATCCCCTCTGTTAGGCTAGCTTCTGAAATTTTCAATGCTCTCTTATTTGCCAAATAATCACGTTAATTGGCAGAAATGTGCATTACTTGCTCTTAACGATTTGGTGTCACTTCGTCCCGTGTCAGTTCGTCCTGCATTACTTCGTACCGGTCAGATAATACCGGTGTCACTTCGTCCCATGTCAGTTCATCCCGCATCACTTCGTACCGGTCAGATAATACCATCATTTAGTCCCATAATATAACATCAAAATTAATAAGGAAAATACTAACGCAAATAAAAAGTCAAAGGCAATTAAATTGTAATTGTATTTAATTTCATGCAAAGTATAAACATAACCGAATTACATAGAAAAGGTTAATATTCATGAATTTAACATAAGATGGCATATCAGTTTTCTGTCCCTAGTTACTATCAGGAATGAGATAGATGTGCTATAGACCGCAAATACAGTAATATTTCTGAGAGCCCATAGGCACCAACAGCGCAGACTACTCGATCATTTAAAGTACAATATTTACGTGAAGGAATATTGACAACTCCTGTTGTACCTTGAAGGAAGGTGGCTTTCTGTTGCGGTATATCCTTCTTTAGTCCAGCCAAGAAAGTCCATATAGTCGGATAGTGGCAAGTGAAAAGTGAATGCAATGAATGATGCCAACCCTCAGCCGCATTTGTAGTACGGAGTAATCCTGTGGTTCTGGCATGGTGTTGATTCCACATATAAATGGGAAACATAGGCGGTGCATAGTTACATCCACAACCTCTCTGCCGTCGACCCCGAACATACTTTTGCTCGAAGAAAGTAGTCAGTTCATCAAGACGGTTCACTTCTGGCATAGTGTCCGTTAGAATGTCGAAGGCTTCTATAACATCATCAGGCGGGACAAATGAAAAAGCAGGACGACAGCGAATGTATTCACGCACAACATCTTGTGTTTTATATTAGGTTTTCAAGCAGACTTTGTTAACCTTACGGATCACACTCTGGCACAAGTGAAAGTAGCAACCGGTAATGGTTGCATTTGGATATGCATTGTGAAATGAGTTAATTGCAGCTCGCTCAAAGTCTAGCATAATTTTTTGCGGTGAAGACATCGGGATCAGTTCTTGAAGTGCATGTAGTAAGCGTATATATGTTTCACTCGTTTTGTTGGTTAATAAACAATACACACCAGCAGGATTAACACCATCGCTAAAACTGAAATGTACTGTGTATAGCTGAAAGAAAATATTTGGTACAAACTTGAATGTTCCATCTGCAATCCAAATGTCTGCACGTGCCGTGCCATCCAGAAGCTGAGGGCATCCGATAATAATCAAACAATCATCAGTAGGTCCCGAATCATAGAGGATCATATCTGTATATTGTGCAGGTATCCCAAAGCATACACTATCTGGAAGAGCGGGCAGAGGAACGCCAGTGGAAACCACTGCTTTGCGATGTTTTTCCCATTGAAGAGTTCTTGCCACCAATGAACGTTTTGGTAGTGCTAATAGGACACCATCAGATGCCATAACTGCACTTGGTATAATTCCAACATCTGCCATTGCCACTTTCATATCTCCCATCGCTTTTCTGGCAAGACTTGTGTTAATATTACCTTCATGAGTATGCTCTGGGTTAATATTTATAAAGGACTGTACTACTCCTCGTAAGTATTCTTGCTTTGCAATTAAACGCCTCATGGTAACGACAAAGCCAAGCAGTTGTTCCGTTTTTATTGTCCCTATGTTTAACATACTCGTAATTGTGATAAATCAAAGTTTTCTTTCCTTTCGTACTCCAGCTGAATGTTGCTCCCATATTTGTAATATTTGTCAGACAACTTGATTCCATATTTGCGTCCATATTTGCAGGAAGAAGTAGTAACAAGGGACAAAGTGGCAGGACAAAGTGGTACGAAATGACGCGGGACGCTCTTAACATACAATTTTTTTCACCATAAAGCATGTAAAACATCCAAATGCATACAATACAGTTCATTATTATACAAAATGAAAAATTAGCACACTTATATGGCAACCTGACCTCCTAGTCAAAGTACAGTAAAACTACTACTAGGGGGCTGAGGCCACCATTTTGAAGCTGGGAGTCACTAGGCTGGAGCATCTGGTGATCAGTCCTGCTCCCCAATACCCACAAGGAAGAACCATGTGCATGTCAGGAGGGAAATTGAGGGGTGGTAGATTCTTTTCATAGTTGATCGAGTCAAGCAATACCTGGCCCTTAAAGATAATGGACCTGAAATCTTTGCACTGCTGTGGCGAGGAACCATGAATTGGTCCCAAATACAGCAAACACAGAATTATATTTACCTCATGATTCATTAACCTGTGGTACTGAGGTAATATTTTGCATAGTGTATACTGAGGCACCACAAGTTAGTGAACTGTGCAGTAAATGTTGCTGTGGTAAAATAGTGCACTACATTTTAACACAGTTTTGCAACTACCCTTGTATATAGTGGTAATTTTATCAAGCATGTCTTTTACATGTGGAAAATAGCTCTTATAAAACTGCATGGCAGAATATCCCATGTAAGAAGGCACTAACAAATGGTGCATATCAAGCCTCAATAAACGATATAGTAACATAGTATATGACGGCAGATAAAAACCAGTATGGTCCTTCTAGTCTGCCTCATAAGATGGCTAGAGTGATTGTAACTACAGCTCCATGCAGGTCACATTTACATTTGCTTTGATTTTATCCTCGTGCTGTAAAGGCATCCACTGTGTCTGTTCAATGTCATTCTGAATTTCATCACTGTATTTGCCCCCACCACCTCTGTTGGGAGGGCATTCCAAGCATCTACCACACTTTCAGTGAAAAAGCATTTTCTGATGTTGCTTTCAAGTTTACCGCCTTTCAGTTTCACCGTATGCCCTCTAGTTTTACAGCTTCCCCTTCTTTGAAAAAGGTTTGCTTGTTCATTGATACCCTTTAAGTATTTAAAGATCTGTATCCTATCTCCCTTGTCCCTCCTTTCCTCTAGGCTATACATATTTAGATCTTCAAGTATCTTCTCATATATCTTCTGGAGAAGGCTGCAAATCATTTTGGTCACCTTTCTCTGAACCGTTTCAAGTTTTTATATCCATTGTGAGATATGGGAAAAAAGGGGACTGTTGTAGTGATTGATATGGAAGGGCAGAAAAAAACCCACATGGCCTATCTAGTCTGCCATCATGTTTCTATGTAAAACTGAACACAATACTCCAAATGAGGCCTTGCCAACGACATGTACAGGGGCATTAATACCTCCTCCTTTCTGTTGGTTATTCCTCTCTGCATGCTTTGTCTACCACTCTGTTGCATTGTTTTGCCACCTTGGGATCCTCACACACTAGCACTCAGAGGTCCCTCTCCTGGTCCGTGCATACTAGCCTCTCTTCCCCCATCGCATATGATTCTTTTGGATTTCTGCATCCCAAGTGCATGACTTTGCATTTCTTCACATTAAATCTTAACTGACAAGCATATGGCCATTCTTCCAGTGGTTTCAGATCTTTCCTCATGTTGTCCACTCTCGCAGAAGTGTCCACTCTGTTGCAAATTTTCATGTCATCTGCAAAAATGCAGACTTTTCCATTCAGTTCTTCCGCAATATCACTCACAAATAGTACTGGTCCCAGAATCAATCCCTGAGGCACACCATTATGACTTTCCTTTCTTCTAAGAGAGTTCCATTTACCAGTACCATCTGTCATCTGTCAGTCAACCAATTTCTGATGCAGTTCACCACTTTAGGACCCATTTCTGATGCAGTTCACTGATCTGAGGAACAACATCACATGCTCTTGATGTAGTTCTCTGGTTACTCAGTCAAAGAACTCAATCATATTTATTTGGCATGACCTTCCTCTGGTAAAATCATGCTGCCTTGGAACCTGCAAGCCATTGGTTTCTGGAAAGTCCACTATTCTTTCTTTCAAGAGTGCCTCCATTACTTTTCCCACAGAGGTAAGGCTTACCGGACTATAGTTTGTCACCTCTTCTCTATTACCACTTTTGTGAAGAGGTACCACATCAGCCCTTCTCCAGTCCTGCGGAACTTCTCCAGTCTCCAAGGATCTATTAAAAACATATTTTAAAGGCTTTGCCAGAACCTCTCTGGGCTCCTTCAGTATCCTGAGATGTATCCCATCCAGTCTCATGGCCTTGTCCACTTTCAGTTTTGCAAGCTGTTCAAAAACATCATCTTCTGTGAATGGTGTGGTATCTACTCCCTTCCCATTTGTATATTTGTCAGTCTTAAATGGTCGTTCTCCAGGTACTTTCAGTTTCTATATTTGATATATCCAGAGCTTTTTTTGAGAAAGAGTACTCTGTGGTACTCAGTACCAGCACCTTTTCCATTGCCTGCTAAAAGTGACGGCAGTAACATTTAAAAAAAATTTATATAATATATAAAAAACAGAAACATCAAACTCACAAAACAAAGGACTTGTTAAGGGAAAAAAGGATAGAGAAGAAGGACTATGGAGTTGAGAATTCGTCCAGCTCCCTGCTATTGCAATGCAAAGTGTGCCTTCGAGTCAGTCCTGACTCCTGGCGACCCAGAAGCTCCTGGGTTTTCTTGGCAGTGTCACCGGAAGTAGATTGCCAGGCCTTTGCCAGGAAAAAATAAAAGGTTCTGAGGCCTTTCAAAAATTTTGTGTATGAAGTTTCTTTATGCAAACAGACTGACAAGGAATTCCAAAGTGGGCGAGTAACAAAAAAGGAAAAGTCCTACGAGTGCCTTCATAGTGCGCTTATGACACCTGGGAGGGAGGAGGAGGAGCCAGAGCTTTTCGTACTGCATTTTGAGTAGGAAAAACTGACTCAACAGAATGATGTTTTGCTAAATAGGAGGGAAAGCCCCGAGAAAAGACCTGATGGGCCAAAAGTAATATTTAGAAGTTATTGCAAAGGATTACAGACAGGGGTTAATTTGAAGACAAAAAAGAAAGTGGAACTGTGGAGCTGGAGGGCGGGGCAGGTAGGCCGGGGACAGAAGAGAGACTGGATTAGGGCATGCAGTGACTGTTCTCTTCTGTGCTGCAGGTTTGCCTCCTCCCCTTCTCTTCCCTGCAGGCTTCCTGGAAGGGAGAGGCTGAAGCAGAACACCCTGCTGCTCTAGAGTCTGAAAAGAAGTGCCGGAACTGCTTTCCAGGCCATTTCCCAGAAATTAAGCCCCAATTACAGGTAACGACTGCTATTGTACTGAATGACATCAATTTTCTTTTACCTGAATGGAGTATTTTAACCACGATATTTTGAACTATTTTTACATCGCTTCAGATTAGACAGGGTAAAACCATAATATAGAGTATTGCCATATTCAAAGGTATTTAAAACAAATAAATAGATAAGTGTTCTGGTAGCCTAAATGTCTAATGGAGACCAAATAGATCAAAGCAGTCTTGGGGCAAAATAACACGATCACACTACTGAAAAAAAATTTGATCTACTGGGAGTAGGCATTCCTAGTGGAATAATTTGGGATGAGCTGGGACGGAGTTGCAATATACATACATATTTTATAAAATAGCTGGGTGTGCGCACAGAGTACATGCACACATCTAAAACCTTCAGCAGAGAACTGGGGGGAGGGGCAGCAACAGTCAAAGCAAAGCAATGGGTCCTGGCAGCCACACAAACTCAGTGTCATTAGTGTGCACTTTTACCTGCAGGCAGAATGGCTAACAAGAGCAAATAGTTCATTTGCCCTCTTATGTGGGTTTTTGAAATCTTCCTCATTATCACAAGTGTGATATGCAAATATGCATTCACAAGTGTGATATGCAAATATGCATTTTTATGGGACTAGTCTAGGAGGGATAGCATTAAGAGGAATAAAATTGAGTTTAATAATAAAAATCTTGGGGGGAGGGGAGGAAGTGCTGGGGTCTAAAAGCTACTTTGGAGGGAGCACAAGGCTGAAGTTTTGTTTAGGGTGCCTAAAACCTTTGCATCGGCCCTACACAGTCACCCTGTAATAAAATCCATCCCAGTATATGCAAACAGATGTAATGACTATTCATTATAGATGTCCTCGATACCAGACCAATGTGCTGCCTGCAAGGAATAAGTGAATTATCCTTAATTACATACTTCAGTTGGCAGATTTGAAAAAAAAAAAGCCCAAAATTCTTAAGTTCACCCTTTTCCATGCTGATTCAGTCCTGAGGAATACTAGCAATTAAAAGTTTCTGATTCTCCAGCTTCACCATCCCCACCCACTGCAAGCCTTAGTAAACTGGGGCGTGCTTAGATTGGCCTTATGCTACGAACTGTGAAGTGTAAATGTGGCATTAACCACTGCACTTGTGTGAAAGAGACTTTCAAACAGAACATGGACATAAACAAAAGTGCAAACATTTAGATCCTCAAAGAATAAAAACATGAAAAATGCTAGAACAGCAAGAGAAGGAGACTGGTGCATGGCCGAGCCGGAGGAGTTCCTGAGTGAAGAGCTTTAGCATGAGTGAGAACCAGGGCCAACTAGGCCAATACGGTTCGATGAGTATCATCGTATTTTTGTCTGTCCCGAGCTTCAGTAGAGTCTTCACTATGAGTAGGGCAAGCATACTGAAGACTCTCCCCCCAGTGTAGAAGGAAAGCATCTGACGCCAGTTTTCTATGGGATCCCACTAGAGCAAAACCAATCTACCTAGGCATTTTGTGGAGTGGTGAATAGGTCTGTCGAAGGAATGCCCCACTTCTGAAAGATATGGGCCGCCACGTGTCTGTTTAATGTCCATTCATGTGGCTGAAGAACATGGCTCAGGTCCAGGGGCGGCCCAAGGGGGGTGCGGGGCCATGTGCGGAGACTCGGTGCGGGGCCTCATTTGCATAAGGGGCCTCATTTGCACAAATATTTGCATAATGTTACCATATACTAACTTTTAGTAAACATGCCTCTTAATGAGTGTATGAATAAAGAAAGACTAAAAGATTTCTATATTACTATAATCCAGTGCCAACCGCCATACACATTAGGAACTACTACAAACACTGCCCATTTAGAACCCATAGCAAACCCGCCGTATCCTAACAGCACTACCAGGACTCACAAAGCACCATACCCTACCTATCAAAAGGAAGCATGCAAATATTAAACCAATACATTTCAGAGAATAACAATACATGACCTACTGGGGAAAGAGAACAAGTGGCAATGTCAAATAGGAATTATATAAACAGAATACCTCAGCTCAGTTACACATGAACAGAACATAAACCATCACCAAACAAGGAATCACAATTTAGAAACAGGACGACAATAATTAAACTGGGAATCCCAAAAGCCAAACTTGGAATGTACAACACTGTAGAAATAAAACTATACATTAATTTGCTCTTGTACTAAACAAAGCGCAGACGTTAATGATGCACATTTACCAGAGCTGACATATTCCAATTAATAAATTCAAAATAAAGAGATATTTTTCTACCTTTTGTGCATTTTTTTTCAGCTGCAATTGCTCCAGCCACTTTCTTCTGGTTTCTTCGTGTCTTCTGCTAACTCTCCATCGTCTGCTGTCCATTTGTCCTTTCTTCTCTCCTAGTTTTTTTTTCCATTCTCTCTCTACATCTGCTTTAACATACTAATCTTTCTCCTTTTGCTCTTTCCTCATTCCTATTTCATCCACTCAAATTTTATCCCTCCATCCTCAATCCCCACTTACTCTCCCAATACCCGGCCAATTGTAGATTTTTCATCCCTCCCACACAAAATATTTTTCCCCTCTCCATTTTACTCTCCCAGCCCCATCCCATTCTAATCCTTC
This sequence comes from Ichthyophis bannanicus, assembly GCA_033557465.1. Classification (NCBI taxonomy): domain Eukaryota; kingdom Metazoa; phylum Chordata; class Amphibia; order Gymnophiona; family Ichthyophiidae; genus Ichthyophis; species Ichthyophis bannanicus. Next base: position 133,692 of record JAWIIG010000038.1, on the reverse strand, counting down.
CCCAACATCAGCTCCCTTCTAGTTCCAGCCTCACCCAGCATCCATTCCCTTCTAGTCCCTGCATCAGCCCATTTCCAGTCCTAGCCCCCCATCAGCCCATTTCCAGTCCTAGCAACCCCCCAACCCAATACCAGTCCTAGCCACCCCATCAACCCACTTCCAGTCCTAAACCCCCATCACCCCATTTTCAGTTTAAGCCCCCCCCTATAACCCATTACCAGTCCTAACCCCCATCAGCCTACTTCCAGTCCTAACCCCATCAGCCCACTGCCAGTCCTAACCCCCCATCAGCCCATTTCCAGTCAGCCCCCCATAGCCCATTGCCAGTCCTAACCCCCCCATCAGCCCACAGCCCATTACCAGTCCTAACCCTATCAGCCCACCTCAAGTCCTAACCCCTCCCCATCAGCCCATTTCCTGTCCTAGCCCCCCATAGCCCATTATCAGTCCTAACCCCCCCATAGCCCATTACCAGACAGCCCCCATCAGCCCAAAGCCCATTACCAGTCTTAACCCCCCATAGCCCATTACCAGTTCTAACCCCCCCAACAGCCCACAGTCCATTACCAGTCCTAACCCCATCAGCCCACCTCAAGTCCTTACCCCTCCCCATCAGCCCATTTCCTGTCCTAGCCCCCCATAGTCCATTATCAGTCCTAAACCCCCATAGCCCATTACCAGACAGCCCCCATCAGCCCACAGCCCATTACCAGTCCTAACCCCTCCCATTCTTCCCATTTCCTGTCCTAGCCCCCCCATAGCCCATTACCAGTCCTAACCCCATCAGCCCACCTCCAGTCTTAACCCCCCCAGCCCATTTACAGTCCTAGCCACCCCCCATAGCCCATTACCAGTCCTAACCCCCCCCCCCTCATCGGTTCAAGGAACATTAAAAAAAAAAAAAGCTGGCTGCTACCGCTGCCGCCGCTGCAGCAGCAGAATGGAGTGTCCCGCGGGGCCCCCTCTGCCTGGCTGAGCTCTCCCTCTGCGATGGCGGAGCCCCTCTGTGCCGGCTTTCAGATACGCGAAGGGAGAGTGTCTCCCTCGCGTCTCTGTTAAGCCCGAGGGGCTGATGGGAACTTGCCATCTCAATTTGGATGCATCTGTTAACAGGATCTTTTAGGACGAGGTCTTCTGAAAGGGGATATCCTTGAGCAAATTTTGAGGAACTGTCCACCAATGTATTATTGGATCAAGGGACTGATGGCATACACACAATGCAAGAGTTGGCCTGTGGCCTGGGTTCACAGAGTCCATTGAGTCTGCCTCATCTGAAGACGTACCAGGGGTGTGACATGCACCGTAGAGGCCATGTAGCCTAGGACGGTTAGCATCTTGCAAGCCATCACTCGCTAACTCAGTTAAGTGTCCTATACTACAACTGTCAGCCTTTGAAGCCAGTCCTGCGGAAAGAAGCTTCCGCCTGAGTTGTGTCAAGTAGGGCTCCTATGACTTCTAGTTGTTGGGTGAACTGAAGGTGGGACTTGGAGTAACTGAACATAAACTAACAGCTCCAGAGTGGTACCTTTCATCAGTCAATCGTCCAGGTAAGGGAAGACAAACACCCCCAGTGTTCTGAGCTAGGCTGCCACTACCGCGAGAAAGTTTTTGAAGACTCAGGGTGCTGAGGCTAGGTCGAAAGGCAGCACTGGATACTGAAAGTGTTATCTTCCCAGGATGAATCGGAGATACTTCCTATGAGCGGGATGGATCGGTATGTGAGTATACGTATCCTTTAGATACAGAGAGCATAACCAATCCCCTTTTTGAAAGTACAGGAGCAGGGTGCCCAGAGAAATCTTGAAGTTTTCTCTTATCAAGTGTTCAAGTTCCTGAGGTCCAGAATGGGACGGAATCTCCCCATTTTCTTGGGGATGAGAGAGTACCTGGAGTAAAGCATAGTTACTCACCTGTAACAGGTGATCTCCGGGAACAGCAGGAATTTAGTCTTCACATATGGGTATCGTCAGTACCGACGTGCGGAAATGCTCCCCAGCGTCCAACAGGAAAGCTTTTGGGATCATCCCACAGCACCTGCGTGCTGCCTTCCCGCCTTTCCCAACTGTCCCTCTCCAGTTGAGTTTAAAGCTGAGACAAAAGAGAGAGGGAAAGAGAGATAGATAGAGAGATACAACTCCTAGGGGAGGTGGGTGGGTTGTGAAGACTAAATTCCTGCTGTTCCCGGAGATCACCTGTTACAGCTATCTCCAGGAACAAGCAGGAATGTAATGTAGTCTTCACATATGGGGACTCCCTAGCTGCAGATGCCAGGGAGAAGGCCCCAGAAGTTGCGTGCCCCTGTGAAAGGGCTCCACTTCCCCCCATGGATCTCTGGCATCCTACCAGGGATGGTGGGTAGGAGTTGATTAAGTATGGAACAGGTGTTGAAAAACAGCCTGACCAAACAAGACATCCCGGCAGGAGTCCTTGTCTAAGCAGTAATGGGCTGTGAAGGTATGAACCGAAGCCCAAGTAGCTGCTCGACAGATGTCGTCGATAGACACAGAGTGAAGATGAGCCATAGAGGCTGCCATGGCTCTCACATTGTGAGCTGTGACATGGCCTTCAAAAGGAAGGTTCTTACTCTCATAGGCAAAAGAAATACACTGTGCAATCCAGCTGCACAGTGTTCTTTTGGAGACTGGAAGTCCCAAATGACTAGGATCAAAAGCAACAAAGAGTTGAGAGGACTTTCTATGCTGCTGTGTCTTTTGCAAGTAAAAGGCCAAAGCCCTTTTACAGTCCAAAGTATGAAGATTCCTTTCTGCACTTGAGGCGTGAGGCCTTGGGAAAAATACAGGGAGGTAAACCGCTTGGTTTAAATGAAAAGGTGATACCACCTTTGGCATAAAGTGTGGATAAGTCCTAAGGACTACCTTATCATGATGGAACCTTGTATAAGGAGGAGCAGCCACCAACGCTTGCAATTCACTGATGCGACGTGCTGATGTGATTGCAATAAGAAAGATAATCTTCCAGGAAAGGAATTTCAAAGAGGTAGTAGCTAATGGTTCAAAAGGCGGCTTCATGAGCTGCCCAAGAACCAGATTTAAGTCCCATGCCACCGGTGGTGGCTTAATGGGAGGCTTAGTTAAAAGAAGGCCTCTCATAAATCTCGGTATGAGAGGATGAGAGGAAATAGGTTGTCCATTTAGAGGCTTGAAAGAAGCTGCAATAGCACTCAAATGAACTCTCACTGAATTGGTCTTAAGCCCTGTATTAGACAAATGAAGGAGATACTCCAGTAATGATTCCAGAGGTATCGCAAGAGGATCAAGACCCTTCTGCGAACACCATATGGTAAACCTTTTCCACTTGAAAACATAAGAGCGTCTTGTGGAAGGCTTCCTGGAAGCTTAAAGGATATCCTTTACCTGCTGAGAAAGGTTAAGACCATGAAGTTTCAGCAACCAGGCCCTGAGATGCAGAGACTGGGGATTGGGATGCCACAGCATCCCGTCCTCCTGAGAAAGGAGATCTGGAGCAGATCCTAAATCCAGAGGCAGAGCTTGAGAGAGATGTAGGAGCAGAGGGTACCACATTTGCCGTGGCCAATGTAGAGCTATGAGAATCATATGACCTCTGTCTCTCTGAAGCTTGAACAGGGTTTTGGGAATTAGAGGAATGGGTGGAAAGGCATACAGGAAGTCCTGGCCCCAATGGATGAGGAAAGCATCCCTGGCCTGGCAACCCTGAGCCGGAATTCTGGAAAAGAACAGGGGAAGTTTGGCATTCAGCGGCCTTGCAAAGAGGTCTATGTCCGGGGTTCCCCAAATTTGAAAAATCTTGGCCACCTGGTCTGCATGGAGAGACCATTCGTGTGGAAGCAGAACTCGACTGAGTCTGTCTGCCCAAGAGTTTCGAATGCCTGGAAGATACACCGCAAGGAGATGAATCTGATGCTCTCTGGCAAGGGCTCATAGTCGCAAAGCTTCATTACATAGCGACAGAGAGCCTATTCCTCCCTGCTTGTTCACATAGAACATGGCTACTTGACTGTCCGTTTGAACTAGGACTGTCTTGTAGCTGAGCTGGGTGTGGAATACTCGAAGAGCAAGGAAGATTGCTCTGAGTTCCAGGAGATTGATGTGTAGATAGGTCTCCTGTGAAATCCAGGTACCCTGGGTAGAGAGGCCTTGCAGGTGGGCTCCCCAAGCCACCTGTGAGGCATCTGTTGTTAGAGTGGCTTGGGGTGGGGGTTGCTGAAAAGGAGACCCCACCAAAATGTTTTGGGGTGACTGCCACCATTGGAGGGACAAAATAAGGCGATCTAAGTTTGCTATTTTGTCTGACAGGCAACCTGACGCCTGAGTCCACTGAGTGGATAAAGTCCACTGGGCTGCCCTCACATGAAGGCGAGCATAAGGAACCACATGCATAGTTGATGCCATATGGCCTAGCAACTGTAACATTTCTCGAGCAGTGAGGTGCGGTTTTAACACTGCTTGGGAAGCTAACTGCACAATGCGAAGGCAGCGGGGCTGTGGAAGATAGGCCCTTGTCTGTCTGGTATGTAGCAGAGCTCCTATAAACTCTAGGGACTGAGTGGGAGCAAGGTTGGAGTTTGAGAAGTTTATGACAAGTCCCAAATACTGAAGGATGCACATTGTGCGAGAGAGAGCAACCCTGGCCTCTGGCTGTGAAGGGGCTCGAATGAGCCAGTCGCCTAAGTAAGGGAAGACAAATATTCCTAGGGTGCGAAGAAATGCTGCCACCACAGCCATGCATTTTGTGAACACCCTTGGTGCCGAGGCCAGGCCAAAAGGAAGAACCCTGTATTGGTAGTGCTTCCCTTGAAATAGAAAGCGAAGGAACTTTCGATGAGTTGGATGGATGAGAACATGAGTGTACGCATCCTTGAGATCTAGAGAACAAAGCCAATCCTGACTCTGAAGGTATGGCAGCAGAGTTCCTAGAGAAATCATTTTGAACTTCTCTTTGAACAGGAATTTGTTCAATTCTCTGAGGTCTAAAATGGGTTTGTGTCCTCCTGTTTTCTTTGGAATGAGGAAATAGGGGGAGTAGAACCCTGTACCCTGTTGGAGAATGGGTACCTCTTCTATTGCCCCTTGGGCAAGAAGCATAGTGACTTCTTGACCTAACTGGTCGTTGAGAGAGGTCTGAAAATTGAACAGTCTTACCATTGTAGGAGGGGGCATGCAGAGGAAATGAAGCTTGTACCCCTCTCTTACAATAGACAGAGTCCAATTTTCTGCTGTTATTTGACCCCATCTGGGGGCAAAATGACATAACCTCCTTGGAATGGCGGAAGGCTCTGGGCCGTTCAGGGCCAGGAAGGCAAAGTTCTCTAGATAGGAGTCAAAGCCCCTGTAGAAGGCTGAGTCTGCTCAGCTGGTTGAGGCTTAGCAGCTTTTGTTTTTCTTTGCCTAGGTTGTTGCTACTGTCCCTTTTGGGCAGACTGACCTAAACGATGCCCCTGCTGGGTATAGGAGGGATAAAACTTCTTCTTCTTACTGAAGAATGGTTTCTTGTAGGATTTTTTCCTTGCAGGATCAGCTGTAGACTTAGACAATCTATCCAAAGTGATATTGTCAGGATCTATTTCATTAGTTTTTTCCTGCCAATTCTTGCCAAAGAGATTCTCTCCTGTGCAAGGAATATTCCCTAGTTTATCCTGTACCCAAAGTTCCAAGACAGATGCCCGAAGCCAGGCAATGGCAGAGGTTCTGCTTATGCACTCAAAGCAGTCAAAGGCTGCACGATTTACAAACTTGGAAGCATCCTGAGCATGTTTGACAAGGGCGAGGAAATCCTGCCTCTTATCATCAGAAAGGAGAGTGGCTCATAAGCTCTAAATCTCCTGTGACTTCCTTAAGGAACATTCCCATATATAATATATAGGAACTGATCCTAGCAGAAAGCATGGAAGCCTGGAAGGTTTGACGCCCAAAGGCGTCAAGATTCCTACACTCACGTCCTGGAGGATTCGAAGCATGCCTTTTTGCACTCTTGATCCTTCTCATAGCTGATTCCACTACCATGAAATGGTGTGGTAGCTGAGTCTTCTGAAACCCAGGACAAGGAGGAACTCGATACATGGTGTCGAGTCTTCGAGAATGAGGAGATGTGGTTAGAGGTGTTTCCCACATCCTTAACATGAGATCATGCAAGATCTCATGAATAGGTAAGGTAGCTGCCTCCTTAGGAGCCTTAGGGTATTGTAGGATTTCTAATTCCTTTGCCCTAGGCTCTTTTTCAGGAGTCACTGTGATGGAAAGACCTCGAGCCACATCTCGGATAAAATCCTGAAAGGACATATCCTCTGGTGGAGACATCCTACGCTGAGGAGAAGAATCCTCAGGAAGAAGTACTCTGGTATCAGCAGAGCTTTCAGAGTCTTCAGACTCATCCGAGGATTCAAAGTATCTCCGATCCGGGTGATCATGCAAGGCACGGTACCGGTACCAATCGAAGTCGGCATCGGAGAGGTCCGATACCGACTTGTCGATACCGGATGGATAAGCATGACTCGGTCCCAGTAGAATACCTGTCGATGTTGATGCAGTTGGTACTGGTATTGGAGTTGGTGCCGGTACCGACTGAATTGTCTGAAGCGGTTTCAGGGGCATTGAGGCCGTGAGAAGAGCCGCCAGACTGCATTTAATAGCCAAGAATCTCTGGTCTATCGACGCTGCCGATGCTTGGGTATCGGTACCAGATGAAGCAGCCGGTACCCCAGAGCATGGCACCAGTAGTTCTGCCGAGGTTGGGGTCTCGAGAACATCCTGGAGCCCTGTTAATGCTTTGGAAGCTGAAGCCTCCCGCCGGGGCAATTTTGCCAGTACAAGTCCCTCAAGGGCAACGCCAGAGGCATCTCGATGCTTAGAGGGAGATCTACAATTTGAGGACCGGCTAGATTTATGTTTAGTTACCTGAGGTCCATGGGAGGAAGACGTCGATGCCACAGAGGCTGTATCAGAGGGAAAAAGGGTGCTAAGTTTAGCAGCTTGGTTCTGCCGGCCCCTCTTCGACATCATCCCACAGGCAACACACTCTGAAATAGAGTGGTCAGGACCTAAACATTTGAGGCACCACTCATGGGTGTCGGTGACGGAGATGATACCACCACACTTGGAACACTTTTTAAAACCCGAAGCGGAGTTTTTCCATTTTAAAGGAAAAGTTGGGCCTAGTGCCCAAAATGGCGCGTGGCACCTGAGGAGAAAATACCTGGAAAAGACTCCAGAAGAAAAGGGGGGGGGGGTTTGGAAAAAAAGAAAGAAGAACCGGCGGTACCAGTGTGGCGTCGAGGGAAGGCAGACGCGACCCCAAAAAAGAAGAAAAGGGAATTATTTTCTGCGGTGACAGGATGTGCGACCTGTCGGCTCCACGGAAAACGAAGAACTGGAGAGGGACAGTTGGGAAAGGCGGGAAGGCAGCACACAGGTGCTGTGGGATGCTCCCAAAAGCTTTCCTATTGGATGCTGGGGGCATTCCCGCGCAGGCTCCGTCGGTACCGATGATACCCATATGTGAAGACTACATTCCTGCTTGTTCCTGGAGATAACCCCACCCTAATTCCTGCGGTACGAGCTCGATGGCTAGATCAGCTAGGAGGGCTGGGATTTCCTTCTGAAGAAGTTCCTGATGCAGAGGGTCAAGGTCATACGCTCTCGGGGGCCAACTTGGAGGTAGCCTGAAGAGGTGCAATTTGTATCTGCTCTGGATTATCTGTAGCACCCAAGAGTTTGAGGTTATGAGATGCCATCTGTGGGCAAAGAGAGTGTGCCTTCCTCCCAGTGGAAGGTTTGTCATGGTGGTCCCTGGTAGACTGGCTAAGCTCTGGAGAAACCAGTCAAAATTCTACTCCAAACTTTGGCTGCTGGGCTGGTTGGGCCTTCTGGGGCTTCACTCTGCATGGTTGCTGGCAAGGAGCCTGTTTCTGCTAGGAGGCTTGGGATGCCTTGAGAGCCTGGTAAGAGAGATATGCTATTTTTTTTATAATGCTAGCCTTCTCCTTCACCTGCTCATCGAACAAGTCCTCACCGCAGCATGGTATGTCCTGCCAGTTTGTTCTGAATCAACTGTTCCAAGTCAGAGGGCAGGAATCTCTAGGCCTCAATATCTACTACAGCAGTTCTCGATGCAGTCTCAAAGGCATCATAGGTCACCCAAACCAGAAACTTTGAACAATCCTTGCCGTGATCCACTAGAGCAGGGGTTCTCAACCCAGTCCTTGGGACCCACCTAGTCAGTCAGGTTTTCAGGATAACCACAATGAATTTGCATGGGAGAGATTTGCATATAATGGAGGCAGGGTATGCAAATCTCTCTCATACATATTCATTGTGGCTATCCTGAAAACCCGACTGGCTAGGTGGGTCCTGAGGACTGGGTTGAGAACCCCTGCACCACTGTTCCCTCTAAGCTGTGCGCTTGTGCGCGCGCACACACCTCGCCGAGCGAGCACACATACTTTAAAACAGAGCGCACAAAAATTACGGCTCTAATTCTGATAGAAAACAACACAGATGTCTTAAAATTTAAAAGTTATGATTGTAATTACTAGAAATTTCCCGCTTCATTTAGTAATCGTCTATTTTCATTTAATTTGATTAAAATCAATGTGGTGTACATACTGTATTCTGACGTGTAGTCAAATTTTAAAGTATATAACTCCGAGTGTCGTTATGTGGCGCACAAAATTTAACCTTCCTTCAAAAGCTGCACACAGCTGATATTTTATGCGCACACAGCCTACAGAAAATTAGAGGGAACATTGCCCTGCACTAGCGTGTGGAACTGCTCCAACTTCTCAGGAGGACAGAACTGAAACAGGATGACTAGGTCTTGCATAATGTCCTTTAGGAACATGCTCATGTAGAGTTAGTATGGGGCCACTCGAGTTAGGAGCACTGGGCCCTGAAAACATCCTCTCCCGAAAGAGTCCAAGGTCTGAGCCTCCCTTCTCGGGGGTGCCAAAGAATGAGTCTTGGTACTCTTAACTTCAGGGCAGACTCGACCACCAAAGAATGATACGTGAGCTGAGGTTTCTCGAAATCAGGAGCTTTTTGTACCCTGTCCAAAGAAGTGATAAGGTGGAAAAACACTTTATTCAACCAAACCTATAGCCAACCTGACACAGGCCGTGTTTCGTGAACCTTCGTCAGGGGTTGATCAGGTAAAATACTAAAACATAAAAATGAAATAAAAGCATAATAGTAAAACATTGTATAAGAACAGATAACTCAAACATAATCATAAGTACATTAAAAACATAAATATCATAAGTAAGTAAAAAAATTTTAAAAAAACGAACTCGAGCCAATAAAAGGGATAAAAAGTGCAATTGGAACCCAATAAATAATAAAACTAATCATAATCAATCCATAAATATAAACACTATAACAAGATGAAAACTCCGAACATATTAATTAAATACATAAAAGTGTTTTTCCACCCTTTCACGTCTTTGGACTGTGTCCTCAACAGATACGTGAGTTCTTGCCTACCTTGTGGTACGTTTTTTGTACCCTGTACATCAAGTGGAGTCTTCTACTCAATGGAGGCACCATGAGGGGCCTTTCCCATATCCTCATCTGCATCCTCTGCAGGATGCAATGTACGAGCAAAGTCACTGCCTCTGTAGGTGTTGAAGCAAACTGCAATATTTCCAACTCCTCTGCCTTGGGTTCATCCTTCATCTCCAGGTAGAATGCTATGGCCTTGGCCATACCTCTCACACAATCCCAGAAAATCGTCCTCCAGTGAGACCCATTGGTTACCCAGCTGTGGAATCCATCTCCCAGACCAAGTGTGATCTTCAACTGAAACTCTGCCAGAACGTCAAGGGAACTGAGAGCTCCATCGGGAGTGAGGTACACAGATACTCTGCTCATTGCATGGGTGCCCCAAACACCGAGGATATCAGACGGACCTGCACTGGTGTTGGGCCCTTCGATGCCTCAATGTCACTGCATCCCTTGCAAGCAAGGCATGCGACCCTTAGATGGGCCAATCGATGTCTAAGCAACTGACGTCAAGGACTCTGCTTGCTGCACCAGCACAAATCCCGCGGTGCGCTCCTCAAAAGCCCAAAGGTCTCTGATTCCAAAAGGCATCATGGTTCGATCAGAGGTCAGTTGGCCAATGCTGATGTTGATGCTCCGGCATGCTGTGGGCTAAGAGCACTGTGATGCAATCTTCAATAGCATTCTAAAGGCAGTAGGGCCCTGGCTACTCCAACCGATGTACCCAGTATCTGTACAGGGATATCAGTGGCTCAGTCATGGCTCTCGGCTGACTGTCGGTGCCCTCTCGATGATCAGGAAGATGAGCCTCCCTTCGGGCCCATGTCAAGAGGCATTCCTGTGGACTCTCAGTGCTCTCAATGCTACACCCCAATGGGTTCCAATGTAGACGCACCAGAACCAATGCTCGGTTCGATGACTCCACAACACAATGTTGAATCCCCCCCCTCTCTGGATGGAGATTGATCGAAGACCAATGTTCTGGGGCACTATGGGTGCTCAGTTCTGAGACACTGAAAAGAAAGAAAGAAAAAGAAATGCAACAGCATGGTGATTTGCCGAAACTTGGAAATGCAGGACCAAGGGGAGAAGGAGAAATTAGACCTTACCTGCTAATTGTCTTTCCTTGAGTTCTCTCCAGGCCAATCCAAGCACCGTAGGGTTGTCAGCCCCCTCCAGCAGCTGAGGGCTGAACGTCACATAGTCTTGCTGACACCCTATCCAGCTCCCCCTGGTGCCAGAGACTCAGTCTTCTATTGACAAAGCAGCTCCTCACGAAGTCTCCTTTCTGGAAACCAATAATTACACTAACTTCTAAACAAGGCAAACAAACTCATTATCATTATTTCTATACTCTTCTCTTGTGCTTTCGTTTTATTTATTTATTCTTTACCGCAAAACGACCCTAGCCTTCCCCTCCCCCGCTCCTTAGGGAGAGAACACTGAAGGCAGAGCCGCTTACAACAAACCAAACCTCTGGATGTCAGGCCGCTCTCACACCTAGCCTCTTAATCTTAGGCAGACAATTAAAACGCACCCCTTTGCGAACCAGTAAGAGGCACGTCAAAAACAAACCAAAACTACCTCTGCGCAAGTGAACTGGGTGGGCCCTGGACTGGCCAGGAGAGAACTCAAGGAAATACAATTAGCAGGTAAGGTCTAATTTCTCCTTCCTCTTCGTCTCTCCAGGCCAGTCCAGGCACCGTAGGGATGTATCATAGCAATACCTAAGTTCGGGAGGATCCCGCAAGCCCTGCTAGAATGGCAGAAGCTCCCACATTTGCGTCCACCCTAGCCTGGACATCTAATCTATAATGCTTCGCAAAGGTGTGGAGAGACGACCATGTCGCCGCTCAACAAATCTCTATCGGAGGAACCAGCTCGAACTCCGCCCAAGAGGTCGCTTGACTATGCGTAGAATGAGCTCCGAGCCCCCCCTGGAGGAGCTTTTCCACAAGCCGTATATGCCGCCCCAATAGCCTGTTTCACCCAATGAGCTATGGAATCCTTGGAGGCCGCTTCCCCCTTTCGAGGGCCTGCAAAAACTACAAACAACCGATCTGTCTTACAAAACAACTCCGTTCTCCTAAGGTATTTACGGAGCACCCTTCCACGATCCAGCCTCTGAAGTGAACGATCCTTCCCCTCCATTCCCCCATTTGGGAAGGTCGGAAGCAAAATTGCCTGATTCAAATGAAAACTAGAAACTATCTTCGGAAGAAAAGAAGGTACCGGTCGCAACACCACCTTCTCTGCAGAAAACTGAATGAAGGATTCCCTACAGGAGAGCGCTTGGAGATCCAAAATCCTTCTCGCTGAGCACAATGCTACCAGAAAAGCAGTCTTCCAAGCTAAGTTCTTTAAAGGCACCGCCGCCGTGGGCTCAAACGGTGGCTCTGTCAGTGCTTCCAGCACCAAATTCAAGTCCCAAGGGGGAACTACCATCCTAACCGGCGGCCTAACATGCCGCACCTCTCTAAAGAACCGCAATACGTCTGGATGTGCAGCTAACGCGCTACCCTGCACTCAACCTCTATAACAAGCCAGGGCTGTTAATTGGACTTTGAGAGAACTGTTAGACCTTTATCCAGCCCTCCTTGAAAAAATAGCAAAATGTCAGGCAGCCCCGAAGAGAAAGGTTTAACACCCTTATCTTCACACCAATTCTCAAAAATGCGCCAAACCCGAAAATAAGACAAGGACATAGAACGCTTCTTGGATTTCAACATAGACGCTACTACCAATGATGCATATCCACGGCGACGCAACCGTTCCCTTTCAAGAGCTAGGCCGTAAGCGAGAATTGATCCACCTGCGGCATCAAGACCAGTCCCTGACTCAACAAATTGATTCGATTGGGGAGAGGCCATGGCGGAGCCACTATTATCCACATAAGGTCCGCATACCAAGGTCTCCTCGGCCAATCCGGCGCAATGAAAATCACATGGCCCCCATGCAGTCCTATCCTCTGCACGACCCGACCTATCATTGGCCATGGCGGAAAAACATAGAGCAGACCATCCATTGGCCACGGCTGCACCAGCACATCGAGCCCTTCCGACATGTGAGCTCTGCGTCTGCTGAAGAACTTTGATGCCTTGGTATTGGTGAGAGTGGCCATCAGATCCATGACTGGCAGTCCCCACCTCATGGTGATGTCGTGGAAGACCGCCGCATTCAGTTCCCACTCTCCTGGATCTAAGACATTCCGACTGAGATAATCGGCCTGTACATTGTCCTTTCCTGCCACATGCGCCGCCGATAATGCTACCAGATGAACTTCCGCCCACTGCAGCAAACACTGACTCTCTTCCAGCAAGGAGACACTGCCCGTACCCCCGTCGATTGATATGACAGTGTCACCGCATTGTCAGAGAAAACGCGAACTGCCTTGCCTTGCACCAGGCCTTCGAACTCCAATAGCACCAGGCGCACTGCTCTCATCTCCAGTCGATTGATCGACCACGCGCACTCTTCCGTGGTCCATCTCCCCTGCGTCACCCGCGACAGACAATGCGCTCCCCAGCCCAAGAGACTGGCATCCATGGTGACTAACCCCCATTCCAGCTGTTCTAAGGGCATGCCCGCCTGAAGATGACCTGGATCCTGTCACCAGTCCAGACTGAGGTGTACCTCCTCCGGACACACTAGCTTCTGTGACAACTGATGCTCCTGCGGTGACCACTGAGACAGTAGTGCTCTCTGGAGCGGTCGCATGTGGGACCTGGCCCACGGCACCAGATCCAAGGCCGTCGCCATGGACCCCAGCAACTGCATACATCGCCACGCCGTCGGAGCTCGTAGACGTAAGTAACGCCGCACCTGCCCCAGAATCTTTTGCACCCTGTCCTCGGGCAGAAAGACCTTTCCCGCAACTGTATCGAACAAAGTCCGCAGATACACCAAACTCTGCATGGGCTCTAGCCAACTCTTTACCCGGTTTACCATCCATCCAAGGTGTTCCAGGAATTCCACTACTCGCCCGGTTGCAGTGACTGCCTCCGTCTTGGAATCCACTCGAATCAACCAGTCGTCCAGATAAAGATGCACTCGAATGCCCTCTCGTCTTAACGCCGCCGCGACCACCACCATAACCTTTGTAAACGTGCGTGGCGCCATAGACAGACCAAAGGGCAGGGCTCTGAACTGAAAGTGCCCCATAGGGACGGCAAAATGCAAAAACCTGTGATAATCCGGTCTGATAGGAATGTGCAAGTAAGCCTCCGTCAGATCTATGGACGAAACCACCTCGTCTGGCTTCACCGCTAAAATTACGGATCTCAACATTTCCATGCGGAAATGCAGTACCCTCAGGCAGCAGTTCACGTGCTTGAGATTGAGGATGGGCCGAAAGGACCCTTCCTTTTTGGGAACCACGAAATAAACTGAGTATCGACCTAAGCCGCACTGGTCTCGAGGGACTGGAACCACCGCTTGAAGATGCAGCAACTGCCGAAGCGTGTTGTGCACCGCTTCTTTCTTTGATTGAGCTTTGCATGGCGAGACCATAAAGGCTTCCGCCAGCGGCCGATCGAACTCTAGCGCATACCCCTCGTGGATGATCTCTAGCACCCACTGATCTGTTGTTATTGCGGCCCAAGCAGAAAAGAACTACTGCAAACGTCCCCGACCGGAATTTCCGCCTCGACCCTCACAACTTCATTGTGGCTTTTTGGTCTGGTTTTGCTGGGGCGGGAGATAACCCCTGCCAAAACCTCTAGCTCCCCGAAAGGGCTGCCCTCTGGCCATAAAATGCCCCCTTTGATAAGGAGCATACCGCGCCGGCTGAAACCTGCGGAAATCTCCCCCTTGTCCTCTCTGTAGTCCAGCTGGCCTCGGGCCCTTTGGTCGATCCTCCGGAAGCTAACCTACCTTTGAATCGCCCAAATCCTTAACAATCTTTTCCAAGGCTTCCCCAAAGAGCAGCTTGCCCTTATAGGGGAGTTTACTAAGACGAGCCTTAGAAGACGCCTCTGCCGCCCAATTCCTCAGCCAGAGAAACTGCCGAGCGGCAATCACCAACGCCATAGTCTTTGCTGAGATTCTCACTAGATCATAAAAGGCATCTGCTAAATAGGCCGCTGCCGATTCCAATTTTGCTCCCTCCGAGGAAGACTCCTCCTGTCTCTCAGGGGGAGCGCCCCCTTGCAGCCAATGAATGGAGGCCCTAGAGACATACGCCCCACAAATCGACGCCTGTAGCGAAAGGGCACTCGCATCAAACGCCTGTTTGAGAAGAGACTCTAGCTTCCGATCCTGGAGATCTTTAAGGGCCGCACCCCCCTCCACCGGAATTGTACTCTTCTTTGTCACAGCCAAAACCAAAGCATCCACCTTTGGCATGCGCAGCAACTCCTTCTCCTCCTGTGGTACCGGGTACAACCGACAGATGGACCTGCTACCTCTCAAGGAAGCCTCTGGGCACTCCCACTCGGACTCTACCATCTGTTTAATTACCCAATGGACAGGAAAGCACTTCTGATTGGCTTTGAAACCCTGGAGCAATAGATCTTCCAGCGGTTCTTCTTGGACCACCTGTAGTGCTATCTTCAAAGCCGATAGGGAATGAGCAATGAGAGCTCCCAGCTCCTCCCTGTAAAAAACCCTGAACAAATTTGGATCGTCACCAGGTACCAGCTCGCCTTCTTTCAAATCCAGGCCCCATGGATCCAACAAGATGTCCTGGTCCTCCGCCAACCTAGACCCCGAGGACTGCTGCCCCCACATGTCCAGGCCGGCCTCCAACTCCAGTCCTTTCCGAGAGGGCCCCTCTCCCGGGTCCTCTCCCCACTAATGGCTGCTTTTTGAGCATTTACAACTAAAGTGGAATCACTCTTACCCTGCTCTTGCTCCCTCCTCAAGCAATAAGCTTTATGCATGGAGAGAATAAAGTCCGCAGGGAATAAGGGTTCCAAACCCTCCTGCAACCCCAAATCATGAGCTTGCATCGGCACTGCAGCCAAAGAAGGCTTTTTTGTCTTTGCTTTCTTCTTACCCGACTTCTCTGTCACCGCGGGAGAAACAGCAGTCTTTTTCAAAATGGCCACCGTTCCCACCTTCTCCTGAGGCCTAACAGTGTGTTCCCCTGGTGCCGAGTCCACCTACATAGCAAACTGCTTCTCCAAATTAGTGCTGCGGCGAATACAGGAATGGCAGAGCCCCAGCCCCGATAACCCGTGGATACCTCCGCACTGAGCGCACGTTGCCGTGATCGTCAGCATGCACCTGAACCAAAGCCCAACTACAGCGATCTGACCGCCTGACGCTCCTGCAGCCCGCTCCCCACCACACCAGTGCCACTACACTAAAAACCGCCACAATCACCGAAAGCCCAGTCCTACCTTTCTCAAACCGGCGATCAGCTGATCTACTGGCTCCCACTGCTAGCAGACAGCAGTCAGCTATAGAGGGGGACAAGAAGAGTGCTTCTGGGGCTCCTAGGCACTTCTCCTGCAGGCAGTAAAAGAACAGTGGCTCAGCCGACATCGAGGCAGGCTCTGCCTCTGCTGCCTTCTCTCAGCAAATAGTGTACCTCGGCAAGTACATCTCTGGCCTTACTGCCCTGCTAGGGCAACCCAGACCTCCTTTCCCCAAATCTAACACCTAATCTAGCTGTGTTTTTTTTTTTTTTTTTGGGGGGGGGGGGGTTTTAACAAGGAGCCTAGAGAAAACAAAAAACAGTCCTATCCAGCTGCTGAGGACTGAAAGACCGAGTCTCTGGCACCAGGGGGAGCTGGATAGGGTGCAAGCAAGACTCTGACATTCAGTCCTCAGCTGCTGGAGGGGGCTGACAACCCTACGGTGCTTGGACTGGCCTGGAGAGACAAAGAGGAAAAATAAATTTTGACGTGAAGGATAACCAGAACGCGTCTGATGGGCTCCGCAGGAAAACAAAGACTGGATCAAGATGGCATCACAGTGGCAGGTGGGAAGGAGGCACGCAGGCGCAGTGGAGCCTCCCAAAAGTTTCCAACAGAAGCTGGGGAGTGTTCCTGTGTAGGCTCAGTTGGAGGCTGTCACCCATATGTGAGGGCTTCCTTCCTGCTTGTTCACGGAGAAAAATAAATAAATAACTCTTATGCTGCATTTTAGTTAGAACTACTAAGTGCTACCATTAGTCATTTGCTGATGAACACCTAAGTCACTCAGAAGGAACGATCAGGTCAATTATTCAGCTTTGAGAGATGAAAAAAATGGAAGATAAGTATTTTTTGGTCACATTAGCATGTCTACTAGAGTATAAAATAAAATATTAAAAAGTAAGGAAGTGCATAGCTTGAAAAGTAAATTACAGCTAGTGATGACATCACAGTCTTAGAATATCAGGTAATTAAAAATACTGAACCACACTGAGGTGAGTCAATCACTTCCAGTTTTGGATCCCTCATCTCCTCCAGGCTTAAAAGACGCCGAACGCTAAGGAAATCTGCTGAACATGAAGAAGTGTTCTAACTTCATTTGTGCAGTAAAAAGCACTGCTATGATCATGGAGCTAAGTACTCATATCCCTCTGAAGTATATCCAAAACATAGTACTATTGTCAGGGTGAATAGCATTTTTTATGTTGCATGATAAATGTTACGTTTTTATGAAATTAAGATTAAAAAGGACCAGAGTTGTGACAATAACAGTATATCTGCATGTTCAGAATTTATGGGGTCCAACAAAATAATATTTTCTTCTAAGATAATAGTATTGAATATGGTTTAGGCTGTTTTGTGAGGTCAAACTCTTTTCCTAGTTTGTATAATCTGGTTACACCAGATTTTGCACTTTTTCTATTACAGATATGTTATAACATTTCTGACCCTCCTCATGCACAGAGCTAGCATTAGTGGGTGGCAAACAGAACAATTTGTCATGGGCCCCCATGCTACAGGGAACCCCAAGCCTGCCTCCAGCTGAAAGCTTTGGGGGCCCGCTCGCTAGTTTCTGCCCTGGGCCCCTGCATGTCTAAACGCCAGTCTTGCTCATGCCAGGTGACGTCTGGTTACCTAACGGCCTTGCTATTCTTTTGTGTCTCTCTCCTGTCAATTATACTCCAGAGCCAAAACAATAAAAATTACACTCAAATAAAAGCATTTTACTCCCCTGTGCAACTTTTAGTAATTTATGGAAGGGAGGAGAAGTCTAGTGGTACCGCAATGGGCTGAGAGCCAGGGAAGCCGGGTTCGAATCCCACTGCTGTTCCTTCTGATCTTGGGCAGGACACTTAGCCCGTCAATGCCTCAGGTACAAACTCAGGGCTTGATGCAGAAACCCTACGTTAAAGCTCTAAGCGCAGGGTTTCCTAATGCAAGTTTAGTGCATACGTTTTGCTCAGTGATGCTGTAAGCAAGCATGCAGATAAGCCATACACAAAAAGTCATCACTAAACAAGAAGTGCAAGCCAGGGACATGCACCCAGGGGTCTGCATTAGCAGCACCTATATCCTGTGCACAAAGAAACCAGTTTATTTTGTGCAGAGTAGTATTGCTGTTTATGTGCCAGATGGCATTCCAGTACATCCGCATCGCGTTGTTCCAGCACACTTCCCCCACTGATTTTTTTTCAGCACTCTCTTCAGCAAAGTCAGAAAAAAATGTTGCGGGGCTATGGGCTTAAGAAATAGGTGTAAAATTCCTCACCAACACTGATCACAGACCTATGAGCTAACTCTTAACATCTCCTCAGATTGTGTTAAAATCCCAGCACTGAGCTCAGCCTTCTGGTCTTCCATATACTTTACTGCATCTGCACTGCGGAGCCAATTGCTTCACTACCATCCATTTGTGTACTGATTATGCCCGTGTTAGATCCCTTCCTGCATTCTGCACCAGACTAACGCAGAATATAACTTGGCCTTGAACCTCTGAGTAAAAGGTGTGCGCTAAATCCAGGGCCGGCCAGTCTACTAGGTGATCGCCTAGGGAGGCAGATCCTAGTAGGTGACATGGTGATCCCTGGCTCCTCCACAATCATTGAAATCGGCAGCTTTCTGCTGATGCAGTGGACCTTAAAGTGGACATGCATGCCCACACAGCCTGCCAATCCTGCCCCTTCCAATGCAACTTCCTGTAGGAGGAGGCAGGAAGTTGCATCAGAAGGGCATGCGCATACAAGCTCTTTAAAGTCTGCCACGCCGCTTTTCTTAAAAAAAAAAAAAAGCAGCAGCATCAAGGGACTGCCAGGTCACTCCCTCTCCCAGGTGAGATGGGTGGGGGGCGCGGTGGCACGGCACAACACAGGGCGGCATGGTGAGACTGCCTAGGGCAACAAAAGCCTTTGGGCCAGTCCAGGCTAAAGCCAATTCCCTTTATTAATTCCTCCTGTTATTCATACGAAAAAAAAAAAATACTGCATCACAAAACAGATCGACCATCCAAATTTTAGAATATTAACATACATTTATTTATTTAGACAGATTTGCATGCCACCTTATCCTTATACATAGGAGAAGGTACAGATCCTGCAGCACCAGCTTCAGGTCTCGTCTCCTGCACTTACTGTGAAACCTTCAGCATGTCACTTTACCCTAATATGTGCGACACATGTACACTAAGCGGACCTTTTACTAGTGCATGTTAATGTGGGAATTAGCATCTGCTATTAAAGCACACCTGCTCTAATAGTTAACACAGCAGCTTGACACTTAGTACGCATTAATTCCCCTGTTAACTGATGAATACAAAGGACAGGGGATGGAAGGGGACTTGCACCTTACCCGAAAAGCACAATATGGTCACATATGTAATTGTTAATGCAATGGATATCACAGAACACTTAATACCACCTCAATAGGTGGAGTTGAGTGCATTTGTTTATTTGTAGTGCAATTAATGTGTGCTAAGTATGTTATCTCTGGGTCAACTGTATGGGAAAATGCTAGGAATGCAGTTAATGCAAAAGCTTAGAAGTTTCATGCGGTAATTTTGTCAATTACAATGCTGTAACTGAAAAACCTCACTGCACTTTAGTAAAAGATCCCCTAAGAGGCTGATCCACAAAGGAAGAGCACGCTGTGGCAAATTTCATTTTTTTAATGTAAAAACTCAAGTTCCCCTCTGTCGGAGTTAGATCTCCTTCTCTGACACAGGAATTGCGAGCACTCAATGCTTTCCTCTCCTCCCTTTCCCTGTAAGCTGCACTGCCTTTTTACCGATCACTTACAGTCAACTGAAACATCCACAAAAAGGCCCATCACACTTGTACTGAACCATAATCTGTGCAGCATTCTTGATTTCAGCTATCTGCAGTAAGTTTCTCACTTGCCTGTTTGTAATAAAACTTGGAAATCAAGAAAGTGAGTTTTCACATATGGATGTTGATCTGGTTTAACTTGCTGTTCAGTAATACAGTTACTATAGATTGCAAGGACAGAACAGGAGAAAGAGAAAAGGCACAGCACAGTTGCCAGCCTATCAAGGAAGCTATCCCGTGATGATGAACATTCACTGCTAACTATTCACTACAGTAGGAAACTGGTGTTTGGAGATGAAGACAAAGTTTATCTCCCAATTCTACAGCTATCTTGATCTGCAGCAAACATTTTAATTTGGATTAAATTAAATGATTATGGATTATGTTTATGTTTTATTAAATATCTTAAGGCTTGCATGTGGTTCTTAGATGAAATATCAGTATAAACAAAACTGCATTGAAAAGTTGTCACAATAAAAGTTATAGGTGTTCACCCAGCTTCACAAAATGAGAGTAAATTTGAAAACTTCGTGCCTAGGTTAAGGCAGTCAAAATGTGCCTATTTTAAGTCTATTTTATAAAGGCAAACAGATGCCTACTTGTCCTTATAAAATATTAGCATAAGTGGCAGTGATTCTGCCTTAAATTTCTATGCAGATATTACTGTAACACCAGCTCTAAAGCAGGTATAAAATGAGCTTACATAAAGAACATAAGACATGCCATCCTTGGCGAGACCGAGGTCCATCAAGCCCAGAATCCTGTTACCAACAGTGACAAATCCAGGCCACAAGTACCTGGCATTTTCCCAAAATGGCACACAGGTTCCACAATGTTCGTCCCGGAGTAAGCAGTGGATTTCCTAGGTCCTCTTTAATAATGGTTTATGGACCTTTCCTCCAGGAACTTGCCCAAACCTTTTTTAAACACAATTACACTAACAGCTTTTACTACTTCCTCGACTGGTCAACAATTTTTACAAAAGTCATGTTACTGAAATAAAAATAGAGAAACACAAAGGGCAGGAGACGTCGGATGAGAGAAAACCTCTTTATTGTAAAGGGACCCCAACGCGTTTCGGCAACGCCTTCCTCAGGGGGAATATCTCCAATTATCTCTTAATTGGCAAACAGAATAAATAAATAATTAGAATGATAGTAAAGAATGATAAGAATTAAAAAGTATAAAACAGTAAAACAATAGAACACCTGGCATGTTATAGTGCAAATAGACATACAAACATATTAAAATAAATACTACTAAAACATACATATACCATATAATAAACGAGCAAATAAATAATTACATAAAAATTATTGTATAAAAAACTTATGAAACACAACAAAGCAAACGCAGGGCTGAGCGACCATGGATAAAACCAACAATGGGTGTCTTAGAAATGACATGATAGAGCTAAAAAAAGCCAATTGAAGACATACAGTGAGAGACTTCAAAATGCAAGAAAAAACATCAGGGGACACGGATAATTATATCAATAAATATATATTAAAAACGAATGATAAAAGTATAATATAATAATAATGAAACCACAGCAAAGATAAGACCAATAGGGGACATAAATAATGATTAATAATGATAAACACAATAAATAAACATTGAGAACAATGAATAATAAAAGCAAAAATATGGGGCTTAAATGAATATTCAAAACAATAAATAATGAGTCATATGGTGATACACAATAAAAAATGACCAGCTATATTAATAACAAATAAAAACTCATTTAAAAAGCCATAAACATGTTTCTAACACAAGGGAAGACAGGTACCTTGTATAATAAACATTATAAACAATAAATAATAGAAGTCATAATATGAAACACATAGATATTCAAAGCAATAAATAATGAAAGTCCTATTATGATTATGATAAACAATAAAAAAAAATGGACAGCTCTATTAGTAACAGATAAAAATTCGTGTTGGAATACCTAACTATATGTGAAACTCGAGGGAAGACAAGTACATTGTATTATAAATTTGACCTCAGCAGATGTCCACTCATGCCCAATATACATATCCCCCACTTTCTAGGTCTGCCCTGCGTTTGCTTTGTTGTGTTTCATAAGTATTTTATACAATAATTTTTATGTAATTATTTATTTATTTGCTCGTTTATTATATGGTATATGTATGTTTTAGTAGTATTTATTTTAATATGTTTGTATGTCTATTTGCACTATAACATGCCAGGCGTTCTATTGTTTTACTGTTTTATACTTTTTAATTCTTATCATTCTTTACTATCATTCTAATTATTTATTTATTCTGTTGGCCAATTAAGAGATAATTGGAGATATTCCCCCTGAGGAAGGCGTTGCCGAAACGCGTTGGGGTCCCTTTACAATAAAGAAGTTTTCTCTCATCCGACGTCTCCTGCCCTTTGTGTTTCTCTGGATTACCTACAGGAGGACCTGCTCCCCTCTGTGTGTACTGAAATAAAAATAGTCATTTCTTATCAATTTTTATATGCTGAACACGAATATGACAGTGAAATTGCAAAGTTGGCTCTAGTTTTTTTGTAATTTACAAAAATTAATGTTTACATCAGGAAATGCATTTCAATAGTAAATATAATAGGCCTTCGGTTAAAACCTGTAAAAAACCAAGTCCTAGACTACTTTTTAGATTTTTTCGCCTGTCTCTTGTACAGCTGTTCGGGAGCTTCTCTGGGGAGTGTCCAGCAGTAGTCAGCCAGCATTGTAGAAGACCATTTTCCCTGGTATCTTTGCTCCATCGTTTCAATATCCTGGTGAAAACGTTCACCCTGTTCATCACTAACCATACCCCAGTTGTCAGGAAAGAAATCGAGATGGGAATCAAGGAAATGGATCTGTAGAGACATATTGCAGCCAAGTTTCTGATACTGCATCAGCATGTCTTCTACTAGCTCCTTGTAGTTTTCTGCCCTAACATTCCCGAGAAAGTTTGTTGACACTAGGCGAAAGGTTCCATACTTGTTTTACATCACCCTGCAGCAAGTTGTTGAACCGGTCATCTTTGAAGAGCTCTCGCATCTGAGGACCCACAAAAACGCCCTCTTTAATCTTTGCTTCCCTGAGTCGAGGGAATTTTTCATGCAGGTTCGGAAAGCTGGCGAAGTGCGGTCCATGGCTTTCACAAAGTTTTTCATCAAACCTAGTTTGATGTGAAGGGGTGGTAGCAGGATTTTGGGAGCCTCAACCAGAGCTGGGTGCTGGATATTCTTCTCTCCGTTACATTTTGTCTGCGATTCCATTCCTTCCGCAAGTAGTGCCAATCCCTTGCTCAGCTATCCCACTCACATAAGAAACAAATGTATTTTATATATCCCTGCTGCAGTCCCATTAAAAGGGCAACTACCAAGATACTATGGATTAGGGCCTTTTAAAGTCAGTAACGATTTCAATGTTGACCAGTGTAATGAATTCCAGAGTTTGATTATGCAAGTTAAAAATATTTTCTCTTATTAGTTTTAAATTGGTTACATTGTAGCTTCATTGCATGTCCCCTAGTCTTTCTACTTTTTGACGGTATAAACAACCAATCTAAGTTTACCCGTTCCACTCTATTCATTAATTTATAGACTCTCTATCATACTGTATCTCCCCCTCAGCTGTCGTTTTTCCAAGTTGAAAAGCCCTAAACTTTTAAGCCTTTCCTCACAGGGGTATCCTTCCATCACCTTTACCATTTTGGTGTCTCTTCTCTGTACCATTTCTAATTCTGCTATATCCTTTTTAAGACATGGCGACCAGAATTGCACATAATATTCAAGGTGTGGTTGCACAATGGAACGACACAGAAGTATTATAATATCCTTGGTTTTATTCTTCATTCCTTTCCTTATGACTCCTAGTATTCTATTTGCTTTCTTGGCCTTTGCTGCACGCTGGATGGACGATGTCAACATACTATCCATGATGACACCCAGATCCTTTTCCTAATCCTAATGCGGAATCTTGCATTGTGTAACTGTAGTTTGGGCTGTTCTTCCCGAAGTGCATAACTTTGCACTTGACCACATTAAATTTCATCTGTTATTAGGATATCCAGTCCCCCAATTTTTCAAGATCCTCTTGTGTTTTAATAAGTGAATAATTTTGTGTCACCTGCAAATTTGATCACCTCACTCTATTTCCATTTCCAGGTCATTTATGAATATGTTAAAAAGCAGCAGACCCAGCACAGATCCCTGGGGTACTCCACCTTTCTCCACTGAGAAAACTGGCCATTTAGCCCTACTCTCTGCCTTTCTATCTTTTAATCAGTTCCTGATCCACAATAGTACACTGCTTCCTATCCCATGAATTTTTAATTTGGCCAAGAGCTTCCTAAGAGGGACCTTGTCAAAAGCTTTCTAAAGATCTAGGTACACTATATCAACCAGATCACCTTTGTTCAGAATGGGACAAAAGGAGCCACCCTTCTTGGGTATTACTAAGCTGATGGAGTAACAACCCTGTCTCTGTTCTGCACAATAATAGCCTGCAACTGCAGGAAGAGCTGCAGTTTCCTCAATCGCTGCCTGCTTCTATGAGGGGAGCTGCAGGGGGACTCCAGAAAGGAATCCTAAAGAGGCTCCACGAACTCCAGCACATAACGGAAACATGTTAGCAGAAAAAGAGCATATGGCCTATCTAATTTGCCCTTCCATATCAAATACTGTAGTCCCTTTTTTTCTTTAGAGATCTTCTGTGTTTGTCCCATGCTTTCTTTAATTCAGATACTGTCCTCATCTCTACTACATCCACTGGGAGACTATTCCACGCATCTACCACTTTTTCCGTAAAGAAATATTTACACAGTACTCCTAAGTCTATGCCCTTACACACTCATCCTGCTCCCCCTTGTTGTAGAGCTTACTTTCAATCAAAAGAGACTCTCCTCATGTGTATTTATGCCAGGGAGGTATTTAAATGTCTATCATACCTCCTCTATCCCACCTTTCCTCTAATGTAAACAAATTAAGATCTTTAAGTCTGTCCATTGACCATTTTAGTAGCCATCCTCTGCATCGATTCCATTCTGTTTATATCCTTTTGAAGTGCAGTCTCCAGAATTTCACACAATACTCCAAATGAGGTTGCACCAGAGACTTATACAGAGGCACTATCAAAAGCTTTCATCAATGACTCTGAGAACTCTGCAATCAGGGCCTCATCCACACACAGCACCAAATGGCACAAGCTGTCCACTCATCTGGTCATCTGGCACCCGTGCTCCTTTTTTATCCTTTTTGGATGACTTTGCGGATATGGGTGCACTGAACTGACAAAGGTACCTGTCCACAGACAATTATATTAGCAATATTTCAGCTGGGAATCTAACTTCAGATCCGATTAACCAAAAGATGAAGAAAGATGCAGAGGCAGCCCCACATCACATTATTCTCTTGCAGTCAGCTTTTTAAAAAATCTGGATAGTCTGCCCTGATATCTGGATAGCTACAAGCGCTGAATATCTGGATTCTCCACTTTGGCAGTCTCCTGTGTAGCCATCAAGTCAAATACTAGAAGGCCCCCACCTCCACACTATGAAGTCGAATGTATATGGGCTCAGCTTCCACTTACCATGATCCACAAAGTTCTGATCCAAGAAGTCAGCTTGCACATTGTCAACGTTTGCTTTGTGGACTGTAGAGAGGGCATTCCCCTGCCCAAAAAACAGCTCCGCTACCTCAAAAGCCACTTTGGCTTTGCAATTCAGCCTTACTTGTTAACATATGCCACATCTGTAGCATCATCTGAGAACACGCGGGCTTATCTGCCCTCCAGGAGGCTGAAACTTCAGAAGCACCAGGCATATCATTCTGGTCTCTAAATGATTAATTGACCAGGAGGCCTCCTGAAGGGACCAGAGTTCCTGAGCAAACTGATCTAGACTGGTGAGCTCTTCATGCCTTTCAGACTAGCATTTGTGGTGATTATCACTCACTCCTGTGCTTCCAAGGGCAAACCATCCATCAAATGACAAGACTGCAACCAACAAACCAGATGCTCCTTGATTTCCTGAGGGAGAGAGAGGTTCTAATCAAATACCTAATAACAGGAGACCAGCGAGACAGATGTCTCCAGAGAGAAAGCATGTGCACTCTGGCCCAAGGGACCATCTCCAGGGTTGATACCATGGCCCATAGGAGTTGGAGGTAGTCCAACACAGAACTCCCTAAGCTGACTCTGCAGCTTGAGCAACGTCTTCTGCATGAGGAACACAACCCAGGAGAGTGTTGGACCAAGCCCTGAGATACACCAATCCTGAGAAGGAACCAGGCTGTTCTTGGGATAGCTGACCAAACAACCCCAACCTCTCTAGCCAATGAATCACCAGATGAATCCATATCCCACCACTATCATAACATTTAAGGAGGTGTGAGGAGCCGTGGCTGGGCCAAAGAGCAGAGCCCAGAACTGGAAATGGTGGTCCAGGATGCAGATACAAAGAAACCGCCGGTGTTGCCCCTGGATGGAAATGTGAAAGAATGCCTTGGCTAGGTCTAGGGAAGTTAGGATCTCCCTTTGCCAGACTGATGCGAAAGTCCATGGTCTCCATGCAAAAGTGAGGAACTGGAGTTTGGTACTCACCATTTTCAGGTCTAGAATAGGCGGTAAGGAACCTCTCTTCTTGGGTACCACAAGGTAGATGGAATAATGCTCCTGCCCTGCAGAGTGTACAGGTAGAATAGCCTGCAACTGCATGGGGCACTGACGTTTCCTCATTTGTCGCTTGCTTGAGTGGGGGAGCCACAAGGAGACTCCTTAAAAGGTATCTCACAGAAGTTCTGCAAACTCAAGATCTTTAGTCAGGGTTATGCGCTAGAGGATCCATTGGTCTGATGTGACAAGAGTCTACTCCAAGAGAAACAGCCAAAGCTGCCCCCCAACCAGCTGTACCTTGGAAGGGATCCAGTGAATCAGCATTGCAGGGGCTTATTGGCTCTGGAAGGTGCTGTAGCCAAGTCTCAAATGCACTACAAACTCCGAAAGAACTTTCCCTTCTTGGGGTTTAAACCCATAAGAAGAGTAGGTATTACCTGGACTCCTAGCTGTTTGAGGACATCTCCATGCTCCCAATATGGCCCACTGAAAAGCACTCCTAGCACCCCTGGGCCTGTCTTCCAGAAGTCTTAGGGAGCGACCCTCACCTAGGTCTTTCACCAATCTCTCCAAGTCTTCCCCAAAGAGCAGTATGCCCTTAAAGGAGCATTTGCTCAGATTAACTTGGAGGCAACGTCAGCTGACTGCAGAGCCAAAGCCATTAAACCTAGGCACTGTCACAGACTTGAAGGAGATCCTGATAAAGTCATAAAGAGCATCAGCTACATACACAGCCCCAGCCTCTCACCTTGCAGCCGTTTGGGAGCCTAAATGCAGAAGATATAAATACATCTTAAGGAGGGCCTTTACCCTCCTATCATGAGACTTTGATTATAATGCTCCCTCCCACCAGGATGGTCATACAATTTGTCAATCCCATGATGACAGCATCCACCCGAGGAAGCCCAAAGAGCTGATCTAACTCATTCTGAGATAAAGTATAGCCAAGAGAGGACTTAGGGTCCCTATAAACCAACTCAGTGATCTCTTACTGGGAGACCATGAACTGCTGCATAAACTCCAATTGAAGAAAGAAGCTGAAAGGACACTGGATACCCTCCACAATAGGGTCCACTTATGAAGCCTGTATGGGAACAAGCTCATCAATATACAGAGCCATCATTACATCCTGCATCAGAATAGGAAGACCCCCCCTCCCCCAATGAAAAAAGCAGATCACAAGCTTGCCTCTCTTCAGACATACACTCTGGAAAAACAATGTCCTCTTCTGCATCCCAAACAACCACTGTAACATATATGCAGGGGTGCTTGATCCCCCTCCCCTGACAACAGAAATAGGAATTGTAGGGTCCCAGGTCTTCCATAAGGGAAGTCTAGACTTCAGAACCCACAGAGGGAGCTGCCAAGCAGTTAGTAAGGATTGAAAACAGACCATGAGCTGTTTCAGTAGCTGCTGTTCAAATCCAGCAAAACATTTGGGACTCTGGGAGCCTGAGGGAGACTGTCAGTTAGGGGCCTACACACCACGTTTCCACTCAACAAAGACCATGCTGCAATCAAGGATGGTGGCATGTCCTACGGGCAAGAAAAACATGGAAGAACCATAGGAGGCATTAGAATCAGCATCAGCACCTGGCACCCTGTGGGGGTCCCGAAATAGCCAAAAATAGTCAGTCATGTCACCATCACACATCGAACAAAATGACCCAGCTATGGAAGTGACCCAACATATACTGCAAGAGGCACAGAGCTGAGGCCCTGGCAGGTTCTGGTGTTGCAGCCCATCTTCAGCACTCTCTGCCCATGGGGATTCCATCTCCCATGTGTAGAAGGGCTGCAAAAGGACGCAAAAGCGACTGAGAGCAGCATTTCTGCCTGCGGGAGATGGGATCCCTTCGGGCAGACAGTGCCAGTCTCAGTTGTAATCATGGTCTTTGCAACCCTTCTGCTCACATGTGCTCTAAGCCCAGGTGCCAGGTTTGATTTTTCAGTTGCCATGGCAACCTGGCAGTTGGGGTTTGCGAAGCCCTGACAATGTTGTAGAAATAAAGGGTTACATTTACAAGAGGCACTTCAGGAGGTGGTATAAGCAGGGTTTTTTTCAGCGAATTGGGGCGTGGCAGACACCACTGGGGCCAGGGCCAGGGCTGGGTACGGGAGGGCCCCGCCACCTGATCCAGGCCATGGGAAGCCAGCCGTGGGTCTGGTGGCAGGGATCTTGGGGTCCGGAGCTGCGTCAGTCTGGGGCACCTATGGGGAGGAAATCACTGCAGGCCGAAGGGACATGACAGATCAACCTCGGCCCGATTCTGGCTCCCACGGGAACATTTTGCTCCTGCGACCAGAATCGGGTCCTAACGGCCCCATCTTCAGAGGGAACATACGGACGGCCCGGACATCCCACTTCCAGAATTGGACTCTATATAACTTAGCCGTGGTATCATCACGCATGAATAAGAGTACTCAGAGTCCTTTGGACACACCTAGACGGTCAGAGTTTCAGGATATGTACAATGAATATGCATGAGACAGATCTGCATGCATTGCTTTCCTTGTAAGTAAACTTGTATGCATATTCATTGTGGATCTTCTGAAAAACAGACTTGCCTGATGAAGAGACAAAAGCATCAATCCACCCAGCAGCTTACTAGATTATTAGATTATCTATAGTTATAGATGGATAGTATAAGTTTGTAGTGGTGATATTATAAATTATGTACACAGTACCCTTTAAGGAAAAAGCAGGTTATCTTAACCAGGATTGTGAGGCCATTTATTGCCCATTTTTTCTGAATAGGTACCAGAGAGTCTGCGAAAGTGTCACTCTGGAATTTATCCAATTGAATTACTGGTCTGAGAAAGATCTAGACTGATACAGAACAAAAAGAGCAGTTTTTCTTCAAAGATTTCTGTTTGTGTTGATTTATACAAAAACTTCAATAAAAGGGCCAGTGGAAATATCAAGTATAAAGCAGATAGGGAGAAGCTGCGTACTTAGTAGTCTCCCTGGCTGCCTCTTCTTCGGCTTAAGATTTTATACAACTAATTCCAAGAGTCTGTGCCTTTTTTCCTTTGTGCTTAACAACCATTCCTTCTGTCCAGCCATACAAAAAAAAACGAGAATTTATAAGGAGGTCTGGAAGTTGTTTGAAGTTACTCTGAGTTCTAGAATCTACAGCATGATGCCTTTTAGACTCGGATGGTGGACAGAACAAATCGTTGGCAGTCGAGCGAGTATAATAATTGCCTGTGTGGCACTGTTAGATCCTGTGTGGATATTGCATTCTGTGTAGTTTTTGAACACTCATAAGTAACAGTGGAGTAATGAGTTAGAAATTCGTGTGCACTGTTGAAATGGGTAACCTAAATTGTAAAAAGCATAAAAAAGATAACTTAAATGGTTGGCAGGCAAATGCTGAACGTTTAGCGGATACTAAAAGGGAATGGCTGGCTAATGAAATTTAGAAAAAGATTGGTACCGGAGCTCTGCAGTTTATGGGATGCTGGCATTCCATGACATCACAGAGCCCCAGATTACAATTCCCTCTTAGAAGAAGTATTCACTGTCTGTTATTCTTTCATTGTCGGCAATGAAAACAAAAGAAGAATAAAATACTTGAGCAGGCATTTCCATAGTATCCACAATTTTGTGCATTGGCTGGGAAAATTTCTGGGCAAATAAGAAGTAAAAAGTAATCCTCTTTGAATCTTATTTTTAACATAGGTCTGTTGTATTTGTCTTTGACTTTACTAAAAATAGATGTTGTGTGTGTGTGTGTGTGTGTGTGTGTATCTTATCAAACCTCGATGTTCCCTGTAAACCGCTTTGATAATTTGAAAAGCAGTATATAAGAAAGTCAAAATAAATGAATTTTAAACACTGTGGCAGGCAATTCCTAGAAAGCATAAATATTGTTTATATATTTTTTAAAAAATTATGAATGTAGGTTTATTTAGAAATTTAATAGAAATCGTAATAGCAGCAGCTTTTAAAACACAGATTTTTTACATGCTAATACATGCTAATTTATATAGTTGTCTGAAGGATTTTGGACAAAAGACAGATTCATTTTCAGGGGAAAGGTAGTTAAACTTCACGCTCCGGTTGAGCTGCAGATATGTAGATAAATGACATGCCGATTTGCAGTTGCCCCAAAGGTTTTGTTTAATAGTGCTTCTTAAGGAGAACAGAGAAAAGAAAAACCTGTCTCTTGAACAGGAAGATAAAAGATAGATGTTGTTTGCTTTCCTTAACAAGATAACATTCAAAGTGTGGTTGGAACTTGGAAAAAAAAAAGGTTTTTGTATTCTACTTCCTTTTATGAATGTGGGGATGCTATCTTTTGTGACTGATGAGCAGGACAGCAATACCACAGGAGTTAACTACACTGATTTGTCCTGTTTTGTCCCTTTCAATTTTGGTTCTTAGGATAATTTTATGTTTTTCTGTGTGTGACTTATACATTTTGTTTTTTAGGAAAAAAATGCACTTTATTTTGAAAAGCATTCCTGTTCTCAGTTTTGGATGAACAACTCAGAAAAGTAGATATATGTTCTTGCACTACGAGATGCTGGTTTTGTTTAGTTTATACACTTGCACGTATGTCACCAAATATGATCTTTATAGTACTATAATATGCAGAGGTCCAGTATACAGACAGCAACCACAAGACGTGTAAATATTACCGTTTCTTTTGAAACTGCATTGCTCTTAAATTTGTTGGAATTTGGATAGAGACTGATTTGAAATTACTTTAATTTTTCAAGTATAAAGACTACATTTAGCAGAAAGATTAAACCGAGTTCCCAGAAAAATACGAAAATATCTCTTCTTTTTCTAGTTTATTTATATATTTCATAACGTTATTCACCCAACACTACCAAATCCTTCCATCCAAAGATTACCCCTAAGTATTTGAAAAATAAAACAAAAACACATTTAAGTTGACTGGATAAAACAAAATCGTGCTTCTCAGTAATGATCCAGGAGAGGTTTGGGAAAAAGAAACAGAGAAAGAGAGGCAGAGGCCGAAGGCGAGGCCACAGTCTATGAAAGGGCAATAAACGTGATGCTTCTAGTGTGGTGAGCTGGGCCGCTGGAATTCTGACAGCCCTAAGCTTCCTCGAGGACCCCAAGACCTGAAGTAAATGAACCATGTATATTTATGTCTCTGAAGAAACATGAATAGGCAGAGAATGGGCCAAGAAGAACCCAAGGAAGTATCGCCACCAGGCCCAATCACAAATGCCTTGTGCCCTCTTAGGCCTCTCACCTCAAAAGGATCTTTTAACACCACAATTAATGGGTAGCTTACACAAATCCTTGCAGACCCTGCAGTCACAAAATCAAATGTTTTGAGTTTCCTACAGCACTCTCACTGGGGACGGTGTAGACAGATTTGTTTAAAAACAATCCTTTGATATATTTAGCAGCCTCACCAAATGAGGATACATTAGTATGGTAAAAAGGGACCTAGGTATATGGTTTGAAGGAATGATGCAAGTGATGAGAAAAAAGTGTTAAGAGGGGTGAGATAGGATATTAGTAGTGGGGTAAAAAGAAGGACTTTGATGGACAGTAAACTGGTAAAGGTAATTTAATGATGTGAAGTGATGTAGTCGCCTAATGAATATGTAAAGGCAAAAATAAAAAGACCTCTCTATTTTGCAATTCTAATATTTGATTATGTTGTCTCCATTACCCCCAATTTGGAAAATCATCTGGCCCAAAAATATGCTCAACAAATGGAAAGATATTTAGAGACAAGATGGGTGCACCTTATATCCTGATGGGCTTTGGAAAACCCATACTGGCCATGTGGTGCTTCCAGATGCTTTTTACTCCATTTATTTATTTAACTGTATTTATATACCGCCTTATCATACAATCAAGGCGGTGTAAGAAACAAAACAGACAAAACATAATGAGAGTGAAAGATATACAGGGGATGAATTAATTGAATTGTAAGAAAAATATAATCATTAAAACATATAATCATTAAAACATTGCACATTAATCATTACAACATGACATGTGCTAAACTACAAGGTAATATAAAATAAAAATATCATATGATAATATAAACTACTTAAAGAGCTTTGAAGTGGTGGGTAGGTATATCAGACGATTACGTGATAGGTCCATAATGCTCAGTGAAAAGCAATGTTTTTAACAGCTTACGGAAGTCTTTAAGTTCCGTTGATGATCTCAATTCGTCTGGGAGTGAATTCCAGATTATTGGGGCAGCCATGGAAAATGCTCTCTCAGTAGTATCCTTTCGCAAAGTTCTGAAATTAATAGAAGAGCTTACTCTGTGAGAAGTTCCCTTTCTTCTTGGTCGGGAGCTGGGGTCGGGAAGAATGAGGGAGTGGAGACTGTTAGCTGAGATATGATGTTTTATTTTGAATATGTTAATTATTGTTTTATATTTTATGCGTAAACGGATTGGGAGCCAATGAAGATCCTTCATAACTGGAGTAATGTGATCATGAATAGATGTTCCAGATATAATACGGGCTGCGGTATTCTGTGCTAGTTGAAGAGGTTTGAGAGTTTGCAACGCTAGACCAAGGAAGATGGGATTGCAAAAATCCAGTAAAGGAGTGATTAGCGCTTGACATACAGTACGAAAAAGATCAGAGGCAAGAAGTGGTTTTAGTCTTCTTAAAATTCTCATCCTAAAATACGCATTCTTGATTGTTTTATTAATGTGAGCTTTAAGATTTAATTCACTGTCCAGAGTAACACCAAGGTATTTAACTTCTGTTTTAATTGGAATGGTTGTGCCAGCAACTCTGATGTTCGGTGGATATAAGAATTCAGAGTTACGAGTGATTATAAGGGCCTCCATTTGCCTCTGTGTACCCTGGCCAGACATATGAAGGCAAAGGGGGGTGACTTGATACACAAATTCTCACAAAGCTGGTACAATCCTAAAGTTGCCAAATTTGCAGAAGACGTCTGTGCAACTTGTCTGCAACTTGTCTAATCTGTAAACAGCGCAATAGTGCTAAACATGTGAAGATCGGTCAAGGGCACAAGTCACAGCCATTGGGACCCTTTCTGAATTTATAAATGGATTATGTCCAATTATTCAAATATCAAGGATTTGAATACCGTGGAGTGATTGTGTGTTTGTTTTCGAGACAGATATTGCTACTGTTGCAAAGAAATTGATTGAATATGTACTACCATCATAAGGCTCTCCAGTGAAAATGGAGTAAGGAGCTTGCCAAACCACAAGATAGGGTTGACACTATATGAGATAACTACTAGTAGACCATTGAAAGCCTATTTAGCAAAATTTGTTCCATAAGATATGGCTTTAGTAAATATGAATGGATTAAATTTGTTTCATTGCAAAATTTAATCCAGTGTTCAGTCTTTTCACTTAATGGTGGTTGTTGCTCTTCTGAATGAGGCCTGGAGCCATGTCACCAGCAGCAATCCCAGAGATTCCAACAGAGAGAATTGCCCAGATCCAGTTGAAAAGGGCCAACTCCACATGCACAACCCTAGCTGCCTTTCGCAGATGATCAATATGATTCTTTACAGAATCAGAGGAGGAACTGAAGAAACAAATTATCAACCCCGCCTCCTCCGGCAGCTCACTAGAATATTAGGAATTAAATCTGTAGTTACAGATGGATAGTGTAAGCTTGTATTAGTAATGTTCATAGTACCCTTTAAGGAGAAAGCAGGTTATCTTAACCAGGGTTGTGAGGCCATTTATTGCCCATTTGCTCTGAATAGGTGCCAGAGAGTCTGTGAAGGTGTAACTCTGGAAATTATCTAATTGAATTACTGGTTTGAGAAAGATCTAGACTGATACAGGACAAAAAGAGCAGTTTTTCTTCAAAGATTTCTGTTTGTGTTGATTTATGCAAAACCGTCAATAAAAGGACCAGTGGAAATATTGAGCTGGAAATAGATAGGGAGAAGGTGCTTACTTAATAGTCTCCCTGGCTGCCTTCTCTTCGGCCTAAGATTTTATATAGTTAATTCCAAGCATCTGCTTTTTTTTCCTTTGTACTCAACCACCATTCATTCTGTCCAGTCATACGAAGAACCAAGGATTTACAAGGATGTCTGGAAGTTGTTTGAAGTTACCCCGTGAGTTCTAGAATCTATACCTGAATCTGTCCCGAGGACTGGGTTGTCAAGATAGTAATGTAATCTACTCCAACACCACATCAGAGTATTACTGGGGATAGTCTTATAAAGCTTGCTCCACATGTAAATGCCCATTTTACATGCAAAAAAAAGGGCTTTTACAAAACTGCAGCGGCATACGCAAATAAAACATAAGCACACTTTTAAGTAATCTGCATGTAGGCGTCCCAGAGGTGCATTATGGGTTGGGTGGAGGCAGAGTTGTGATGTATGCACACATTTTATAAAATATATGGGTACACACAATGCATTTACATTTTTTGAAGCAGGTGTAAATGCATGATCATTTGCACACTATTGGGGCTTGCTTGTCTATTTTATAGAGGCACATAGGTTTTCTAACCATGTTAATCCCTTTGAATATGAGTGAAAAAAAGAAAGATCAGAATCTAATACAATCCCTGGGTTTTTAAAAGAAGGCCTAAGTGTAGGAGGAGAAGAATCACCACTAAGCTAGGTGGCGGCAGGGTTTACGATGAGATTAAGAATACATTTATATTCTGCCCAGCGCCGTATCTAAAGGTCCAACCATGAAGCAAAATACCACATGCACAAACAACCAGCAACCAGAAAAATGTTTTAAACCACAAAAAAAAAAAACTTTGAGGGAAACATTAAGTGCCACAAGAACTGATACGGTCGTGTTTCAGCACTGCCTTTGTCAGAGATATTGGCCACTACAAAATAACAATTTTGAACTAAATTAATATATAAGAAATGTTAAACCAGTGTTATACAAATTAAAAACAATTAGAAACAAGTAAAAGTAACTAAAAACATTTAAAAGAAGAATGTCATCCTAAATATAAAAGTAAATTAAAAAAGACATTATCTTATAATATATAAAACTTATAAATAAATACTTAGTATAAGAAATGAAAAGCAACCATAAATTGTATAAGACAAAAAACAAAGGACAATAAGAAAGAACCATCATAAAAATAAGGAACATCCTTAAAAAGCCATCATTTAGAACAATATAAGCACATTAGGGACAACTAAACAGATTATATGTGAGAGATTGATGAAATTGTTTAAAAGTAAAAGTGTTTCAAGAAAGTATCATTTATGGCAGGTCATTCTATTGGCATAATGGGAAACAAAAAAAGGGGAAGAAAAGGAAAGAAGGAAGGACATGTGGTATAAAGGAACATTGTGAGAAACAAAAAGTGCCAATAAATACCGAATCGCTGATGCCACACGGGATCAGCATGTGTGAGTCAGGTGCATAAACTCCGGTACAGCAACCCATACTGAAATTATAAGGATACCCATTGAAAAGCATCTCAAGTACATGGGGGGAGGGGGGAGGAGACAATTTTAGATTCAGTCCAAGTGAAAATGATATCATTACAAACCTACCGAAGACTGATAAACGCAGCATGGCTTGAAAGGGCTGTATGAACCAAAGGTACTAATGCATTTATCATATAAGGGGTAGCATAACATCAAATATCTCCAAACTTAGGCCAAATTAATGTTATAAAACATAGCGAGAAACACTTGCTCCATTTATGGCAGCTACTGCAGGAGCCAATAAATGTCAAAATCCCGCAAAGGCTCATGAAAACATCCAAGTCTCATAAAAATACTTTCTCCGTGATTTAAAATCCATTCAGGAGAATGACACAAATCAATACATGGGAAAATAAAAATATAAGAGAGATTCATACCTTCTAAAGCCACCAATATAAGTTATCGATCCAATTTTGAAAACAGTCAACAGCCAGTCCTGCCAGCATTTAAAAGGAAACATTTGGCGCCAAAAAAAGTCATCATGCTAACAGATAAGCAAAAATGTACTACACTCGTAAACAGGGATAAAAAATGATTGATAAACTACTAAAAGTAAAAAATATATATTATAAAAATGTATAAAGAAAAACAAAATATATATTAAATTATATATTAAACATACATTAGGACTGCGTATAAGCCAACTGACTGGAAAAGATCTCTGTTTATACCAATACTGAAAAAAGGTGATCTGATGACTGTGGAAATTATCGCATAATCGCTCTGATTCCACATGCCAGCAAGATTCTATTCAAGATTGTTCAGCATAGACTACAACCATACCTGGAACGAGAACTGCCTGAAGTGCAAGAAGGGTTCAGGAAAGGGCGAGGAACGAGAGACATTGTCACAGATGTGAGATGGATCCTTTAAAAGACAAAAGAATACCAAAAGGATATCTATATGTGTTTTATTGACTACAGCAAGGCTTTTGACTGTGTAAAACCATGAGAAACTCTGGGCCACATTAAGAAGAATGGGTATATCAGAACACCTGATCATTCTCTTGCACAAAATTTACATTGATCAAGAAGCAACAGTTCAAACGGAACTAGGGGAAACAGAATGGTTTAAAATCAGCAAAGGTGTACGATAAGGCTAAATACGTTCCCCCTACCTCTTTAATTTATATATTGAACAAACCATCAGAGAAGCAGGACTGTATGAAGACAACAGAGGTGTGAAGACTGGTGGAAGACTCATCAGACTTCGCTATGCTGATGATACCGCATCACTGGCTGAAAGTGAAGACGACTTGAAACATTTGCTTCTCAAGATTAAGGAATATAGTCTTAAAATGGGTCTGCACCTTAACATTAAGAAGATAAAGATCCTGACAGCTGGCAAAATCAATAAGGTCATCATTGATGGAGAAGAAATTGAAATAGATGACAGCTTTAACTTACTTGGCTCAACAATCAATAAAGAAAGGACTAGCAGTCAAGAAATCTGATGATGTATTGCTCTTGGCAGAATGGCTATAAAGGGCCTAGACAAGATCCTCAAGGGCAGAGATGTCTCTCTCCATACAAAGATTCGACTTGTCCAGGCCATGGTATTTTCAATAACGTCATATGGATGTGAAAGTTGGACAGTGAAAAAGATAGACAGGAAGAAAATTGATGCTTTTGAATTATGGTGCCAGCAATGAATACTGTGTATACTGTGGACTGCCCAAGAACAAACCAGTCATTACTAGAGATCATCAAACCTATGCTTTCCTTAGAAGCTCAGATGACAAGACTTCGACTTTCATACTTTGGACATCTCATGCGAAGAGAGAGATCATTAGAGAAAGACATAATGATTGGTAAGGTAGAAGGTCAATGTAAAAGAGGAAGGCCGCCAATGAGATGGATCAATACAATAACAGCAGCTATGGATACCACTCTATCAACAATGAACTGTGTCAGCATACATCAACATGACATTATGCTTAGCATAGGTGTCATGGCTGTTCCCAGACCTTGGATTTCAAGCAGCTTTGTTACTCTGGTGATATGTCTCAAAACTTAATGAGGGTAGTTTACAAGATGAGATTAACTCTGACCCCCTGGTGATGTCAGTCTCCGGGCCTGATGGGATTGGTCTGAAGCCCCTCCCTGCTAAATCAAGAATAGCAGACCTCAAAGGGAGGTGACTGGAAACAATAGCAGACCTCAAAGGGAGGTGCTAGAGAAAATTCACTATAAAGGACAGAAATACTTCCTCTTTCTCTCTCTCTTCCTATTTTCATCGGACACACCTTGCCATGAGGCTCTGACACCCAATTCTCTCCCCTCCCCCTTGTTCTCTCTTTCTCTCCCTATTCTTCTTACTATGAGGCTCTGACCCACATTTTCTTCTCTCTCTCTCTCACACACACACACACACACACACATACACAGATTCATTGAAGTAAACTGAAGCAGCTTTCTAACAACCTCCTAACTCTGTTCTGTACCTATGTAATAAGCCTATTTCAATATAAAACTCTTTCACCAGTTTTGGTTGTCTTATTTATGCTGCTTACCCTAC
Organism: Ichthyophis bannanicus; assembly: GCA_033557465.1. Taxonomy (NCBI): domain Eukaryota; kingdom Metazoa; phylum Chordata; class Amphibia; order Gymnophiona; family Ichthyophiidae; genus Ichthyophis; species Ichthyophis bannanicus. The sequence continues at coordinate 95,479 of JAWIIG010000038.1, read as the reverse complement.
TGTCTCTGTGAAATGAACCCAGGACCAAACAGAGAATAGACCAGAAGAATACATATTTAGAAAATTACATTTTATGGGGGCCGTCTCAGACTTCACAGCAGATCTCCAGTTGGGTAAGTAATAATTTTGTTTGATACATTAAAGTGGATTTCAGACAGGGTGCGACAGGAAAATCAAAAGCCCTTGTGACCATTTTCAATTTACAATTTTGGTTACAGGCTGGATTTAGTGAAAAGTTCCAGTGATAACTTTGTTTTGTGGGTTAGACAAGGTGGGATTTTTATTGTCAAAAGGCTATGTAATAATCCAGAATTTTAATATTACCTACACCTAGGGACATTACATAGAGTGGCTTGCAATTTTCTTATTTGTAGGAAGAGGCTTGTTATGGTTTGTTACAAGACACAGATTTTTCTCTAGTATTTGAGCTGCTAAGAAAAGACAGAGAGATAGTCCAGCTTTAGTTTGGAAGTGGTACACAGGTAAACAGTCCCTCATTGAATAGGTATAATTTTAAGGCGTGGTCTTTACTCTTTACTGAACACCCATAAAATTTATGCCATTCCAACTATAATTCTAAGTCTCACTTCTTCATAAAAGTGAGCATTCCTCCTTCCAAGGTTGCACATTTGAGATAGTCCAACTACAGCCTTTCTGCAGTCTCAAATATGGAAGCCTTTGATTTTAAAGAACTGAAACAAATAGTACTGACATACTGTAAGAGGAAAGGTGGTCACTTTGAAGGTGAATTCCCTGAGTCATCATGGTATAATATTCAAAGACAAATGTTAAACCATTATCAAGAATTCAAAAAGAAAACAAATAAAAGAAAATGCCTTTTTATCCAAGGCATGTGCAGGGGGCTCATTAGCATGAAACAGGACAATACTGAACTGACTTCTCATTGTACCCAATTGTCCAAAGACCTTGAGGAGGCACAAAGTTGCATTGCCATACAAAGGACTCAGGTGATACAAGCCACAAATTCTTTTATAACTGTTAGTGAGCAATTAGAAGCACTTAAACTTGAATTGAGGCACGTTAAGGATCAATTGGCCTCTGAAAGACAAAAGAAATATACGCCCTGGCCAACACCCATTTCTCACTCAGCCCCCTATGCCTATGGCACACCCTATAAGCCATGCATCCAAGCTATTGAGAAACAAAAGAATACAAAAGTATGCATAGCTGGACTTAGGAATGGAAAAAATAAAGATGAATCACAAGAAGAAAATCCTAATAGTTTATCTCAGCCAGAACAGAGCAATAATCAGGATCTGTGTCAGGAGGATAATTCAGATGACTCAGACATGGCACCTAGTACTGAACTCAGAGCACCAGTTAAAGTGATGCTGCAGGACAATTTAAAAGATAGAGACATGGAAAGAATAGTTGAGAAAATTGGCCCTATGCCTTTTAATGTTAATGACTGGTGCAAATGGGCCACTGATATTCTGATTCACTGGGGTCTAGGGAAATACAGAAGAAAACAATCAGACTTTAATAGACTTATGCATCTGGCTCTGGGGCCACACTATTATAAAGTTGGCTCTCTCACCCATACCGGTTGGTTAAAAGGGGTATTGAGAAACTATTTCACTGTTCCCCAATGCAAGTATTTAAAATTATTTCACCTCTACCAAATGATACACTGGAAGAGTTTGCATATAGGCCTGGATTTTAAAAGCAGTTCTTGATGAGCAGGAGTCCTGGCTCAATGCAGAAGATTATGGGGAGAGCACGCATAAAACATTTTTATTAGAATTGCTATCTCCTGAGATTACAAAACACCTTCTGTTATTTTCTGAAGATCCTAAAGCAACCCCTTTTGATACTTTAATGCTCAGAATTGGGTCTGTTCGGAAGACCCAGCCCTCGCAGGTCATAACAGTATCAGAAGCACAGAAGTGGCAAGCTGAGGGATCCTCCCAATACACAAAAAACACAGACAAAGGATACAGGGGACACACACCTTGGAGAGGACAAAGCAGAGGTACTTTTAGAAATTCCTCAGGTTACATTCCCTTTCAAGAGCTCAAAGCACAGACAGATGGATTAGAAAAGGAGAAAATTAAATGGGAACAGGACAAATACATACTGCAGATAGAAAGAGAGAACAAGGGGGAGGGGAGAGAATTGGGTGTCAGAGCCTCATGGCAAGGTGTGTCCGATGAAAATAGGAAGAGAGAGAGAAAGAGGAAGTATTTCTGTCCTTTATAGTGAATTTTCTCTAGCACCTCCCTTTGAGGTCTGCTTTTGTTTCCAGTCACCTCCCTTTGAGGTCTGCTATTCTTGATTTAGCAAGGAGGGGCTGCAGACCAATCCCATTAGGCCCGGAGACTGACATCACCAGGGGGTCAGAGTTAATCTCATCTTGTAAACTACCCTCATTAAGTTTTGAGACTGATATCACCAGAGTAACAAAGCTGCTTGAAATCCAAGGTCTGGGAACAGCCATGACACCTATGCTAAGCATAATGTCATGTTGATGTATGCTGACAAACTGCTTGGCTGAAGACTGAACAAAGTTTAGGTCAACTATCCAGAGGGTTGCCAGGAGTCAACACCGACTCAACGGCACTTATTAATAATAATAATAATAATAATCAGCAACCTAAAGGACTTACGGGGAAGCCACTGTAGTTATAATTTTTATTTTTGAACCGGATAATAGAATGTTTGAGTAGAGAGTGATAAAAACTTGGTGTTTAAAAATCCTTTTTGTGGAAAAACGATATGTAATAAAAAAAAAGGTGCGGATTTGGGGTTCTTGACCGCCGGCTTCGGCTCCCCCCCAACCCCCCCACCCGAGCTGCCTACCCAGTCTGCCCTTGCCCTACTGCTGCTTTACCTGTTCTCTTGGTGGTGACAGCAGAGGACCTCCTCCAATTTAAAAACAAACAAACATGGGCCTTTGCAACTCCGCGCTTGCATGGCTGGTCTGGTCCCTCCCTCCTCCGACGCAAGCATACGTCAGAAGAGGGAGGGATCAGACCAGCCTTGCGAGTGCAGAGTCGGAAAGACACTTTTTTTTGGGGGGGGGGGGGGTTGTTTTGTTTTGTTTTTTTGAGGAAGTCTGGTTGGCCCGGGAGGTAGACTGCTCTGAGGAGGATGCCCTGGCTTACCGCGTAAGAACAAAAGGGATACCGCCTCCTGGCACAGGCTCTAGGAGTCTGTACCGCCCTGTTTGTTCAGAAAGAACATGGTGACTTGGTTGTCCATCGGCACAAGCACCACCTGGTGCTGCAGTCTGTGCTGGAAGGCCTTCAGCACAGAAAGACTGCTCAGAGCTCCAGCAGATTTATCTGTTGCTGGCTCTCCTCGAGAGACCAGGCCCCCTGAGTGTGCAGCTCCTTGCAATGGGCCCCCCAGCCAGAGAAGGAAGCATCTGTTATTAGGATCCTCTGGGGGATTGGGGCCTGAAAGGGCATGTCCCGGAGCAGGTGCTGTGCCATCCTGCCACCAAGCTAAGGAGTCAGTCAGCCGAGGGGAAACCAAGATGGGGTCCCGGAGCCGGACCGTAGCATAGGCCCACTGGGAGCGAAGGTACAACTGCGCTGCCCGCATGTGAAGGCAGGCATCGGGCATAATGTGGACTGTGGAGGCCATGTGGCCCAGGAGGCAAAGTATCAACCGAGCCGATACTGTGCGACAACTCTGCACCTCGGCTGCTAAGGTCGTGAGGCATTCTACCCTGTCCTGGGGGAGGACTGCCTTGGCCTGCAGTGTGTCCAGGCGAGCCCCTATGAACTCCAGGGATTGCACTGGAGTGAGGCAGGATTTTGGGTGGCTCACCATAAATCCCAGGTGCTGCAGAAGCCGGATGGTGCGGCCTGTAGCCTGCGGGGCTTCTGAGGACATGTCCCCTTTTACGAGCAAGTTGTCGAGGTAAGGATAGATGAAGGCACCTTCGAGATGAAGATAAGCCGCTACCACTGCAAGGCATTTGGTGAAAACCTGCGGCGTGGAGGCTAGACCGAAGGGGCGTACCCTGTACTGGTAGTGATCACCTCCGACCACGAACCTTAGTTACTGTCTGTGACTGGGATGGATAAGGATGTGCATGTAAGCATCCTTTAGATCCAAGGAACATAGCCAATCGCCCTGCTGGAGGTAGGGCGGCAGTGTTCCAAGGGAGAGCATCTTGAGTTTCTCCCGCACCAGGAATTTGTTTAGGTTCCTCAGGTCCAGGTAGCCCTCCTGTCCTTTTCAGGACTAGGAAGTATCTGAAGTAGAACCCCTTTCCTTTTAGGTGGAATAGTACGGGCTCCACCACCCCATCCCAGAGGAAGCCTGCGAGCTCTTTGATTAGCAGGGCTTTATGCAGGGGAAGCCACCGAGGCTCCCCAGGAAAATAGAGGGGAGGCAGCTGGTCTAGGTGGAGGAGGTAACCCTCCTTGACCACCTTGAGAATCCATGAGTTGGTGGTAATGGAATTCCACCTGTGGGTGAAAAAGACCTGCCTGTTCCCCTCTTGGTAGCTGGTCATCCAGCAGTCGAGAGGCTATGCTGGGGACATCAAAACCCCGACCCAGGCTAGGCCGAGGTCGACACCCCTTGGGCTTATGTGGTCCCTGGCCAGCGCCCTTACCCTGACTGCTCTGCTGCGGAGTCTAGGTAACCAGGTACAGGGCGTACCTCCGATAGGGTTGGCCTTTCCTGTGGAAGGAGGGCTTCTTCCTCTGCAGTTTCTTTCTAGGAAGGGAAGAAATCTTCCTCGAGAGCCGAGTGCGGGTGACGTACTCTGTCTCGATTTCGGCCACTTTGTCCTCCGTGGGCTTGCCAAAGAGTTGTTCCCCTAGGCAAGGGACATCGAGGAGCTTCTGCTGGACCCACTGCTCCAAGTCTGAGGATTGGAGCCAAGCCTGTTGAAGGGTGCCGATGATGGCGGCCGCCACCCTTGCGCAAGACTCAAAGCCGTTGTAGACAGCTAGAGACAGATATTTGGAGCACTCACCAATGGACTTCGACAGTGTCTGTAAGCATTGGAGGTTGTCTCCATCGAGGCCAACTGTAAATCCTCCAAGTTCCTTGGTAAGGTCCTGGAGGAACATGCCAATGTACAGTTGGTATACTTATGTGGCAGGCTAGCAGGGAGCCCTGGTAGCACTTATGCCCGAGGACATTGAGGGCATGGGACTGCTGGCCCAGAGGAACTGAGGAATGAGTCTTTGGACTCTTCTGCCTGCGCATGGCTGACTTGACTACCATGGAGGTGTGAGAGAGCTGTGCCTTCCGAAACCTCGGTCCCCAATGGACCCTGTACATGGAATCCAGGCATCAGCTGACGATCGGGACCGATGCCGGCATCTTCCACATGCGGAGGAAAAGCCGGCTAAGGATGGAGGGAACAGGAACCATGAGGGTTTCCTTCGGTGGTGCCTCGTATTGGAGGATATTGAGTTCCTCCATTTGAGGGTCTTCTTCTGACTCAATGTGGATGGCAAGGGCCCACATCATATCCCGAACAAACTCGAGGAAGGAGGACTGCCACTTCTGAGTTGGTGGAGACAGGTCCGAACGGAGGTCTTGGTGAGCCTGAGTCTCTGGGGACGTCTCGCTCTTGGACTCCCATTCCGAGTGGTCTGTGGAGGACTCGAGACTGGGTGGCTCCAGGTGGGTCAACGGGGTCCGAAAGCTAGCGCTTGGCTGGAGCCAGAGACGCTCGCCTGGGATGATCTCACACCTGAAGAATGGACTGGAGATTGAGATGCTTGCCAAGGATCCTCACAAGGCGTCTGGCTCTCAGGGATTACTGCAGTGGCCCGGGGAATCCACAAGATCGAGGTCCCTGTGGTCTCAGGGCGCGCGCTGGCAGGGCCTGGCATCTGCAGCTGTTGGGCACTGATGAACACAGAAATGCTGCATTCCAGAGACAGTATTCGGGCCTCCTACTCAGGAGTAGGGGCCTGCAACACTGACGCCGGGTCCCCTGGTCAGGCATCGAGGAGGAGAGGGGGTCCTCGCCGGGATGATCCTTGGGAGACCTGGCGCCATTGCCAGAAGCCTCAGTATCTGTCCTGGGAACTTTCCTTGGCCGATTCCGCTCCAACTCCTCAGACGGATGCCGGGGGCTGAGGGACCACGCACGAGAAATCAACCCTTGTCCGCCTCCCCAGACAATATCCATGAGGCCTTCTTCTTACGCTCAGGCTCTGGGGTCCCTTGGTCAGAATGCCTGCAGGCTCGACCCGCGGGAACTTTAGGCAACTCCGAGGGTTGCAGAGCCTTTGAGCGTGAGGCTACCGGAGATACCGAGGTCGGGTCTGTCTGGGGTATGTAGTGTATACCACTTTGACCCATAGAGGCAGTGCTACATCCACCTCATTCTGCTTCTGCCGGTGACTCTGGATAGCCTTAGTGGACATCTCTTTGCACAAGAATCATTGCTCCGGGTTGTGATCAGCGCCCAGACACCGGAGACAACAGTTGTGGGTGTCGGTGAGAGACATGTTTCTAGAGCACCAATCACATTTTTTGAAACCAGTGGCCATTGGCACAAAAAGGGCCCCTGCGAAGTCGAAGACCCTCAATGCGGCCAGCGATTGAAAAAAAGGCACACAATGTGAGAAAAAAGGCACGCAAAAGTGAGAAAAAAGGGAAAAAATAGATTCTTGAGGCACGCTGCGAGAGCAGCAGTGCTCGAGAGGCGAAAAGGAGAACCGGCACCCGCCAGAAAGCACAATAATGCACTAGAGAAGATTAACTTTTTTCCAAGGGGACAAATGAACGTCCAAAGGGCTTTTTGGAAAAAGGGAGACTGAACAAGATGGCACCCTTGGGCAGGAAGGGGACCACGCATGCATGATGGCATCTCCCAAAGGCTTTCTTTTAAAGCTGGGGAGATGCTTCTGTGAGTGCTCCGTCAGCATCAACGTCACCCATATGTGAGGACTGACTTCCTGCTTGTTCCTGGAGAAAGTATGTTTTCATTCCTGGCTTAAAAATTAGTAATGCTGTAGCCTCAATTGTGGTCAAAATAAATGGAGTAGCACTTCTTAAGGGTCATAATGTCATTATTCTCCAACACACATATAAACTCTCTCTAGCATGTTTTCAAATAACTTTAACATTTATCCCTGAAGCTCTTCCTCACTGTCCTTGGAACTCTAGATTTATTAAAGATCACATGCAACAAAACGAAAGACAACTAAACCAAATAACCAGGCTAGTTACCAATATATTCAATATCCAAAACAAAAAAGTAACCAATACACCTTTATTAGGTAAAACACTTTATTAGTATATAAAAATGTTAATTATTAAATTAATAAAAAACTGAAACTGAGATGTTACAAAAAGATATAAAAAACCAATTTATTAAACCACAATACTCATACCCAACCATACACTCACATTCGCATACACACATATGCACACAGTACCGTATTTCCCCCTTCTTTTACAAACAATAATACCAACTACTACCTACACTGCAGGATTGCCTAATACATTGGTCCCTCCTAACCATCTATACTAACTACTTACATTAATCACAACATTTTTATAGCCCCTATATGTGAAAATGTACTTTCTATATAATAGTTTATATCCTTTAGCACAAACTGAAAGACGCCAGATCTGTTTTTAAAGAATTACCACCATTTCTTTTCATGAAAAACTTGGCTGAAAGAAAACCAAATACCTAGCTGGGCAGAGAGAATATCTTTAGAGGGCTACTGAAGTTTTTCAGATGAAAGCTTTTGCACTATTGAAGTCCCTGGGGAAATCAGAAGCCCAACTGCCTTGAGTGTCGCTTTGAATGTTTCTTTACAGTCACTGACAGGAGGCACCATAAAAAGGTTACTGCAATGAACATTATCGCTAGGAAATCCCACTACCAACCAAGAAGAATAAAGCAGAGCACAACCCTGAAAAATGCAGTTCCTCAAGGGTCAGTGCTAGAACCACTACTTTTCACTGTACATAGCTCAAACTTCTACAGACCGCATCTAAGCAATATAAGCATAGCACGAATACGGCAATAGTAATCTAAGGATCATACTTGACAGACATGGAAAAAACCCTGGAGCATATGCGATTAAATATCAACTAAAAAATGTTTAGCATGCAAGATACCAAAAATGTAATGTGCATGGCATGCAATAGTTTTTAATAATGGTATGTTACATGTTTGCCATACTGGTGGAAGCCTTGCATGGAACCCCTGCAAAAATCCCTCTGCCCCTGCCAAAACCCGAAGCTGTCCAAAGTGAAAAGCTGAAAATGATCCCTGCTCTCACCTGGCACAACATGCAAAGGAATTCCAAGGACCCATCCCCAAAGTTAAACAAGGAGAAGTCTACAAGCCCCAACCACAGTCCCTCAGAATCTATGAAGGAACCTCTGAGCTCCAACATCCTTCTGTCTCCCCCCTCCCCCCTCTGGCCACATACTCCATCCAAAGCTAGCCAGATGAACATCAGAACAGGAGGGAAATAGGCTCCCTCCATCCCAGCTGTCTGTCATTTTTTAATTGGTGCCACATACTTTGTCATGTGGCTTTACTGCGCAGATACTGCTGAGTATGGACGCTGAACTCTGATCACCTTTGTAAGCAGTGCCAAAGCTAAGCATCTCTCAAGTATCCTTTAACTGACAAAGACTTCGTGTCTGGGTAGTTGCCAAAGTCTATATCTCTGAACACATTAGTCCAATAAAGGTGCCCTCTCTGCCCAGCTACTTTGCCATTTCTCTTTTAAGTCAATTTTAGATTAGCTAGGCTGACACTGTTTTCACTTTCTTTTTTTTTTGTTGACCAGGCAGCAGGGCTGTAGCAAGGACTGTGTGAGAGGTGCAGCCACACAGGGCACAAGTATGGAAAGGGGGCTGGTATCATCACTGGACTTTCAGGAAGTCTAAGAGCGAGTTCCTGCATGTGGTGGGGGGGATTCACAAGTCGCACAGGGAGCATTTTTAGCTTGGTACCGTCCTGCCTGGCCATTCTCTTACACACACACACACACACACACACACTTGAGCAGTTTTATAACAGGATGCCTATAAAAATGTCTAAAAATGCACCCAGGGCTTGACAAACCCTAGGTGCCATGGCAACTTAAAAAAAAAATCAGAGCTGGCAACTGGGGTTGCAGGGACAGCAACTGGTGCAGTGCTGAAACTGTGGTCATCAGGGCAGCAGAGTAGCAGGGAGCAGCAATCAGTGGGCACAATATTAAGGTAGTGGCAATGAGGAAGGCATGATCAAGCCCTGTTCACTGCCACCACTGCTATGAGTCTTGGCCGCGGCAAACAGAATTGATCTTGACAGCCGTAGTGAGTAGGGCCCGATCATGAGACAGCAGCAAAGAGCATGATCAGTCTAAGGCACCTAGACCAATCATGCTCTCCACAGCTGCCTTATGATCGGGCCCAGCTCACTGTTGGAAGCCTGGATAGGAGGTAAGATGTAAGAAAGGGACTAGAGGTAGAGAGGGGATGAGTGATATGGAAGGAACTGGGTTATGGGAGAACTAGGAAAGCAAGAGTTGGAAATAGAAAGCTGGTAAGCGGTGAAAGGTGAAAAAAGAGAGACTAAAGAACAGAGGGTGGACACAAGGAGGAATGAAATCTAGCTATAGTTTATGTAAAAATCAGATGAGAGGGGGCGGAGCCTGGTTGCTGGTCAAGATGGATGTGTAAGAGCTGAGCTGCAGAGGGCAACTGGCAAGAATCCTGACTTCTGCTGTCTTTAATCAAATAGTTCCTACCTACTCGGTTATTATTCGATTCCGGATATGTCTGGCCCCAAACCGACGCGGCTGGATTACCAAGTTTTTCAAAATGCCAGCGCAAAGAGAACCAAAACGGAACCTCTCTCTCCTCACAAGATGGCGGTCATCCGAGACTGTCCTGAGACTTTGCAGGAGCTCCTGGCTGAGATTCAGGCAGTCAAAGACCTGGTCAAGTCTAATGGAGAGTCACTATGTGCAATGCAGGAAGATATCAACGCTTTCAGAACTTCTATGGAGGCAATTACAGCTCGTTTGGAGAAGGTAGAGGGTGATGTGGCATCACATGGGGAAAGGCTCAAGGCCGTTGAGAAGTAGGCCAAACTGATACGATCACTATAAAGAGAGGTGGAAGACGGCAATAACCGTTCACGGAGAAACAACATAAGAATACTAGGCGTACCTGAGGGTGCAGAGGGTCCTGATATGGTGTCCTTCTTGCAGGCCATGATTTCGGGTGTTTTAATGTTGCAGTTTGTTATACCATTCGAAATCGAGCGCGCCCATCGAGTGCCTACTCAATCCGTGGTCACGGGCAAGCGCCCACACCCAATCATTTTGAAAGTTCTACGTTTTCAGCAAGTAGCGCAAATAATGGGAGCTGCCAGAACACTTTCAAATTTGGAATACCAGGGACATAAACTCTTGTTCTTCCCGGACTTCACGAAGGCAACGGTGGATACGAGAAAATGTTTTCTGGTGCTGCGTCCACGCTTATTGCAGCTACAGGCCTGTTTTAGGCTGCTCTATCCTGCCCGCATGAGAGTCACGCTGCATAACCAGACCAAGACGTTTGATGATCCAGGGGAGCTATATGCATTTCTGGAAGCTAAGGAGGCAGCGGTGATGCGGTGAAATTAATTTCGCAGCTTTATTTGGTGAAGTTTCATGGCGCTTAATATCATGGCGTTTGACTGGTCTGAGGTCGTGTAAAGGACATTTATTCACGCAGAAGCGACATTTAATCACGCAGTATTACTATGTAATGGGACACTTTTTTTTTTTTTTTTTTTTTTAAGAAACGCTAGGGTACTTTCCTGGTCAAGATGTTTCTCTGTTCTCTCTTTCTTCTTTTGTGTTTTGTGTTGTTTGTGCTGTCTATGGTGGTTGAGAGAGTATTGGACCTTGGAGGAGTGAGATGGCCCTTAGTCAAGGTCATAAACTGATTTGGTGAGGACTGCCCTGCCACGCAGATTTGGTGGTTAGGGCTCTAGATACATTGTCTTTTCTTTTAGTGTGGGAGGTGGGCAAAGCGCGAAATTTTAAGTAACAATAGAAGTGGGAATGTATTAGGTCATTTTGCCCTCCGTGTCTGTCTTGTCCTGGTGGGCTCACCCGCTAATTTTATTTTATTATTTATTTATTTAGCCAGTTTTCTATACCGCCTTATCCTTCAATCAAAGCAGTGGGTAATGGAGAGTTAAGTGGCTTGCCCAAGGCCACAAGGAGTGCCTATAGGACTAGAAACACCAGGTGCGACTTGAACCTCCGGCCCTCTGGCCTGAATTTTGTGGGTCGTATAGCCTTCCTGGGTTTGGTTTGGTGATTTTGGTGTTATGTTTTTTAGAATTATGTGTTCTTGAGTGTGTCTTTTTTCCTGACTTTACCTGTGCCGTGCTGTGAGAGGGGCTGCCTGGACCGTGCCGGTGAGCACTGGAGGACATGTGATCCGTTGGGCTATTTAAATCCTGCCCCCACCGCGGGAAGTCGAGTGTGTCTTTTTTCCTGACTTTACCTGTGCCGTGCTGTGAGAGGGGCTGCCTGGACCGTGCCGGTGAGCACTGGAGGACACGTGATCCGTTGGGCTATTTAAATCCTGCCCCCACCGCGGGAAGTCGAGTGTGTCTTTTTTCCTGACTTTACCTGTGCCGTGCTGTGAGAGGGGCTGCCTGGACCGTGCCGGTGAGCACTGGAGAACACGTGATCCGTTGGGCTATTTAAATCCTGCCCCCACCACGGGAAGTCGAGTGTGTCTTTTTTCCTGACTTTACCTGTGCCGTGCTGTGAGAGGGGCTGCCTGGACCGTGCCGGTGAGCACTGGAGGACACGTGATCCGTTGGGCTATTTAAATCCTGCCCACACCGCGGGCGCGTGCCCGGGGGAGCGTGCTCCGAAGGGGCAGACCTGCCCCTTTGGAGCCTAGAGGAGCTGAGAGGAGCATCAATACCAGGCTGTCTTATCACTGCTAATGGGGAAACGTAAAAAGAAAGTTTTTCCTGTTACTTCGACTGGTAAGTCGACAAAGGTGGTTGGGCCTATGGACAGCCATGGCTCCTCCCCCTGTAGTTAATTCTTCGATAGATTCCTCTAGTACAGCTAGTCCTGGTTTGCTCAGTTTGTCTCCTGATCCGCGTAGGGTTATATCTCCACCCAGTATGGCGTCCCAGCATTCTGCCTCCAAGTTAGAGGAGGTAGCCTCTCATGGTCCGATAAAACTTTCTGATTCTTTTTTGAGATTGAACTCTTGAAATAAGTCTTTACCTTTACCTGTTGAATTTATTTCAATTCCTGATAATGTTACCCCTCCGAAGGACGTGTCGCTCCAGGATATCTGGCAGATAGTCTCCCGTACTGAGATATCCTTGAAGTCTTCATTGGCGAAAATTTCCCAATTTACTAAAGAGACCGTTGAGTCATTGACTGAGCACCATGATAGATTGGTAAACCTAGAGTCTACTAAATCTAAGATGGAGACTCAACTTTCTACTATGCAAGGAGTTTTAACATCTTCTGTTCAGGACTCTTTGATTTTACATCGTCAGGATGAACTTCTTGAAAATGCTTTGCGAATGAAGAATCTTCGTATGTTGAACTTCCCCCGTACCCATTACCTATCTCCACAAATATTGCTCTCTAAATATCTGAAAGATGTTTTGAAAATTTCTAATCCTGATTCTATATTTGTATCTAAATTATACTATTTACCTACTGGTATTAGAGAACGTGTGGTTGTAGATCCGGTGGTGGGTAATGTTGTATCGGGGGAAATAGATCAATTATCCGTTAAAAGTTTAGATCTTTCTGCTTTTTTGGAAACTTCAATAGAGGAGATACCTACTCGCGCTACCTTGTTGGTGTCTTTTGCGCTGGAGAAAGATAAAGATATGATTCTTAGATCTTATTTTAAGAATAGGCATGAAAAATTCTTTGGACAGGCGATACAAGTATTTCCCGATGTGAGCCGCAGTACTCAAATGAGGAGGAAAGCTTTTTTAGCGCTTCGCCCTCGTGTCGAGGCGCTTGGAGCCTCCTTCTCATTGAAATTTCCTTGTGTGTAATTGCTCATAAGGGAAAGTCATATATTTTTTTTGATTCCTCTCAGTTGGAGGTTTTTTACAAGGATCAGTTTGAGGGTTTGTTATTAGTTGCTTTTTATTATTTCTGGGACACCTGCTTAGTCAATGGGGATTGTTTATATTTCTGGCTCCTCATTGCAGGGATTTTTTAATTTTTGCTCTGTATCACACTCCAATTGTGGGCTAGATTTGTAATGTTAATATTGTTTAAATATTGTATTTCTGTCCTTAAGATTTCCTGTATTTCCTTGTTTTTCCTTAATAAAAGGATTTAAACTTAAAAAAAAAAAAAAAAAAGAATTATGTGTTCTTATTGTGAGCGATCATGTACAGGGGGGCTAGGGCTAAATTATATCTCCTTTTGTTGGGCTTTAAGTGCAGCTAACACTCTGAGGGCGCTTAACATGTTGTTCTACAATGTAAAACTATATGCTACAACTGGGTATGTTTTTGCAACATTTTGGCAGTCAATTTGTACTATATTATCAGTATGTCTTCCTTTAAGATAATGCACTTAACATTTAGTGAAACTAACAATCCCATTAAAAGGAAAAAGATTCTTCTGTATGGCAAGAAAGAAAGTGCTGACATTTTACTGTTGTAGGAGACACATTTGAATGCAAAGGAGTCATTAAAACTAGGTGCAAATCCCTTTTCTCTAGTGGCTTTCTCAGCTGCCCAGCATAAGAAAAATGGGGTAGCCATTTTGATTAGGAAAGCTCTACCCCCCATGATTATTCAAACTAGGTCTGATACCGATGGGCGGTGGACTATGGCTGTTATTAAAATTGGATCCACCAAACTGGCCTTAATCAATGTTTATGCTCCTAATATTGATTGTCCTACTTTTTTTACTCCATTGTGGCCTTGGCGCAGGAGGTGTCCAGATATCCGACTATAGTGGGAGGAGACTTCAACCTTGTGCTAGACCCATTGGTAGACAGGAGTCCAGTGAGAACCATTAAGGTTCCCACAGCTCATCCAGTTCTTGTATCTCTAATGCAGGAATTGGGTCTGATAGACATTTGGTGGCTCCAGCACCCTACAGATAAAGAATTCACTTCTCTTCTCCTCATAACTCGTTATCACGTATAGACTTCTTCCTAGTCTCCAAGGGACTTTGCTCTAAAATTAATGAGACTACTATTCATGCAGCTCATATCTCTGATCACTCCGCAATCTCTCTCACCCTACTTGATTCAACGAACTATCAACCTCACTCACGATGGCAATTTGATAGGACTCTTCTAACCAGTCAGGAATTTCGGGAGACCATCCTGGTGGCCATAGAGGAGTATTTCCAATTTAATCTACTGCAAGATTCCTTGGGGTAGGGCCTGGTGGGAAGGCTTTAAGAACAGTATACAAGCCACTATTACTAGTTTTGCTATAAAGCAATCTAAAAGCAGAACTTAGTGCACTAGACAAACAGATTAAAGCGGGTGAACGTATCTTATGCCAGAAATCTGATCCTAACATTTTGATAAGACTGCAGCGCCTTAGATTTAAATATAATTCAATTCTGACCACTGAGGCCTCACAAAATATTCAAGGGCAGAAAGGACGATATTACTTAGAGGGTAATAGAGCCGGACAGCTGTTAGCTAACTCGCTAAAGGGTCGTAAGGCATCTTCGCGTGTTACAGCTCTAAGGGATCCTCAGGTGCAACAATTGATTGTCAAGGATTCTGACATTGCAGACACCTTTTATCAATTCTACGCTCAGTTATACTCCCCAGAAATAGATTTTTCTGTGAAGGAGTTTGATAGTTTGCTAAATAATATCCAAAAGCTGGTGTTAGATCGAGAAACTGCTGCAGGATTAGACAAGCAGATAACAGTCATGAAAATTATCCAGGCTATTGACTCTACACAAGCAGGAAAGGCTACCGGACCAGATGGTCTGCCGGCTGAATTTTATAAAGCCTTTTCCAAAACTTTAGGGCCACACCTTCAACAATATTATGGACTTCTTCTAGACAATGTGGCACAGACTGGAGCGTTTGCCTCTGCAAATTTTGTTGTCCTAGAAAAACCTGGGAGGGAGCCTCAGTTAGTAATTATCAGCCAATTTCGTTGTTAAACATAGACTATAACATCTTTGCGATCATTGTAGCTGGTCATTTCTCCAAATTGATCCCTTCCTTGATCCACCCAAACCAATGTGGCTTTACTGAGGGACGCTCCACAGCCGATAATGCCAGAGTGCTTTGCATGTTTTGGAAGGCACAGAGGAAACAGAAGACCCTTCTTGTGGGACTCTCAGATGCAGAGAAAGCGTTTGATCGGTTGGAGTGGCCTTTTCTGTTTGCTGTTTTGAAGTGGTTTGGATTTGGTGAAGGTTTCTGCAATCTAATCAAACTTATGTATGCGAGACCGAGTGCAAAGATTTCTGTGAATGCAACTCAGTCTAGAGAATTTCTTCTAGGGCAGGGTACCCGTCAGGGGTGTCCTCTCTCCCCCATTCTCTTCAATCTGGCCTTGGAACCTTTGGCCTTATTAATAAGGCAAAGCCTCGTGGTTAAGGGCATCTGGCATGGAAATTAAATTATCTGCATATGCAGATGATCTACTGCTTTTCACTGCACCTAGCTCCATACTCATCATTTTAAAATTGATAGATAAATATTCAGGATTATCTGGCTATAAAATTGGTCAAAATCTGTCGCCTTCCCCTTGAACTCAAGAATTTGTAGAACAGATATGGAGGAATTTCCTTTTGTATGGGAACCTAAGATGGTGAAATATATTGGGAGTTCACTATTGTTACCCACTTAGTGTAACCCTACAGTACAATGAAGAAGAGATCCCTAACTACAGTTCATAATATAACAGCAAAGTGGTCGCTGGTCTATTTTTCTTGGTGGGGTTATCTTGAAGCTATAAAAATGACTATCACTCCTAAAGTGAACTATATATTAGAAATGCTACCTGTCTTTCTTACAAGTGTATCATCAAATTGAAAGGATTGAAAGGATTCTGGTTCAAATTCTATGGAAAAATAAACCGCCTAGAATTGCTCTTAGGAAACTCAAATCTAAAAAAGAGGAGGGGGGGTGAATTTTCCTGACTTTCAGGCCTATCTCTGTGCTTTTTTGCTAAAACAAGGATCACGATGGGTAGAAGGGGCCGCAGGTATACGCCCAATATGGCTTGAATTAGAAGAGAGATTAAGTGCTCCTCTCCCCTTGAATCTTCTTCCTGGCATGGTGTCTATTAAGAGGTTGAAGTCTCACAGAATCTTATTGGACACTCAGAAGACGTTTCAGCAGTTAGCAAATGCAATTCCTAAAGGAGGATTGTTTATCAAAATTAATACCCATCTGGCATAGTACTTTTTTTTAAATCAAAGCTCATTCGCTTGGCAAAAATGGTTTAGCAAGGGCATTTGGAGCGTCGGCCAACTAATATTGGATGGCAAGTGGAAACCCTTTCCCACTTTGCAAAGTGAATTTGATCTACCTCATTTCCTATATTTTCAGTGGATTTAGCTAAGACATTGTATAGAAAAATCCCAGTTAGATATTACTTCATTTTCTGACGCATGGGGGTTAATGAGTAAAATGAAATTAGACTTACCTGCTAATTGTTGTTCATGGAGGAACTCCAGTCTAGTCCTGAACCTCTGGGTTTAGCACCTCCTCTCGCAGCTTTGGAGACTGAGCACATCACTCTTTTGGTGACTCCTGGTATAAATAGGCTGGGATCCGCCTCCCTACTCCAGTAACCTATTGACAAAGCAGACTCACAAGAGTAATAAATAAGTAGTTTAGTAAGTGAATAAAACCCCCTTTTTTTTTTTGTATCAACCTTTGCTGTAACTACCCTATCAAAAACTCTGCCACTGAACGCCTGGAAACAAATTTATGTTGCCAATGAAATACCTTTCTGAGAAGCTGCCGGGGCCGCCCCACCTGACATCCCGTGGACCCCCAGCTAGCCCTTCCTGCCCCCCCCAAAGGTACCCAAACCCCCCCCCATACCGAACCATCATCAACCTCTGCAGGCAATGGTCCGAATCCATACTAGGGAGGGATACAGGACTAGATTGGAGTTCCTCCAGGAACAACAATTAGCAGGTAAGTCTAATTTCATTTTCCTGATTGTCCCTCCAGTCTAGTCCTGAACCTTTGGGGATGTAACAGAGCAGTAAATAAATTACCGGGAGGGACCTGCCAGACCAGCCTGCAGCACTGCTGATCCAAAACAAGAATCCCTTTCCGCCTGAACATCCAACCTGTAGTGCTTCACAAAGGCATGAAGTAACGACCACGTCGCTGCCTTACAAATCTCCACCGCCGGCACCAGACTACACTCTGCCCATGACGCAGCTTGTGCTCTCGTCGAATGAACCCTGAGCCCCAACGGAACCTTCTTGCCCCGTTACAGATCAGCCGACTGAATCGCCTCCTTCAGCCACCTAGCAATCGAAGACTTGGAAGCTGCTTCCCCTTGTCTGGGACCACCAAACAACACAAACAATCTGTTTGACTTGCGAAACGGTGCCATCCTCAGCAAATATTTCCGCAACACTCGCCCTACATCCAGACGATGTAGTCGTTCTTCGACCCCCTTCTTGCCATCCACCTTGAAAATTGGCAGCACCACCCCCTGATTCAAGTGAAACGGTGACACCACTTTAGGCAGGAAGGAAGGAACTGTCCTCAAAACAACCTTCGTGCCTTGAAAGGACAAGAAAGGCTCCCTACAAGACAACGCTTGCAACTCCGAAATTCACCGGGCTGAACAAATAGCTACCAAAAAGTTCGCCTTAAGCGTGAGATCCTTCAATGTTGACCTTCCTAAAGGCTCAAATTGCTCCCTGACCAGAGCCTCCAACACCACGTTGAGATCCCAGATCGGCACTGCCGCTCTGCACTGGGATTGCAAGAGAAACACAGCTCATAAGAAATGCTTCACATCTGGATGAATGCCAAGACCGACTCCCTGTACCTTCCCACAATAACAGGACAGCGCTGCCACCTGTACTCGCAAAGAAGCGGCCACTAAACCCTTATCGAATCCTGCCTGTAGAAAGGAAAGGACCTGCGGAAATGACGCTCTTAAGGCCGATATCTCCTTCTCTTCACACGACGACTCGAACAGCCGCCACACTCTCACATATGCCATCGAGGTCGAACGCCTCCTGGACCTCAACAGGGTAGAGATGACTTGCGGAGTATACCCCTTTGCCGTCAACCTCGCCCTCTCAAGAGCCAAGCCGTAAGCGAGAACTGATGCACCTGCGGCATCTTCAACAGCCCCTGCACCAGCAGATCCTCCCTCACTGACAGACGCCATGGACGCCCCACCAGGAGACGGACGAAGTCCGCATACCATGGTCTCCGTGGCCAATCTGGAGCAATCAGAATGACCTGGCCCTTGTGCTGCTCTATGCACTGCAGAACCCGCCCTATCAACACCCAGGGCGGAAACACCTAGAGAAGCTGCTCCTCTGGCCAACTCTGCATCAGCGCGGCCAGTCCTTCTGACATTCTTTCTCGTCGTCTGCTGTAAAACTGTGTGGCTTTTGCAGACTCGAAGGTCGCCATGAGGTCCATTACTGGCGTTCCCCAGCGTTGCACCAGCAAGTCGAACACCTCCTGCTGGAGAACCCACTCTCCCGGATCCACTTTGACCAGACTCAAGAAATTGGCTGTCACACTGTCCACCCCGGCTACATGTGCCGCCGACAAAGCCTCCAGATGTTCTTCGGCCCAGCCCAACAGCTCCTCTGCCTCTTTCTCTAGAGTCACACTGCTGGTGCCGCCTTGGCGATTGACATATGCCACCGCCGTGGCATTGTCTGACATTACGCGGATCGCTTGCCTTTGCAGATCTTGCTGAAAAGCCTGAAGTGCCAACTTCACCGCTCTTAACTCCAACCTGTTGATGGACCATATTCTTTCTCCTTCCATCCACTGTCCCTGGGCAAACCGTCCTTCGAAATGTGCCCCCCATCCGAACAGACTGGCATCCGTCGTGAGAGGCCGCCACCTCGGCGATTCTAAGGGCATCCCTTTCTCCAGGCTTCCAGGCTCCAACCACCACTGAAGAGCTTTCCTGGTTTCCCGCGGACAAGGCAATCTCTGGGTCAACTGATCCGACTGACTTGACCATCTCCTGAGCAAGGCTCTCTGCAACGGTCTCATGTGGGCTCTGGCCCAAGGCACCACCTCAAGGGTTGCCGCCATCTTTCCTAACAGTTGTAGATAATGCCACGCCGTGGGGGCCTTCTTCATCAGAAAGGCGCGAACAAGGCCTCTTAGATCCTGTGCTCTGCTGCTCGGTAAGAAGACTTTTCCTGCCCTTGTGTCGAAAAGGGCTCCCAAATACTCCAACACCTGCGTGGGCTCCAGCCTGCTCTTTTCCAAATTGACTACCCAGCCCAGACTTCGCAGAAACTCCACCAGCCGTTGGGTAGCTTCCTCGCTCTCTTTTCTCGACTTCGCTCGGATTAACCAATCGTCCAGGTAAGGATGAACCAAAACTCCTTCCTTTCTCAATGCCGCAGCTACCACCACCATCACTTTGGTGAAGGTACGCGGAGCTGTCGCCAACCCGAACGGTATCACCCGGAACTGAAAATGCCCCATCAGTACTGCGACGTGCAGGAACCGCTGGTGCTCTTCGCGAATTGGTATGTGTAGATAAGCTTCGGTCAGATCCAATGACGTGAGAAACTCCCCTTGTCTTGCTGCTACTATACCCAACCGCAGGATCTCCATCCGAAAGTGCGATACCCGGAGGCACCGATTCACCCTTTTTAGATCCAGAATCGGTCGAAAGGCGCCCTCCTTCTTTGGGACTACAAAATATATGGAGTATCGACCGCAGCCGCACTCCTGCTCTGGCACCCTTACCACTGCTCGGAGCGCCAGCAGCCTTTCTAATGTCTCCTGCACCGCCACCCTCTTTGATTGGACCCTGCACGGAGATAGAACGAAGGAGTCGACCACCGGACGCTGGAACTCTAGCACATACCCTTTCTGAATGACGTCCAGCACCCACTGGTCTGATGTAACCCAGACCCAGGCAGAATAAAACTCCCTCAAACGACCCCCTACGGGTATCCATCCCGCCTGGATCCCCCTCACTTCATTGAGACTTCTTGAAGGTCGAGGACGAGGAGGCCCCAAAACCCCGACCCGCTCCTCTGAAACCTCGAAAATTCTGGGCGCAGAAAACCACACATCCTCTCTGAAACTGACCATACCTCTGAGGGTGAAAACTCCGAAACTCCCTCTGGTGAATTCCCCCCCCCCCCCCCCGATTCCGTCCCGGCTTCTGTTTATCTTCCGGCACCCTACCACCCTTAGACTCTCCAAGATCCTTCACTATCTTGTCTAAATCTTCTCCAAAAAGAAGCCTACCGCGGAAGGGAAGCTTACTCAACTGAGCCTTAGAGGAACTATCGGCCGCCCAGTTACGAAGCCACAAGCACCTCCTAGCCGCTACCACCGAAGCCATACTTCTGGACAGGCTCCAGATGAAATCATACTGGACATCTGCCAAATAAGCCGCCCCCGTCTCCAACCAGGCAGCTTCCTCTGCCGTGTCATCCACTTGAGTTCCCCTAATTCTCTGAGACCATCGCATACAGGCCCTGGCCACCCATGCCCCACAAACAGCAACCTGCATGGCCAGGGCGTTAACATCAAACACCTGCTTCAACAGGGTGTCCAGGCGCCTGTCTTGAGCATCCTTAAGGGACGCACTACTCTCCACAGGTATGGTCGTCTTTTTTGTGACGGCTGCCACCGTCGCATCTACCTTAAGGGACTTGAAAAGTTCCTTATCCTGGTCTGCCAAAGGATAAAGGCGCGCCATCGCTCTCGACCCCTTCATCCCTGGCTCCGGAATATCCCATTCCTCTTGAATCATCTCCCTAAACACTCTATGTAGGGGGAAAACCCTCTGGGACTTGCGTACCGCCTGCAATAATGGGTCTTCCAGGGTAGCGTCCTCCCCTGAACCCGCCGCCGGCATATTGAGGGCCTTCAGCGACTCTGTGATAAGGGCGGGCAACTCCTCACGCCGGAACACCCTAACCACTCTTGCCTGGTCTTCCTGCTCCGGAAGCTCCCCCTCTTCTAAATCCTCTTCTACTTCTAACTCCTCCAGAGCTTCCGACTGCTCTTCCGGCTCCAGCAATCTCTCCTTTTCATTCTGGATTCTTGGTCTCTTAACTGGGACGCTATCCGCTCCTCGTCCAGCTGGAGACCTAGCCGTTTCTGCCACTCTTTCGGTCCTGGCCCCCCCCTCCCCCCCCCCCCCCCCAGGGCTTGCTGCAACAGGGCCACAAACTCCGGGGAGAATACTGCTGCTAATTCCCCCTGCACCAAGGTCGCAGCTGTGGGACTATCTGCAGCCGTAGACAGCCCTGCCACCGGCTCCATAGAGGGAACCAAAGGAGAGAGTGGAGCAGACAAGACCGCAGGAAGCCCTCCTGGGCACTCTCCAACCTCCCCCTTGTCTAACTTGCTGGACTTCATGCTGGGAGTGGCCCTACATCTCGTTATTTCTAATTGGAAACATACTACAGAGCTTTGTTGGCACGAATGGTGGAAGCGCTTGTGCTTATGTTGCAAATATGAACAAATGCCACGATGTGAAAGAACCCTTACACCCTCCACTTTTCTCAAGTGGAAACCCCTACAAAAATACATTTCTAAAGCAAGATATGAGATATAATAAGGAGTTATTAGTCAATCCTCGTGTTTCTTGGGTAAAGGAGTGGTGATCTTCTAAAGCCCTTATAGGCATGGTAGGCCTTCAGCTGTGTTGTTTTCTATAGCCCCTGGTGATCGCATGATGGTGGGTGGGATAAGGTGGGTTGAGCTATAAATAGCCTTTTTTCTTTTCTGGTTTCTTATTACAGAGAAATATTTTGTATTTTGATATACTGTAATTTGGTTTTATTTCTTTTGTATTTTGTTGGAAAATATAAATAATTTAAAAAAAACAGAGGAGAGAAAAAAAAGCCAGAAGGATTAATGTCAGAGAGAGATGTAGGAAAGGAAGGGAAGAAGGAGAGTGAAAAAACAGTAAATGGAAATAAGATCCTAGAAAAGGATGGAGGAAACAACCAATAAAAGGAAGTGGTAAAGAGAGACCTGGGCCAACCCAGTTGGGAAAATAAAATGATCAAAGATCAGCCTTTAGAAGATGATCTATGTCAGCTTTCAAAATGTGCATTTCTTATAGTTCAGGAGAAAATGTATTCTGTTTCTCTTTTTTCTGTGTTTCACTGCTAAGTCTGTTTTTTGGGTTTGTTATTTTATTTTTTGTCTTCATATTTGTTTGTAACTTGTAGTTCATATTCTTTACAAGATGATGGTCTATGTTTTCCATATGCAGCTGAGGTGAGGGATTCTGTTTACATATTGGTTCTGTATAGGAATCTGTAGCAGTCTGGCTTTATTTATTTATTTAAAGGTATTTATAGGCCTCACAATAACCAAGACAGGTAACAAAACACATATACAATTCATTATAACAAACCAATAAACTCACACAAAATGAATTAAAAACAAATAAAAAATAAATCATTCTAATCTAAACAAATAGAACTAAGAAGATTTGTTCTCCTTTCCTCACTGGAGGACTGCTGATGTACTAAAATATTTACACTACTGACTTTTCATAGTAGGATCGATACAGCTTGAATTTTTGGATTTAGTGCTGGTGTGGTATGGTCAGCTTCTGAGTATTTATTTGCAGCGTTTTGTGTTAATACACACAATGTCTTGCAGTGGAGGGAGTCTGATATGATACCAGAATTTGAACTGAATCTATGTTGCAGAGAAGAAGTAGTGTTTCACTTTACAGTTCAACTCCCAGTTTCCGCTTAATACTATAACTCTATAAAGTGTCTGGGACTGATATCTCTATCGGTTATTAAGTAAAATGGGCCATAGCTAACTGGCCATATAAGCTGTATGAATAAGTCTAATTGGTGCTGGTCCGACAAAAAAATTGATGAATTATTCTTTTTGGACAACTGAATGGCTTACTTTAAGGGCTCAAGTTCTTGATTTTTGGGCTTGTCATATATTCAGCACCGCTACCTATATGAATAGTAGCACCGGATATAAGGATTAAGATAAATAGCAGCATAGTGATTGCACTGGCTGAAAATTTACCCCCATTTGTGCAGTCCATACCCAAGATCGGCCCCAACGGGGAGGGGTACTGCAAAAGTAAAAGTTGGCTTAGGACGTCACAACCCCTTGGGTTTCTTATTGTGCATCCAGGTGTCACACATGGGAATGCTGCAAGGTGCAATCTTTACATCTGACCCAAGGAGCAGTGGTACTTATGCAGGGAACACACCGGCAACCTTCCACAAGGTAGTGCACAGGCACTAACCATGTGAACCACCAGGTCAGCCTGCTCATGTTCTTCTTCATAGCAAAGCACAGCTGGATACAAAATCAAGTTTGCATGCTGACACATGTGACATGAGTCATGACTTTCGAGCACGGCCTTCTACTCCTCTCTGAACTTTCAGTTAGGAGTGACAGAGAATCTAACATACATATCTGAATCAGAATAAGACCTCTGACAGAATTAAATTTCCCCGAGATCGGCACGAACATGTCAGCTTTTCAAAAGCTCAGGAAAAAATGCTAACACACATTAAACAATGTAAAATTATAGATTAAATACTGCCAATAGAATAAGATCTCTGTACGTTATGAGGTGATTGATTAAAACAAGCTGATCATAATAAATACAAATCGCTATTGTTAATAGTTCTAATTAAGTTAGGTAATCGATAATCAGCCGCGATAGTCAGTGTTTTTTAAAGTGCCTGGCCACCACTGCTGAAGCTAAAACCAGATATTCAAAACTGAAGCATGTCCAGCACTGAATACCTGCTTTCATTGCTTAAACTTTTACTATCCAGTTAGCGGCGATATTCAGCCGCTAATTGGATAGCAAAAACCATGCAGCATTAGAACAGCCATTGACATGTTCTAAATTTATGAATTTTGTCTATCTGGTTTATTTATTTATTTAGTATACATTTGTATACCGCTACTTCCAGCGATCAGTAGTGGTTTGATTACAAATTGGAACTAGTCAAATCATGACAGAATCGTGGGTATAAACACAATGATTTGAAGGGAAAGCACAGCACACAGTAATTAGGTCTTAAGGAGAGGAGACAGAATTTACATATGTACATTTCTACATTTTACATAACAGTATCCATGTTCCATTTTGTTACATCTTGTAGTCCTCTGGGATTTACATCAAATTGTATTGACATTGGAATAGATGTGTCTTGAGTTCTTTTCTGAAAACCATAAGGTCTTTGATCACTCGTAGCTCAGGTGGTAGTTGGTTCCACAGGGTCGGGGCAGAGTATGAGTATGCTCGGCGACTAGTACTGGATTTGACAGATCTGATATCGGTTGGAACGTGGAGCATGTCTGAGTTGACGGTTCTTCTGTCTCTGTTGGGTGGTTGCGTGCTGATCAGGGTGGAGAGAAAGGATGGTGCTATGTTATATATGAGTTTGAAAGTGGTTATCAGTGTTTTATATTTTATCCGAGCATCAATGGGGAGCCAATGCAGCTCGATCAATACAGGCGTGATGTGCTCAGCAAAGTTTTTTCGCATGATGATCCTAGCCGCCACATTTTGGGACATTTGCAGGATGTTTAGGGTTTTCTTTGGAAGACCCTGTAAGATGGTGTTGCAGTAGTCTAAGTGTGGCATAATGAGTGCTTGCGCAACAGACCTGAAATCGTGAGGTTCAATGATGCTTCGTAGAGGTTGTAGTACTCTAAGTTTGTGGAAAATGGCCTTGTTTGTTTTGTATAGGTGCTTTTCCATCTTTAGGCTGCTGTCAAGTGTGACCCCCAGATATTTTATTTCATTCTTAGTGTTGTACGTATTGTTACACAGGTTATCGGCTAAATATTGCTGCTAATGGATAGGCACTGGGACCACCCTAGCTCCACACCCATAAGCCACTCCTCAAAAAACCCACACATTTTAAAGCAGTCTGTAGGATATGCAGCAGCACAGTATTGGGCTGAGAGGGGTTTAACCGGCTAATTCCTTTTCAATATCAATCCCTTCAATAATAAAAAAGTTAAACTTCTTTTTTTTTCTAAGACATTATTTACTAGTGTCAATGGTATATGCAGTGATATTCAAAACACACAAAGATGGATCAAAAGGGGGATACAATGACCACATGATCAACACAAATCACACAAAGACAACATGGAAGGGATCTCCTTTTACCAAACTGCTAAATGGAAGAGAAGGGAACGCATGGAGACATGAGGTCGCAGGAGAATGGCAAACTATTTACATACCTGATCATTTTCTTTCCTTGAATCCTATTAGGCCAGTCCAGATGAGTGGGTTATGCTCCCAGCCAGCAAGTGGAGGCAGACTAGAGCAACCTTTAGTGATGTCATCACTTGTATATACACTGGTGTAGCACTGAGAAGCCAGTATGACACTTCCCTAGCAGAAAACAAGATTGAAAACTCAGAAAAGCTCAGAAAAATACGAAACAACAAATTTGAACAAATTGTTGGCTCTCTTACCATAATCCACTCTGCAGCAGACACTGACACTGACAATGGGGTCCTAGATTGATCTAGCAGAATTCAAGAAATGTAAAGTATCAGGCATGTAAATTTTGCCTTCTTTATCTTCCTGCTAGACCAGTCCAGATAAAAGGGATGTATCCAAGTAGTAAGGACTCAGGGTGACAGGAAGATGATGCTCTGGACAGAGTTGCCTTATTGAAGGCGCCATCTGCTCCAGCTCCAACACAGAACCTCTAGTGCTTTACAAAGGTGATCAAAAAAGACCAGATAGCCGTCAGGGGATACCAACGTGGACTCCACTCAGGCAGAGAGTTGTGCCCGAGTAAACTGAACTCAGACTTCCTCCGATACATACTTGCTACATAGAAGGTAGACTGAACTAAACAACCCCCTTAATCTAGCACGCAATCAAAGACTTGGCCATGGCCTGTCCTTTCCTCAGACCACTGAAAAGAACAAAGATGGTCTAACCAAAGGAAGGCATTTATAATCTCCAGATACTTCACTAAAACCCTCCTCATGTCCAACAGACACAGTGAGGGGTCCATCCGAAGGTCCTTCTCCAAGAAGAGCAGAATCACAGCCTGCTTAAGGTAAAAAGAGGATAGCACCTTTGGGAGAATGGATTGTATGGTCCTCAGAGAGAAAGACAGTGTCACAATGACCACAAAAGGTTCAGACAGTCTTCTAGCAGACAACAGCCACCAGGAACACCACCTTTAGGATTAAATCTTTGAAAGAGGCCTTCCAAAGGGACTTAAAGGGCATCCAGAGCATGAGAGGAACAGCATCCCTCAAAAATCCTCCAAACTCTCACATAAAACAAGGAAGTAGAAGCCTTCAGTGCATTCAGAAGGGTATCAATTACTGTGCCAGAGTAGCCCTTCTTTTCCTCTCAAGGACCAGGCCATAAATGAGAAAAGAACGGGATCCTCCATGACCAGGGGGCCCTTTCACAGAAGATCGCTCTCTTCTGAGGCAACATTAGAGGGGACCCCTGTCAAAAGGCTCAAGAGATCTGCGTACCAAGGCTGACACTTCTAGAATGATCAAGCCTGGGTGAGATTGAATTCCATTCAGTAGGTTGTTAACCAAGGGCCACAGGGGAAAGATATATGGAAGCCCCTCCTGGGGCCACTTCTAAAGCTGGGCATCCAAACTCATGATCCCCTGCAGCTCTACTTTGGCATAACCCTGGGTGACAATCAGGATGAATTAGGTAAAGCATGAGAGGGCTTAGTTTTCACTGTGTTCAGACTTGAGAAATTGGCCTGCATTAAGTGGGCTACCAAGAGACTAATCGAATGATCCTCCAAATCAATGCCAGAATTCCACCACCTCTGTGGCTACTGCAATGCTATGAGTGCCACCTTGCTTGCTGATGTAAGCCACTGCCATAGCATTGATCTAAAACAGTCTTAACAGCTTTTCCTTCAGGAGAAACTGAAATCTCACAAAGGCCAGGTAGACTGCTCTGGCCTCCAGCCTGTTGATCAACCAGGAGGTTTCCTGGGGAGGGGGGGGGGGAAGAGGACCAACATCCCAGAAGAAACTGACCGAGATAGTGCACTCTCCAGCCCTGCAGTCTGGCATTTGAGGTAACTATGACCCACGCTGACACCTCCGGATGCCTCCCATCCAGAGAGTGTATCTATAACCACCAAACCAAATGCTCCTTGATTTCCTGAGGGAAAGCAAATCACTGATCAAATAAACAGCAGCAGAGAGACCAGTGAGACAGAAGGTGACCCAGGAAGGGATGCATGTGCACCCTGGCCCACGGTATCAGCTCCATAGTTGACATCATGAACCCTAGGAGTTGCAGGGACAAGAAAACTTCCCGAGCTGCAGCTAGTCCAACCTTTCTGAAGTAATACTTATCTCAAGCGAGTGTTATGGCGATGTTGGGGCTTGCTTCATCTGTTCTCGGTCTCTCCAAGGAATCGGACCAAAAATCGGTCATCTAGGTATGGGTGGCTTCCTATCATGGTCTCCTTTGGCGCCACACCAACTTCCACTGGAATGGCTGTGCGCTTCATCACTGCTGTAACCAAGCCATCTACCTTAGGAAGCCCAAAGAGCTGCTCATCGCCCCTTGGGGCAGAGGATACAGCAGAGCCAGGTCCCTGGGGCTCCTCAGCCCCAGATCCATTATCTTCCACTAAAAGATCACAAGCTTATAGAATGGCTCAGGGAAGGGAAAGAAGCGGGAAGGAAGGCACAATCCCTTCCAGATAGAATGGGCCTGTAAAGCACAGTTACTTACCTGTAACAGGTGATCTCTGGGAACAGCAGGAATTAGTCCTCACATATGGGTACGTCGGAACCGATGGAGCCTGCGCGGGAAAGCTCCCCAGCTTCCCAGAAAGGAAGCTTTGGGTGCCTCCCACAGCGCATGCGCGCTGCCTTCCCGCCTTCCTGACCAACTCTCTTCAGTTCGAGTTTAAAGCTGAGACAATAGAGAGAGGAAAGAAAAGAGAGAGAGAGAGATACAACTCCTAGGGGAGGTGGGTGGGTTGTGAGGACTAATTCCTGCTGTTCCCAGAGTTCACCTGTTACAGGTAAGTAACTGTGCTATCTCCAGGAACAAGCAGGAATGAGTCCTCACATATGCGGACTCCCTAGCTGAGATGCCGGGGAGATCCCCCTGCAAGAATTCCTCATCTTCCCATGGATCTCAGGCATCCACTCAGGGAAGGTGGGCAGGAGTTGTTTAAGAATGGAACAGGTGTCATCTGAGGACAGCCTGACCAAACAAGGCATCCCGGCGGGAGTCCTTGTCCAAGCAGTAATGGGCTGTGAAGGTATGAACCGAGGCCCAAGTGGCTGCTCGACAGATCTGATCGATGGATACAGAATGAAGATGAGCCATAGATGTGGCCATGGCTCTCACATTGTGAGCTGTGACATGGCCTTCCAGAGAAAGGTTCTTACTCTGGTAAGCAAAAGAAATACACTGAGCAATCCAAGTGGACAGTGTTCTTTTTGAGACTGGAAGTCCTAAATGAGAAGGATCAAAAGCAACAAAAAGTTGAGAAGACTTTCGATGTTGCTGTGTCCTGTGGAGGTAAAAGGCAAGAGCTCTTTTACAGTCTAGAGTATGAAGGTTCCTCTCCGCATTTGATGCATGAGGAGCTGGAAAAAAGACAGGTAGATATACCTCTTGATTAAGATGAAAAGGTGAGACCACTTTAGGCATAAAGTGGGGATTTGTCCTAAGGACTACCTTATCATGATGGAACCTTGTATAAGGTGGATTAGCCACTAAAGCCTGCAGTTCACTGATGCAACGAGCAGAAGTGATTGCAATAAGGAAAATGACTTTCCAGGAAAGAAATTTCAAGGAGGTAGTGGCTAAGGGTTCAAAGGGCGGCTTCATAAGCTGACCAAGAACTACGTTTAAGTCCCATGCCACTGGAGGAGGCCGAATGGGAGGTTTAGTTAAAGTTAGACCTCTCATGAATCTTGCAATAAGAGGATGAGAGGAAACAGATTGTCCATTGATAGGCTGAAGAGATGCTGCAATAGCACTCAAATGGACTCTTACCGAATTGGTTTTAAGTCCTGCATTGGAAAGATGCAGGAGATATTCAAGTAAAGAAGTTAAAGGTAGTGCTAGTAAGACCTTTGTTAGCACACCAAATTGAAAATCTTTTCCATTTAAAAGCATAAGAACGCCTGGTGGAAGGTTTCCTCGATGCATGGAGGACATCCTTCACCTGTTGAGAAAGATTCAAGTCTTGAAGGTCTAGGCCTTCAGTAACCAAGCTCTGAGGTGAAGGGACTTGGGGTTTGGGTGCCACAAAGTCCCCTCCTCTTGAGACAGAAGGTCTGGAGCAGCTCCCAGATCCAGGGATGGTGTCTGGGAGAGATGCAGAAGTAGAGGGTACCACACTTGGCGTGGCCAGCGTGGAGCTATGAGGATCATGGATCCTTGATCCCTCTGAAGTTTGAATAGAGTCTTGGGAATCAAGGGAATGGGTGGAAAGGCATATAGGAAGGCCTGACCCCAATGAAGGAGGAAGGCATCCTTAGCCTGAGCTCCCTGGCACGGAATCCTGGAACAGAACCGGGGAAGTTTGGCATTGTACGGACTTGCAAAGAGGTCTATGTCCGGGGTCCCCCATTCTTGAAAGATTCTGAGTACCTGATCCATGTTCAGGGACCATTCGTGTGGCAGCAGGACTCGACTGAGTCTGTCTGCCCAAGAGTTTTGGATTCCTGGGAGGTACACTGCCAGGAGATGGATCCGATGCTCTCTGACGAAGGCCCACAGTTTTAGAGCTTCGTTGCAAAGCGACAGAGAGCCAGTCCCTCCTTGCTTGTTTATGTAGAACATGGCTACTTGATTGTCGGTATGAACAAGGACTGTCATGTTGATGAGGAGGGTATGAAAGACCTTGAGAGCAAGGAAAATTGCTCGCAGCTCCAAAAGGTTGATATGAAGGGTGGTCTCCTGTGGAGACCAAATGCCCTGAGTGGAGAGGTCTTGGAGATGAGCTCCCCAACCTGTTCGGGAGGCATCTGTAGTGAGAGTTGCTTGGGGTAACAAAGGTTGGAAGGGGGCCCCCAACAACAGATTTTGAGTGGATATTCACTATTGGAGAGACCAAAAAAGACGTTTTGAGGTTGCTATTTGGTCTGAGAGAGCTCCTGATGCTTGGGTCCACTGTGTGGACAAGGTCCATTGATCTGCTCTCATATGTAGGCGAGCATAAGGCACTACATGAATCGTGGATGCCATGTGACCTAGCAGTTGTAGCATCTCTCTGGCAGTCAAGTGGCTTCTGGACTGAATTTGAGAGGCCAAGTGCACTAGACGGTTGCAACGGGCCTAAGGAAGATAGGCCCTTGCAGTGGTAGTATCTAGCCAAGCCCCGATGAACTCTAGGGATTGAGTAGGGGTGAGTTGAGACTTTGGCAGATTGATGACAAGTCCCAGATACTGCAGTTGGTCCAGGGAAGTCTGAGTCTCGGACTGAGATGGAGCTCGGATGAGCCAGTCGTCGAGGTACGGGAAGACAAAGATTCCCAGAGTGCGTAGAAATGCAGTTACTATTGCCATGCATTTGGTAAATACCCTTGGAGCAGAGGCTAGACCAAAGGGGAGTACTCTGTATTGGAAATGTTTTCCCTGGAATATGAACCGTAGGAATTTTCTGTGGGATGGATGGATGAGTATATGTGTGTACGCATCCTTGAGATCTAGAGAACAAAGCCAGTCCTGACTCTGTAGGTAGGGAAGGAGAGTACCTAGAGAAAGCATTTTGAATTTCTCTTTGTAGAGGAATTTATTCAATTCTCTGAGATCCAGAATGGGTCTGTATCCCCCTGTTTTTTGGGAATCAGAAAATAGGGGGAGTAGAAACCTGACCCTTGTTGAGGAAGAGGAACCTCTTCTATTGCCCTTTGGGCGAGAAGAGTGGTCACCTCTTGTCCCAACAGGTACAGGAGAGATGGGGGAGAATTGAATTGTCTCACCATGGTATGGGGAGGAAGGTTGGAGAAATGTAGTTTGTAGCCCTCTCTGATGATAGAGAGGGTCCACGGTTCTGATGTGATTTGTTCCCATCTGGGAGCAAAAAGAGCCAACCTTCCTGGAATGGTGAGAGGTTCTGGCTGTTGTAGAGCCAGAAAGGGTAAGTTCTCTAGAACCAAGTCAAAAACCCTGAGGAGGTTGGGACTGCTGGATTGTAGCAGTCCCTGTGGCCTTTGTTCTGGCCTGCTTAGTTTGCTGACGCTTAGGAGCAAAGCGAACTTGGGAAGATTGCTGGCCAGTATTTGTGGAAAATCTGGTCTTTTTATAGAAAGTTTTCTTAAAAGGTTTTTTCTTGGCAGGGGTAGAGGTAGACTTAGAAAGTCTATCTAAAGCAGCATTCTCTGCATCCATTTGAGTGGCTTTGATTTGCCACTCTTTGCCAAAGAGATTTTCACCTGTACAGGGCAAATTGCCCAAGCCTTCTGGTACCCAGGGTTCCAAATCAGAGGCCTGGAGCCAAGCCAGTCTGCGAGCAGCTATGGCTATGCCAGAGGCTCTGCTTGCCCCCTCAAAAGAGTCAAAGGCTGCTCTGTTTGAGAACTTGGAAACATCTTGAGTGTGCTTTAGCAAAAGAAGGAATTCCTCCTGTTTATCCTCTGGGATAAAGGGGAGAAATTGACGTATCTTTAATGCAATCTCTTTCAAAAACATGCCCATATAAAGGCTGTATGAATTGATTCTGGCAATAAGCATGCTAGCTTGGAAGATTTTTCTCCCAAAAGCATCCAGAGTCCTACATTCTCTTCCTGGAGGGGTAGAAGAGTGTCTTTTGGTACTCTTTATCTTTTTCATAGCAGACTTCACCACAATAGAGTGGTGAGGAAGCTGAGTTTTTTGAAAACCAGGAGAAGGAGGAACCCGATACATGGTGTCCAAACGTCAAGAATGTGGAGATAGGGTAAGAGGAGCCTCCCACAAATCCATCATGTGTTCTTGAAGAATTTCATGTATGGGTAAGGTGGCTGCCTCTTTAGGAACCTTAGAGTATCCTAAAATATCTAATTTCTTTGCTCTAGGTTCCTTTTCTGAGGATACAGATATGGAGAGTCCTTTAGCTACTTCAATAATGAAGTCTTGAAAGGACAAATCCTCTGGAGGAGACATTCTCCTTTTTGGAGAAGAGGGCTCCTCAGGAAGAGTGAAAGAGACGTCAGCAGAATCATCTGAGGTATCAGACTCTTCAGAGGATTCAAAGTATCGTCTATTTGCTTCCAGAGATCGATACGCGTACCGATCGGTACCAACATCGGGCGTACCGGGTATCGGAGCGGTATCAAAGAAAGCTCCGGAACCGGAGACCGGAACCGGCATGCTACTGGAAGTAGATGCTCTGGGTACCGGTATCGGTTGCGGTACCGGAATCGGAGTCGGAACTGATTGTCGCGGTACCGATGGCGGTGCAGCATTAATGAAGGTCAGTAAGGCCTGCTGCATGGATTGTACCGTAGTACCCATAGCCGCCACAACTGCCTGGAAGTCGGTACCGGTGTTAGCCGGTACCCCAGAGCAGTCTAACAGGAGATCGGTCGAGGCCGTGCCATCGATGTCTACCTGTAACCCCATAGGAGGAGCTTTGGAAGCCGGAGCTTCCCACCGGGGTTTTTTGGCTGGGGAAGGGTCCTCAGGGTCAATTGCAAGGGCCTCTCGCTGCTTAGAGGGAGATTTGCCTTTTGAGGACTTGCCCGAAGAATGTTTGGTTACCTGAGATCCATCAGGAGAAGAAGATCTGGAGGATGTTGATGCTGGAGTATCGGTAGAAAACAGCATACGAAATTTATTTGCTCTGTTCTGTAAGCCCCTTTTGGACATCAGAGAGCAGGATGGACAATCCGGAATGGAATGGTCAGGCCCCAAACATTTAAGACACCACTCATGGGTGTCTGTAATTGAAATAGTACCGGTACACTTAGTGCATTTTTTAAAATCAGGAACTGGTTTTTCCATGAGGGAGACCTGAGAAGGCCTAGGCCTCACAGAAAAAATACACCAAGTGTAGGAAAGAGTAATATTTTATTTTTATTTTTTTTTAAATAAACGAAAAAAGGACCGTCGGTACCGGTCCGGAATCGGGGAAGGCAGACACGCGGTCAAAGAAACAAATTAAAATAACAATTTCTTCAGCGGTGACAGGAACACAACCTGCTGGCTCCGCAGAAAAAGAAGAACTGAAGAGAGTTGGTCAGGAAGGCGGGAAGGCAGCGCGCATGCGCTGTGGGAGGCCCCAAAAGCTTCCTTTCTGGGAAGTTGGGGAGCTTTCCCGCGCAGGCTCCGTCGGTTCCGACGTACCCATATGTGAGGACTCATTCCTGCTTGTTCCTGGAGATAACCTCCACCGAAGCAGGCTCCAAAATGCATAAAGCCATCATGACAACCTGAATAAGGGTGGAAAAATCCTCCCTGTAAAAAAGATGGATTCTTATGCTCTAGTAAGGAAGCTCCCCGTCCTCTGCAGACTCATCCACTGGGGATAGATAATCCTCTTCATCATCCCAGCCTGCCGCCACAGGGCACAGGGCTGGTCTCCCAGAGGAACGGAGAGGCAAAAAAGCAAAGCAGGAGTGCTTAACCCCCCTTGCCATCAGTAGGAGAGATGCCAGGGGGTCCTTAGTATCCCATTGGTGAGATGAGGGCCTTGGACCCCAGGAGGGGGGCTGCAATGCAGCTAACAGACTGAAAACACCTGTGAGCTGTTTTAGGAGCAGCTGAACATAAGCTATGACATACTGGGTCAGACCAAGGTAAATCAAGCTCAGTATCCTGTTTCCAACAGTGGTCAATTCAGGTCACAAGTGCCTAGCAAGTTCCCAAACAGACACACAGGTTCCACAATGCTTGTCCCAGGACAAGCAGTGGATTTCCTGGATCCTCTTTAATAATGGATTATGGACTTTTCCTCCAGGAACCTGTCCAAACCTTTTTTAAACACAGCTACAGTAACAGCTTTTACTACACCCTCTGGTAACAAATGGGTTACGTTGTAGCTTCATTGCGTGTCCCCTAGTCTTTCTACTTTTTGATGGCGTAAACAACCAATCTATGTTTACCCATACCACTCCCCTCAGTTGTCTCTTTTCCAAGTTGAAGGGCTCTAACCTTTTAAGCCTTTGCTCACAGGAGTATCTTTCCATCCCCTTTAGCATTTTGGTGGCTCTTCTCTGTACCTTTTCTAATAACGCTATATCGGTCGCACCATGGAACGATACAGAGGCATTATAATATCCTTTGTTTTATTCTCCATTCCTTTCCTTTATGATTCCTAGCATTCTATTTACTTTCTTGGCCACCGCTCTACACTGGGCAGAGGGTTTCAATGAGCTATCCATCATGACGCCTAAATCTTTTTCCTGGGTGGTGGTTCCTAATATGGAACTTTGCATGGTGTAATCATAGTTTGGGTTGTTCTTTCTTAGGTCCTAGGTGTGTAACTTTGCACTTGTCCACATTAAATTTCATCTATCATTTGAACATCCAGTCTTCCAATTTATCAAGGTCCTCTTCCAGTTTTTCCACAATCCTCTTTGATTTTAACAACTTTGAATAATTTTGTGTCATCTGCAAATTTGATCTATTGTGAACCGCGCTGATGCTAAATAGAGCGGTATATAAGAGCCTGTAATAAATAAATAAATAAATCATCTCACTCATTATTTCCATTGCCAGGTCATTTATGGATATGTTAAAAAGCAGCGGGCCCAGTAAAGATCCTTGGGGTATTCCACTATTTACATTTCTCCATTCAGAAAATTGGCCATTTAGCCTTATTCTGCTTTTTATCTTTTAACCAGTTTCTGATCCACAATAGTGCACTGTCTCTTATCCCATGACTTTAATTTTGCCAAGAGTCACTCATGAGGGACCTTGTCAAAGGCTTTCTGAAAATCCAGACATACTATATCAACCGGCTAATCTTTGTCTACCTGTTTATTCACATCTTCAAAAAAATATAACAGATCAGTAAGACAAGATCTTCCTTGGCTAAATCCTTGTTGGCTTTTTCCCATTAAACCATGACTATCTATGTGTTCAGTAAATTTTGTTTTTTATAATGGTTTCTACCATTTTGCCTGGTACTGATGTTTGGCTCACTGATCTGTAGTTTCCTGGATCACCCCTTGGACCCTTTTTAAAAATTGGAGTTACAATGGCCATTAAGAAGGGACGCAGGATATCAATGCTTGACCCAGTACAAGCATTGCGGAACCTGTGTCTTTTGGGTAAACTGCTAGGTACGTATGACCTAGATTGGCCACTGTTGGAAACAGGATACTGGGCTTGATGGACCTTGGTCTGACCCAGTATGGCATATCTTATGTTCTTATGTTCTTATTCGCCAATCTTCAGGTACTACAGATGATTTTAATGATAGTAGGTCTGCATTCCCATATTTCAGTTCTTTAACACCCTCGGATGTATACAATCTAGTCCAGGGGATTTGCTACTCTTCAGTTTATCAAATAGATGTAATACATCTTCCCGGTTTATCGATATTTCTTTCAAAGCCAAGCAATAATGGGCTTCCAAGGATCCTCAGGGGACTGGTAGCTTGCACCTGTGGCTTCTTCATTAATGCTTCTCCTCTACAGGTACATGTGGCCATCCAAGATGGCCACCATTCCCACTGGCAGGAAAATTGTGAGATGCCACAGAGGCAGAAAAATCAGCATTGGACATCGAGCACCAGGCTGCTCATGAGGGATCTTGACATTACTGAAAATATGTGTCCAAAGGCATCTCCATCTTAGGACTAAAAGAGCTAGCCTCTGAGCTCATCCAACGGTGTGCGTGTGTGTGTCACAAGAAGCATACACACAGGCACACCTGGCATCACAGCAGAGCTCAATGCAGTCAAAGGAATAAAGCCATGATGAAAAAAGTCTAATGGAAAAGAAAAAGTGCCGCAGATGGAAACCCCCAATCGATTAGGGAGTCCCAGCAGCTGCCAAGGCCAGTGAAATCTGAGAAGGGTGGCCCCAGCCATCCACAGAAGCCTGGAAATTCCAGTTCTCGCAGGGTTTTTTTTTCAAGCCGCTTTAGTCAAAGCAGCAAGGAGCAGCTTCATTTCCTACTTGGTTTCCTGCCTGATTGGTTCCTGGACCCGTGTTGCTTCAGCACCCGATTGGTTGATTGCTGGGAGGAGGGCCATAAGTACTTGGCTCCGACGCGGGACGGTGAGCAGCTTCATTTCCTACTTGGTTTCCTGCCTGATTGGTTCCTGGACCCGTGTTGCTTCAGCACCCGATTGGTTAATTGCTGGGAGGAGGGCCATAAGTACTTGGCTCCGACGCGGGATGGTGAGCAGCTTCATTTCCTACTTGGTTTCCTGCCTGATTGGTTCCTGGACCCGTGTTGCTTCAGCACCCGATTGGTTGATTGCTGGGAGGAGGGCCATAAGTACTTGGCTCCGACGCGGGACGCGGAGCGGACGCGCGTCTTTGGTGCGCGTCCGAAGGGGCGTGTCCAAAGGGGCAGGCACGCCCCTTTGGTGCCCCTTCGGTGCTTGAGGTGCCGAGGGTGGCTCCTTAGGATGGGAAAGAGAAGAAAGCACTATCCTCAACCTGACCAGACAAAAGCAGTTAAGGTGGTGGGCCCTATGGATGCTCACATTCGGGTGGAATCTGCTGTGTCTGCTGGGGGACGTTTACCAACAACCCCGAGTAACATGTCAAGTGTGAGTACTGTCTCCTCTACCCCTTCGCCCATACTGGGTTTAGCTCAGCCCTGTCAGGAGTTGGATGTAGTTGCTAATAAGCTTCCTCTGTCGGATGTTAAGCAGATAGAGGGAGCTGGCTGTGATGTGCTTCCTGGTTCCTTTTTACAGCTGGAACCTGCCTCGGGAGTATTTCCTCTTCCACTTCCGTCTGTTATTTCTTTCCCTTCTATGGGGCAGCCCTTGTCCCCTCCATCTGATGTTTCTATTAAAGATGTTTGGGTAATGTTATCTCGTATGGAGGAGGCTTTGGGTGTGTCACTACAGAAGGTTGCTACATTTTCTAGAGAAACGGTTACTAAGTTGGCTGACCAAGATGCTCGTTTGGTGGAATTGGAAAGAGGGGTCAATTTGCATACTGATCAATTGGCCTCTCATCAAGCTGTTTCAGCTAAATTTATTCAAGATTTTTCCTCTTTGCATCAACAAGATGAAATGTTGGAAAATTTAATGCGTTCTAAGAATCTTCGATTGTTAAATTTTCCCAAAACTCATTATTTATCCCCTTTAATTTTGTTTCATAAGTACCTTAAAGATATTTTATTAATTAATGATGGGAGTGATATGTTGATCTCTCAAATTTACTATGTCCCTAAAGGGAGGGTGATAAGAGATGTAGATCAGGTGGGGGATTTACCTTATCAACAAGTTGTTTCTTCTACACTAGATGTTTCAAAGTTTTTGGAATCATCCTCGGATGAAATTTCTACCAGGGATACATTATTAGTTACTTTTGTATTATATACAGATAAGGAGAGAGTTTTGAGGTTGTATTTTAAGCATAAATCTGTGAAATTCTGTGGTCAGCCTATTCAAATATTTCCTGATGTTTCTAGGACTACACAAGTGCGACGCAAAGCCTTTTTGCAGTTGCGATCGCAAGTGGTGTCCTTGGGAGCTTCGTTTCATCTTAGGTTTCCCTGTAAATGTCAGGTGATATATCAAGGCAATCGTTTTGTGTTTTCTGAGGTGGAGCACTTGCAGAATTTTCTTAAAGATAAATAATGGAATTTATTTTCTGATTCTTCTGACAAAGTATATTGAGCTCATGATTGTATTCCAGGTCCAGTTTGTTAGTAGTTCTTTTTGTATAGTGTGCTCCTTAATGTGGACTAATTGTTACCTTGTTTTTCCTAATAATGGTGTTATACTGTTATGGTGATATTTTCCTTGTAATTTTTTCATATCTTATAAATAAAGAATTAAAAAAAAAAAAAAAAAAAAAAAGCAGCAAAAGAGATCCAATTGAAAATATAGTAAAAGAAAAAAGGCAAAGAAAAAGAACAGGCCATCAGATAGAAGACAGCAAGAGGGAAGATAGGCCTGGGCCCAGACTTACCAAGCACCCTCAGGGGCTCCATGGTGTTTTCCTGTCCATCAGTGCTGGAACCCATTGATAACTGTGGCAGCTGTCAGCTTGAGGAAATAAAGGTGTATCCAAGCGCCGAGCAAATGTTGGGCCTACAGATCCCATTCTCTGAGGCCACAAGACTGATCTGGTCCAGTAAAAATAGATGCACCAGTCCACAGATACCGTGCCACCTGCTGGAGGCAGACAATACTGGCTTCTCTCAGTGCTGCACCAGTGGATACACAAGTAAGGACTGCACTGAAAATTGTTCCAGTCTGCATCCACTTGACGGCTGCGGAGCATAACCCACTTGTCTGGACTGGTCTAGCAGGATGATAAGGAATGCTGGGATTAAACAATTATGCCAACTGAAAATGCATAACAAGCAAAACTGATCAAGAAAAAAGGAACAGAAATCAGCTAAGGGCATCTTGCGTATTGTGTGCAACTCTGATCACTGCATCTCAAAAAGGAAATAGCAGAATTAGAATAGGTACAGAGAAGAGTGACCAAAATGATAAAGGGAATGGAACGACTCTCTGAGGAAAAGTTAAAGAGATTCAGGCTCTTCAGCTTGGAGATGAGACAGCTGAGGCACGATATGATAGAAGTCTATAAAATAATGAGCGGAGTGAAACAGGTAAACATGAATTGACTATTTAGTCTTTCAGTATGTTCAAAGAATAAAGGGACACACACTTAAGTTACTAAGCAATATATTTAAAACAAATCAGAGAAAATATTTTTTCATTCCGTGCATAAATTAAGCTCTGGAATTCACTGCTGGAGGATGGGATAGTTGGGTTTAAAAAAAAAAAAAGGTTAGGACAATTGCCATGGCTGGTTGGTCTAGGCTTATGATTCTCGCTTTGCGTGCGATAGGTGCTGGGTTCAAGTCCCAGATGAGCCCAATGCTTTCTAAATGACTTCAAACAGTTCAGAGGAAGGTGACCCAAACGATTTGGAGCCTGTGCCAAAAGATATATGAGAAGAGACTTGAAGACCTAAATATGTACACGCTAGAGGAGAGGAGGGACAAGGAAGGTACAATCCCCTTTAAAGTATTTAAAGGTCTGTATTAATGAACAAACAAACCTTTTTCAAAGATGGGGAAGCTGTAAAACTAGAGGGCATAACATGAAGCTGCAAGGGGGTAAACTGTTTATTGTTCAATGTAAACCACTTTGAATACAAGAAAAGCGGTATACAAAATTGTTAAATAAATAAAATATACTGAAAGGCAAAGTCAGGAAATACGTTTTCACTGAAAGGGTGGTGGATGCTTGGAATGCCCTCCCGATGGAAGTGGTGGGGGCAAATACAGGGACAGAATTCAAAATGACATGGGACAGACACAGTGGATCCCTTTATAGCAACAGGATAAAATCAAAATAAACTTTAACTATCGCTTATATCTCAACAAATAAGGGTGACCTGCACAGAGCGGTGGGTACACCACTAAAAGGCATGGGGAGGGGAGACCTGCACGGAGCAGCAGGTGCACCTACTCTTGCCACCGTACTGGGCAGACTAGATGGACCATACTAGTCTATCTGCCATCATATACTATGTTGCTATGACTAATTCCTAGAGGTAGACCATTATTAAAAGGTGGACTTTGGGAAATCTTCTGCCTATCATGGGATAAGTAGCATGGTATTGGTTTACCTTTTGAAATTCTGCCAGGTACCTGTGACCTGGATTAGCACTGCTGGGAACAGGATATTGGGCTTGATGGACCTATAAGCTGACCCAATATAGCAAATCTGATGTTCGTATTATGAAGGGAGTCTCCTGAACCAATGGAATTCACCCATGAAGAAATGCTTCTTCAGAAAGAACTTGAGGATTAAGTGAAGGAAAAGGGCCCAAGCACACCACAAAACTGAGGGATTTCCAGAGTCAGGATAGGCCAGAGAAATAAAATATTCCAATGTGAGAGGGAGTTAAAGAGATGAGAGGGACAGACTGAGACATAAGCCAGGCAAAGGAGGGCCTGCAGCAATTAGTAAGAGCTGAGATAAGTCAGTCAAAGGGGAACACATTTTTCACATTTTTGAGCAAGAAAAGGAGGCATGATATGCCAAGTGTTTTAGGCAACCAATGCAGATTCTCTTGCTCTTCCATGTTTGTATCTACAGGTGGTGGTAGGCTAGACTCCATATTCAGCCACCGCCCCCCCCGCCTACCAAATAAATCACCTGGTCTACCTAAACCATAATCACACCAATGGGATCATTACAAAGAGTAACACAGTGGAGTAAGAAGTGGGGAATTAATTTAGCAATGCTTATACCGCTTTTCACCGGGTCAAAGTGGTGTACATTCAGGTACAGTATATATTTCCCTTGTCTCCGAAGGGCTCATAATTTACATTTTTTACCTGAGGCAACAGAGGACTAAGTGGCTTACTCAAGGCCACAAGGAGCGCCTGTGGGACTAGAAACACCAGTCCCTCCAGCCCAAGGTTGCTATCCTCCAGTGGGATTTGAACCCCCAGCCCTCCGGCCTGAGGCAACTTGCCCCAACCACTAGGCCACTCCTCCCTGTTATTGCTACTACTACTATTTAGCACTTATAAAGCGCCACGCACGCAGCGCTGTACAGCTAACCTACAAGAGGCAGCCCACATGCAAAGACAGTCCCTACCCGTCAGAGTCATGCTCATCGGAGCTTACAATCTAGTCAGAATAATACAGAACAAAGGTTATGCCCCCGTGGAAAGCAAGCATCTGGGTTGGCTAGCATGCAGGTTCAGGAAGGTATTTTAACATTTTCCGAGGCTGACTATACTGATCTTGGTACATCATGAGACTGGCACATTTGCCTGCAAATTATAAAATTATATGGTACCATGTACCTCACCAGATACTTCCGATGGTCTCAGTGCCTCAAATCTTGAGATCAACGCAAGACCTCCTCCATCACATGGTTTGTGCTCACAAAGAGCCGTGCATGTCAGAGCAACGAAGAGGAAGCTTTTACTAACACTGCTGCTGGAGTAACAGGCTGTGGGGTGAAGACAGGAAGCTGTTCCAATCTGGCAGCCATCCCAGTAAGCCTGCTGGGCTGAGGAGGGCTGTGCTGGGCTAGGGAGGGCTGACTGGCTTGCAGGATGGTGAGGGCAGGGCTGACTGGCTTGCTGGGCTGGAATTGCCAATTTTAAGAGAGGATGAAGATGAGGGAGAGGAACATGGTAAGAATGAGACTGGGTGGTGGCAGGTTAGGGGGATGGGGAGGGGCTGCTAGATGTGTACTTCTGTCATTAGCCTGCAGCATACATTAAGGATGTGCTTCACTAAGCTTTCTTTTCTCTAAGACATTGAGTGGGAAAATAGCCTTAGTAAAATCAAGCCTTTAGGGAACAGATTCCTACCCCCTCCCCCTTGTTTCCAGCCTCCAAAGTTTTTCAGCTGGCTCCTAAATGCAAACAAAAATTTGTTAAGGCCTGGATATAAAACATGCATATATACGGATTGTGAATTCCAACTCTATGAATAAAGAGATCCAAAGGAAGACTGAGATCCAATCTGAAACTGCAGCCTGTCAGGTTCTTTTTTTAATTTCAATTTTTATTGTAATATCTCAAAATAGCATTCAACATTTCAACTGAATGAAAGAAATGCAAACATTTAAAGGAAAAAAAGGTACAAACACATTATTTCAGTATCCCAGACCTAAGGTTATCAGAGTTCTTGCACTTTGCAGGCAAATCTGGGTGTTTGGGGCGGGAGGAGCAAGGGACAGCATATTCCAGGTTTAAGCAACAAGGCATGTAGGAGGGAAGAGGAATAAGTACCCTGCCCCCCCCCCCCACCCCATCCATCCAGCAGCAAAATCACATTCATGTAGGCACATTAACAGAGAAAGTGATGCACATTCAAATCACTAAATCAAACATTTCTTTTCAGCTCCCTCTGTCCCCACTGCTGGAATCAGGGACCGATCAGAGACAGAGTCACAACTCTAAAATCAGGCACAATCCTTGAAAATCAAAGATATCTAGTAACCTTATCTAGATCACAATTTTAAAGAGGCCAAGAAAGGGAAATAGAAATTAGCAAGTGTATGTATCTTCGTAAGGACACTATTAGGGATTACTGGAACTGCTGGTTCATGCAACTTCTGGGACTATTTCTCTCTAGCCTGAAGAAGTTCTATAAGCTGACTGGGGTCAAAGCAAAATAATGTATTACATTCTGAGCTTAATAAACAATGACAAGGAAATTTTAACACAAATCTTCCCACAGTGACTGGACTCTTTGATGAAATGTCAAAAATCCTCATCTTCTAACCTGGGTGTTACAGAAATGTAAGGAAATATTATAATATAAGACCCCATAAACAATTCCTGCATATGCCTTAAGAAAGGTTTCAAGGATGTATCCCGATTGACCTCAAAGGCAAAACAGGCAATCAATGATGTTCTCAGTCATTACTTCCAACAAGCAGGTCAACTTCATAACCCCCTCAAAACCCTTTTCTTGCTCACCCCCCTAATCCAATCTTGCCTCTTCCACTTGAAGACAAATAACAGGCCCTGGAATTTGGTAGCAGGTTAATCTGTGGTAATTTCAATACATCAACCACATGTCCACTGGTGAAATTAGTGGACATTTTGGAAAGTTCAAGAATTTTAACGTTACTTTTCCTCAACTGATTTTCCAAATGTTACATTCTTCATGCCTTAATTTTTTTTTTTTTTTTTTTTTTTTTTTTACTTTAAGCCAGGAACACCTTTCTAGACACAGCTTGTTGCTTCTCAACATTATTCAGCCCAAGTTCAAATTGCCCCAACTGCTGGCTCTAGGCCTAAGATTCGGCACACACACAGGGGTATGTTTACTAAACTCCGAAATTGTGCGGGGCCGCGGTAGTGTGCCTGTGCCATATAAGGAGTGGGCGGTTCAGGCAGAAAAAAGAAAAAACCGAGAGGCAGCGACCGTACTTGTGCGCGGCGCACTAATGTGCGGGGTCCACATTAGCGCGTGGGAAGGCTAAGTGGCGCGCTGCTGGGCACAGAAAAGAACAGAGCCGTAGTACAACGGTGAAAACACAGACCAATGGTGCAGGGGCCAGAGGTTCAATCCCCCATTGTGCGCAACGAGAAATGTTGTCTGAGGCATTAACTTTAATGGGTAAAAGTGCTGTAGGAGGCATAAGGCGGCGCACTGTTAATTTTGGGCGTCATTAGGCGGTGCGCTGTTAGGTGTGGGCGTCATAAGGCATAGCACTGTAAATTGTGGGCATTAGGCGTTGCGCTGTTAATTTTGTGCGGTTTGGGCGGTAGAAGGCGGTGCGC
The DNA here is from genome assembly GCA_033557465.1 of Ichthyophis bannanicus. NCBI lineage: Eukaryota > Metazoa > Chordata > Amphibia > Gymnophiona > Ichthyophiidae > Ichthyophis > Ichthyophis bannanicus. Next base: position 51,972 of record JAWIIG010000038.1, on the reverse strand, counting down.
TGCTAAGTTTCTAAGGCCTAAGGCAGTACGGCAATGTCCAAACACAGAAACAGAGCCACAGCACAATGGTTAAGACACTGACCAATGGTGCAGGCATCAGGGGTTCAATCCCTCACAGTGAACAAGACTGGCTGAGGCAGTACATATTATGGGGATGAGTGCTGTAGGAGGCGTATTAGTTTTATTTTATGTATCAGTACTAGCAAACGCACTCTCAAAGCGTGTTAACATAAGGCGGCCCATAAGGCACATGTTAAAGTTCACTGTATGCCAAGGCACCCTAGAATGTCCCCTATAGGGCACCATATATGTTGCGTCACAGGATAATGTACAGTGCATCTTATATGGACGGCAACCATAAGGTGCCCTATAGGGCGCCCTATAAAGCACCCTCAGAGGCACCCTATGGGTACAATACGCTGAGGGTGTTTGTGCTGGCATCAATATATGTACATTAAATAAAAACAAACTTTGGACCACCCTATCAAATAACCCCACTGTGGGTCTGAACCCATGAGCTCTGTCTCCACAGGCAGTGACATAACCATTGGGCTACAACTCTATAGCTGCCAGCAAGCCCCTGGCTGGCTGGCTGCAGAGAGCCTGCACATCACCACACAGACAGTCTGCTGTGGTAACCAGGATAGGGCTAGGCCACCCGTACCCATGATGCACTGCACATGCAAATCAGCTGTCCACAGATGAACACAAGATGGGGAATGCACCCCAAAAGCTCCCCGGCCTGGTAGGGGGAAGTGGCCATGTGCACCCACACAGCGCCTCGGCCTGGTAGGGGGTACTGACCGGGCGTTTTACTGGCACAGAGTAGCCACACACCGTCACATTGTGCGGGTCCTGTGCTCACCCTGAGGGTGTGAAGAGGCGCTCAGGACCAGGTCCACACCACCCTCCATGGCTGAAAGAGGCCATGCCAGAGCTTCAAAGCAGTATTAATCTGTGAGATAGGTAGATTCTGAAGAAACACCTTGGATATCTCCTTCTGTCTTAGTCAGGGAAACCCCTTATGGACACATAGGTGGCCTATGTACCAACACCCCCCCCCCCCCCCCAAGGCTGAAGAACAGGGTCTCCCATCAACAGATCCACATTCTACCTCCCTGCAATGGTGGCAGTAGAGTGGACCATCAATCCTAGTCCTGCTGGGGAACAGACACCCTACAGGGCAGTCAAAGCAGCTCTATACACATCCACAACACAATATCAGACAGACATTACACCTGGTTATGCTAAGCTGCACCCCACCACTATCTGATATTCTCCTGCAGCAAGCCTTCAGCTGCTGCACCCTGCAAGGCGCTCCATCAAGACACAGACCAGCTGAAAACAGTCAGCTAGTTAGTCCTGGTGGAAATGCATGCACCCAGAACTGGGATGGCAGTGCAAACCAGCAGATAGGTCAGTGACTGGGCCCCAGAAGGAAACCCAGATATATCACATGAGAGAAATACTATATAGCACTATGGGGGTGCCTAGACATGCTGTGGTCACTGCACAGTCAGGGTGAGAGTGATCCCACAGCAGGACAGACAGAGGTCACCCTGTCTGTGTAGGTGGTGGCCCGGCACGACAATGTCCGAGGCAGTGCCCTATGCCCTGTGCAGATGCATCCTGGCCAGCCCACCCTGTCTGAGCTATACCCATGGTACCTTGCTGCTCATTATGCACATTGGCAGGCCAATGCTGGCAACTGTGCTGGCAGTGTGGGCTGTGGAAGGTGTTTGCAGCCAACACACACTGTATAGACAGACACACACTCCCACACGTATGCCAGCATTGTGCTACTATAGAGGAGCTTATCAGCCTTGCCCACCACACCAGTCATGGGCACAGTACAGGCATGGATATGGTACGCAATACTGTTGTGGGTCACTCCCCAGGGTGGTGACCACTGTCACAGGCCAGACCTGAAGCACACACCGCAGACATCAGAAAGAATTTTATGATGGAGCTCACAGAGCAAACTGTGCTTAAGGTAGTAATGTCTATCTGCCAGGACTCATAGCAAACGTTTGAGAGCTGTGTACCGAATACCCAGGTGTAGGGTGGCATTGCTAAGATATGCATGTGCTAGTATTGGGAGATGCACGCAGGGCCCAATGTCCTGCCCCTCCAGGAGTCATTGGCCAATGGGGCCTGTGGGTGTGGGTGTGTCTGCCCCTGTTGGCTGCTGCTTTATGGCAGAGGTTCCCAACTCCAGTCCTGGTGTGCCGAACACTGTTCGGGTTTTCCTGCTGTACCTCATGACTATGCATGAGCTACATCTACATGCCATGGGGGTGGTGCATAGATATGCAGCACCGGCATTTGTATTAGAGGCAGCATAGAACCTGAATGGTGTGTGGTCCTCTAGGGCTGCATATCGGAGACTCTGCTCTAGGTAATGCCCCTGTTCATGGTGTCTGTGCTCGGTGTGGTAAAAGATAGGCGTATTACCAATGCGTATGTCCTCAGCAATAAAGGTTTGTGCTTACTATCACGGTTTAGTTGTGGGAAACATTTGTGGACAGGATTGGCAGTAGCCCCAGCTGGGATTTGAATCTGTGACCTTCTGTTCTTGCACACACTGTCTGTGTGCACTGCACCACCATGTAGCCACAGATTGGCTGAGTTCCCTGGGATGTCCATGATTGTACATCCGACAGGGCCTGTGTTGCAGTGGACGGTGCCAGCCTGCACATGGCTAGGCCACTGTGTGCTGTGGCTAGCAGCCACTGCCCCCACCACCACCTGTACCCTTCCGCCAACATGCTGGCATGTCCTTATCTTGGAAAAGCATGTGACCTGCTTGAGTTGTGGCACTCCAGGACTGCATTTGGGGGACTCAGCTGTCGGTAATGCCCATTGTAATGGTGAGTGTGCGGTGTAGGGTAAAATATGGGTGTTTGAGACACGCTTATGTTCTCTGCAATATAGAAGTGTCTTTACTATCTCTGTTTAGTAGTGGGTAAAATATGGGGACTGGGTTGGCAGGAGCCCCAGCTGGGATTTGCACCTGTGACTCTCTGGTCCTGTAGGTACTGGCTCTGTCCGCTGCACCACACTGTGGCCACAAAGACAGTGCTGTCCCTGGGGATGGAAAACCTGGCCGGCGGAATCCTAAACCCTGCTCTGCACATTTGTACTGTGGGCTCATTCACCTTGTCTGGGGGTAAACGTGCAAATACACCCCGCAAATGACCGTGAAAAGAGGGGGAAAAAAATATAACCAAGCTGGGCAACAGTGGTATTAATGGGCGACCATAGAAAACACTCCCAGCAAAGCTCCCAAAAAAGGAAATGATTTTTGGAAGGGTCTCCGCTCCGTAGACCCTTCCAAAAATCATTTCTTTTTTTTGGGGCTTTCCTGGGAGTGTTTTTTATTGTTGCCCATTAATATCACTGTTGCCCAGCTGGATTATAATTTTTTAGAATTTTGTTGTGGTCTTTTTCAATTTATATTTGCTATTTTGTTCTGTGCACATGTATCACACTGCTCACGTTTTGTAGGTTTCCCCGGTTTTGCTGTACTTTGCTGACGGAAATGGTTTCTCTTCCCTTTAAATGCACTCTACCGCGAGTGTTTCACTCGCGGTATTTTTTACATGGAAATTCGGCCTCGATAATGTGCGAGGGGCCTCTCCCCTCCCCTTCCCCGCCCATTGCACCCGTCTCTCCACCCCTCGGGAGCCTTCCTCCGCCCTCCGTTAGCCTTTCCACGCCTCTATCGGACATTTGCGGGCACGTACTTGTGCGGGGCCCGTTAGTGTGCCGCGCACGTGTGCGGGGGTGACCCGCATGTGTGCGGGGCGCTTAAGAGCACTTAAGTGCTGCTTTTAGTGCGCTATTGTGCGGCACGCAATTGTGCGGTTTTTAGTAAACATGCCCCACAGTCTTAATCTCGCCTCCAATTTCCCCACCACTTTCTGCAGAGAGGAATGAAATGCTTGCAGAGCCTCTCAAAGGGACTCCATGAAACAGGTACAACGAAACACCAAGCCTATGCCCAGGAACTTACACAAAGCTGACTCACAAGCATCCTTACCAGATACCATCTTGGCCCGCTGTCAGGTTCTTTCAACCATTCTTTGACCTAGATTAACTGCTAAATAGAAGGCTCTCTATTAAAAAAGGATCATCAGATTTTATTCACATCATCTTTCTGATTTTTGACATGTGAGAAGTTTTGTTTCCTTTATTGTTATATGTGCCTTTTATGTATTTCTTTTTAATTTGTTGAAATCACGTATAACAACTTGTGATCTGACAAGACCATGTTTCCTGGATAGGCAGGATGTAAGTAAACAAACAGAAAGAGCTTTTCTCCTTCACTACAATATGAGAAACAGAACATAGAGTTCCCAGTGCAAGAACAGATATACACAGGCAGATGGAGAAGAAAACAGAAAAACAGGCTAAAAGCAGCCTGATGCAATAGAAGCAAAGCAGCCCAACTGCTCTCCACAGCAATGATGGCTAAAGTAAGAAAATAGTCCACCACAGTGAGAGTCAAGGGTGATTGATAAAAATCAGCTAATCTATAAAATTATGTTTGTTCTCCAAAGAAAAAGCAGCTAAGTGGGAGAGAATGCAGGATTTATTCATCACAAAAAGGCACTTGATCCCCTAAATAGGGCAGAATTGCCTTTTTTTTTTCCTGCTGACTGCCTTACCTCAGTGAAGAACAGGAATCCTTAATCCAGTGCATTGGGACTTCAAAACTATGAGTGAAGAGGTTTCAGCCGGGACACAGGAAAATAGATTAACTCCCTCAAGCAGGGGTAGATAAACTCAGCTGCAACCCAGTCAGGATTTCAGAATTTCTACAATGAATAAGCATGAGATATATTGGCATATAACCGAGGTTGTGCATGGAAAGAGATTGTGTGCATATTCATTGAGGAAATCTGAAAACTTGGTTGTGGCCTCAAGACTGGGAAGCCCTATACTAAAAAGTGTCCTTCAAAATTTCCAGTGTGAAAGGTAAAGAGCCATAAAAGGCCAGAAAGACACAGAAAATCATAGTGTACTAACTAAAGCACATTAACCAGTACATTTATATTCTTTTCTGTAGGTTTAGAGACTTTAATAACATTTGTCTATTATTTAACGTTTCTCCTTTTTTTCCCCTATGCAGTGATATAATGTAGTCAAAGACGTATTAGCCTATTAATGTTATTTATCTTATACAAAGTTCAATAAAGTTGAGCTGTTTTCCTTGTAAGTGCATTTCTGGTCTCCAAGGGGAAAAAACACTTTAGTAAATTTATTTATCACCATGCACGCCAGTAGTAAAATGTAACTAAACAAAGGAAGGGCTTGAGAGATTAAGTAAATGGTCCAATACAAGAGGGCTTTTTCTCATCCCTACTATCTAATACAGATTTTCAATTAAATTTACCTAGAAAGGGAAAACGGGAGATAGATTCTAAGAAAGTCTGGAAAGATTTAGATAAAAGTTGAAAATTTTAGACCTGTCTCGTCTTCCTTTCCAAGTTAGTTAATTGAGAGTACAGTGTCTGTTCTGTTGATAGACATTATGTTAAAAATGAATGTTTGGACCAGTCTCAGTTAATGTGGTCTCTGTCTCAAACTATCTTTTCCAAGATTTGAGCAATCATCTTAATGTTCTAATAGCTTATTTGGATGTGCCAGCAGCCTTTGATTCAGTTGATCAGCTTTTCGGGACTAGAAGGTTTAGATTTAAAATGGTTTGAGTCACTCTTATCTAATCAGCAAAAAGGTTATGGTGGAAGATAAGTCCTTGCCATGGGCTTTGAAAAGAGGTGTGCCAAAAGGCTCTCTTTTACCTCCCTGCCCTTTTTAACCCTTTCCAGGCCGAGCCCAAAACTCTTGGAATCCAAAATTCTGACTAAATATTCCTATCAAATGGTATATAATACATGACCATAGCAGAAGGAAAATCACTATTAGAACATATTGAATAAGACGGGTACAATTTTCCTGAAATATGCAAAAATTAACCCGGCTGCAGAATGTGGATTAAAAATTTAAAGTAGGTCTTGAAAGGGTTAATATTTACGTTTCTTATTTAGGAAATGGATCACATAAGGTTAAGTGTACGGTTTTATGTTTGCTGATAATAGTCAGCTTTTATATTCAATTTGAAGATTCTCAGTCAGACTGGATGGGTTTAAAGTGTGCATTAAACATGGTCCAGAAACAGTTTTGCTGATACAAATTGAAAATGAATATTACAAACACTGAAGCATTATGGGTAGGAGACAGAATAGATAAAGTAAGCATTTTAGACTTTGGAGCCAAAAAGATGATAGAGAATTTAGGTTGAGAACTGTTTGCCAATTTTGCCTGTAGTTAGATGAAACTGATTTGAGAACATCTGCTCAGATCTTCCTCAGAGATTAATATTTCACCTGCAAATAATATGAAACATGATGGCAAAGTTTATGGAGATCTTAAGAAATACAATCACATATCATCAATGTTACTACAGCCACATTGCCCCAAGTATGCCTGATCCCGAAAGTTAAAAGCAGGATGAGGCCTGGTTAGTACATGGATGGGAGACCACCTTGGAATATCAGGTGCTGTAAGCTTACTATGTGGAGGAAAGGCCTGGTAATCTACTTGCCAAGAAAAGCCAGGGGATAGTCACAACATAGATAACTATCCCCATGGTCCCCAGAAATTGATACGGATTCCATAGCACTTAACATCACCAGTGCTACAGAATTGCATTGATTACACAGGTACACTAAAAATATATTTTTTTAAACTGCCTCTAACGTTTCGATTGATTTTTACGTTTTTTGGTGCGCTGAATCCAAATCTGGTAACCAATTTGCTCCATCACGTACAGATTTTTTGCTACATTGGGTTAGCAGTTTGAGGTGAACGTTTCAGATTGAGTGCGATCGAGATAAAAGTTTCTTGGATGAATTCTTTATACTAATTGTTTAGTAGTTATTCAAATAAGAATAAAGAAAATTGTAACAAGGCAGCACATAAGAATAGAGTAATGTCAACAAAACACACTGTGATGGTAGCAAAATTGTCTGCACTTAAAACAGCCACATACATGTGCACAAACATTGAGCATATAAGAGCGAGGTTAGACACAAAGCAAAGCAAAGAAATGTGCAAAAAATGTTGTACAGGTATGTATGTAAGAATAGAAAACGCAAACCGCACCATTGCAATACATGAAGACAAACACCCGATGGTGTGAAAATAAAATTCTAATAAATGAGATCCGACACTGTGGTAATAACTAGCAAATTTTTATTTCAAAGTTTAGTAAAAACACAATATTTGTCAACACAGTTTAGATTTTAAAGTCATTCTTGGGTCAATCAATCTCCTGGTGGGCCCGTTTCTTCTTCCCCCGAATGCTTCTCTTGGTGCGCTGCTTGGCGTATTTTTCATCTGGGGTTTCCCGCAGCAGCAACCAGCAGAAATCAGCCATCATAGTGGTGTTCCATCTTCCTTGGTACCTTCTCTCTGCGTCCTTGATGTCCTGGTGAAACCTTTCACCTTGTTCTTCACTGTACGCCCCCAAGTTTTCGGGAAAGTAGTTCACATGGGAGTGCAAGAAATGGACTTTCAGGCTCATGTTACAGCCTTGTTCTTTGAAGGAATTGAGCATCCTGGCAGCAATATCCTTATAGTTCTCATCCCACCTGTTCCCCAAGAATTTGAGAACAACATCCTTGAAGGAATCCCAGGCTTCTTTTTCCTTCTCAGACATCGTTTCAGCGAATGCTCCATCTGAAATGAGTTTCCTTATATCAGGGCCAACAAACACTCCTTCCTTTAGCTTTGCTTCAGAAAGTCGGGGGAACTTTGAGCAAAGGTACCGAAAGCACTCACCATCTTTTGGAAGGGACTTGATGAATTGCTTAATGAGACCCAACTTAATGTGGAGAGGTGGTAATAGAATTTTATCACGAGGTACCAAGATCTCATGAAGAACATTTTTCTCACCGGGTCTCAAATACTCCCGAATTGGCCAGTCTTTTTCCCCCAGTGTAGGTCGCGGACCCGGCTATCCCACAAGCAAAGGAAGCAGGGATATTTGGTGAAACCGGATTGCTGCCCTAATAGCATGGATAGAATTTTAAAGTCTCCACAAATCATCCACTTATGCTCATCATAACGAATCTTCTGAAGAATCAGGGCCAAATTCTCATATTTTTCTTGGAGAATAACAGAGTGAGCAATAGGAACTGAAGCGAATGTGTTGCCATTATGAAGAAGAACACCTTTTATGCTGTCTTTTGACGAATCAATGAACAGCCGCCATTCAGCAGGATCATACTTGAGTTTAAACTTTTCCATCACTCCGTATATATCGTTGCAAAATACCAAATCTTCCTCTTTGCTGAAATACTTCAAAAATTGTGTCTCGCGGTTGCGGTACCAATAAAAAGTTGTTCCTGGTGACAATAGATTTTTCTGTTTAAGCCGAGAACCTCGCAGTTGGGCAGCATCTTTTGGGAGTCCTAAATCCCGGACTAAATCATTCAATTCAGCTTGAGAGAAAAGTTCAGGTTTCGGATCTGGTTCAGTTTCAAACTCGGAAGTACTGGACTCATCGGGAAAAGCCATCTGATGAGTCTCATCATGATCAGAACCGTCCACACAAATATGATCCAAAGATTTTGGTGGTTCAGGCACAGGTACTTCGTTGCTATGAGGCATAGTCCTAATTGCTGAGAGAAGGTTGGGGTAACTTATTACGTTCTTATTTTTTAAGTTGTATCCCTTCACAATGCAAGAGCAAAAATAGCAGTCACTGCTGTGGTCTCTTTGTTCACGCCACATCATAGGTATTCCGAAACGAAATGCTTGTTTTTTACCTTTCATCCATAAGCATAGATCTTCCTCACATGTCTTGCACACTTTGTGAGGAGCCCACGGTTTGTCTTGATCGCCTAACTTCAAACCGAAATAGGCGAAATATACTTTTTTAATAAATGCAGAAATGTTCCTCTGCCACTTTTTCACGGTATATTCCCCACAAATAAAACAAAAACTGTCCGGAGAGTTGACGCAACCTCTGGCTCTGTGAGCCATCACAAATACACAGCACTGCAAACTACAACTGTAGTGAACCACTTCGGAATAAAGCTGGATTACGATTGAGCAAACAAAAGGTAATAATGAACTTGCAAGAAACTGAAATTTGACAGGAACGTTCATGTCGCAACCACCGTGTTTGAGCGAGTGAACGAGGCGAGGCGAACAGGAAAGAACATGTGCCAGCGCGAGTACTGGATTTAGCCCCCCGCCTCCCAATTGTCCTGTTAATGTATAAAATGAATACAAAACACTCTAAAATATCACGAGGGAGTGTTTCTAGTTAGTTAACCATTACAACCTCTATTTTGGGCCAAGAAAATAAACTGCAGTCGGCTAAAAAGAAATTATGTGAATATTCCTTATATGGGTAAGAAATCTAATTTTGCAAGAAAATGTGACGTGATGGAACATTTTGGCTATTTTTCCTGGATTCAGCACCCCAAAATCTATAGGAATCAGTTGCAAAACTGGAGGCAGTTTTTTGGTAGTGTACCTGTGTTACCAATATAATTTAGAACTCACTTTAAACTGTTCCCTTTCATTGTTAGACGCAGATTTGTGCTGGGTCCTTTGTATTTACAGAATAAGTTCAGTAATGACATTCTCCTCAGTCCCTTGCAGTGTAGGTAATAGTTAAGTGCCCCTTCTTTAATGGAAATTTGTCTTATTTGGTTTTGGGCTGGGCTTTTATCAGCCGTTGCTACAAAATAGTGGAATAAGCTCCCTCAGATCCCATGAAGAAGCCTGTTACGTATGCACGTTTTTAGAAAAATATTAAAAGCTCATTTATTTTGCATTGTTTTTTGAGATGAACAGATTTATAATGTATTGCTTTACTGAACAATTTATGAAATCTATTACTTAAATTGTTTTGTAATTGATAGTATAATGTGTTTTCACTGTACATCACAATATATTTTATATAACCTGTGGTATAGAAGAAATGATTATAAATAAAACAGATTTAAAAGCAAAACCTGGAAATTCCAGAGTACCACTATTGCTTCTTATTTCCATAGTGCTTCTAGGCATATGAAGTCCTATATACAGCAGAGGAAAGGCGCTGGGATGCAATACTTCTCACCCCCTCCCCCAACCCGGTATATACAAATCTGTATTATGATAATAAAACAAAAATATCTCTTCTTCCATTTCCCTTTTCTCCCATTCCAAAGGTGTTAAATTAGCAGAAGTCTGAAACTGGTGCACAGTAGTTCCAGTCATCAAGGCTTCAGTCTCAACTACTGACCATGTGCCCAGCTCAGTCACCAAGGATAGTAGTTCCCCGTTAAGCTAAAGATTGGCAAAGGGCTGAAAGAAAGTCTAGAAGGGTTTTTTTGTTTGTGTGTTTTTTAACAGTGGACAAGTTAAAATCATAAACAGATTTAATGAAATTCAAAAAAGTACTGTATTCAAGGGCGGACCAATTCTTCAGCAAGAGTTTTTGAGCCCACCTCCCAACCCAGTTTTGCCCTATTCTGCCCATGTGTTGCCCCCACTCCACAATATTTTTCTGCCAGCACTGTAAGCTAAACAGTCCCAGATCTCTCTGCCCACACTTCCTGTCCATTAATCTTGCTTCAGAGTGTCAGCAGTGAGATTCTGTACAAAGTTGCTCGTGGATGCAAGCAGGCAGATAAAACAAAGAGTGCCTGGTCCCGAGTCTCCTGTGTTCCACGGGAGTTTCCTCATTTTGTGCAGGAAATGGCCCTTCAAAACAGAAGTCTCCTACTCAATGTGGGAGACTTGGCAAGTCTGCTGTACGTAGGAAGAGAACAGTATCGGTGGCAGGATCACAGATGATATCGGATTCTGTCTATATTTTTGTGTTTTAAAGATCTCTGCCTAAGTAAGCTCCTTTGCTACATAATAAAAACCCACCTTCTCCCCGCCCACAATCACACTTACTCTGCAAGGTCCAGGTGATGGATGGCATCAGCAGAGGCCCATGCATACAGATGTACTGTCTGCATGGTGGTGGGTGAGACAGGTGGTTGCAGGTGAGATCAGCACATGAACGGAGACAGCTGTGACTGGCGAGTCTCGTGCTGGTGGAAGGGTAGAAGGAAACCAATACCAACTAAGGGCCAGGTGAAAAACAGTGACACAATATTTTAAATTCCCTGATCTGAGCTCTTAAAATGCCGAAATGAGGCTTGCTGAATTTTTTTTTGTTTTATGTTCCTGCATTTTAGATTTACTGTATAATACATCACATTATTAGATATCTTTCAACATGAATGTCTGCAATTATCACTTGTACCTTTTCTAGGTGTCTTACTATCAGTAAGCACGTCTAATACATCTATTGGTGAGTTACTCCATGGGTAATCGTTTCCAGTCATATGATTTGTGTTATTACATCACACTGTTTTACAACTCTGCATGTTTATTTCATTGTATTTTATTGTTCTTATTCTATCTTATTGATTTCCTTTGTTTTCATCTTGATTCATTTTTATTTCAATTCTTTGAATGCTATAGATGAGTTATCCATACTTTTGGTTTTTATGGTTCAATTTTCCAACATAGTTACTTACTATTGGACTTTTACCTTCCGTTTTATATGTATTATATATTAACGGGGTCATTCTAAGGCATGAATAGCGGGGACCATCCTCGCTATTCGGGCTCTTTCCCGATCCTGTCTACCTTCCCCGTACTATGTTCGGGGAAGGTAGACGGGGGCAGGAAAGGGGCAGATCGGGGGCGGCATTAGGGCAGGCAGTGGGCTGTCATCGGCCGTGACCGGCAGAATGAACGGGAAACTTATTGCACCTCCAAGGTGGAATAATTTCCCCTAATCAGTGGGGGACAGTGGGCCCGGGGTGTGGTAAGGGCAAGGGGGGCAGAGGACATCCCCCACAGCCCGATCCTGGCCTTAGGAGGCCAGATCAGGGGTCAGGCTACAGGGAATGCAGCTTTGGAGCTGGTGGCTGGGCATCGCGGCTTTTCAGTGGAGCTGCAATGCCATGGCAACCGGACGCCATGGCACTAGACTCCATTGGAAAGCCTTGACTGAGTTAGCCGAGCAAGGTCTGTACATGCAGGCCAGATGGAATCAGGGTCCCGGCCTACATGTATGGGCCTGGTTGTAATTCTGATCCCGTGGGGCTAGATGTGCCCCCCAGAATCAGAATTGCAACTCCCTCTGTGCGTCCGGTTCCGACTGGCACATAGAGGACTGGGATGTGCAGATCAGAATCCTCCCCTCCTCTTCCCCCCTTCTCAGTCTCCGTGGATGGATCGATGATCCTTCCTGTTCCCTTGGCCCGCAATCTGGGGGTTACCTTTGACAACTCTCTCTCCTTCTCCACACATATCCAGCCCGTAGCTAAGACCTGCCGCTTCTTTCTCTATAACATTAGCAAAATCCACCCCTTCCTTCCTGAACACACTACCAAAACGCTTATCCACTCCTTAATCTCCTCTCTCCTCGACTACTGCAACCTACTCTTTGCTGGTTTCCCCGTGAGCCATCTCTTTCCCCTTTAATCTGTACAAAATTATGCTGCTCGACTAATCTTCTGCCAGTCTTGCCATGCCAACATTACTCCTCTTCTCAAGTCGCTTCACTGGCTCCCTGTCCAATTCCGCATCCAATTCAAACTTCTCCTACTGACCTATAAATGCATTCACTCTATGGCCCCTCAATACCTCTCATCTCTTATCTCTCCCTACATCCCCTCTTGGGAACTTCGCTCCGCTAACAAATTACTTCTATCTAGGCCTTTCACTCGCACTGCTAACTCCCGACTTCGCTCCTTTCACCTTGCTGCACCTTATGCCTGGAACAGCCTACCTGCGTCTATACGCCAAGCACCCTCCCTGGCCCTCTTCAAATCCAGATTGAAGACCCACCTCTTCACTGTCGCTTTCAGATCCTGACTTCTATCCTTTATCTTAACCTGAACCCGGTCAATTTTCATGACCGAATTGTAAAGACCATATTGTGCTTTGCACCGAATTGACTAATGCTCTGCATTGTCTCAACTAGATTGTAAACTTGGACGAGCAGGACTCTGACGAGCAAGGACTGTCTCTTTTATGTTTGTCTCTACAGCGCTGCGTGCGTGGCGCTATATAAGTGCTAAATAGTAGTAGCAGTAGTAGGGTCCGATATATTCATGTATACATTTTTATAAATTTGTTTTATCATATTTATTGGTATTATTATTTATTTTGTTTTTAGAGGTCTTTGTCACATGAAGAAGGTTCCTGGCTGAAACATGTGTCTGGCTGACCTCATGTTTTGGCAATAAAATTGTCCCTCCATGGTGAATCTGCTGTCCTGCTTTTTCTGTGTCTAGTGACGCTGCAGGAGGGGTGTTCCCTTTGTTTCGTATAGTTATTTAATAAATCATGGGCATAGTTTAATTGCTTCTTTTGGGGGGACAAAGTGTGGGGCGACATAACTGCATATTATTTGCATATTCCTTATGGTTATCTTTTAAAAAAACACACTAGATGGAGAGAAAGCCGGTATATCAAAGAGGTGAGGGTTGAGATAGGCCCCCAAAATACTCAAGAGGGAGCAGAGGTACTTATTCAGAGGCTTTGCCAAAGAAAGAGAAAACATCCAGAAAAACATTCACCGGTGTAGTCCCCTCCCCAAAGATACACTTTTTGTCGGAGCGTACCGAGGGAGGAATGAACAGAGTATCATCCACACCAGTCGGTGCACTTCTTTTATTCATATAAGGTTCACCACCCACACTATTATTTTAAATTCCACTTATCTGAAGTGATGCCACTGAAAATTGCAGTCAAAATTATAGAGAAGCATGACGTGCACGTTTCGGGCTTGATGCCCTGTCTCAAGTGCCCATTCAATCCGTACTAGTATCAACTGTCAAAGAACGCCAATTTCATATACGGCCATCTTTGTAAAGACTCAGAGCTCGGGAGATTGACTGGGTCAGTCTCTTTTGAATTGGAAATTCCCTGCTGTGTTTGACCTCCTGGTGAGGTATCTGTCTGATTCAACCAATGGTAATAGGAATTCCCCTGTGAGTGGGGTGTTCCCTGTTTCAATGGAGGTTCTCCCTTGATTGACAGCAAATCAGCCAATCATGTGAGTTCCGAGTCCTTACAAAGATGGCCGTATATGAAATTGGCATTCTTTGACAGTTGATACCAGTACGGATTGAATGGGCACTTGAGACAAGGCATCAGGCCCGAAACGTGCACGTTGTGCTTCTCTATAATTTTGTCTGCAATTTTCAGTGGCATCACTTCAGATAAGTGGAATTTAAAATAATAGTGTGAGTGGTGAACCTTATATGAATAAAAGAAGTGCACCGACTGGTGTGGATGATACTCTGTTCATTCCTCCCTCGGTACACTCTGACAAAAAGTGTATCTTTGGGGACTACACCGGTGAATGTTTTTCTGGATGTTGAATTTTTTCACGGTATTAGGTTGTTTTTCTAGTAAAGAAAGAGAAAAAGCAACATATTCCCAGGCTATATAATTAAAATGCAGCAAAAATTGTAGCTGTTTAATTATTTAGCCTGGCACTCTAAGATAAAAAAAAAGCTGACACCTGTAAATATATATTCTGCAAAAAACAAAGTGCTCACATGCCAAGGGACAAAAAAAAAAAAAAAAGAGAACCACAGTGCAGTTTCTAATACCAAAATAAAATTTGTTATAATTTAACTAATTTTAATTTGGTGTTAAAAACTGTGCTATGGTTCTTTTTTTAAACATCTATTTTGTGTCCAACAAAACCCCTTCTCCAACAGCAGGTGCTAAGCAGAACTAGGACATTGCACCATAGAGCCCAACATACAAGAAAAAATATGATTCCACCTCTCCAGTACCAGGCAGATTGTGATTTATGACAAAAGTCACTGAAGACCTATAAAGCAAATCTACCATACCATAATGACACCAGCTTCTAAAATGAACACTATAAGGAACCTATTTTATGTAACCTCTTAAGTCTCATCATTGGCTCCCCTTCCATTTCTGTATCCAGTTCAAACTTCTCATTCTAACCTGTAAGTGCATTTATTCTGCAGCTCCTCACTACCTTTCCTCTTATCTCTCCCTACACTGCTCCTCTGGAACTCCGCTCTTCTGGCAGATCCCTTCTATCTGTGCCCTTCTCTTCCACTGCCAAACTCCAGACTTCGATCTGTCTATCTTGCTGCTCCTTATGTCTGGAACAAACTACCTGAGTCGATACATCAGGCTCCATCTATGACCCTGTTCAAATCCAGGCTAAAAAACTCAGTTCTTTGAGACTGCTTTTAGATCTTGATCCCCTTAGTGTCCCGTTTACCTCCTATATGTTTCCTTGCCATTTCCCTAGATATATCCTAGGCCCCAGTTGCTGTGTTTTCTGTCTTGACTAGACTCTAAGCTTTTATGAGCAGGGACTGTTTCTTACATGTCTCTGTGCAGAACTGTGTACGCCTTGTAGAGCTATACAAATGATAAGTAGGAGGAGGAGGAGGAGCATCCAGTCTGCCAATAAGGTGCTTTGGGCTGTGCTATTCCATGCTGCTTACCCCTATGCATACTGGGTAATACAAAAAAGTCATTCTACTGCTGCGCTCACTACATGGGTTGCACAGCAGTATCACTGTACCATCAGGCCTTTTCTGATTCAATCCAAGCAGAAAGGGGGTGAATTTACTTTTACTATTTTTATTTGTTTTTTTGTTTTTGTTTTTTTGTTTTTTTAAGGTAACTGAATGATGAATTCTTATGAGAGATTGGTGAATGGTCAGTAGCTCAGGCTGAAGCTAATTTAACTCCTTTTATGCAGGGCTGTCCTTATTGTAAAGTAAAATTTATGTTCAACCAGTTTTACCCGGCGCCCTCTGGTTCTATCAGTTTAAGGAAGACTAAATAATCCTTCTCCAAGGTCTTTGGACTGACCTTTAATGTAAGTACTCTGTGTAGTTCTCATTGCCACACCTCAAAAAAACATTTCAGTGGTACTAGAAAAGGTACAGAGAAGAGCAGCAAAAATGATGAAAGGGGTGAAATGACTCCCTTAAGACAGGTTAGGGCTCTTCAGCTTGGAAAAGAGGCGACGCTGAGAGGGATTTGACAGAGTTTTAGAAAATCATGAGTGGGGTGGAACAACAAGGAATCCCTTTCAAGCTTTACAAGGACTAGGAAACACTCCATGAAACTAAGCAGATTTAAAACAAAGTTAGAGACATTTTTTTTCACAATGCTGTGGAATTTGTTGCCGGAGAATGTGGTCAATGTATCTATCAGAGGGATTAGGACAAGTTCCTGGAGAAAAAGTTCATAAATAATTGCTAGCCATATAGACCTGGGGAAAGCCACTGCTTATCCCTAGGAGGAACAAGGAGCAGATCTACTTTTTGGGATCTACAGGTAATTCCTAGTGTCTCAGATTGGCTAGTACTGATGAAAAAATGTTGGACTTGATGGATCCATCGCACATCTTATGTTCTTAAGGATTAGTGCACAGGTGTTAGTGTGCCTGCTGACGCGCTCATACGAAAATAAAGGGTCATGGTGGCATATATGGCAAGCTAAGCCTTAGTAAAAGAGGCCCTAAACCTTTAACATCAAGCTGCATTCCCTGTGCACTCTGCTGTATTTCAAACGTATTCACAGGTAAATTCTTAGTGTATCACTTAAAAATGTTACTCTTAATTTCTTTTGGCTGCTTCACTTCTATTACTCTGAAGCCCTGGCAGCGACCAACTGGAAGGAGCCACAAGTTCTCTCAGTTGAGGTCTGACTGAGCTCATATGTCACCAGTTCCACCACAGACACTGCATGAATTAACTAGATCTTATCCCTCACTAGGGTTCTGTCACACAGCCTGCAAGTTTGCTATCCATGTAGAATCATGAGAAGTGCAGAGGAATACTTTAAATATTTAACAGTTTTTTTTGTACCGCTTTATCATTTCAGTCAAAGCGGGTTACATTGTCACTTAAACTTGGATTTTTCTGAGGTAATGGAGGGTTAAGTGACTTGCCCAAGGCCACAAAGAGTGCTAATGGGAATTGAACCATGGTCTCTTGGTACCCAAGCCAGTGCTCTAACCATTAGGCTACTCCCACACTCCTAAATAGGGCTTCAAAACAAATGGCTTAACGGCGAGATGTACGCAACTGCTTCTGCGTGGGTAAACCACTGCCATACATACTTTCATAGTGCTGAGAGGAACGTCATCAGTACAGGCTCTCTTTTATACCCCCGAGTACTCCCTTCAATATGTTACTGTACATAGTTAATTGTTCTATGTACACCACTTTGACACGGTGAAAAGCGGTATATAAACCCTGATAGATAAATAAATAAATAAACCAATAATCTTTTTGCCATGTAGGGGCAGCGGAATATCTTCTCGGTTGGAGATGCCAAACAAACCAAATGTCCAACCCTGCTCTCATGCTCTCTAGTTGCCGATGCTGGGTTGGACAAAATATTGGTGGGGCCATGACCAATGTTCCCTCTAATTTTCTGTAGGCTGTGTGTGCATAAAATATCAGCTGTGCAGCTTTTGAAGGAAGGTTAAATTTTTGTGCGCCACATAATGACACTCGGAGTTATATACTTTAAAATTTGACTACACAGCAGAATACAGTATGTACACCACATTGATTGCACTAGAAAATATTGTAGAACTTGTGAAAACCATAAATGCACAACAACTTTTAAATTTTAAGACGTCTGTGTTGTTTTCTATCAGAATCAGAACCGTAATTTTTGTGCGCTCTGTTGTAAAGTATGTGCGCTCGCTCGGCGAGGTGTGTGCGCACGCACACGCGCACAGCTTAGAGGGAACAGTGGCCATGACCCCTGTGGCCCATCCCATTCCACTGCCTATGCTGCCACCTTCAAATACGATGAATGCTTCCTTTTACAAAAAAAAAAAAAAAACACTACTGCTTTTCTTTAAATCCACACGAAAAAAGGTCAGATCAAAACTATGAGCTAGATGCAATTTTTTGTCAGACTGTTTGTTTTGAAAGGGGATAAAATCTCTCAAAGAACAAACTCTTCCTTTTCATATCTTTAAAGTGGTAATAAAATCACAAATTACAAGTCATTCAATACTTTGCTGATAGACCAACCACTGCTGACGATTCGGTGGTCAAGAACCCGTCCAGTTGGATTCCACTGGGGGCCTCAGATCCTACGATTTTCACATACCGAAGATTAATTCTGACTGAACTGGACAATTTGGAACAAATATATACTAGATTGTATTCCAGTATCTCTTCTGAAGAACGTAGAGTGCTGAATGAACTCAGTTCAATGACTGATATAATGATACGTAATGCTGATAAGGGGGGTGCTACTTTTGTGCAAGACAGAGCTACTTACCATCAAGATCTTTTATTGCAATTGAATGATACTAAATATTATCAATTAAATCAATACCCAACCTCCATTCTTCAGAGATTAAGGAACTTTTGGAGGGTGCCTTTTTGGCAGGATGGATAATCAAAAAAAAGAATATTCATTTACGGACAAACCTCATCCTAGAATACCAGTGATATATATGATCCCCAATATCCACAAGTCTCTAACATCTCCTCCTGGCCATGATTTAAAAAAATAAAAATAAAAAAAAACAGCTAAACAAGTACGATCATTCATTCGAGATACTTTCCATTTTATCACTCTTATCGAATCCTTTTGTAGTAGTTTGAATCATATTTATTAGTCACAATGGATGTTATTTCATTGTATACTAATAAGTCACCAAATTGAAGCCTTGTCACTATGGAGCTTCCACAGTGATTGCCAAAGTCTTTTGTCTTGCAATTACTTGAAATAGTACTAATTAAGAATTATATTTTGTACAATACCTAATTTTTTCTCCAGGTGTTTGGTATCGCCATGGGGGCAATGGTAGCCCAGCAGTGGCAACCATCTACATGGCTGACTTCAAAACATCTTTCATTTATCCCTCTCATTGGTATGCTTACATTCCTATATGGGTACGATTTTTGGATGATATTTACCTTTTATGGGAAGGATCAATTACAGATCTTGAATTATTCTTGAATTGGATCAACACAGTCAAACCAAACATACAATTTACTGCCAACTTTGACTACCATCATACAGAATTTTTGGATGTGGTAGTATTTAACGATCAGAGCAATTTTCATACTACTCTGTTTCAAAAACCTGTTCAACAGAACAGTCTACTTAGTTTTCATAGCTACCATCCTGGCCCTTTGAGGAGGAGCCTTCCATTGGGGTAATTTTTGCGTTTAAGACCTATCTTCTCTACTGTGAATGACTTCAAAGTTCATGTAAAGGACTTGTGTCAAAGGTTTCTATCAAGAGGATATCCTATTAAAGTTATAACTCGGGCATATAAATGGGCAAGATATTTTCATCGTGACTAGTTATTTTGTGACCACAGGACTTCTGTGACAGATCAAATCTCTGACCATAATTCCCCCGACTGCTAGGTAAGATAGTGGGGATTCTTTCTTTTATGGCTAATGCGGCAAAAATAACAGTGCTCCTTAAAAAACAGTGGCATATTTTATCTATCCATCCTTGCTTTCAAAAGGATGTAACAATAGCTTATAAATCGGGGCCGTAATATCAGAGATCAAGTAGTACCAGCAACTAGCATTAATGACCGCATTGCTACCTCGCTTTCTACTGTTGGCCATTTTCAATGCACCCATTGTCAATTTTGTGAAACAACTTTGTTCCTTTCTGGATTGATCCCATTTTGAGGAAGGTATAATATGCTCGTTGGAACACAACTTGCACCTCGGTGTTTGTTATCTATATTTTGATTTGTCTTTGCTAACTTAATTATGTTGGCCGGACCATTCGCCCTCTCAAATATCATTTGACCTGAGACACCCTCTAGACCTTCTCTGATTTCTGTCCTCTTCTGTCCTGTCAAAACTCTGGCGTTCCTTTCATTTTTCTTTTAAATTATATAGATATTGTAAACCGCTCTGAGGCATTGTCCACTAGGGCAGTATATCAAGTGTTTAATAAAGATAAAGAAAGAAAGAACATAGGTCTGGGATCAACACTAAGACATTATCTTCCCTGATTGTTTCTCACTGCATTTGAATTAAATCACTCTTTTTTCGATTTGAAGTGGGGAGCAATTGATCGCGTCCCACAAGATCTACTTGGCGGTGATCATGAGTCTTGTCTGCAATTGTTGGAACAATCGTGGATATTTAAACTGCAGACTGTGACACCTAAGGGATTAAGTAACATAACCCACTGCACGAAGTAGATAAAACTGCCTACTAGATAACCATAGGCCACGGACCACACA
This sequence comes from Ichthyophis bannanicus, assembly GCA_033557465.1. Taxonomy (NCBI): domain Eukaryota; kingdom Metazoa; phylum Chordata; class Amphibia; order Gymnophiona; family Ichthyophiidae; genus Ichthyophis; species Ichthyophis bannanicus. Next base: position 31,634 of record JAWIIG010000038.1, on the reverse strand, counting down.
CACACACACACACACACAAAACAATATAAGAGCGAGCTGTAAATAGTTTGTACACCTGTATATAATCTTACACTCCACCCCTCCCCGACCCATATGTTGTTATGTACGATGAGAAGTTATATTGTGAACCACTTTGATTGAAGGATAAGGTGGTATATAAAACTGATTGAATAAAATAAATAAATAAATCTCAAACTTTATTGGTGGAGCCTCCTATGAATTAGATTTGTTCTGGATCCAATCAGCTGTCAGCTTTTAACATTAGCCAATGATTTTGCTTGTCTTTTTTATATCACATCACATGCCATAGCAGGTACTTTTATAGAAGAGCTTTTTGCTATATGGGACATTTCAGTTTGATGCCAGGTGCGCAAGAAGCCCCTTTATGCAGCATCTGAAGCAAAGCTCATATTCATGTATTGGGGTTTGAAGTGCAATACTGTGTCCACATCCAAATGGATCAGCTTCTTTCGGCTCACAAAGATTACTGACTGTTATAAGACAGAAAGATTAATTACATGAGTGGATAAGTACCTATCTTTTTACTTTTCACGTTTTGTGTTTTGCACATAATTTGTGTTGAGCACTTTACACTGTTTTTGTGGTTTTAGTACCACTTTAAAAATATTAAAAAGGAAGAGAGTTTGTTTTCTGAGAGATTTTATCCTCTTTCAAAACAAACATTCTGACAAAACTTTGCATCTAGCTCATAGTTTTGGTCTGATCTGTTTTGGGGGTGATATTTAAGTGGTTGCAACCTTTGGTTTTTTGGATTTGTATAGTTTTCTTTAAATCCAAGCAACATAACTTTAACATGGAAGGGACCGACTAAGGAATGAGACTGAAGTACGCAGACAAAGATGACACATTGTATTCTGGATGGAGTTTAAGAGAAAGAAGTAGAATTCCTTTCTGTTAAAAAAAAATGGGAAAATACTGGTGGATGTGTACAAACGTTTGACAAGGTGTATGAAGAAGCAAGAGGTATTCAAAATTTGACTCTGTGAGAGACCTATTAAACTGGAAGGCTAGCGAGGTACACGGTGATGGAGAAGGAAGAAGATTATTCCATTTCAGATGGGTTGTTTTTGAGGCAGCAAAGACACCCGGCAGATGTCCAAAAGGCAGTAAGAGTCTTGGGTCTAGCCCAGAGGACGTGGAAAAGATCCAGGGTTGAGAGCCAAATGTAGGTGTCATAAGCATAAAGATGGTACCTGAAGCCAAAAGAATGAATGTTGTTGCTTAAGGAGAGAGTTGTAGTGAACTGAGAGATGAATATTAATAACATGAATAAAATGACAGACTCGCGTAAGGAGACTTTTTAAAAATAAGGAGCTGCCTCTGAAACAAGAGGTGCATTACTTTTATTCGAAAAGGCAATGTGAAAACAGAAAAGAGAACAGCAGGAGAGAAAGACCTTATGAAATGGAAGCAAAGAGAGAGCAATACACAAAAAAAGCTGATATTTTGGAGACTGTGCCTAGTACTGCTGTTTTAGCTGAAAAAGCACGAAGCAGTGATTGATTTGCTTTCAGGAACGTCTCTTTCAGCTTCTTTTGTTTCCATGTGCGACCTTTACACAAGCTCATTTGATTCTAATTATTTCCCTCCCACTCACAAGTGCCTCTTACTCCACAGATATTATAGAAAGAGGTATGGGAGCATCTTTCAGTGGCGTTAGGAGTAGGTGGAAGGAAAGTCAAAGGGCGATTATGTAGAAAAGGAGGAGCAAGCAGCACGTTACCTAAAAATGAAATTAATTAATTAATTAATTAATGAGAAATGAAGACAATGACAGCCTAAGGTGTTGAAAATCAAATCTCAGAAAGAGAAAGGTCAGCTACAGAAACCTGTAGAGTTCTTATCTTCATTCCATATAAAAAACACACAATATCCCAACTAAATGTACAGTCAAGTGATTTTTGAAAGCAACACCTCTTTAAAGAAATGAGCACAAAACACTACAATTTCTATTTATGTCAGCATGATTTCAAGGTTGCCTCTGAATTGCTCCAATCTACACAGCTCAAAGGTTCAATGACCTTCAGCCACAATGTAGTGCTAGCTATTCCACATGAACGGAGCTTGTGTGCCTTGTATAGTAATTGGCAAAATGGATTTAGCTCACGCCAATCTCAGAGTTCAAGGTGAGTTACAATCAGGTACTGTAGGTATTTTCTTGTCCCCAGAGGGCTTACAGTCTAAATCTCTTGAAGCAATGGAGAGTTAAGTGACTTGCCCAAAATCACAACGAGCGGGCAATGGGATTTGGATGAGGCTTCCCTAGCTCTTAACCCTCTGCTCTAAACATCAGCATAGTAATGTGAATGACACAGGACCATTAGAGCTGGTAATACAACTATGCAGTTTTATGACACAATAAATGTGTTTATGAACACAGCCTACATGCACACAGTTTCACCCACTCGTGAGAACGTTTGGTGTCACCGTGATGGCAAATACAGTAAATAGCAGACATGTACATGCCAATTTTAAATGCCACTACTGGTGACGCCCTCGAGATGGACCCGCAAATGACTGGCTGACTAAGAAACTAGTTGAGTGAGAGGCACCAGAGGGTAGTAATAAACTGAGTTTACTCTGAAGATATGGGCGTTAAAAATGGCTTTCCAAAGGGATCAGTCCTTGGTCCTGTTCTTTTTAACATTTATATAAGCGATATTGCAGAAGCTCTGTTGGGAAAAGTATGCCTCTTTGTGGATGATAACAAAATCTGCACCAGAGTAGATATACTGGAAGATGTGGGTAACATGAAGAGGGATCTAGCGAAGCTTGAAGAATGGTTCAAAATGTGGCAGCTACTATTTAACGCTAAAAAAATGAAAAGGTCATGCACAGGGCCAGGGCTACCATTAGGCAAACTAAGTGGTCACCTAAAGTACCAAGCTTTGGAGAGTGACCCATTCCTACTATTACCACCTCTGTCACACCTCTCTAGAGCCTGCAGCAGCAGCGATGACAAGAAAACAAATGAACAAATGGATGATGAAATGCTCAAAGAAATCAGGGAAGCTAACAGAAATTACAACACAGTAATAATAATGGGTGATATAAATTACCCCGGTATCGAATGGGTCAGTGTCACGGCAGGACATGCTAGAGAAATAAAGTTTCTAGATGAAATAAATAAATACTTCTTGGAGCAGCTGGTTCATGTACCGACCAGAGGGGAAGCTATTTTGGACCTAGCCCTTAGTGGAACACCAGATCTGGGGCAAGAGATAAGGGTGTTGGGGTCACTTGGCAATAGTAATCATAGCATGATTGTGTTTGATTTAATAAATGAAAGAAGGGCGATAAGGAAATCCATAGTACTACCTTTTAACTTTCAAAAAGGAGACTATGATAAATGAGGAAAATAGTTAAGAAAAAACTACAAGGAGCAGTTGCAAAGGTTAAAGATTTACATCAAGCTTGGGTATTGTTTAAAATATTATCTTGGAAGCCCAGACCGGCTGTATTCCGCGCTTTAAGAAAAGTGGAAGGAAGTAAAAAAAACTGCCAGCATGGTTTAAAGGTGAGGTCAGAGAGGCTATTGTTGTCAAAAAAAGCATCTTTTAGGAAATGGAAAAAGGAGCCCAATGATGAAAACTGGAAACACAAGCACTGGAAAGTTAGATGCAAGGCATTGATAAGGCAGGCAAAGAGAGAATTTGAGAAGAAGCTTGCTGTGGAAGGAAAAACATATAATAAAGACTTTTTCAAGTACATTTGTATCAAAAAACCTGTGAGAGAGTCAGTTAGACCATTAAATGATAGAGGATTAAAAGGGGCACTAAGAGGGAACAAGGCCATAGCGGTGAGACTGAATGAATTCTTTGCTTCAGCCTTTACTGAGGAAGATGTAGGAATGCTACCCATGATTGAATGCTGTGGAACAAATTAAAGAAATATCGATACACCGGGAAGATGTATTACAACTATTTGATAAACTGAAGAGTGGCAAATCACCTGGACCAGATGGTATACATCCGAGGGTGTTGAAAACTGAAATATGAGATTGAAGACCTCCTATTACTAATCTGTGAACTATCATTAAAATCATCTGTAATACCTGAAGATTGGAGGATGGCCAATGTAATTCCAATTTTTAAAAAGGGTTCCAGGGTGATCTGGAAAACTACAGACCAGGGAGCCTGACATCAGTACCAGGAAAAATGGTAGAAACAATCATAAATAACAAAAATTACTGATCATGTAGATAGTCATGGCTTAATGGAGACAGCCAATATTGCTTCAGCCAAGGAAGGTCTTGTCTTACTAATCTATTATGTTTTTTTGAAAGTGTGAACAAACAGGTAGACAAAGGTGAGTCAGCTGATATAGTGTATCTGGACTTTCAGAAAGCCTTTGACAAGGTCCCTCATCAGAGACTTTTGACAAAATTAAAAAGTCATGGGATAGGAGGCATTGTACTATTGCGGATCAGGAACTGGTTAAAAGATAGAAAGCAGAGGGTAGGGCTAAATGGCCAATTTTCCCAATGGAGAAAGGTGAATAGTGGAGTACCCCAGGGATCTGTGCTGGGTCCGCTGCTTTTTAATATATTCATAAATGACCTGGAAATGGGAATAACGAGTGAGGTTATCAAATCTGCAGATGACACGAAACTATTTCAAGTTGTTAAAATCCATGAGGATTGTGGAAAATTGCAAGAGAATCTTGATAAATTGGAAGACTGGGCATCAAAATGGCAGATGAAATTTAATGTGGACAAGTGCAAAATTATGCACCTAGGAAAGAACAAACCAAAACTATGGTTACACGATGCAAGGTTCCACATTAGGAACCACCACCCAGGAAAAAGATTTAGGCGTCTTCATGGATAACATCTTAAAATCCTCCACCCAGTGTGCAGCGGCGGCTAGAGAGCAAATAGAATGCTAGGTATCATAAGGAAAGGAATTGAAAATAAAACAAAGGATATTATAATGCCTCTGTATCGTTCCATGGTGAGACCGCACCTTGAATATTGTGTGCAATTCTGGTCGCCGTATCTTAAAAAGGATATAGCGTTATTAGAAAAGGTACAGAGAAGAGCCACCAAAATGGTAAAGGGGATGGAAGGATACTCCTATGAAGAAAGGCTAAAAAGGTTAGGGCTCTTTAAGCTGGAAAAGAGACGGCTGAGGGGAGATATGATGGAAGTCTATAAATTAATGAATGGAGTGGAACAGGTAAACGTAGATACAGTATTTTAACCTATTTAAGACTAATAAGAGAAAATATTTTTTCACTCAACATGTAATCAAACTCTGGAATTTGCTACCGAAGGATGTAGTAAATAAAAGCTGTTAATGTAGCCGGGTTTAAAAAAGGTTTGGACAAGTTCCTGGAGGAAAGGTCCATAAACCATTATTAAAGTGGACCCAGAATATCCACTGCTTGCCCCAATACAAGCACTGTGGAACTTGCGTCTTTTGGGGAAACTGCTAGATACTTGTGACCTAGATTGGCCACTGTTGGAAACAGGGCTTGATGGACCTTGGTCTGACCCAGTATGGCATATCTTATTTTCTTAGCAATCAGCGCTTACCAGAGTCTTTGAATTGCTGCATACTGGTGCTGCACTCTGCAAGGCCAGCAGGTCCCACCCTCTCCGACACAGATTTGTTTGCCTAAATGTGGAACCAGCTAGCCAGAGCACAGCACCACCACGCAGGTATTCAGAGGCTCTGGTAAATGCTGTGCTGAAGTATGACAATGGGGGTGGGAGCGGAGGGGGTGGGGGAGAGCAGTAGGAATGAAAGTTCACCTAGGGAACCTCATATCTTTGCACCAGCTCTGGTCATGCATTCAGACTGCAAAAACTCAAGAGAGCAGCACGGTACAGGGGGTGAAGTACTTCAGTGCATGAAAGAAGAGCCGAGCCTTTGAGTGATTATATCAGCTGATCTTAAAGTGACCAAACAGATAGAAAAGGCAAAGGAAAAAGCCAGAAGGATGCTTGTGTGCATAGGGAGAGAAATGGCCAGTATGAAAAAGGACATGATAGTGCCTTTGTATAAGTCTCATATGGAGTACTGTGTACAATTCTGGAAACTGCACCTTCAAAGATATAAACAGGATGCAGTCTGTCCAAAGGAATGCTACTAAAATAGTCAGTTGTCTTCATCATAAGGCATATGGGAACAGATTTTAAAGTTCTAAGTATGTATACTTTGGAGGAAAGGTGGGAAAGGAGTGATATAAGAAACATGTAAATAACACTGTGGTATAAATTTACAAGAGATGGCCATCTTCCATCCAAAAGGAAGCTCCTGAAGAAAGGGGGGTGCCATAGGATGAAGGTGAAAGTAAATAAACTCAGGAGTAATCTGAGGAAATATTTCTTTATGGAAAGGGTGGCGGATGTGCAGAACAGTTTTCCTGCAGAGGTAATGGAGACAAGAACTGTATTGGCATTCAAGAAGGCATAGAACAAGTATCGAGGATGTCTGAAGGAAAGGACTGCAAAAACCTTAATTCTCATGGATGGGCTGTACGTCTTTATCTGCCATCATTTTCCATGTTTACACATCTCAATACCACTGCAATGTGAATTTACAATGCACATCTGTGCAGGATATTAAAAGACAACGGTTTTAAGGTTGTATTAATAAGATGCTTATTGACTTAGATATGGTTAATTTACTTAGATGTATATATCAAGCCAAAACACTGGGACTGTGAAGATCTGTATGTGCAATAGTGATGATTCTAAGTGGACACCCCCTGAAGCAACCTCACCGGCAGAACAAGACCCAATGAGGTACCACGATCGTTGAAGTAGTACCATGACCACTGAATGAAAAACTTTTACACATGACTGATAAGGACATCATTATGAATTGAAGGTCCAAGATTGCAGGATGGGCCTTGTGCACATTACAGATAAGGACACTGAATAAATTATTTGTCAGATCTGATATGTGAAGTATTATGAAGTATCATGACTGTTATATGGGACTTTCTGCATATAAAAAGACAAGGACATTTTAAAATCTCTCTAAGTATTGCAGTTTCTTTCCTCATTTGAATGACTGCAAGGTTTGTGCATAAGTGTATTTAGTTATTTTTTGAGTTTAGAAAGTTTTTTTTAAATTTAGAAGTATAAATTATTAGGAGAATGACTTTATTTTTTGTTTACTATGTTTATGCGTTAGATCTGCAAATGCCATCAGATGCACAGATTCAAAAGGAGTGGTCCAATATAATTATACATGTATTCCTGATTTTACATATAAAGACACGAATATTTTTATAAAATGTTCCCATCAGCTTTTGTACCACTTCTGAGTCATACATAAATGCCAAATAACCTGCTTTTTTTTTCCTAGCAAAAAAGGTGCAGGTACTCCCATGCGGGGCCATCCTTAAGGAGCGGGGTGAGTACTCGGGGACCCGCCTCCACAATAGCAATGCCCCTGCAACCAACTGTAGAGTCTGTGAAAATGCAGCACTGCAACGCTTACAACAGCCCTTAGAATACACCTCTTGTCGGCGCAAAACAAAAAGAACATGCCAGATTACTGCAAATCCCTACACAGCAACTACGTGCTCACAAAATGCATCACCTTAGTCAGACATGCAAAATATGGAAGGAACCTCACTAAATACAGAAAAATGACCACGTATTAGAAACGGAAAACGTTGAGGCAAAAACTGGAAATCTCAAGAAGCTGGACTCTGCCTGCAGTGCAATACCAGAGAAGTAGAAACAACATTTCCTCCTATATTGTGTAAAATACAAAGATAGCAGAGATGCTGCACATTCCGATTCTCAAAGCAGGCATATTCAAATCACTAAACATGTTTTTCTACCTTTATTGAGTGGACAGTTCAGGCTGCTTCTCCCACAAAGGGGACCCTCCACGTGCACTCTTTTATAAATGCTTGGGGAGCAAGACAATGGCAAAGGTGCTGGTAACTCCACACCACCAAGTACCCCCTTAAAAAAGGCCTGCAGGTTAACTGCTCATTTGTAACAGAGCTTCAGAGAAGTGATCGAGGCGACAATTGCGCTTAACCCTCTTTTTAAATGACTAAAAATTTGAATGCAGGCGCTCAGCTCATTAATTAACTACCGTTATGTGTGCGGTTTTCTAAAACGCGGTACCTATGCCTGCTCCTCATGACTAAAAACGCAATACTGCAGCGCCAGCAGCAGCGCTCCCTACAGGCAGAAGCATGGAAGAGGACTCCCATGAAACTTGGCAGGAATGTTGCAGCTAACAGAGAAAAATCTCTCCAGTGAAGAGGTCAGTTAAAAGCAAAAGGACTGCAAAGGAAATAACTATTATTTAAAAAATAAAATAAAAAAGCTCTGGAATGAATGTGTCTTGACTAGATTGTAAGCTCCGATGAGCAGGGACTGTCTCGCACATGTCTGTACAGCGCTGTGTATGACTGGTAACGCTATACAAGTGCTCAGTAGCAGTATTACTACAGCGGGATTCCAATATAGTCACTTGTATTGCTTACGTCTAGCTGCTGTTTTAATGCCACTGAAAATGACTATACCTGACGCTGTACCATGTTAGCCAGCCCATTTTGATTTTAATTTTAATGACATTCTTAATTTTTAAAAAGTGCCCGTGGCTTTCTGAAAAGTATGCCTGATAGTGCCTCTGCTCACTGAAAAGGCTGCATGGAGAGAGCACAGGCAAGGGTGGGGGGGGGAGCAGCAATCTCTCTGCACACTGCATGCCCCATGTACCCTTCTCTCGTTCTGCCAAATTCACTGAAATGGAGAACTGAAGAGGAAGGTGGAATTCACTGATCCAGTATCCCACTGACTGACATCTGCATTACAGTCATCTGTGGAGGTCACTCTATACAGAGAGCTTTTTCCACTTGAAGCAAAAGTGGGATGGGGGCAACTCTTGGGTGGCCTGTCACAAAACAATGGGCAAGTCGTCATATCCCTTTACCTGTACTGAAACAATATCCTGTCAGGAAGAAATGTGTCCCTGAAGTTCCAACAGTGCAGTTGACAAACGCCAATATGTACACACCACACCATAAAATCAGAATCACCCTGTAACAGTTATACTGTAGCATGGCCTGATGGCGATTTCACACTGTACCAAAAGTGGGGGATAAGTAACACCGTTTGTATCTTAGCAGGGAAGGAAACAAAGGGGTCTGTGCTAGTAAGGGCAGAACCAGTTTGCTGCACAGCACACAACTGGGCTACAAGGATCAGATCCAAGTCATCACAACTGCAAGTTCTTAGTTTCTGCTGCTTCTTTGGTATCTACTTTTATATTAAAAGTTCTGCCTTCTACCCTAGAACTTAAAATCTCAAGAAAAAAAAAAACCAAGGAGATGTTAAATGAGCTGCTTAATGTTGAACAGTGACTGCAGGATTGTGGAATCAAGGTGGAGTCTTTGCGTCACAGCTCCATGATGTAATGTACTATAGAATGTACTATTTTCTACATACTTAGGATGCTTTTCAAAAATGTAAGCTGCATTAGTGTAGGTTCAGAGTTTCTTTTCAGGGCAAACAGGATGGTAGCTAATTCTGCAACAAAACAGGAGATGTGGCCTAGTAAAGAAAGAACTGAATTATAACAATTAGGAGAATGGGGGATTTATTTTTTTTTTTGAATACCAGTACCTTTTTCACTGCCTACTAAGATTGACCTATTGTTCTCATATATTAATGAGAGAGCCCTGCATATGAATACTGGCACCTTTTTTGCTAAGAAAAATGCACGGAGAATACTTCCCAGGTCTCTAGTGTAGTTCCTGTAATCTGTAGTCTATTAGTGCAAAAACATTTGGTCCCTATCTGGTCAGTACCCCTACTATTTTAACCAGTAAAATTACTCCCCCAGCCTGGTCATCAAAGTAGCTCTGGAGATATCATTAGTGTCACTTTTCCTGCCAAGTCCAACAATTCAAACCCCAAGGACATCCAAGCTAGCAGCAATGAGAAGCAGTCAGTAGCTTGATTCAGTGCCAATAAAACTGCCCATTTCTCTCCTAATGACAGGCAGCTTCTCCCAAGCACCACATATTCCTGTTTGAGAGGGGCATAATGAGCAGGCGATCTGAAGCCAGACTCAGCCACGGTTCCCCTTGCTTCTCAACCCTCTCCTGGAGGTACACTAGCCAGTCAGCTTTTCAGGATTACCACAGTGAACATGCATGAAAGATCTGCATATAATGGGTTTCTAATATACGCAGATTAAGTTCACACTATTCACTGCAATGATCCTGAAAACATGACTGGCTAGATGCACTTGCAGGAGAGAGCTGAGAAGCACTGTAGTACTCGCATAGTGCATTACTCATGTCATACCTATGACAGTGTTTCTCATCCCCTTCCTGCAAGTGCATCTGGCCAGTCAGCTTTTCAGGATCACTACAAAAACGTATTTTTTTGAGCAGGCTTATAAACGTCGCATAGATGACTGGGGCTGTCCTTGGGCTACTGATCTGTTCTGGCCTAGTCTCCCTCTCTTTCCATTGTCATTTTACTTTTGTTATATACTACGTTATTTTATTTTAATTTTTTATGTAAGTTTTATGTATTACGTTGTAAACTGCTTTGATGCTATGGCTAAAGGCAGTATATCAAATGTATAATAAATCACAAAGCATAAACCAATGAATATGCATAAAATTAATTGTATGCAAATCCTCCTGCACGTTTGTTGTGATAATCCTGAAAACGTGACTGGCTAGGCGTGCCTCCAGGAGACAGAGAAGCAGTTCTGGATTATAAAGCCAGTGCTCTGACAAGATCTAAATTCTACAGTGACTTTTTCACATCTGTGAGAATAGGAAGAGGAACCGCAGCTGCACCTCAGAGTGCCTGTTCTTCTCTGGAAGTGTTTGGGTTTTTTGGCATATTTACTGGTAAAAATTCTGCTCATCGGTGCAGTTTCATCTCTGATGCTTCTGGGATATCTATACTGCATTTTAGCATACTTTTTGCAGATCACTCATTCTCTGAAAGTACTCTCTGCCACTTAAGTCATCCTGGACACTGACGGTTCATTCTGCACATGTGAATGGAAAAGGGTCTCTCTCTCTCTCCCCGCCCCCCCCCCCCTCCACTACTTTAGGGCTCTCACGCTTTCATAAAACTATGTAAATATTTTGGAAGGCACAAGCTTTGGCACTAACAGAAACACGTGTCAGGACTTCCACTCAGTTTTCCAGACTTGATGTGCATACTGGCGGTTCAGTGTCACTGTGCCCTTTTTAACTCGGACCCTAGAATGCTTCCCTTTGCCTTAGGATTTCCAATAAGGCAGCACCTGAGTTCTACTGCTGCTGGATCTGTGTGCATTGCACAGCTACACTGTCAATCTTTGAATTATTCGGTGGTAAATTAGGTATGACATTACCTAGGTCTCTGCAGCAATTTACCCAATACATACTTAAATGTTTCATAAAATGATGATAGGATTCTACACACGTACTCACATGTTTACTATTTTATTTAGTTATTTCATTTTATTTAACAAATCTTTTATACCGCTGTATCTACTAGTCACACAGAACATATTAGAACGGAATTTAAACATTACATGGAACTCATTGAACAAAGCAACTATACAACTTCAACTGTGAAAAATACAATCAATCAATGATGAGGGACAAAGCTGCAGGTTAAAACTGTGCAATGTGTGGGTAATCATTCATAGGGCAAAGCTGTCGCACATGGTTGTGCTGGGTGCCAGGTTGACTTGTGGGGACATGCTACAGGTGAAATGATATAGGGTGAAAATATTCCAGGTATGGGCAGCTGGTAAGAGGGTGACTAGGTGTCTGAGTCAAAATACTCCATGAAAATAAATGTTTTTAACTTGCGGCGAAAGTCTCCAAGGTCCGTGAGCGAGCGAAGGTCTGAGGGAAGTGAGTTCCAAATGGTTGGTGCGTAAAAATAGAAGGCTCTACTGGTGGCGGAGGTGCTGGTGTGCGTGATTGAGGTTGGTACTACTATCTATTCTTATTATTGATAAGCAAGTGTTCCCTTGATCTTGATTTATTCACAAATTTTAAATCACAATATATTGCTGATCTATAGCACAACATTCTCCCACCAGAAACTCAATGTTTAATACTGCTCAACTGATGGACCGCCATTCCCTACAGCAAACTCGGACAGTCAGCAGTGTCGTGATAAGCTGCACCAGCTCCCTCACTGAAGAATTCTCGTTTGTTTGTTTTTGAAATGTAATCTCTCTGTAGGGTCATCATTCCCCCTCATCCACATACACACAGTAAATAGACTGTCGATACTAGGGGCCAAGACCAATTCTAACCTATTATGCCAGTTCACATTTCTGCAGCTTGTCAGAAATTCTACCGCAGTATTGTATCATACATCCTCTTTCAGGCAAAATACCATTTAATAGTTGTATAGTCACTACTAAACACTCAAATAAGAACTCACATATATGCTATAATTGTGAACTGAAAGGTCTCAGACTTGCTAGGTACTCAATCTGGAACTTAATTTTCCGCTGTTTATGTTTACCTTTCAGTTCACAATTATAGCATATATGTGAGTTCTTATTTGAGTGTTTAGTAGTGACTATACAACTATTAAATGGTATTTTGCCTGAAAGACTATTAGAGGACGTATGATACAATACTGCGGTTTAATCCTCTGTTAATAAGACCTACGATTTTTAGTGTCAGAAATTCTAGTCAACAGCCCAACCTTGGAAGTAATCGAAAATACTCCCAGACCTTGCCAAAGACTGAAAGCGCATTGTGCTGTTGCAAAGAGCTGTGCCGCAATACTGTTCCATAACCAGATTACAATTTTAAGCAGGCAGCAAGGAGAACATTTCCCATCTCCAGATCGTCACCCCATTCAGTGCCTCTGTAATAGCAGGAAACACTATATAAGCTAAGCATATGGAAGCTGTTTCAGGAGCTGCAGCACAAGCTGTCCTGCAAGCGGGCCCAAGGGTCCACGAAAAAGCCCCTAGGGACCCCCAGGTATTCAGCTAGTGCCATCCTACCAAGCTATACTCTCGCCGGGCCCATGTAGTCCATCAAAGTGATTGCAGAGCTCACCAGTACTAAAAAAAAGAAGCTGAAGGGGCCACAGGCCAAAAGGTCCCCCGGGCATCACAGCCCAACTATGGGCAAAAACTACAGCCGCTGTTAAAAAGCCACTAAGAGCTGCAGCTGCATAAGGCTGAGAAAAAAAAACACAGCGTCAAAATAAAGAAGAAACCACATGGGGGAAAAAATGAGTAAAGCCATGGCAAATGGAGTCCCAAAAACAGAATCCCGAGTCCTGTCAGGCCAACCGAGGAATCCCTATCAGGGAGGCCCTAGACACCCACAGGCCTGGCTGAGGAAGGTCTTCTCTTTCTTAATTGAAGTTGCTTTATTTAAAAGCAGCTGAGAGTCAATTGAGCTCTCACTGAAATCAATGGGAAAAAAAAGGGATTTAGACAAAAATATAGTTGAAAAAGGAGAAAATCAGATAAGGACAAGAGGGAAGGGAGGCTGGGCCCAACTTACAAATCCCCCCTCAGGGGCACCGTGGAGTCTTCCTGCTCCTTTTCAGCCCACCAGCACTAGTTACGCAAAGGAACCACATAGACACAGGGCAACCGTTTCATCCAGAAGACATGGGGGTAAGGGTGCTTAGAGCCATTGGGCCTTTCAGGGCTCAATCCAAGGTTCCACACCGCAGTGCAAGCGAGGAGAGTCCAACTCAATCCAAGGCCTCTGCACCTAAGTGTGGGCAAAGAGTATCAGGCCTATTTTCACTGCTGTACCAGGCCACCTGCTGGAGGCAAACAATACTGGCTTCTCTCAGTGCTGTACCAGAGGATATACCAGATGATATCACTGAAAAGCTGCTCAAGTCTTCCTCCACCTGCTAGCAGGGGGGCATAACAATTCACCTTGACTGGTTTAGCAGATCTTCACCTCTGAGTACAGTAGGAAACCTCAGCTAGGTGAGCAATTTTCAAAGATTGTTATCTAATGTCAGAGAACAAATACTTCCACCATTTTGAACTGCGCGATTTGCATTATACCAGAGGTTCCCAAAATGTATTAAGTGGATCACTTGTGGTCCACAAGGCCATCTTAGGGGTCTGCAGCAAAGGAAACAGAAACAGCCTCTCTGTAAGAGACTCTGCCTGGGGAAAACAAAAGCAGCCCATATGGAGGCCCACGGCCTAAAGATCCACAGTAGCCTGGAGCCCATAGAGGCCAGTGGATTAGCAACGGCCCTGGGCCTACATAGGCTGGGAGAGATCAGCGGCAGCCTGCAGCCATGTGGGCCAGGAGATCAGCACCACTTCGAGAGAGAGAAAAGGATGAAAGTGGTGGACAGACTGGGGTGGGAGCAGAGAGAAACTGGAGACGTGTGGCTTGGTGGATGAGGGCTCATATTAGTGGATGTGAGGTTAGGGGAGAAAAAGAATAGACTGAAACGGTGGAACCTGAAGAGCGAGAGAGAGACAGTGGTGACATTGACTTGGGAGCGGAGAGAAATTGGTGGGCAAGAGATGGAGGGCAGAGTAACTGGTGGAGAGAAAAAATGGTTGGGAGAGAGAAAGAGAGAGAGAATGGCTGCGCATAGAAAATGGTAGGGAAAGGCTAAGAGAACAAAAAAGACTGATGGAGAGATGCAGCATGGAAGAGAGACAGAGAGAGAAAGAGCGAGGCTGATGGAGAGAAGAAGAGCTAAGGAGAGGGAGAGCGAGAGAGAGACAGAACTGTAGGGATGGGCAAGGGAATCCCCAAATCTTCTAGGGGTTGAAAAAGACGCACGCAAAAAGGCTGATTATCCCTGCACTATACTTACTTGCATCTCATCAGCGTCTCTTCAATACAGCAACTGGGAGGCAGGGATTGAAGTGTCGTGATCTTGCCATCAGAGAACCAGAAGAGATTCAGTGTATGTAAATATTCAGTATGAACATGAATTCTCAACATTAGTATATGCCAAACAGCAATACCACAAAGCAATTTTTTTTTTATAAACCAAATGTGAAGCTTAGAAAAATACAAGACAAGACACCAGTGGTGCTGGGTCCTGCGGATGCTCTTCCACAAGATGCTGCAAACACAAAGAGAGGAGGGGACAAGTTCCATTTCACCTCACAAAGATTATTTTTAATTTGCTTATTAGGGGCTGCCCCATTGGCTCGGCTGCTTATACTATGCACTGTCCTAAGAAGGAACTGGGATTTAACTCTGTACTGGGCTTCTGATCCTGAGACTGGCCGCAGATGCTGGGGAGCCAGCCTTCACAATAAAAATCAGCTTATTTTAAAAAGGGCAACACCCCCCCCCCCCACACACATAATTCTAGGTCTTAAGGAAATAGTGAAACACACATTGTTCATGTCACAGCCTTTAAATTTGTGAAATATGAATGTGCGCACAAGAGTAAACCTCCATGGGATCGAGTCAAATCTCCTCTGAAATAAGCTGCAAATGTTTTTATTTCAAAAAGAGATTCAGTGCCACTGGTTGCACTATTATTCACTACAGCACATATGGATCAAAGTTTCCTCCAATTGCGGTCCTTCTGCCCCATCTTTTTCCCCACTTAAAATGCTGTGATATTTTCATTGATAAATCTGGAGCAATTTTTTTTTTGACACATCCGCCCCTACATCTCCTAACAACGGAACTAGGTGGCACCCTATGAAACTATGCAACGGCAAGAAGAATAAAAGGAAGCCCTCCCTTGCACAGCACACAGTTAAACTGGTACAACTCTACCCCAGGCCACCATCAGGGCAAACACTACACTCAGATTCCGAAAGCATTTAGACAAGTTTAAGGAAGACAGTTCAATCAGGCCCTAAGAAATCCAGCAGGGCCCCCGTAATCCATGACTGCTCCAAACTGGAAGGGACTAACAGGGCACAGTCCATGCTTACAGCCTGATTTAACAAGATCACGGGGGAGGGGGTGGAATGGGCAAAAGGCGTCTGCTACAGACTGAATGCTGAGCTTGATAGACCTCTGCTCTGATCCACCACAGAATGCAAGACTAAATGTTTCGCCACAGCGCCTTCTGGTCAGCATGCTTCAAGCCTGCTCTAAACGGCTGTGCTTGCTTTCCCTGTGCCAACCCTTTCCCTTTAACTCATCCTTCCGCTTTCTTGCTCTCCTATCTCCTCTGCCTCTCTCGCATCGGTCTCTGCCCTCTACCCTTCCTGCACATTCCTATCCCTCCTCCTTTTTCCCTACCGTCTCCTTCCTCACAGCCATCCCTCTCCCACACCATCTTTTTAGATCTCTTTATAGCAAGATGATACAATCAAAGTAAACTTAAGTATCTTTTATAGTTCAATAAATAGAGGGGGGCTGATTTGCACAGAGTGGCAGGTACAACCACTCTAGTCACATTACTGAGCAGACTAGATGGACCATACTACTGATCTTTATCTGCCATCATAGGTATACTATGTTGTTACCATGTTTCAATAATTGCCTTGCCTAATCACCCTCCCTCTCCCCTCCCTCTCTTGCCTGCCTGTCCCTGATTTCTCTAACTCTTCCCTCTGCTCTCTTTGGATTACTTGCCTCCTCTTGCTTCTTTTCTTCTCCCCTCTTCTTCTTCCATCCCTCTCCCATGACAGCACCATGGGTCAAAGACAGACTCAGTCGTTGCCTCAGGACCCCATGGGTAAGCCAGCGCTTCTCAACCTGCATCTGGCGTGCCTCCTAGCCAATCCAGTGTTCACAATACCCACAATAAATACGTATGAGATAAATTTAAATGCAGTGGAAGCAACGCATACAAATCTATCTCATGCATATTCATTTTGAATATTCTGAAAACCAGGCCAGCTAGGAGGAAGTCAGTGATTAGGCTGAGAACCACTTGCCTAAGCAAAATGGTCAAAACACTGCTAGGGGGCCACAAATACATTGTACATTTGAATTAACCAGCAGGGGGCACTACAGAGTGATACCCAGACATTCAAAGAACCTAGATCACAGTACTACGGTTGCCAGCAGGTACAGAATGCTCGGTAAACACACTGCTCCACTACGAGCCTGGGGACTGCCAATGTAAACACACAAGAAAGATTACTGTAGTACAAGTGCTACACATTTTGAATTAATATTGGTGATTTCAGTAGCAGGCTTTGATTACCCATTTTTAAGCTACTTGATTTTGCATTGTTTTTATCTTATTACTACGATAAATGTCCACTTGTATTCTTTAGTTATTACATTTTGTTGTTAGCACTGTAGTGTGACTGATCAATTTACAAGCCAACTTGGAAAGGTTTTACCAAAACTGAATCCTTACATTTAAAATAAAACTGTTTTATATTATGTAGCAGAGAAGAAAGAAGGAATACGTTTTAAAAATGGTATCTAAGAGCTCTCAAACGTACACCTGGCACTTTCCTACACATTTGTAGAACATGTGGAGCTGGGAACTGGGAGTGTCTTCAATCATGTTTAGGTTAAGTAGGCAGTCCATCCAAGCTAAACATTGCTCAAAATCTTCCAATAACTTAAAAACACACATACAAGATACAATTAAGGGGAAATCAGAAAAAAATATTTGACCACTAAGACAGCAACATGAAGGCACAAAATTGTTGTCTGCCTGATCTGCAGAATTCGAATGGAAGCAAGCACTCGAACAAACAAAATCAAGAGAAATAGCAGTTATTACAATAGATGCCCGTTCCACTAACATTTGTAAGTGTTTCAGTTTCCCAAGGAAAAAATATACAGCTACAAAGCGTACAATTAGCATACGTAAACAATAACATTCGGAAGTTTTCTTGCACGCTCAATCTCTAGAAGCTGTTCCAGGCGAGGGCTGCCTTCACCTGTCTCTATACCTTGCGCTACGCGCCCAGTCATGCAGTAAACAGTCCGTCCCCCATCCCCAAAGAGGTTTTAAAAACAAAAATCGAGAAAAAGCCTCTTGAACGGAGGGTCGAAGTCTGGCAGCAAAGCCTCCTGGCCACCGATGCCACTCCAGCGTCCCTGCGGAATGCCAGTGCCTAAGCTCCTGCAGCCTGGCAAGCACAAAGAAAACTTTTTAAGGCTTGCACAGAAAATATTGCTGATCAGAGGGCCCCAGATCGCATAAAGAAAACGCAACCCAGGCCCGGTGCACTAGGGTCTCTCTCCCTCCCCCTCCGATAAGACAGTGGCAACACAGTGCACAGAAGCTGCTTCATGCATGCACGGATCCCGCTGTGACCAAGAGCGAAGGCCGGCTGCCGTCTGCACCACACATCCCCCGCCACACTGCCAGACACAAGAGACACGAGAGCTCAGCTCGGCGCTCTCCTGGGAAGCGGGGGAGGCACCTCCTGCCCTGACACCTGCCCCGGCTTCGACTATGCCTCAACGCCGGCAGGGACGGCGGGGTCATCTCCACCTTACGAAACGCTTTTTCCCTTGCGCCAGCCATGCACAGAATAGCGGGGACCAGGCTCGACGTCCCGAGGAAGCGCCGCACCCAACGATCGCACACACAGGGACGCAGAGCAAAGAGAAGCGGCGGGCGCCCAGAAGAGAGCCGCTTCCGTGCACGTTCAGCAGCAAAAGTTTCACTCCGGATCTGGGACGGATGCGAGCGAGCAACACCAGACGCACAAGGCAGCGGCGACAGCAGTGACTGCTCCAAGCAGCAGCGCTCCCTCCCCTCTCCTTCGGGCTCAAAGTTTTACTGCTGCCCCAGAGCCCCCGGAGGGGGTGAGGGCCGACAGGCACCTCTCCGGGATCCCCACTGCGCCTGTGTGTGTGCCTGCGGCTCACCCTCAAACCCCCAGTCAGGGCGCATCATGAAAGTTACTTTGGGCTCCCGCCGGAGCTGACAAGTTGCTGGTGCCCCCAGGGCGCCGCAGAGCAGAGGGACGGCCCAGCGCCTCCCCTCCCTCCGCCCCGGTCCTGCTCCCACAGCAATAAACTTACTTTTCTCTGGCCTGGCTGTCGGACGGCACGCTGTTACTCTTGCCTTTGGCGTACATGCTTGCAGAAAACTCCGATTGTCACGCACCTGTCAACCGAACACAGCCTCCCCGGGAACAACCCCGTCACCATGGCGACGCACGGAGTGCCCCCTCCGATTGGCCGGGGGCCGTAAAGGGTGCCGCCCCCTTCGTCATGGTAACCAACTTGATGGACAGGTTTCCCCAGGATCGGGGTTGAGGCGTGCGACAAACAGCGAAGCTTCCTCCCTCCCCTCCTCCCTTCTTTTTCCCTTCCGCGGCACAAAGGGGAATTAGAAACCGTCTTCAGATTTTAAACAACTGGCTGTTCCGTCAGTGCGCTGCCCCTCCCCTGCTGCCTGTTAGGCGCCGGCTGAGACGAGAGAGAGCGAGAGGCAAATAGCGCTGTGGATCTCTGAAGCGCGTGGCTAAACCGGATGGTGCTGCAGTGAAGGAGGACAGCTGGCTGCATCATTCGCTCCGCTCCCTGTCTTTGTCTGAGCATAACTGCAACATCTCCCCCTCGGCTCCTGACAGAAATAGATAAATAACTAGACCTTGTTTGACCGCCCAGCAACGTGCAACCCGCAGTTGCTAAGTTACCTAATTCCAGGAGGGAGACATTTTGGCCAAACCTGGTTTTGAATTTATCTTCCAAAGCAGTGTGGTAGTTGTAGTCACAAGCGCTACCATTGAAATTCAGTGCTGCAGGACCCATAACATATTAGTACTACTACTTATCATTTGTATAGTGCTACAAGGCGTACATGTACAAGTAAGAGACAGTCCCTCATCAGAGTTTACAATTTAATCATTACAAACACAACTGTGGACTATGGTAAATCAAGGGGATTAGCAAGATACAGATAGGTGATAAGAAGGAGAATAAGGAGATCAGTATCCAAAAGCAGCCTCAAAGAGAAGGGCTTTTAGCCTGGATTTGCATAGGGTAGAATTGCCAGAAATCCAGGACTGGCCTTCAATCTCTCTCCTGGATCTGGGTAATTTGGAAGCTCTGGGACACTGCCAAGAAAACCCAGGAGCTTCTGGGTCGCCAGGAGTCAGGACTGACTCAAAGGCACACATTACATTGCATTTGGTAGCTCGTTTTTGATGGAGAGGGTCACCTCTACTGCAAAGCTTAGCTGCAAGCAGGGCCTGCCCCAGAGTTGGTTCCAGGTGTCATCCACTAGGCAAACCTAACCTTACACATTCCCAGGGCGGAGCTACCATTAGGTAAACTAGATTGTCGCCTAGAGTGCTAGCCCTCCAGGACTGCCATTGTCACTACCACCCCTCTCAGGACCTGCAACAATAACAATGGCTACAAACAGCCCTGCAGCACTTACCTTACATCTCCTGGGACCGCTCAATGCCAACTTCTGTTTGCAAACAACAAGTCAGCATCGGTTGTTGGTGGGGTGGAAGCAAACATCCCCATAGCTCCAAAGTTTTAAGGTAAGCAGTGAAGTCCTGGAGAGGGACAGCAGCAGCAGTGGGTGCCACAGGGGTTTTGGGGCACAAGGGATGGGATCTGCCTAGAGTGCTACATCTCTTTGCACCGGCCACACACACACACCTCTGGCTGTCAAAACTTTAGCTTTGAATACCTTACTCCAGAGATCTCCAGCTCCAGTCTTGGAGGGCTGCAAGTCAGTCGGATTTTCAGGATATCCCTCATGAATATGCATGAGATAAATTTGAATACAATGCGGATAGTGCATGCAAATATATGTCATGCATATTCATTGAGGACACCCTGAAACATGATTGTTTTGTGATCCTCCTGGACTGGAGTTGGAGACCCCTGCCCTACTCTTTCCTGCACCAGATGACCACCTAGTTTACCTAATGGATGGGCCAACTGGCAGCAATGCTGGGTGGAGAATGGCACATATGTGCTAGGGAGCACAGGGGTAGGAAAATGGGTTCTAGGTTGCAGAGCTGATCTTGTTTCAGTAACTAAACTGAAGTTGGTTCCCAATTCGCCTGTTCTCTTTCTAGCACAGCACTCTCTAAAACAGGGGTGGGCAAACCTGGTCCTGGAGGGCCGCAGACCAGTCAGGTTTTTGGGATATCTCTAATGAATATGCATGAGATATATATGCATTAGAGATATCCTGCCAACCTGACTGGTTTGTGGCCCTCCAGGGCTGTATCTGGAGACCCCTGCCTTACACCTCTGTCATTTAAGATTGTGAGTGGACAAGGTGCAGATGTCCAAGACATCAAAAAGGTTAGAAAGAATTTGTCACAGTCCTCCTCACTTCTCACCACCACCAAAAAATTGTCTATTAGACAACTTTTTGGTGGTGGTGAGACTCGAGGAGGAATGTGACACATTCTATATACCCTTTCGATGTCTAGGACATCTGTACCTTGCCCACTCACGATCTTAAATGACAGAGGTGTAAGGCAGGGGTCTCCAAATCCAGCCCTGGAGGGCCACAAACCAGTCAGGTTGGCAGGATATCTCTAATGCATATATATCTCATGCATGTTCATTAGGGATATCCCGAAAACCTGACTGGTCTGCGGCCCTCCAGGACCGGAGGTGCCCACCCCTGCTCTAAAACAAGGATTCTCAACCCAGTTCTCGGGATGCATCCAGCCAGTCAGGTTTTCAGGATAACCACAATGAATATGCATGAGAGAAATTTGCATACAGTGGAGGCAGTGCATGCAAATCGCTCTCATGCATATTTATTGTGGTTATTTATTTAGACAGTTTTGTATACCACCTTATCCTTCAATCAAAGTGGTCACAACACAATTGGGGGATACATTTAACATGAGGGGATATGAGACACATAACGCTAATACTTACAGGGAACATGGGCTATGGAGGGTTAAGTGGCTTGCCCAAGACCACAAGGAGCACCTGTGGGACTAGAAACCCCAGTTATCCTGAAAACCTGACTGGCTGTGTATTTCTGGACCACTGGGTTCAGAACCACTGCTCTAAAATAGGACCTGGATTGCCACAAAGCAAGGAATACTCAAAACCAGTCTTGTTTTTTTCACACTTCTGTCCATAGGTTCCAACTGGGGCAATTTCTCCAAATGGGTTAGTTTTGCGCATACCATGACAATCATGAACTTCACCTCTAAGCCAGGGTATGAAGAGTGTGACTCAATCTCTCAAATTTACTGCTGAGGCCCACCGTAATACTTGCATCGTGCCAAAGAGAGCTTCCTTCTGGACTTCATAAGATGTAACCACAGCTAGCCTGAGGATTTCTGCCGCCCTAGGCAGAAGCCTCGGCTGTGCCTCCCCCTGCCCCTCCGGTGCTGAGCTGTGCTGCCACCCCCTGCCATTGCCACTGATTCCAACAGTGGCAGTGGCGGTAGCATCGGAGGGACGGCTCGGCGGCAGCGGCAGGCCATGTGTGCCGAAGCACATGACCTGCTGCTGCCGCCGAGCCGCCGCTAGAATTAGCGGCTGCGGTGGGCAGCAGCATGGCTTAGCACCCCAATGTGGTTGGGGCAGCAGGCCATGTGTGCCAAAGCACATGGCTGGCCACTTGCAGAGGTCTGCCTCCCTAGGCAGCCGCCCAGCCCGTCTAGTGGATGGGCCGGTCCTGGATGTAACAGCTCTTTGGGTGCTGTTGGTGTCTGAGCGCCCACACTATATAGAGCAAACTCCTTCATTTTGTCTTGGAGAGTTGCCAAGTTACCCAGTTCCAGGAGGGAGGCTTTTCATCCAGTTCTGTTTTTAAACTTACATCCGAAAGCAGTGAGATATGTGTAGTCTGATTTTACCCATTGAAATCAATAGTGCAGATCCCACAATGCACCATGATAGGGCTGTCAAAAATATTGGACTAGTTTAAAAATCTTCCTTCTGGAACAGGTTAGCTTGATGGCTCTGTCCAGAGGCAGCAACTCTGTGAGTGCAGTTGGTACTTGAGCATCCCAACTAATCCTTCCCACTACTGAGCAAACTCCTTCCTGTGTCTTGGGTTTGGAGGGAGGGGGGGCTATTTTATTTCAGTTTAGCCCCCCCCCCCCCCCAATCATTTTAAAAATCATTTGGCTCCTCTGCATGGTCTGGTTATTGGTGGTCATGCTTCTTCTATTTGAAAGCAGCAGCTCAGGTAGCAAAATGCATCAGAAAAGCCGGTACTAATCTAAAACAGGGAGTCTCAACCCAGTCCCGGGGACACACCTAGTCAGTCAGGTTTCCAAGATAGCCACAATGAATATGCATGACAGAGGATTGCATCCAGTGGAGACAGTGCATGCAAATCTCTCTCATGCATATTCTAGCCAGTCCTGAAACCCTGGCTGGCAAGGTGTGTCCCCAGGAATGGGTTGAGAGCCACTGGTCTAAAAGCTTCCGTACAGTGGTTCCCAGCTTTATGTTGCAGCATGCTATTACCTTTCATTTCCTTTGCATCATCAGCTTCCTTCCCAAACCCTGGCATCACCACTTTCCTTCTCTTCCCCCTGGCATCGCCATCTTCCACTTCTTCCCCTGCACTTGCTGGCATCTCTGTCTTCCCTCTTATCCCTGCCCCTGGTATCACCACCTCCTCTTTTCTTTACATCTGGAATTCCACCTCCCCTTTCCTCCCTTCTTTCTTCCCCCTGCCCTACATTACCACCTTCCCTCCAGCCTCTATCACTCTTTCTTCCCCCTCGCATCTCAGAATCATTACTTCCCTTGCTTCCTTTGGGATCTCCTCTAGCTAAAGAGGAATTGGGCGAGCGGTGCTTTTTATATGCTGCTGCCTCCCATGCCGGCTTCCCTCTGAAATTAGAGTTGTGTGTTCCTGGTAGTCTCATGAGACCTGTCAGCCCCATGCAGTTCTGTTGGCTTCCAAGACGGTAGGAGTCAAGACATGCTGTTAGCTGACTCCTCCTGCTGAAAGGAGGGGATAAATGGGGTTCCACTTTGCCAAAATGTGTGAAATGACAGGCATTTTGTCTTGCCCCTTTGTTGAATCTTTGGGGAAAAGAGGATGGATGACAGGCAGTCCATAATGTGTAAAGGCGAGGCAATAAGGATTGGGTACTACCACTTATTAAACCTAAAGGCTCCGTAATGGTAATTTCATTTTTTGTATAGTGTCCCACCCATGGTGCATTACAACAAATGTACTTTATATACTACATTAAACACTACATAAGTTAGTCGGAGTAAAAAGGAAACCTATGAGTTAATTAAATTAAAAAAGAAATGTAACATGAATCAGTTCTTTTTTTCTTAAAAAAAAAAATTTGCTGTGTCTCAGAGAGAAGGCAGTCCTAGGGGCGGGGTGACTGCCCAGGGTCCCATCCGCCTGCAACCCACCATGGTAGGATATGAAAAAGCACCATTGCAGATGTTACACCAGCTCCTAAGTGACTACTCTGCATTATTCATAGTGAAAAAGAAGAGCCTCGATAAATGCAATTGAGCAGAAAGATAAAGAAACTGCGCAAATCATATCGGGTACCACCAGCCTCGTAAAATGAATTTCCAAGTGCATCTTGATATGTTACCCATACGTATTACACCTTAAGGACTATAGGAAGCTCTCTTTGGCACAATGCAAATGCTAAAACGAGCCTTAGGAGAGACTGAGATCATCTCCAGCATGTGCCAGCGTAGGGGTGAGGTTCATTCCTGTCACTGTATGCATAAAGTTACTCTAATGGCCTAAAAAAGCAAACTATCTCCTACTGGAAAACCAAAATAAACTGGACTGTTATGGTTCCTTACTCAGAAGTTACATGCTAACAGAATCTCTCACCTTGTCTCATATGAAGAACACAGACAGACCATCACCAAATTCAAACAGATCAATATTCAGTCACCGCGGTCAGTGTGTTTTTGAAGTTGTGTTGTCTGTCTTGACTAGATTGTAAGCTCTGATGAGCAGGGACTGTCTCTTACATATCTGTGCAGCACTGCGTACAGCTGGTAGCACTATAAAAATGTTCAGTAGTAGAAGTAGTGAAGGAGCAGCCACAGCAGTTAAAATAAAATATATATATTCAGCATCACTAGACGGAGAGCAGCCAGTGCTGAATCTTTATATCATGTGGTCAGCACCAAAGTTATCCGGATAGCAGTGATGATTTATAATTTAGGACAGACTGCATTACTGCTGGCCTAAGCTATCCAGATCATGGGCTGAATATCTCCAATATCCGAGTCATTTTCAGGAGTGCCCATGCTGCGCCCTAGTCATTGACAAATTTCAATGGCACTATCCAGATAATGCTTCCTGACAATCGCCAGATAGACCCAGCCAGCGGCAATTAATGAGCTGCTATGCAGGTAAGTGCTTTTAAATAGCAGCCTGAAAGCCAGCAGACATTAGAAACAGGAAGGAGCAATGCAACCTCTAGAAGTCAGGCTGCGGATGCAGTGCAGCGCTGGATCAAGAGAAACAGAAAGGTATTTTCTCCAGTACTTTGAAAAATACAAAAATATCAGTGCTCAACAATGCCAAAGCTGATATATTCAAATCACAATACCAAAAATAACCGTTGGCTTGGTCATTTTGGGCTGATAAACCCGACCTAGTCCCAGAGGTGCTAATCTCCTCCCATCCATCATTATATAAGAACATGAGATATGCCATACTGGGTCAGACCAAGGTCCATCAAGCCCAGTATCCTGTTTCCAACAGTGGCCAATCTAGGTCATACGTACCTAGCAGTTTCCCCAAGAGACACAGGTTCCACAATGCTTGTACTGGGTCAAGCATTGATATCCTGGGTCCCTTCTTAATAATGGTTTATGGACCTTTCCTCCAGGAACTTGTCCAAACCTTTTTAAACCCAGCTACACTAACAGCCTTTACTACATCCTCCGGTAACAAATTCCAGAGTTTGATTACACGTTGAGTGAAAAAATATTTTCTTTTATTAGTCTTAAATAGTTTACCCTGTAGCTTCATTGCATGTCCCCTAGTCTTTCTATATTCTGATAACGTAAACAATCGAACTACGTTTACCCGTTCCACTCCATTCATTAATTTATAGACTTCTATCATATCTCCCCTCAGCCGTCTCTTTTCCAGGTTAAAGAGCCCTAACCTTTTTAGCCTTTCTTCATAGGATTATCCTTCCATCCCCTTTACCATTTTGGTGGCTCTTCTCTGAACCTTTTCTAATAACGCTATATCCTTTTTAAGATACGGCGACCAGAATTGCACACAATATTCAAGGTACGGTCTCACCATGGAACGATATAGAGGCATTATAATATCTTTTGTTTTATTTTCCATTCCTTTCCTTATGATACCTAGCATTCTATTTGCTCTCTTGGCTGCCACTGCACACTGGGCCGATGGTTTTAACATGTTATCCACAATGACGCCTAAATCTTTTTCCTGGGTGGTGCTTCCTAATGTGGAACCTTACATTGTGTAACCATAGTTTGGGTTGTCCTTCCCTAGGTGCAATACTTTGCACTCGTCCACATTAAATTTCATCTGCCATTTTGATGCCCAGTCTTCCAATTTATCAAGATCCTCTTGCAATTTTCCACAATCCTCTTGGGTTTTAACAACTTTAAATAGTTTTGTGTCATCTGCAAATTTGATAACCTCACTCGTTATTCCCCTTTCCAGGTCATTTATGAATATGTCAAAAAGCAGCGGACCCAGCACAGATTCTTGGGGTACACCACTATTCACCTTTCTCCATTGGGAAAATTGGCCATTTAGTTCTACCCTCTGCTTTCTATCTTTTAACCAGTTCCTGATCCACAATAGTACACTGCCTCCTATCCCATGACTCTTTAGTTTTGCCAAAAGTCTCTGATGAGGGACCTTGGCAAAGGCTTTCTGAAAGTCCAGATACCCTATATCAACTGACTCACCTTTGTCCACCTGTTTATTCACACCTTCAGAAAAACATAACAGATTAGTAAGACAAGATCTTCCTTGTCTAAAGCCATGTTGGCTGTCTCCCATTAGTCCACGACTATCTACATGCTGAGTAATTTTGTTCTTTATGATGGTTTCTACCATTTTTCCTGGTACTGACGTCAGGCTCACCGGTCTGTAGTTGCTCACTGAATCCCCAAGTCCCTGTGTGCCTCTCCCTTGGGGGTATGTAGTTTCTTTCTTCCTATTCCCAAGGCCTCTCTCTCTCTTCCAGCATAGAGCAGAGACCAAGAGAGGGTGCTAGCTAGGACTGACACTAGGCAGTGCTTCTAAGCCTAGACCTTGGGACCCACCCAATCAAGCAGTTTTCAAGGATATTAATAATAAATATGCATTAAATAGATTTTCATATAGTGGAGGCAGTGCATACAAATCCATCTTATGTATATTTACCTAACAGCCTGGGTGTAAAGACTGGAGTGAAAGCCCATGGTGAATTAAATGGTGCAAGACGTCTACTCAACATCTCCTTTTCTTTCTCTTTCCTGCCTTCCCCCTCCCCCTCCTCCCCACCTCCCAGACCAGCAGCATCCTTGCTTTGTCTCTCCCCTTGATTAGTTTGGAGGGGGGAGGAGGCAAGGGTTAGGGAGTTCATATTGGCAGTGGGCAAAGGAGGCCAATTCCACACCAGCCCCTGGAGCATTTGGGAAGAGGGTTGGGCAACACACTCCCAGGTATACTCTCAATCTATGTATATGCTGCCTAGCATCCCCCTTTCTCTTGTCCTAAGTGTCTACCACACTACATCTCTTATCCCCCCCACATCCAGGAGCAGCCACCCATTCCTGCACTTCTACCACGCAGACTGCATAATCCCCATCGGTTTCTTTACGTAGGCATGAGTAGGCAGTTAACACTGGGATATCACACGCTAATTGTCAAAGTTGGGTATGGGTTCACCTAATGCCATCTTAATAGGTGGAGGTAAGTGCAGCCATGGTAACAGCGCTGTGCATTAGGGTACGCATCACGTGTTAACTGTCAGGAACATGCTGGTCATGCTCTGATAGTTACTGTGTAACATGTGTAAGTTTTTGTCCTAAATGTGCGTTAAGTGCAAAATCCTAGCACACATTGGTAAAAGGGCCTGAAATATTACTTATCTTTTTTTTGCTCACAAGTAATTTTGATGTATACAAATATATCAAATAATTTATAGTTTTTTTACAGAATTCTAGTGTGGTGAGGTACTAACATAAATAATCGTTATTTTTTTATAACTCTCCTTTCTCATACAGACCAGCAACAGGAAAGTATCTTTTAGCTGGGGCCTGCTTTCCAGCAATGTATTCCCTTGTACGCTTTGGATCTGTCTCCAGAGATGTCTGCCCAAGAGGGTAGGCATCAGGGCCGGCCTGTCCACTAGGTGAAGTAGGCAATCGCCTAGGGTGGCAGACCCTGGTGGGCGGCATCACTACCCCAACCCCCCCAGGAAGTGGCAGCTGAACTGCTACTTCAGCGCTGTGGTGGACTTTAAAACTCTTGCGCATGGGCACGCAGTTCCGGCTTGCTGCTCTTGCCCACCCTCCAAGAAAGTTGCATCAGAGGGGGGGCCAGGGGCAGCAGGCCGTGAGCATGCATGCACATGGGCACTTTAAGGCCCGACACAGTGCTGAAGGGCAGTTCAGCCACCGCCATTTAATGCAGGGGGGCATCATGGCAGGCTGGATAGAAGTGCAGTCTTTTGGGAGGGGGCGGAGGCATGGAGGGTCTGCCTAGGGCAGCAGAAACCCTCATGCCGCCACTGGAAGGGTAGATTGTTATTGCTGTGTGCTGTTGAGTCAATGCTGACTCCTGGTGACCCTGTGGATGGTTGTGACTATCCCCTGGATTTTCTTGGCAAGGTGTGACTGGAAATAGATTGCCAGGCCTTTCTTCTATGCAGTAAACCTACAGCACCTGATCTTCCAAGGTGATTTCCAGTCTAAGAACTGTCCTTGTTATTGGTGATTCATTTACAAAAAATTCAAATAGCAGTGTAGCTGGTGGCCGTGGGTAAAGTAGTGAACCTCATGTGTTACATAACTAGGATGTTAAAAAGTGCTGGGTGGGAATCAGCTGTTTATTTATTTATTGAATGGTTCTTTTATACCGCTCCTTCCAGCGAACAATAACTTGAAGATACATAGAACATTGAACAACTTAAAAACATAGTTGGAACTAAAGAACTAGTTAAAGCAAGCTATATACATACTAGATGAATCCAGAATTATGCACATCCCAGTATACTCGTATAGAAAGGTATAGTGGAAACTGTGTTTCTTAGTTATTTACAGGAGATAAATCTTTCAAAGGGGAGGGAATATGCTAATTGAGTGGCATATTGTGAGGTAGATAAATTGTTAGTATTGTTGGGGGATGATGTATTGTAATATTCTGAGAACAGGAGGGTTTTTAATTCTTTACAGAATGTTAGAAGGTCTTTGGTTGCTCTAAGCTGATCGGGTAGAGCGTTCCATAGTGTGAGGGCTGTAAATCTGAACGCTCTATTGCTCATGAACTGTTTAGTTTTCCATATAGAGGTAGGAATTGTCAGTAAGTTTTGTGCGTTTTTCCTCCTGTGTCTGTTGTCTGTTTGGGGTTGTAAAAGAGTGGAGCGGTAGGAAGGGGAGATGCCATTGTGTAGTTTGAAAGCTGTGATTATTTGCTTATACCTTATTCTGTAAGCTATTGGGAGCCAGTGGAGTTTGTATAAGATAGGTGCAATGTGTTCAGCTAGGCTAGCCTTGGATATTATCCTGGCAGAAAAAGTTTGGGCAAGTTGAAGTGTGTGACTAGACATTTTTGGGAGACCTTATAGAATACTATTACAAAAATCCAGATGAGGATTTACTACAGCCTGGACTATAGTTCTAAAATCATGAGGGTCTAGGATTGGTCTGAGCTGTTGAATATTTTTTAACGTGTAGAGAACTGATCTAGCAGTAGATTTGATTTGGGCGGTCATGTTGAGTGTTCTATCAATAATGATACCCAGGTATTTTACTTCAATTTTGATTGGCAGATCGATATTATGTAGTTTAAGAGTAGTGGGAGGAGTATAGCTTAGGTTTCTTGTGGCGAGTAGGATCTCTGTTTTTTTTTATGTTGATTTGTAGATTATTCTTGTTGAGCCAGGATTCTGCTTCATATATACAGTCAGTGATGATGTTAAATTGTGTGTTTTTTATGTCAGTCAGGGCATAAACCATTATATCATCTGCGTAGATGTGAAAGTTTAATTTATGTTTAGTGAATATGTTGGTTGTAGATATAAATTAAACAGTAAGGCTGAGAGGGTAGAACCCTGGACTATTCCTTGTTCCTGCGGGAAGATGGAGGAGGAATCCTGATTAATTTTGACATATAGAGAACGGTTTGAAATATAGGACTGAAACCATTTCAGAACAGTTCCAGAAATACCTAGGTGTGCTAATCTATGCAATAGGATAGTATGGTCAACATTGTCGAATGCAGATGAGATGTCAAGGAAGACCATGATAAAAGCTTGGTTCAGGTTATCTAGCCCACAAATGAGCATGTCAAATAAGGCCAAGAGTAGGGTTCACAACTCCGTGGTAAGGACGGAAACCGTACTGATGAGTGTTAAGTGGGGCATTAGTGTCTATATAGTCTTGAAGTTGCAATTGGACTACTTTTTCAATGATCTTTGCTATGAAGGGGATACTGGCTATAGTTCTATATGAGGATGGCTCGTTTCTGTTAAGGGTCTTGTTTTTTAGTAATGGGCGAATGATAGAATGTTTAAGAGGTTCAGGTAGAATGCCATGAAGTAATGATTTATTTACTATGTTTAGAATAACCAGTGCTGACTTCCGGTGACATCAGCGGATTAGATGGTGGCGAGCTAGAGGAGCTCCGACACCATAACCTGCCAAATAGGGCAAAAATAAAGCGGAAAAACGCATAGAGGAAGAGGACAAAGCAGGGGGCAATATGGTAGTAACCCCCCAAGCCCAGAGGAGGTGGGAACAAGCAGCGCACGCTACCCAGCACCAGGGGTAGCGGCGGAGAAAGGAGTCGAGCCGGCCAGGCATGTAGAGCAGCAGGCAAGTGGTCCAGGAGGCAGTGAAGAACATGACAGAGCCAGAGAGGCCGCAGAGTAAAAGAGGAGAGGAGTCGGGGCGAGAGCGAGAGGAGCCTGTACAAGGCTGAGAAGCGGCGGTGAGCCGAGGTGTACCCCGGAGGATAAAGAAGTGGTGAGGGAGCTGCCTGGGAGGAGCGCGGAGAGCGGAGAATTGCCTGCAACAAGAAAGGTGGCCGTGAAGGTGCCCGAATCTGCACGAGGAGTCTGGAAGCGGCTGAGGAAGGAGTGGGAGCAATCAGAGGTGAGCAGCATTTGAGCCCGGGAGGAACAGCAGTGCAGGAGACGGGCTGTGGCAGAAGGGAGCAGCTGGGCCTGCAAGGAAAGGTGGTGGAGAGGCTAATCTGCTGAGGAAAAGGCGGGGAGCACGGTGAACGGCCCAGCTAGCAGCAGGAAGAGAAGGAGGGGAGACAGAGCGACTGGAGAGAGACAGGGCTGAAGTAGCCGTGGAGTGGGGGCAGTGCGGAGCAGATCACGATGGCAAGAAGGGGAGAGGACCAGCAAGGGTGAGCTGAGACGGTGGTGAGAATAATCGCTGCTAGTTCGGTTTTGACTGCTTTTATCCAGGATACTGGACATGGGTCTAGTTGGGAGGTTGTGGTGTTAATTTTTGTGATGGTTTCTAGGAGCTGCTTCTCCTTAATGAGATAGAAAGTGTGCCAAGAGTTAGCGGGTTGCTGAGGCTCAGTACTGGTGAGCATTGTGGATGGGTTTTTACTCCTTAGTTTTGGAGCCAGG